>OX246737.1:82611905-82941905 GCA_945910005.1 Isoperla grammatica
TGTGGACGTCTTATACGTTAGGATGTGCACACTGCCACAGTCACATACTGTGGACCTTCCACGACTGTGGACGTCTTATACGTTAGGATGTGCACACTGCCACAGTCACATACCGTGGACCTTCCACGACTGTGGACGTCTTATACGTTAGGATGTGCACACTGCCACAGTCACATACTGTGGACCTTCCACGACTGTGGACGTCTTATACGTTAGGATGTGCACACTGCCACAGTCACATACCGTGGACCTTCCACGACTGTGGACGTCTTATACGTTAGGATGTGCACACTGCCACAGTCACATACCGTGGACCTGCCACGACTGTGGACGTCTTATACGTTAGGATGTGCACACTGCCACAGTCACATACCGTGGACCTGCCACGACTGTGGACGTCTTATACGTTAGGATATAAAGACTGCCACAGTCACATACCGTGGACCTGCCACGACTGTGGACGTCTTATACGTTAGGATATAAAGACTGCCACAGTCACATACCCTGGACCTGCCACGACTGTGGACGTCTTATACGTTAGGATATAAAGACTGCCACAGTCACATACTGTGGACCTTCCACGACTGTGGACGTCTTATACGTTAGGATGTGCACATTGCCACAGTCACATACCGTGGACCTTCCACGACTGTGGACGTCTTATACGTTAGGATGTGCACACTGCCACAGTCACATACCGTGGACCTGCCACGACTGTGGACGTCTTATACGTTAGGATGTGCACACTGCCACAGTCACATACCGTGGACCTGCCACGACTGTGGACGTCTTATACGTTAGGATGTGCACACTGCCACAGTCACATACCGTGGACCTTCCACGACTGTGGACGTCTTATACGTTAGGATGTGCACACTGCCACAGTCACATACCGTGGACCTGCCACGACTGTGGACGTCTTATACGTTAGGATATAAAAACTGCCACAGTAACATACCGTGGACCTGCCACGACTGTGGACGTCTTATACGTTAGGATATAAAGACTGCCACAGTCACGTACCGTGGACCTGCCACGACTGTGGACGTCTTATACGTTAGGATATAAAGACTGCCACAGTCACATACCGTGGACCTGCCACGACTGTGGACGTCTTATACGTTAGGATATAAAGACTGCCACAGTCACATACCGTGGACCTGCCACGACTGTGGACGTCTTATACGTTAGGATATAAAGACTGCCACAGTCACATACCCTGGACCTGCCACGACTGTGGACGTCTTATACGTTAGGATGCGCACACTGCCACAGTCACATACCGTGGACCTGCCACGACTGTGGACGTCTTATACGTTAGGATATAAAGACTGCCACAGTCACATACACTGGACCTGCCACGACTGTGGACGTCTTATACGTTAGGATGTGCACACTGCCACAGTCACATACCGTGGACCTGCCACGACTGTGGACGTCTTATACGTTAGGATGTGCACACTGCCACAGTCACATACCATGGACCTGCCACGACTGTGGACGTCTTATACGTTAGGATATAAAGACTGCCACAGTCACATACCGTGGACCTGCCACGACTGTGGACGTCTTATACGTTAGGATATAAAGACTGCCACAGTCACATACCCTGGACCTGCCACGACTGTGGACGTCTTATACGTTAGGATGTGCACACTGCCACAGTCACATACCGTGGACCTGCCACGACTGTGGACGTCTTATACGTTAGGATATAAAGACTGCCACAGTCACATACCGTGGACCTGCCACGACTGTGGACGTCTTATACGTTAGGATATAAAGACTGCCACAGTCACATACCGTGGACCTGCCATGACTGTGGACGTCTTATACGTTAGGATATAAAGACTGCCACAGTCACATACCGTGGACCTGCCACGACTGTGGACGTCTTATACGTTAGGATGCGCACACTGCCACAGTCACATACCGTGGACCTGCCACGACTGTGGACGTCTTATACGTTAGGATATAAAGACTGCCACAGTCACATACCGGTGACGGGCTACGACTGTGGACGTCTTATACGTTAGGATATAAAGACTGCCACAGTCACATACCGTGGACATACCACGACTGTGGACGTCTTATACGTTTGGATGTGCACACTGCCACAGTCACATACCGTGGACCTGCCACGACTGTGGACGTCTTATACGTTAGGATGTGCACACTGCCACAGTCACATACCGTGGACCTGCCACGACTGTGGACGTCTTATACGTTAGGATGTGCACACTGCCACAGTCACATACCGTGGACCTGCCACGACTGTGGACGTCTTATACGTTAGGATGTGCACACTGCCACAGTCACATACCGTGGACCTGCCACGACTGTGGACGTCTTATACGTTTGGATGTGCACACTGCCACAGTCACATACCCTGGACCTGCCACGACTGTGGACGTCTTATACGTTAGGATGTGCACACTGCCACAGTCACATACCGTGGACCTGCCACGACTGTGGACGTCTTATACGTTAGGATATAAAGACTGCCACAGTCACATACCGTGGACCTGCCACGACTGTGGACGTCTTATACGTTAGGATATAAAGACTGCCACAGTCACATACCGTGGACCTGCCACGACTGTGGACGTCTTATACGTTAGGATATAAAGACTGCCACAGTCACATACCCTGGACCTGCCACGACTGTGGACGTC
The DNA here is from genome assembly GCA_945910005.1 of Isoperla grammatica. Lineage (NCBI taxonomy): Eukaryota > Metazoa > Arthropoda > Insecta > Plecoptera > Perlodidae > Isoperla > Isoperla grammatica. Next base: position 82,614,581 of record OX246737.1, read on the forward strand.
TTATACGTTAGGATATAAAGACTGCCACAGTCACATACCCTGGACCTGCCACGACTGTGGACGTCTTATACGTTAGGATGTGCACACTGCCACAGTCACATACTGTGGACCTGCCACGACTGTGGACGTCTTATACGTTAGGATGCGCACACTGCCACAGTCACATACCGTGGACCTGCCACGACTGTGGACGTCTTATACGTTAGGATATAAAGACTGCCACAGTCACATACCCTGGACCTGCCACGACTGTGGACGTCTTATACGTTAGGATGCGCACACTGCCACATTCTTGTCCACGAAAGCTGTTCGCTGTTAGACACGGAGATTAGATTATTAGTTGTCTGGCGATGCAGCAAGGCTTCCACATTAATCGGGTTTTCTATGTAATGTGGAGATGAATAGAGCTCCACACGACATGTGCGCCTCTCGGGAGCCCCTATAGTCTCGTCACAGCGGCAACGCACGATGCAGGGGTATATAATATAATATACAGCTCTCATGTAGGCCCTACTCGAGAGCCATTTTGATTGTACGATCACAGCTTGTATTCAGCTGATGAATCACTACATCTTGTTTTCATAATTCAAACACGCATGGCAATACTGTGCTCACAGTACAGTCATGCAGTGAGCACAGAGCATGCATGCCAATATTGTGCTCACAGTACAGTTGTGGTGAGGTGAAGGTTTGTATTAAGAAATGGTTTAATTTTAAGCATTGTTTCTAAATCAATTCATAATTTACATCATGTTATTTCGTCATCATTCTTAAATATTTCGTTACTTGACAATTCTCACCAGACACAGGAATTTGTATATCCTGTCGTGGGGTGGAATTACACTCGACTCGGCTATAAGGCTTCACCAATAATAATTAAGAAAGCAGACTGGAATGCGTAGTGTGCAAAAGTGCAGGTCAGTTTAACGGACGGCACGAACACGTGTACGAGAGAGTTGATTCTAGGCTTTGAAACAGTAAAGAACTATGTATTTTGGATCCGAAATTATTATTGACAGCTCAGTTATTTGTTAGTAAACACTAAACAGTTGTAAAATTTTCCATTTGCCATTTGTAAGCGACTCGAGGATAAATGATTGACCCATTACCTCGTCACCGTACTTTTAATCACCTACAACTGGCTGGGTCAGAATCCTACGTGCTTCCGCTCTGTCCCCGCTACCACAGCACTAAGGGATGGGTCCCTCACCCATAACACTGGTGGCAGCCAAAAAATAACTAAATGTGTTATTAAGTCAGTTGTGAGTGATTGGCGGCTGACGTTGGAAGTTTTTTAAATTACGGAGTTTTTGCGGGTGTTTATGCGTTTTTGTTAATTACTTGTTGTCGTTACTACACGGCAGTGTTGCGTTACTGATACGTGTGCTTCGTGTCGGGGAAAACCTCAAGTCTAGAGATATATGGAAGCTCCAGTTACTAAGATCGCTCAGACGGAGGCGTCGCTATAAGTCGCCTGAAGTCCTTAGTACGCCAGTTGACGGTGCAGCAAGAGACCGACGATCGAACCTGGTTCCATCAGTCAATGAATTATGGACTGTCTACCCTCGTCCTATCCACTGCCGTCATCGCTGCAATCATCTACCTGGTTCGGCACATACGCAGGACACGAGTCACGACCCCAGGACAACCCCGAGCTGCACCGCGTGAACATCGCAGAGCCCTACCCACGGAGTCATCGCTGCAATCATCTACCTGGTTCGGCACATACGCAGGACACGAGTCACGACCCCAGGACAACCCCGAGCTGCACCGCGTGAACATCGCAGAGCCCTACCCACGGAGTCATCGGCAGAAAAAAAAAGGTTGGCTATTAAGTTAATTTTATTACAATCAATGGCGAAATAACCATGTGTTAGTTATTCAAATGACGGGATGTGTTATATTCCTTATGTTCATTATATAGGTCATATTTGTGCTTACGCTTGTTGTCATGCGTAACACGCTGATAAGCACGTTCGTTTCAATGTCAAGTACACTCCATTCTGATTAAGTCGTATCGTTGTTCGTAGAATAATGTTTTGGTTTCACTTTTAATTGTTGGTGACTAAGCCATTACAGTTTTTTTCTTTTCCTCTTTTTAAATAACTTTATGATCGTCTGTTTTATCTTTTGAGAAGATGGTTACACACTAAAATATTGTGTTAGCTATTTACTTATCGTACCTATTTATAAGATAATTTTATAATGTTACACAGTCAGTGTGTAGTCTATTATTTGCCTTCGCGAGTTCAAGTTGGCTATTTTCGAATAATTGGTGCCTCAAGTTAATTTTTCGGCTTTGTAAAGATGTTCTGACGTGATTCTGGTTAAATTTTGTAGTTTCTATGGTAGTGTTCTATGATTCGGTATTGAAATATTTGTAAAAAACAAGGTGAAGGTTCAAATGATACATTCTTAATAAAGTTACGACGAAGTGAATATGAGTATTGAAGATATATATGCAGTTTATGATGGTACTTTTGTGAAGCCATTGGAGCTTACATTGATGTTGAAGATGAGTATTTAAGTGATATGAAGTATTTTTTTTTGTGTTTTTATGGAGATTCTGAGTTGAGTTACACGAGTTATAATTAAAGTTGATAATTGATTTTGGTGGTTGTTACCGGAATTTCTCATGGCTTAGGCTGTGTTCCTGTGAGGGTGAGTCCGTCCTGTTATCAAGGTAGATCCTTTTAAACGTCCTTCGGGGGATGCAGGCACAGATGCGTGGAAAAGTAGGTGACAACGCACCTTATTGTTATCGGCGTACGGAGAGGGATTCACGGAGAACTGGCCCCTGGAGAACTGGCCCCCCTATAATTAAAACCGCGAGCGGAGAAGTGGCCCCCTACCCCCGGAGAAGTGGCCCCTCCCCCCCGGAGAAGTGGCCTCCTCTTGATATTCTGTCGTTGCTGCCCAATATTTTCAGAATGGTCTACATAATCGTAAGCTCCCGTTTACGCGCACTTTTTAAAAAGTAGCGAGAAGAAAATACTTACTATAAATAGGTAGCTGTAGCGTCTATCAGTTGTTGGCTTAGGAATTTGTAAACGGTGACTTTGGAGTCGTCCTAGCACCGAGGCACAATAAATTCATAAGGTTGTTCCGAATCCGCCCTGTTGATTCTGATGCTGTCCTTGGGTGCAATCGTCCCGTGACTTTGGAGAATTTTGACCCAAAAAAAATATTGACGTACGCAATTACCTTTTGTGTAAATCTGCTATATTTGGTTTTGTAATTTGGGCAAGTGGTTCTATCAAAATATGCAGATTACCAAGAAGGGATGTGATGCACATTTTTTAGTGTTTGAGCGCATATGTGTCACAGTTTTCAGGCCATTTTAGATTAGTACCATGCTCTAGTATCTATGTGGAAAAAAAAATGTGAAAAAAAAAGAACTTAATAAAATATGAAGTTTGAAATTTCCTTATTGCTCATAGACCAGCTCCCAGATAGGAAAAGAACACCCCCAACCCCCCTCCCACCACCACCATGTGGAGAAGTGGAGTCCCATATTTTATGATAGGCTGGTTATTTTGGAGTAGACATACACCTTTTTGACAGTTGGCTAGTGGTGGATGCGGGGGATCAAACGAGCAATTTCGGTCCAGTTTGACTTCTTTTTTGAAAAAGTAAAAACAAAATTATTTCCAGGGCATACAAGAAAATGAAAATGTGGATAAAACTATATTTTTTATTCCTTACACGAATCAAAGGCCTTAAATAGATGTGAAAAAAAAAGAACTTAATAAAATATGAAGTTTGAAATTTCCTTATTGCTCATAGACCAGCTCCCAGATAGGAAAAGAACACCCCCAACCCCCCTCCCACCACCACCATGTGGAGAAGTGGAGTCCCATATTTTATGATAGGCTGGTTATTTTGGAGTAGACATACACCTTTTTGACAGTTGGCTAGTGGTGGATGCGGGGGATCAAACGAGCAATTTCGGTCCAGTTTGACTTCTTTTTTGAAAAAGTAAAAACAAAATTATTTCCAGGGCATACAAGAAAATGAAAATGTGGATAAAACTATATTTTTTATTCCTTACACGAATCAAAGGCCTTAAATAGATTCCATTCAACGATTTGGCCGTGATAAAATAAAAACTAAAAAATTCAACACAATTAATCCTTTGGGCACCCCTACCCCGCACCCACCACTGGCTGCTGGCTGCTGGACTAGAAGACATGGAAGGAAATAGTTAGAAGACATTGCCGCAGTCTAAAGAAATATTTTTTCAACATTTGATTTTTCAGTGACAAATCCAAAAGCTGCAAATATATTAGGAAGCTGGGAAATGGTCTTCTACTAATTTGCGGGAAGAAATATTTTCAAATGACACTCAGGCTCCCTGTTCGATACAAGCGACAACTCGACATTTCGATATTGCAAAAGTTTTGCGTGAGATAAGAAAAATAATAGGTCATTACACTGTTGTGAATAAATAAATAAACAATGCTCAGTATTAGATTTGAATGACGCGCTCAATTTTCGTAACAAAGACCATCTAGTAAACTTTCGTCATTATTTAGGCAAGGAGGCCACTTCTCCGGGGTGGGGGGGCCACTTCTCCGGGGGTAGGGGGCCACTTGTCCGCTCGCGGTTTTAATTATAGGGGGGCCAGTTCTCCAGGGGCCAGTTCTCCGGTCACCACGGAGAGGTGTATGTATCATAGCGCTCCTTGCGACTGAGCTCGTATTCCTATGAGGTTTCATACCGCCCATTTTCACAGTCGATCTGTTGAAAAGCCCGTCAGGGGAGAATGGCATGGATGGTTGGAGACGATTGATGCACATAACCAATGTTATTGGGAAGAATTCTATTTTTTTTTTGTTTTTTTGTTAATGTTGTATGGAAAGACGAGTTTTACCTTGTGTTAAGATCAGTTTATCAAGATGTAGCTAATCGTATTAAGTTTTTGTTCGAGTCCAAAATTTTTATCAAAGAATCACGTTAGAAAGTAGAGTTGTTGCATTTCGGTGTTGTTACATCTCACTCGTATACGAACGTCATTATGATGGCACATTTCAATTGTTGAGATTTTATCACGAATGACAGGCTACACACTACTCTTAATCAATTAAGAAATAGTAATAAATAATAAAGTCATTTAAATAATGTTTTATAATTTTTACACATCAACCTTGTTCTAAATAACTACGAACATTGGAGTTTTACTGACAACTTGTATTGTTTTTATATACTGGATTCATGATTTTGGAGTTATAGTCAAACGCAAAGTAACCACTGGTTCAGTAACATTAAATTCCAATTTTTATATAAGGAAGGGTTTTTTGAATTGTTTTCTTAAAATTTGGATGATGATATGTTTATAGAAAATGTTGGTACTGTTTTCTGTTTTCTTTTTTTTATTGTTCACAGGATACGTAATCAACGCTTCTCCATCTGTAACCAACTGCCACTTTAAGACCGCATCTACCAATCTGGACCGATATTATTATTGCGCCCAAGTCATAAACACTTTAGGGCACTAGTTTCTACATGATTCGTCAACGGAACAGCTTCCAATTGGGGACTCGTTGAGAGTGTTTTTTTTAGTTTTTGTGTAAGCAGTATAACGGGTAGATTTAAATGAATCATTGTTATTATTAATGTATCAGGAGTAAGGTATCATTACAAAACAAAAAATGGCTCTCAATGTTAAAGATTACCCACACATTGAACTCGTAGCGCCTTGGTAGAAATGCTTTTATATTGTAATCATTTTATATAAAAAAATTAATTGATTAATTCAGTATTCAGCTAAATGTTTTGATGTACTTTGTGTTTGTTTTGCTTTTGTTGTTTTGGACAACAGGAACCATACCTATGGAGGTATGGCTCTGTTTTGAGAGGCGCAGGCAGTGTGGTGAGGTGAAGGTTTTTATTAAGAAATGGTTTAATTTTAAGCATTGTTTCTAAATCAATTCATAATTTACATCATGTTATTTCTTTCTCAGTCTTAAATATTTCGTTACTTGACAATTCTCACCAGACACAGGATGTGTATATCCTGTCGTGGGGTGGAATTACACTAGACTCAGCTATCAGGCTTCACCAATAATAATTAAAGGCCCAGTAAGGGTTTCAAACAACATATTTTAAAAATAAAGATTGCTTCTTATAATTAGTAACGCAGAAAACTGTAGTGAAAACGGCCCGCTCGTTCTCCAGATATTTGCGCGCGACTGTAGCAGCACGTGGCCTATTGGCGCGTCACAAGGGGTCTACTCCGCCCGCATACCGCTACTCCAGGTAGAGAAACAAGCCACTGCAACTGTCAGTCGTATAGTGTCAGCTTGTCATTCCACTCGTGGCTCGTGTACTTGTCTGTGTTTGTACGTTAGTTAAAAAGTTTGTCAGTTCGTTCATTTGTTTGTTTGATTGCTCGTAAGTTTAATTGTGTGTGCGTGTGTTTTTGTTTCCATTATGGTCAACTAGTGTTGCGTTTCGGTGTAACAATTCCCGCAAGAGCAATCCGAACATATCTATGCACAGTTTCCCTGATAAGACACGATTTTCTGTTCTCCATTAACAGTGGTTAAATAAACTAAAACGAAAGCGGTCCGATTTTTTTGCCATGAATTCATCCAAAAAACAAATTGCCTATATGCGATTTGCCTCCAAAGTGCGTTGCTTTCATTTTTAAATTCTTTTTTCTTATCATTACATTTCGTTTGAAACAGTAAATTATGACGGGCAGTTCTCAAAGTATGTATATTGAGCACAACCGAATCAAATGCCTCGAGGTATATTATACAATCTGAATCTTGCCTTACATTGTTTATTTTAACTGATTCAGAGCAGCAAACCGATTCTGTGTCCGTTGTCATTTCTGAACACGCACCACATTAACACCATAGCACATTTCCACTTCTACCTAGCAACATTTCTGATCTTAGGTTTTCCGATTCCCGTTTTTCTTGAATTGCAGCGTACTCTTCTTCTGTGTAGCGCGGCTCATAACGATATGGCTTCGCACCTGCCATAGCTATGAATGAATGTACGCCGAGCGCGAGCTAGGCTACCACCCCTTCGTCCGGCTGACCGCAGACCCCTGGTGACGTCACGCGCTTCTATAGCATGGGGCAGGTAGAGCGCAGAGAACTCGTGAGCCTGTGGACCGATTTCGATGATTCTTTTTCTGTTGTTGTACTAACGTTTTTTTGATGACACGTAGAAAAGTTTTATCAAACCCTTACTGGGCCTTTAAGAAAGCAGACTGGAATGCGTAGCGTGCAAAAGTGCAGGTCAGTTTAACGGACGGCACGAACACGTGTACTAGAGAGTTGATTCTAGGCTTTGAAACAGTAAAGAACTATGTATTTTGGATCCGAAATTATTATTGACAGCTCAGTTATTTGTTAGTAAACAGTTGTAAAATTTTCTTTTTGTAAGCGACTCGAGAATAAATGATTGACCCATTACCTCGTCACCGTTTTAATCACCTACAACTGTCTGGGTCAGAATCCTACGTGCTTCCGCTCTTTCCCCGCTACCACTGCACTAGGCTTGGGTCCCTCACCCATAACACAGTCATGCAGTGAGCACAGAGCATGCATGCCAATACTGTGCTCACAGTACAGTCATGCAGTGAGCACAGAGCATGCATGCCAATTCTGTGCTCACAGTACAGTCATGCAGTGAGCACAGAGCATGCATGCCAAAACTGTGCTCACAGTACAGTCATGCAGTGAGCACAGAGCATGCATGCCAATACTGTGCTCACAGTACAGTCATGCAGTGAGCACAGAGCATGCATGCCAATACTGTGCTCACAGTACAGTCATGCAGTGCATTGTTTGTAACCTTATACGACTTATCCTATATTGACGAGTCGAAATGTCTGTTAGTGATACCTAGTGTGACATTTTTGGTGATACTTTATGATGATCAAAGGTTCAGGTTCAATATTTAGCTCTAGTATTTACAACATACAAATCAACGGCAATCGTTTAACATTGTGGCTGCAGGTATGATATTATGTGCATTACACATATAAAGTCAAGCATATGCCATAATCATTTACATATTGTAATTAGCGTCACTACTTTCGCTAGGCACAGATAGCTTTTTCATCCTAAGCGTTTCACATAAATCATATTGAAACAAAACAGCAGCCAGTACTATGAGAAGTGACAAACTATAAATTAAGTTCTGTATGTAATTATATCCCAAAAGTGGTAAGGGAGCAATACTATCCTACTGTAGTGGGTGTAAAAAAACCAGCCGGGGCGACTAAATCCTGTTAAGGTTTGGCATGATTCATTTTGTTTAGAAACGGTGTTATTCTCCTTCAGGAAGAATTTCGCATGTACAATCAGGCAGTTTCTTCTGAAATATAAACAAAAGTGAAAAAACGAGTTTTAAAATAATTGGATAATATTTATTATCAATTCAATTTATATCAAAGCACCTGAATGCTCCACATTTCAACACGATCGCACTCTCCGTTCGAAAGCTATATTGGAACATAAATACAAGCAAAACCAAAACAAGTGTCACCAAAGTAGAATGGAGAGGCTCGCTTCGCTCGCTTAGGCCTAATACATATCACCGAACAACAGCGATCTGCGCATAAACGCGTGTACTACCGGTATCCGTGTTAACACTCGGTATTATAGTTTTGTTTATGACATATTTCGAGGACGTTGCTAAGACATATTCCATTGGAATTTAGCCGATCAGAAAGTATCACCCGTATGACCACATGTTCTTAATAACTAGACTCACGGCATGTGAAAACTCAAAGTTTGTTGTTGTGCATGTTCAATCAGACCACAGCTTTGTTTAGCGAAATTCATGTATATGGAAGAGTTCGGTTTTGCAATTCAGAGTAAATTGCTTGTTTCGCAACCGAAAAACCAATCACAAGTTGCTCTACTGAGTTGGCTTATCCAACTTTTCCAAATGCGCATTTGATTTTTAATGCATAGAGGCGAATATATTTCCTGTTGTAAATTGACTGATGTAATAGCAATCCCGGTAGGTTGTTGAATGAAATCTTTCATCACCCTGTCTGAAAACATTCCCAATTAACAAGTTGGATTATTTTTGCTCAGCTCACACATTCATTATCTGTTAATAGCTGGCAAGGCACAAATGGCGTCCTAGTACGATGCTGTGGGAAGCAAATTGGAATCGCAACGCATTACGTTTTACGGAATTATTTTCTATTAAAACGGAAATTACTAAGCCAGCCGCGTGGTAACAGTGCGACGCTATCTTGTTTTCGTTTCAACCTCAGCACACACAGAACAGAGCAAACAAGTTGGCCAATGAAATATGGTATGCTACATTAATTGACTAGGTCTTCTGGTACGGTTTGCTTTGCCCAGATAATAATGAATAATGTTTCGACTAAAAGTCATGTTTATGATTTAAACAATGCAACTGCGGAATATGCGAGTATGCATTTTTATTGCGGTTTACTGGAAACTAGCCAGTTATCTTATCAATAAACTGAATTTCATTTCAAACAAAAAACGTTTATTTTTGTTATAATAACACAACTTTGATATCAGGTTTTTGCAAAAGCAACCAACATGTGGGTAAATCAAATACGCGTACAATTTAAAAAGTAAAACCTTCGCATCTTCTTATAAAACAATCACGATAAACATTAATCTACTGCTTTATATCATTAGTAACAATTTTACTTACAAAAACCCAATAATAACCGTAACTATCTTCCACCTAAAATGAATTCAATTACCTTGCCACGATCAAAATTATTCCCGCCCTGCATCACACTTGGCCACCCCTGGAAGATCACACACGTTCGTTTCCATTTTCCCAATCGCAGACGACATCAATCGATTGTACAAGCCGTACGCGTTATTGGGGAACAAGCCGTACACGTTATTGGGGAACAAGCCGTACACGTTATTGGGGAACAAGCCGTACACGTTATTGGAGAAAAAGCCGTACACGTTATTGGGGAACAAGCCGTACACGTTATTGGGGAACAAGCCGTACACGTTATTGGGGAACAAGCCGTACGCGTTATTGGGGAACAAGCCGTACACGTTATTGGGGAACAAGCCGTACACGTTATTGGGGAACAAGCCGTACACGTTATTGGAGAAAAAGCCGTACACGTTATTGGGGAACAAGCCGTACACGTTATTGGGGAACAAGCCGTACACGTTATTGGGGAAAAAGCCGTACACGTTATTGGGGAACAAGCCGTACACGTTATTGGGAACAAGCCGTAAACGTTATTGGGGAACAAGCCGTACACGTTATTGGGGAACAAGCCGTACACGTTATTGGGGAACAAGCCGTACACGTTATTGGGGAACAAGCCGTACACGTTATTGGGGAACAAGCCGTACACGTTATTGGGGAACAAGCCGTACACGTTATTGGGGAACAAGCCGTACACGTTATTGGGGAACAAGCCGTACACGTTATTGGGGAGCAAGCCGTACACGTTATTGGGGAACAAGCCGTACACGTTATTGGAGAACAAGCCGTACACGTTATTAGGGAACCAGCCGTAAGCGTTATTGGGGAACAAGTCGTACACGTTATTGGGGAACAAGCCGTAAGCGTTATTGGGGAACCAGCCGTACACGTTATTGGGGAACAAGCCGTACACGTCATTGGGGAACAAGCCGTACACGTTATTGGGGAACAAGCCGTACACGTTATCGGGGAACAAGCCGTACACGTTATTGGGGAACAAGCCGTACACGTTATTGGGAACAAGCCGTACACGTTATTGGGGAACAAGCCGTACACCTTATTGGGGAACAAGCCGTACACGTTATTGGGGAACAAGCCGTACACGTTATTGGGGAACAAGCCGTACGCGTTATTGGGGAACAAGCCGTACACGTTATTGGGGAACAAGCCGTACACGTTATTGGGGAGCAAGCCGTACACGTTATTGGGGAACAAGCCGTACACGTTATTGGAGAACAAGCCGTACACGTTATTAGGGAACCAGCCGTAAGCGTTATTGGGGAACAAGTCGTACACGTTATTGGGGAACAAGCCGTAAGCGTTATTGGGGAACAAGCCGTACACGTTATTGGGGAACAAGCCGTACACGTTATCGGGGAACAAGCCGTACACGTTATTGGGGAACAAGCCGTACACGTTATTGGGAACAAGCCGTACACGTTATTGGGGAACAAGCCGTACACCTTATTGGGGAACAAGCCGTACACGTTATTGGGGAACAAGCCGTACACGTTATTGGGGAACAAGCCGTACGCGTTATTGGGGAACAAGCCGTACACGTTATTGGGGAACAAGCCGTACACGTTATTGGGGAACAAGCCGTACGCGTTATTGGGGAACAAGCCGTACACGTTATTGGGGAACAAGCCGTACGCGTTATTGGGAAACAAGCCGTACACGTTATTGGGGAACAAGCCGTACACGTTATTGGGGAACAAGCCGTACGCGTTATTGGGGAACAAGCCGTACACGTTATTGGGGAACAAGCCGTACACGTTATTGGGGAACAAGCCGTACACGTTATTGGGGAACAAACCGTACACTTTATTGGGGAACAAACCGTACACGTTATCGGGGAACAAGCCGTACACGTTATTGGGGAACAAGACGCGTACCCGTTATTGGGGAACCAGCCGTACACGTTATTGGGGAACAAGCCATACACGTCATTGGGGAACAAGCCGTACGCGTTATTGGGGAACAAGCCATACACGTTATTGGGGAACAAGCCGTACACGTTATTGGGGAACAAGCCGTACGCGTTATTGGGGAACAAGCCGTACACGTTATTGGGGAACAAGCCGTACACGTTATGTGGGAACAAGCCGTACGCGTTATTGGGGAACAAGCCGTACACGTTATTGGGGAACAAGCCGTACACGTTATTGGGGAACAAGCCGTACACGTTATTGGGGAACAAACCGTACACGTTATTGGGGAACAAGCCGTACACGTTATTGGGGAACAAGCCGTACACGTTATTGGGGAACAAGACGCGTACACGGTATTAGGGAACAAGCCGTACACGTTATTGGAGAACAAGCCGTACACGTTATTGGGGAACAAGCCGTACACGTCATTGGGGAACAAGCCGTACGCGTTATTGGGGAACAAGCCGTACACGTTATTGGGGAACAAGCCGTACACGTTATTGGGGAACAAGCCGTACGCGTTATTGGGGAACAAGCCGTACACGTTATTGGGGAACAAGCCGTACACGTTATGTGGGAACAAGCCGTACGCGTTATTGGGGAACAAGCCGTACACGTTATTGGGGAACAAGCCGTACACGTTATTGGGGAACAAGCCGTACACGTTATTGGGGAACAAACCGTACACGTTATTGGGGAACAAGCCGTACACGTTATTGGGGAACAAGCCGTACACGTTATTGGGGAACAAGACGCGTACACGGTATTAGGGAACAAGCCGTACACGTTATTGGAGAACAAGCCGTACACGTTATTGGGGAACAAGCCGTACACGTTATTGGGGAACAAGCCGTAAACGTTATTGGGGAAATTTCGAAGTTTTCAGTTTCACACAATTTGTTATAATTATTCAGAAGACACAAGAATAATTCTGAACCCCCCCCCCCCCCCCCCCCTCCCACAAACCACACACCACAAACTGTGTTCTAGTAAAATAAATAATAACGAGAAACATAAAGTAATTTCACCTTATCAGTTTGGCTTCCAGAATGATCGTAGCACACAAGACGCCATTGGTAAATTTACTAGCAAGGTAGCAAACGCAATAGGTAAAAACTAAAAGTGCTAAGCTGTATTTTTAGGCCTCGCAAAGGCGTTTGATACAGTTTCTCACACACTTCTGGTCACTAAACTGGAGCAATACGGAATAAGAGGCGTGCCTCTAAAACTTATAAAAAGCTACTTAGCAAACAGAAAACAATTTGTACGAATTGAAGGGAACCTTAGTAAAGAGAGAAACATTGAATTTGGTGTCCCACAAGGCACGACATTAGGTCCATTGTTATTTCTAGTATATATTAATAGTCTTTGTAACATGAACCTTAAAGCAATAATAGTTAGTTTTGCTGACGATACTGTAATCATCCTTCAAGAGGACTCATGGACCGAAGTACATTACGTTACACAACTAGAAATGAGACGCGTAAAAACCAATCTTGAAACCAACTTACTTACTCTTAATTTAGACAAAACGACTTATATGACATTTTCTCCCAACATCTCTGACCAACCACAACACTTTAATTTGAAGATACACCAGTCCACCTGCACAGCAGAACAAAGTGCGTGTAGGTGCCACACACTAGGCAAGTGCGAAGAAAATATGTACCTTGGCATACTTATTGACCAACATCTAAGATGGGACGGGCACATTAATTATATCACTAAACGATTGCGAAACTCTTTTTACAAATACTATACACTGAGGAACATTCTGAACCTATCCACGCTGCGATCAGTCTACTTTGCACTTACCCAATCAATTATACAGTATGGGATAATAGGTTGGGGAGGCGCTAGCGTCACACACATGGAACATCTCAATGTGGTTCAAAAATGTATACTTAAATTAATGTTAAATAAACACTTTATTTACTCATCTTATCTCATTTTCACCGATTCAAACGTACTAACGATAAGAAAATTGTACATACGAAACTCCCTTGATCACATTCATAAAAACTATAAATCATATAATTCGGTAACTCACAGGATTACGACTAGGGATAAAGTAAATAATAAACTTCAAGTACCAACAGTACACAAAGAGATCACCCAAAAACATTTCATGTACTTGGGGCCCAAAATATTTAACCATCTACTAACAGAACTGAGAGATAATGTAAACAAAACAAAATTCTCCCGACAAGTAACACTTTGGCTAAGGAACGCTTGAACACGAACATCGAAGACATAATAAATTTAAAGCCATCCAGACACACCCTATACTTGTAGCAATGATTACAAGCCTGTGATTTATATATGCATTTTATCCTCTATTTTGGTCTTATAGTTTAGTTTAGATTATTTTAGTTTAGTTTAGATTAGATTAGATTAGCCTGCCTATATACATTTATAATAACAAATTATCTTACTGCGAATAATTTTGAATTGTTTCACTGATAAACACTATCGCAATAAGTAAGCACATAATTACTACTTGTTTAAACTAGTATACTACAAATAATATCAAGTATGGATACATGTTAATGTTTATCTTTGTCTACTATGTTAACCTAGTCCACGTAAAAGAGATGCTCCATACACACACAAGTCGCCTTATGTGGTGGAGGATCTCTAAAAATATATATCTTAGTATTTGATATAATGTATTAATGTGGAAATAAATAAATTGAAATTGAAATTGAATTCCAACTAAACCACAAACAGCAGATACATTTATTTGATGGCATTATATACGTATAGGATTTTTTCCTAAACTGAGTTGCATTGCAATAAAGTTTAATTCACAGCAGACTTTTAAATTTTAAAGATCGTCATGAACAAAAGAATAAATATTTGCTTGTTTATAATTTGCATCAGAGTAATTCTACATTTACCATAATGATCTGGCCATCGTTGTATTGAGGAGACCCTTCACCTATAATTTCATCCATATTTGTCAATAACACTTGCAGCTTCTAATGGACCACTGACATCTTAGCTCATGTCACAAGTAATCTCAGATTACCTGCTGTGACGTCAGGACATGTATTGGATGGCACAACATAAAAGATACACTGATGAGTTTTGTTTTAGGTAGATTTATTTGCGTATTGTGAAATTCTTCGGATGTAGTCCATGTTCCGAGTATATTACACCTCATCGACTCATAGTTTATCTAGTCTAATCCATACATATAAGCAAACATATAGGCCGGACGCCGTAACAAAGAAGGTTGTGTCGTCACAACTAATTACTCTGGCCGGCGTAGTGATATGTGGACGTTTACGCAGTGCTCATCCGCGCACTATACCTGTCAGAGAGAAAATACACTGATCGGCAAGGCGGTGTTAGAAAATACTAGCTTTGGTAGGCCGTGACTTAAAAATACTAACATCAAGAAAGCTTTGACTTCTGTGTGTTGCTAGGATACTTGATGTATTTCTCTGTCATTTGATGGTCTGTTGTCTTTATTGCCGTTCGTGTTTGACAGGAGTTGAGTTCACGTGGGGGAAACATGGCGGCGTTTTTTCTATAATATGTGCCCGTGTTCGGCTGGCTTACCCTGTAATATTATTTATGAAAATTTATTACCGATATCAAGAAACATTGACACTGAAAATATTACTCGAGATCTTTCAGAGTGGTCATATGCGTTCCCTGTGCCTTTAGGGTACGACAATATGCAGACAGACAAAGCAAATGACAAAGGTAGGTCGTCCGTAGCTGTTCCTTCTTCATACCTTCATGCCTAGCATGATGGGACGGAACTACTTTAAATTTTTCTAAATATAATTAAGTAGTTGTTAATTTATAAGTGAATATAATAAATTAGATAAAAAGAAACTTAAGTTTATGCTTGCATAATTAAACCGCAAACACATACCAAGAGGGAGAAAAATAGCATTTAATCCAGGGCCCATGTCCACCAACCTATGAAATAACAATACATGTTTACTTCTGGTAAGGCAATGAGTAGTAGTCTACATTTAAGTTAGTATTACAAGGTGTGAGGTCACTTGCTATTTCATCGTCCATGACGACTACACCTTCTTTGTTACGGCGTCCGGCCTATATAACTTTCGATATATGCAGATATAGTTTCTCTAGGCCAGTACATAAATACAAATATGCAAACAAATATTCATATAATATATACACACAGATAGGACTTATAGACCAAAACGTAGGATACATCAATAAGTTACATTTTTTTGCGAATTTGCATTTAGAGGTAACATTAGTATGAGGGCGTATTTATAGGGCACTAGCAACACCAAAAGACAACAATGAAACAAATGAATTGAATCGATGGACAAACAACAAGCTGTCAAAAAATAATTTCTTCTGATTTTGGAAAACAAAACAAAACACAAACAAATACACATACAAAACTTTCACTAAGTCCTTATCTATCATTAAAAGTTTTAAATGGCGAGCAGTTACTATTGCTACACTTGTTTTTATTTCTATGGTTGCAATTTTATTATTTTGACAGCTGATTGTTTGTCCATCAGTTCAATTCATTTGTTCCATTGTTGTCTTTTGGTGTTGCTTGTGCCCTATTTGTCAGAATCATCGTCTAGTCATTCCGTGGGCCGTGAATCCCCCTTCAATTATAATATTGGTTTGCCATTCCATCAATCACTGTCAAACTGAGAACCACTAGTTAAAAGTAAATCAAACTCACGCCAGAGCGAATCCAAGTACGAGTTGAGTTGGGTTGGATAAGAGTGGCTGGAACATGTTAGATGTTATCCAGTATGAATATTGGAACCCTTAATCTTGCATTACAGTTGGCTGAGGTCCAAATTCACCAAACTTTTTAATCGGCCGATTTACTAATCGCGGATTGGTTACCATGGTTTCAACAAACATTACATACATGGTGGCTTCTACCGGGCGCCATTTTTGGTCTCCGATTAACAGAAAATCGCCGGATGAAAGTTTGGTGCAACTGGCCCTGAGTAAAAAAGTAATCCGTATAATTCTGGAACGCAACTCTTCTATCTTACATCGCGTATGTTTAAAATTCAACTTATGATTCATCTAACTTGAAGACGTCCCATTAGTCCATGTGCTTAGTTAGCTTCTATTACTGTCGCAAAGCCGTAACAACATCTTTCCAATTTGAGAATATTTTTACACTGTTAAACTCATCGTCGCCGCCTGGTTGTAAATATATCATATGTGCTGGTTCATTGCTCAGTATTCTAAATACACGAACACTGCGGTGCGGTAGGTATGTTTATACAGGTTTTATTCATAACCTAGGCTTTACATTTATATTTATGATTTAAAAACATTCTAACAAGTCATGCTCGGTGCTATCTGTGTTCCGGGTTTACAAACTGAACATTGCGAAGTTTCCAGTCGGATAAAATATGGGCAGCAATAATTGTATGCTACTCTGAATAATAATGTTTGAGGTTACCTCCGTTAATTCCTCCCAAATAAATTTCTAATCAATCCGAGTCGTATTCCAGTCACCTATTGTACATGCACGTATTCCAGTCACCCATTGTACATGCACGTATTTCAGTCACCCATTGTACATGCACGTATTCCAGTCACCCATTGTACATGCACTGTTCCAGTCACCCGTTGTACATGCACGTATTCCAGTCACCCATTGTACATGCACGTATTCCAGTCACCCATTGTACATGCACGTATTCCAGTCACCCATTGTACATGCACGTATTTCAGTCACCCATTGTACATGCACGTATTCCAGTCACCCATTGTACATGCACGTATTCCAGTCACCCATTGTACATGCACGTATTCCAGTCACCCATTGTACATGCACGTATTCCAGTCACCCATTGTTCATGCACGTATTCCAGTCACCCATTGTACATGCACGTATTCCAGTCACCCATTGTACATGCACGTATTCCAGTCACCCATTGTACATGCACGTATTCCAGTCACCCATTGTACATGCACGCATTCCAGTCACCCATTGTACATGCACGTATTCCAGTCACCCATTGTACATGCACGAAAGCATAATTAAAAAAATGTTCTCGACACAGTTTCTCTGGTAGGAATGTTATCACACTTGCTGGTGGCATTAAAAACAATTGCACTGGTCTATGTTTATTACTTTTTACGACTATTTATTTAAAATTAAGAGTGCAAGAAATGATGGTTGAAATCGAGGTTGAAATGAATGTGAATGTGAATAAGTAAATGTATTCAACTAAATGTACAAGATGTACAGTAGATGAAATGTGAAGTTAATAATCTAATATAAAATAACACACAATGAAGGTGAGACGTTGTGGAAGGCTGTAACACACAACAAATACAACTGATAATGAAGTAAACCCAAAACAAAGAGAAAAACAATTTATTGACCAAATGATAAATCCAACACAACAAGACAGTGCATTCCAGTCAGCATCCCTTAGTCCTGGTTAAGCAGGTGTGTAGCGGGCAGTGTACGAGATAGTGTACCATGTCCTGAAAAGCTAGTCGGCCATATTTGTTGTTTACTTGCTCTGACAGTCGTCGTGACCGCTGCAATTCACATGTTTCTCTCGTGCATATTTCAAAGGAAAATGTTCTTATTAAAAGTAATATGTGACTGTGAAGTTATTGAAACTATAACTCGAGTTTCAGAAATGGCCTGAGATGGCGGATCCTCATAGCCAGGTTGGATGCATGGATATTGGATAGTGATAATGAATGCTGAATGCCAGTAGTGGGGCCGTCATACTTACAGTTTCTCAACTATATAGAATTTACATTGGCAGCTCGACCACAGGGAATCCGTTACTTACGCGAGCTTCTCATAACAAGGTTTTCAGTTTTTTGTATTTATATATTATATTTTGTTATGTACTGGTGGAGGTATGTTTGATTTGTGGGAATAAAATGATCTAAAATTGAAATTGAAGAATTGTTAACTAAGGCCTCACCACAATTAACTGCATCTTAATTGTAATGGGGATCGCAATTGTAGAAATATGATTTACTATTAGCCGTACCCACAATTGTTGGTATCGGGCTCGCAATCGCAATCCGGAAATCTTTAAAGAGTCGACTTTTATGGTTCTTATGGAGCTGTTCACAACATAATTGCGGTCGTAATGATTTGTATTGGGAAAATGTACGATTGCAATTCCAATCCCGATTGTGTTCAAGATGCCGACAATTGTGGTTAGGGGTTTACATTCCATTACGACGTCGACGTAACGATTTTGTTGTCAACATGGCCATAGGGACCAAGTAAGTTAACTCTTTCACGATTTCCGGATTACGATTACAATCACAATGCCGTCAGTTGTGGTTGAGCCTTTATAGCAACATGGACTTATAATAGTAACTTCGTTACTGGACCTGAATCAGCTAACAAATCAACGTACCAAAAGACACGGAAGAAGGCGGTGGGCGGCCATTTTAGTCCTTAAGTTTCGGATGTTGACATTGTTCACATTGTTGTTGTGACGGTTGATGTGTAATTGCTTAGCAATAGGTGCAAAATGTCCGACAAAATAAAAAACCGGTATTGAGAATCGCAGACGCGTATTCCAACCATGTTGCACATCCAGATAGTTGTAAGTCGTTTTTTTTTCAACGTTTGGAATCTGCATTCGATCCAACAGAAACGAGATGATGTATAATGAATGCATTTAGTCATTTCATTACACGTGTACAACGGAGAATAGTCGTTAGCCAGCCCACGACGAAGTAGAAAAGTGACCATTTTATTCGTTACTTCACATCGTTCGAATCGTTTGATGTGTCGGCACAGCACACGGATGCGCCCCAGCCGCCACCCCGCCACGTCACGGTAAGAGTAAAGTACAGCACACCGTCACCGTCGTCACCGCTCTGTGAAATATCAGCGCAAAGGTTTGCACCATACATGAGTGACCATTTATCATGGTCAAGTTCCCAGGGGAGAGGGGCAGGAGGGGAGGGGAAGCCTTATTCTCATCACGCTTATTTTGTAGGGGGATTTCATGTGGTCGCCTACTGTCGACAACGTAATTGAATAACCGGGTTCTTCCATTATTCAACTGTATTCATCAACTCTGTTTGCAAGTAGGCGTACAATTCCTATCACAATCGCTCGTTCTGTATAGAGATCACTTCAATTTTAAACTGTCTCGTCATAACACTTGTTGTAGACTTTCGCGGCCCGAGTCACTATTATTAATTCTTGGCTGTCGGGTGTAGCCGCGTCCATTGATTATAAAAACCTGACGTTACGGACTAATCACATAGTCCATCACTTGAAGAGACAGTCACTAGATCATCACCATAATTTCCTTTTTCCCAAAACATCCTAGTTCTGCTAGCTGGGGATGGTATAAAGACGCGTCTGGTGTGTTGGAACCTAAATGGATTAGCCTTCCTGACGCAATGCACTTATGTAACGAAGTGGTTGTATGTTGTAAATGTAAAAACGATTGCCTTGAAGATCAATGCGCATGTCATATCAGTGAACAATCATGCTGCGCTTCGTGCAAGTGTAGGAGGTGAATATAACGAGTAAGGAGAGAAAATCGACGCTTTTATCTTAAAATAATTGTTCTTTGTAATATGTTTTGTTTCGACATAAATTTCAATATTGTTACAAAAATACTCATTATCAATCTACGCGTTGAAATTGTCCAATGAGCAAACAAAGAGTTTCATTCGCAAATTACAAGCTTGGGAATTGTCGTATTTTTGGTTTATATCTTGTTGAACGACGTACTCGACAACTAAGGTAGGTCATATGACGTGGGGGGTGATTTTAAGAAAGGGACCAAGTAGGACATAGAGGTGAGGAAAAGGGAAAAGGGAGGAAGAGGATTGCCTTCCGTCTGACTTCTCCACCTCGACCTGTCCGGCTAGGGTAGCCCTACCATAAGCATGCGGTTTTGCCGGCTCAGCTATTGGGATCACCAAAGCATGCACACCTCACACCTGCCCACCACGATAAAGTAGTAGTCCTTGGGCACGTGGGAATAACTCTCATACAATTTCAGGATTGCATGTAATTACTAAAGGAAAATAAATGAAGGAAATGTATGCAACCTACACCCTTCAATGCCTTTTCAATGAGTGGTCACAAGCTACAAGGAAGGCCGAAATTAAATGATTATTGAGGTCAAGGTCGAACTAAAAACCACCCTATCAACAACTAAGGGTACTTTTCTTTGTAAATGTTTAGAACCATGCTTTCCATACAAGTCTTGTACGTGAGAGTTCTATATTTCCAAGCATATAAAACTTGAACACGGGCATTCATTCTTAATAAATAGGTCAAAGGTAACGATGTTGTTTGACCCAACCCATTACAAAGTTCACATTATCTGATGAAGTTGTGACGTCAGATCAGACTTTGATTTCCTTAATAGAATAGACTAAAATCTACTAGATTTTAACATTTGGGTGTCTAATGATCATATTTAGTGCATCGTTATTTTTTTTCACTTCCACTCCAACTCTTATTATTTGACCCCTCGCAGTCCCTAAACCAGTAGACTTTTTTTAGGCCTCCTCTTGGCAATTTGATTAGAATATATTTCTAAATAATTCACGCTTCTATCACAAAACCCCGAATGATTCGTCTAATCCACTACAGTGACTACACTATAATAATTTCTTGATTTTGAGTAAAATCGCCAAGGAGTTTGATGTAGAATATAGTGATCGTGACGTAGCAGATGTGTTTCGCATAAACAATAACAAATCCTCACGGCTGATTGTCAAGTTTTATGACAAAGTTACGAGAGACGAGTGATTGAGAAAGCGTCGCAAGGTCGTGACAAACAACCATGTAAAACCGAATACCAACGATCAGCGCATTCATCTGAACGAACAGTTGACCCCTGCAATGCGAGGGATCTCCTGGGAAGCGCGTCAAGCGGACGTAAGTGCGGGTTCAAGTTCACCTGGGTAGTATAATCTTTATTTTAGCAGTTTTGCTATTTACACAATACACACATCACAACCATTTACAATACAAAGGTCTTTATTAGCAATAAGCAATACAACATTCACAAGACATAGTATGACTAATATTAATATACAAACTGTAAGCCTAGTCTATTTATTCTACACAACAACATATTATTTAATTTAATTTAACTATCCCAGAAACCTTGATTTTCATGGGGAAGTGGGATAATTTTCTTTTCTTTTAATAACTTGCAACAAGCTCTTCTAAATTTATTAGGACAATTGTAGTTTCTTATTTCAGAGGGAATTGTATTGTAAATTTTTATTCCTTTACTAAAGATTATATTATCCCCAAACTTGGTATAACTTCTATCAATTTGGATTTTATTGTTCACTCTTGATCTTGTATAATGCAAGTTTTTCACATCACACCTTTTTATTTCTCTAACCAAATAATTTGGTGCATTCCCTCTTTGTATTTTAAAAATAAATGACATAGTATTTAATAAAATCCTATCTCGTATCTTCAACCAAGATAGTGCTTTGTACATTTGTTCTATTGGTGTATACCGATTGACTCGCAATATACATCTTACTGCTCTGTTCTGTTGCTTTTGCAGTGATTCTATTTCATTCTTTGTTAGAAGAAACAGAACAGAGCTGCAGTAATCAATATGTGGAGCAATAATGGATTGGTACAGTTTTATAACAACGCTTATATTACCTTCATGTGTTTGTCTGTCTGGACGGAAGCTTATAATCGATATTTCACCTACTTTTAAATGTCCGATCGAGCTGAAATTTTCCACACATGCGTATTCTTAATGGCAATACATGAATCAATTGTAATATTTACTAAATAACTAATTGATCCATCATAGTTAATTAATCAACGTTTTGTATGGGAATCGATATTTCACCCATTTTCCAACGTCCGATCGAGCTGAAAGTTTTCACACAGGCGTATATTCTTGATGACAATACATAAATTAATGTATCACATTCACTAGTTAATCAATTAATTTATCATTCAAACAAAGCTTCATATGGGAAATTGGTCATAGCTATATGGTGAGGATTGGCTAACCAGATGCAGGCATCAGATTTACACACCCGCTGGTTGTTCGGGACACAAATATCCGCGATGAAAACATAAGAAATGATGCTATTTTTTTTTTGCTATGCGGCGACAACGCTCAACGCGCTCCACTTGCAAGTTCAACCCCGTGCGGTGTCATTCACCATGTACGCATAGTTGCGTTCCTATCGTGTGGTTCGACCTCACAGTTGATAGGATGGAGTTGGTGCCAGCGCAACTACTGTTACAACATTACAACATTCGTTAAGACTAAAAAGCATAAAATAATATTACATGAACAAATTTTTTTTTAAACAACGCTTATAATTAAATGTACTAAAAAGTAAAAAAAGCGTTGGGCGCTTTCCCTCCATGAACAACCAAATTCTGTAATCTGTATCAATACCGTAAGCGCCCAACGCTTTAATTTTCCGAGTAAGGCAAAGACTTGTCAGGACAAAATTTGTTTTTTACTTTTTAGTACATTTAAATATAAGCGTTGTTTTAAAAAAGTATTTTTTTCATGAAATATTATTTTAGTCTTTATGTTGAGGCATTTACTAATTCTTATGAAAAAACTAACCTTGCTAGAAAATTTCTTAAAAATATAATTTCCATGGGCCTTAAAATTTAACTCACAGTCCAGCATCACTCCCAAATATTTTAAGTGGTCGACCATCTCAATTTCAGCACTATCTTGTATAATTCTCAATGTTGTTAACTCCTTTAGAACTTTATAGTCACATAGTGCATACTCCTTGCACCCACAATCAAAGCTTTAGATTTACATGCATTGATTTTCATACGATTTTCAATCATCCATGTTTCTATTGCTTTAAGGTCTTCATTTAAGAACATTGTTATTTCGTGAATATCTATTCCACTAATGCTGACAACAATGTCGTCAGCATACATATAAATTTGACAGTGTTTAAGTACCCGTCCATGATGTCATTTATGAAGAGAATGAAAAATAATGGTGAAAAAAAAAATAATGGTGAAGAATGGCAACATATTCATGCGTCGCAACGAGCGGTCACCTGTAATTAGGGTGAACTCGGTCGACGATTCGCCCATCCCGCGACAAATAGACACTCAATATTGTCTACTAGATTCAGAGTTTGTGTTTCATATTAACATTCGTAGTTTGAGAAAATATTTTGATAATTTGATTGCATTTTTGAAGTCGATATAAGAACAATTGTTCTTAAAAGGAAATCGTTTTAACAGAAGTGTGGATTAAGGAGTCTGAAAGCAAGTTTTATTTTATTTCTAATTATACTATGCTACTGCAACCAAGGCCTGACGAGCGCTAAGGAGGTGTGGCTGTCTATGTCAAGGAAAGCTACACGTTCAAGTGGAAACCGTTAATTTGTTGGCCCTAATACAGCTGAAGGTATCATTTTATACTTAAATGTTGGCTTAGGAAAGCTAATATTAATATCTCTATATCGTCGGAGTAATCAGGTCCTTATTAAGGCTTTTATTGGTGATCCAAGCGAATTACTAGGGAGTGAATCAGGAGATCCATGTATATTACTGGGTGACCTTAACATAACGGAAAGGCTTCAAACAAGTGAACCCACAACGTACAAATTAACGCTTATTTGGACATGTTACATTCTAAAGGGTTTATCTCGTGCATAAACGTGCCCACCCGGATAAGCGATACTCAGACGTGTATTGATCACATCTTTGTACGCAACTGTAAACAAGTTGAGTTCATCTGTAAAACATTGGACTGTGGTCTCACAGACCACAAGGCAACTACAGTAAGCGTGGAATACAATGTGATAGAGCCAAGCACAACAAACGTGATCAAGTATATTGACAGTAGTATTTTACAACTAAATCTTAGTCAACATAAGTAGGATAAATTATTAAGCTCGATCTCGGTAGAGGAGGCATTTAGTGTTTTTTTTAGGAGCTTGAACTAGATGGTAACTCGTATGTTGAACTAAGAAAAGATGATAACTCGTATGTTGAACTAAGATTGAAATGATGCTATAGAAAACTGAACGATTGGATTTCTCCTGAAACAGTCGCAATAACACTAGAAACACAAGCTGTATATAAAGCATTAAAACGTCACCAAGATGGCGAGCTGTTAAAATACAGATTTAAAACACTTAAAGCAAGCATGAAAATAAAGCGCGTTAAAATAAACTTCTACAAGGAACAAATAGAGAAGGCAGTCAATAAAGGCAAGAACTATTGGCATGTCGTTAACAAAATATTGAAAGGCAAAGGGCATGAAGCAATATTTGAAATAACAATTAATGGAGAAAAGATGCTTACTGAAGATGATCCTCGTCGAGCTGCAAACCATATAACGATTATTTCATACATGTTGCTAAAATTGCGGCTGGAGGCGGCGGGCAAGCAGGAAGTGATGACGCAACGAGGGAGGATTTTAGGAAGCAGTGGGTTAACCAAACCCAAGGTCCACTAAATCCCCTGGCGGGGTGTCGTCGAAATTGCTGCGCACGCTACTAGCGATTTAGTGGACCTTAAACCAAACCATGCAGGTTTCCGAAATAACTGAAGCTGATCTTGTACATGTTATCAGAAGCATGAAACGTAAAACAAGTGCCGGGATTGATAGAGTTAATATTTGCATGATAAAAGATGACATTGACATTTTATGCCAGACATTTTCAAAACGGCTGTTATTATACCTGTTTTTAAAAACTGGTGATAGAACAATGGTGACCAATTATCGTCCAATTTCACTTTTACCATATTTATTGAAACTTTCGAGGTTTGTGTCAAAAATCAAGTTTTAAACTTTTTACAAACTATCAATTATTTTTCTCCTAACCAATATGGTGTCTTGCCAAATAAAAATGTCGATATGGCAATAGATAGCCATACTTAACACAATACTCAAGCAATGGAGAAAACTGGCAGTATATTTAGTAGGGATGACATCGGGTAGTAAAATCTGGATTCGATTCCAGCTCCTCAAGGATTCGGGTAACCCGAATCCTAGAAGTGTAAATCACGTCGCTCAACATATTATTTGAAGGCCATTGACCACCCGTGGCAGAAGCTGCCAGAGTGCGTTCTGTCAGCCAGTGATGACGGTCGGGAAGGGGTGAGGGTAGGCCGAGAGCCAGTGGGAGCACAGGCATACCAGAACTCGCCCGCAGCCATCACACCACATAAAATAGGCTTGGTCTATTTTTAATCAAGCCGATAATGGGTACATAACGGAGCGGGAAAGTATTTTATGGAATGGAAACAAGTCATTTTGTTATCACCATTGTTGGCGCATTGTTCATTGGATTCGGGTAATATTTGGATTCGGGTAACCCGGATACCCGGATACCCGATGTCATCCCTAATATTTAGACTTGAGCAAGGCATTTGATATGATCTCTCACAATTTATTGATTGAAAAACTTCAAAACTACAGTCTTAAGGGAAAAATTGGTATTTGGTTTGAATCATATTTAAGTAAACGAACACAAATGGTAAGGATAAATGGCACTTATAGTGATAAAATGACTGTTCATTGTGATGTCCCGCAAGGGTCTGAGTTAGGGCCAATATTTTTTCTGATTTTTATCAATGACATCTCTCTCCTGCCTCTTTATGCAAAGATAACTTTGTTTCCACATGATGCTGCTCTAGTTTTATCAGCTGTGTCTTATTTAATTCTAGAAATCCTTGTTGTTCAAGACTTGCGTGTTTTATCCTCTGATTTTAGCAGAAATGGTCTAGTTCTCAATTATTGTTTCGTTTAAAGAGCAGGCAATGATTTCTCATCTCAGGATTGTTTACCATGAATCAAAATTAAATGTAGCTGTATTGAAATGTGTGATTCTATTAGATATCTGGGCGTCTACATAGATTCATCCGTAAGTTGGAGTATGCACATACAGATGTTATCTATAAAGCTTAGAACAACTAACTACATTTTTTACCATCTAAAGAAATTTAATGCCTATTCATGTAGTCAGCTATATTTCTCACTTTTTCAATCTTATCTGCAATTTGGTATTATTCATTGGGGTAGAACATTTGACTACAAACTAACTTCTCTTCGTTCAACACAAAACTATGTCATAAGAATAATTTTCAAAATAAAATGTCTTGAGTCAATTGATAATATTAACACAGAGTTTAATATTCTGCCTTTGTCACTTCTCTACTTGTTAAAAATTGTTATATATGTATATGGTGAAGGTATCTAGGTTTACTTTTTTTAAATTAAGGTTTTTTGATGAAGGTTGATAAATATTGATATTATGTCTGCAAAAAGGTGGTTTTAAAAATTTTACGCTTTTATTTTTTACGGTACCGGTAGCTTCAAAAAGCTTGATGATAATGCTAGTAAAACCTCTAGACCATATTTGTCAAGTACACGAAAATGTAGTATACTATAGGTTATTATCTTAGGAATGATGGTATATAATTTTATAACACAATTATGTCCCCAGTGTTTTATAAAACATTTTTTTCGTGTCCCGGTGAAAAGGCACTTGAGCTATATGCTGTTTTTACTATTCCATAACTTATTTATGAAAAGAGTCACTTACAAGAAATGAAGTGCTTAGCTTACATTCGCTCGACCGTGTCTTCTTAAAATGCTTGAAGTTTCGAGCCTACGTAAAAATGTTTTCTAGTTTTGGTGCCATACGTACACAGATGTAAAGCACATCATTTTGCTCGCGTCGCAGTCCAGCCGTAACTACTTTACGGGTCTAGACGGGTAATTTGCGCAAAGAAATTGTCTCCTTGTGTCCTAGCGTCGCTCAACAGTACTTGAGAACGCAAATGTACAGATGCAATCCAAGTATTGGAGGGAAACATGACACCAAGTGAGCAGAGCGGCAGCATCGCGGGCCGTGACCTTGCTTCTATCAAGAGTTTCCAGGAGGTCGGTCGGAGTTGTGGTAATGGGGAGGAGGAAGGTTACACTTCATACGTCACACATACACATTTGCAAGTAATTCGCAGCAAAAGTGTTTTTTCAATTTACAACCAATAGTGTGAACAATAGGAAGTCAGAAATGCTGAGCTTGAATGTACCGGACTTTAGAATGACAAACACGGGAAGCAAATTAACTTATAAATTTGCCACAATTGTTCAACACCGTTATTAGTGAAATGTCTGAGGTCTTTGTTTCCATGAAATATATTACTTTTAAAAAACTTGCAGAACAAACGATTTCAGTTGCAGTACTCCTAACTTTTTAAATGTAGACTCAAATTGTTTCAGTATTGTTTAGGACTATTTTATTATTTTTTAAGCATTGTTTTATAATTTTTGAACTAGAATTGATCTATATAGATAATCGAATATGGATTTTGTAATTTTTACTTTTGAACTAAATTTAAATTTTAATTAGTTATTCGCCGCACGCTTTACTTTTTAAATGTATATACAACATTGTTTCTGAAGTGTTTTAGCATTGAGTTTAGTGTTATAACATCATTATATTTAACTACTGATTATTTGTATAGAGAATTAAAGATAGATTTTGTAGTTCTTATTTTAAATCTTAATTTGAATTGATTAACGATTTATGTATGTAAAAGCAAACCTTCGAGCGAGCAGAGAGCTCATGAAGGTGTTTGCTCAATAGTAATTGTGAGTAATTGTACAGAAAAATAATTAAATGAATGAATTTTCGTCTTTGAAATCTGAGAAGGTATTCTTATTTTTATTATTATTATTTATTATTATTATTTTATTATTATTATTATTAATATTATTATTATTATTATTATTATTATTATAATTATTATTATTATTATTATTATTATTATTATTATTATTATTATTATTATTATTATTATTAAAAATATTATTATTATTATTATTATTATTATTATTATTATTATTATTATTATTATTATTATTATTATTATTATTATTATTACAATTATTGTTATTTCCTTTCTTCTCTTGTCTCATTTGCACCATCGGGCTCCTCTTGAGCCAAGACGATGCGAGAGTGCACCCTAGGGTGGCGGCCGAAAGATGGTGGTGACAATGTAGCTCATAGGCTGAGGACCTTGCGCACGATATTAGTTGTGCCGAGGATTGCAGCCTTCTGCATGACACGCACGTGCTTGTCCTTCAGGTTCATTATTATTATTATTATTATTGAAAAGATTATGGAAAGATACATTGCAAAT
This sequence comes from Isoperla grammatica, assembly GCA_945910005.1. Lineage (NCBI taxonomy): Eukaryota > Metazoa > Arthropoda > Insecta > Plecoptera > Perlodidae > Isoperla > Isoperla grammatica. The sequence goes on from OX246737.1 coordinate 82,643,342, forward strand.
TGTTTAGTCAAGTACTTAGAAAAATTTAACATTATTAATGAGCATCAATACGGATTTCAAAAAGGGAAAAGTACGTCGGATCTACTCTTATAATTTTCTAATTTGATCAATTCTAAACTTAACAAAAACTGTCACATTTTATGTATGTTCATCGACTTTACTACAGCTTTCGATACCCTAAACAATAGAAAATTGCTGCTTGCTCTTGAACGGATTGGCGTAAGAGGTCCCTTGTTAGCATGGTTTGAAAATTATTTGTCAGGAAGGAAAATTATTGTGCGAGTGGGAGAGTTTGATAGCGAAGTTAGACCATGTCAAACGGGGGTACCGCAAGGGTCCATATTGGGGCCAGTTCTTTATTTAGTTTATGTAAATTTAATGGTACTGTTCATAAAGAGGTGTTTTTCTTTTTGCTTTGCCGATGACACGGCATTGGTAGCAATTCATAAAAATATAAAAATGGCTGAGCTTTATTTGCAGGAGGATTTTATTAACTTGCTGAGGTGGACACATGATGATGGACTTATCATTAATTCAGTTAAAACAAAAATAGTACATGTTTCGTCCCCTCATGATATTAATCACAATGAAAGTATAAATATTTTTACCCATTCCTTTGATTGTTATAGCAATGTTTGTCAAAATGTTAGCAGCATCCAATGCAAGTGAAAGTAAAATTAAAATTGATTCAGTTTACAGCCATCCGTATTTAGGAGTGGACATCGATCAAAACTTTTGCTGGGATGTGCATATATCACGAGTATGTAGTAGGCCTAGGTCGTGTTTGAATCAACTGGTCAAATTAAAGTTTATACTGCCTTTTAAAAGAACGGTTAATATTGCGCTTGCTGAGTCCGTCATTTCATACGCCTTGACAGCATGGGGTAATGCTTCGTTTTCAAATATAAAACATATTATTTTACTGCAGAACAGAATGCTTATGTTAATATCGTATAATAAACCAAATGGTTTATGTTTTACAATAAGTGGGTTATACAGATTGTGTGATGTCCTTCCTGTTAATACATTATTTATATATAAATTGGTGTTGAAGTTTTACTACCAGGAAATGTTTAAAAACGTAATAGACCATAGTTTGTAATGTATACTCGTGCCAAAAAAGCAGAGTTTTTAAAATACCTAAGTTTGACAATAAGTACGGCAAGCGTGCTTTGGAATATTGTGTGCCATTTAATTTCAATAAGCTTCCCAAAGACCTGAGGAACTTGGATAGTATAAGTACTGTGAAAAGGGAATTAAAAATGTTTTTGTTACGTGATACTATCGCACTATGTTAATAGCATTCGAAGAGTGTGTTTTTGAATTTTGTATTATATTATATTATTATTTAATTATTTAATATTAAGAAATGTATTGATGTTGTAATAGGTGTAGGGAGTCTAGATTACTTTCAATTAGTTTTGTTTGTTATCCCCACAGATACGTGTGTAGCTTTGTGGGATGTATCGAATGTAAATTAACTGGGTTCTTATAATAAAAAAAAAAAGATAAAAAAAAAAATTATTATTTTTATTATTATTATTATTATTATTATTATTATTATTATTATTATTATTATTATTATTATTATTATTATTATTATTATAAATAATAATAATAAAATTATTTATTTATTATTATTATCATTTTATTGTTGAAATACATACAAAATCGGTCAAACCCGGCATAAACATGTTGTACGGACATAAATGTCAAGTATTTCCATGTGTTTACCTTATTAAAATCTACTTAGAACTAATTCAATATATCAATGTCAATATTATTTTTTCCAAACCGAACTGTGGATGCTATGTACGGTCGTGGCCGATTTGTACTCATCCCAGCATTCGCTCTTCGTACGGTGGAAAACCACGAAAACCACCATCAGGATGGAGAACTTCTTGAAGTCTTCATTCGAGGTCAAACATTTTCGCACTATCCTACATGTGTTCAAAATTATTGCTTTTTGCATCTCGATGTATATGCTTGGTTGGAGACCAATTAGTTTAATACTGTCATGCAGTTTACGAGGAACAATGCCATTTGCTGATATAATTAACGGTATAACAGTTACATTATTCTGCTTCCACAACCATTTTATTTCAATAGATAATTCCTTATATCTGTTTATCTTTTCCCGCCCAGTTGTCTCTACATTCTGGCATAAAGGGACGGCAACATCAATTAAAATCGTTTCTTGTTTCTTCTTGTCAATTATTATTATTGTTATTAATATTATTATTATTATTATTATTATTATTATTATTATTATTATTATTATTATTATTATTATTATTATTATTATTATTATTATTATCATTATTATTATTATTATTATTATTATTATTATTATTATTATTATTATTATTATTATTATTATTATTATTATTATTATTATTATTATTATTATTATTATTATTATTATTATTATTATTATAACGGTACAAAAACTGGTTCTGATTCACCTTCAAGCTGCAAGGAGAACGAGCTTTTGTCTTTGCAAGACAAGTTTAATGCGCAATACTTGCAGCTAACATTGCTAAGTTCGTACTAAATTCTATGTTAGAGCCACATGTTCTAAAGCAATGAGAATGAAGTGGTCTTTTGGCATAGTAATATTCGTTTTCAATTCGTGAGGACACTTCCTAGCGGGGTATTAACTACCATTTTGTTAACATTTTACATAAGAACCCATTACTATGTTATGCGTCTAGCTAGACTTTCTGTGGTGAGTGAGTGGTGACTAGATATTAAATTAAAGTGCGTGTTAACTTTATAGAGTACAACATCTTCTAAACTTGTATAGTGGTTCCTCAACAAACTTGTGGATGCGGACGTTATAGGTGAGTGAGGCATTGCCCTACCAAATGTTTGTATTTAAAAAAAAATCCACTGTTGGCTCCGACTCATGCATAGATGACTTCATTATTGTGTGGAATCACTTTATTTATTCTTGGGCTGGTTCAGGAAAATCATTAATTTTTAAACATCCTAGGTTGTATAAGCTCAAGAATGTGAAAAGGAAAATGAACAGTTGTTAAATCCTTATGGGCACTTAAGTGAACCGTCCATTGCGTTTTCGCAAATTGTTACTGACCATCTTAAATTTTGTGTTTAAATGTAAGAACGCCGTCTCAAGAAAATTTCATTTTAGATTACTTTTAAAGCAGTTCTCATTCATCTTTCCACATTTGGATCGCTGCCAGGGATATAATTTTTTTACTCCTTTATTCATCCATCCAAACTCGGGGAGATTTCTTCGTTATTTGTCTCTTGAGGATCTGTTCTTTTAATTGTCTTTCTCTCTTTAGAAAAGATAATAAGCAAAGTAACGTTATGATAATTTTTAGGGAAATTAATTTCACGGGAGGTCCAGCAGCATGAAATAATCGCCTGTTTTCCATAATTGATCACCGTTGAAAATTCTAAAGCATTCATACACGAACCTTTAACCAGAAATTGAACGAGACAATTCAGAATATATTTTCCTTTTGTTACCGCACCGCATGAATTGAAACATGACAATCACAATAAAAAAAATATTATGAAACGAAAATCTATTATACAAAATGATGTAAATTACAATTAAGCGTCATCAAGTAATACCTTGTCCTGACCCAGCGACATTAGTACCTTCCTTACGGAGTAAATAGATTGCACCATCAGGATGGATGTATACATCTTTGTCCCAACGCTTGCTCGAACCCGTATTTTCTTCGTCTCTGTTAACGACGTGCATAAGGAAGTATCTCATGCTTGAGTGATTGTCATCCAAAATTACCTCTAATACTGCTGAAAGCGATAACCAGGCATAAAAGGGCTGATTCTCCCAGTGTAGACAGCGCAGTGACGTCAGTCACGTCAATGAGTGACGCAACGCATCTATCTTAGGTAGACCAAGGCATACAACAAGGATTAATAGGGCTGATTCTCCCAGTGTAAACAGCGCAGTGACGTCAGCCACGTCAATGAGTGACGCAACGCATCTATCTTAGGTAGACCAAGGCCAACAACAAGGCATAATAGGGCTGATTCTCCCAGTGTAAACAGCGCAGTGACGTCAGCCACGTCAATGAGTGACGCAACGCATCTATCTTAGGTAGACCAAGGCCAACAACAAGGCATAATAGGGCTGATTCTCCCAGTGTAAACAGCGCAGTGACGTCAGTCACGTCAACGAGTGACGCAACGTATCTATCTTAGGTAGACCAAGGTCAACAACAAGGCTTAAGAGTATTTACCAGACAGGTATTGCAGGCTTTCCACTGTCAATGATTTTACATAGCTCTTTAATCGTAACATAATCTAGATTAGTTACTGTTGGATTTAAAAAAACAGGTACATAAAGCACACTTGTATCTTGTATTCTATGCACGAACTGTTTTCTCCTCGGTTTTCTCTCATAATTATACCAAGTTTGGCCAGTGCTGGCGGACGTTTGAAAGGAGATTTTTACTTAGATGCAACAGTAGCTTATGGATATGCAAGATAAAAGACACCTGCCATTTGGTAAATTTTCTTAAATCACAATTTTTTGGATTTGAAAATACAAACGATTGCATGATCTTAGCCAAACAAAAAAGACAGCTTTCCGTAAAACTGAAAAGTTCAGAGCAAGAAGAGGGGAGGTAAGATCCGATGAGCGGTCTTTGGACCCTTCGCATTTCACGGTACATTGAACTGCGACTCGCTCGCCTTACATATTTTAGGGCCGACAATAATTATTCGTATCACCGAGTTGATCAGAATTCATATTTGTTATTAATCTAACTGTATATACTTTCTCGATGTATGAAAATTTGGATTGGGCTTTACGCATTATATTTTGACAATAACGCCAGCGAATAGTTGGCCGGTTGATAAGCGCGTCTTATAAACCGTGGTTGTTGCATTCCAGGTTCGAATTCTGGCTCGGTCAGAGTGTGTATGGGGGAGGCAACCCCAGCACCGGTAGTGGCCGTGTGGTGTAGCCAGGACGGAGTGTGTATGGGGGAGGCAACCCCAGCACCAGTAGTGGCCGTGTGGTGTAGCCAGGACGGAGTGTGTATGAGGGAGGCAACCCCAGCACCGGTAGTGGCCGTGAGGTGTAGCCAGGACGGAGTGTGTATGGGGGAGGCAACCCCAGCACCGGTAGTGGCCGTGTGGTGTAGCCAGGACGGAGTGTGTATGGGGGAGGCAACCCCAGCACCGGTAGTGGCCGTGTGGTGTAGCCAGGACGGAGTTTGTATGGGGGAGGCCACCCCAGCACCAGTAGTGGCCGTGTGGTGTAGCCAGGACGGAGTGTGTATGGGGGAGGCCACCCCAGCACCGGTAGTGGCCGTGTGGTGTAGCTAGGACAAAGTGTGTATGGGGGAGGCAACCCCAGCACCGGTAGTGGCCGTGTGGTGTAGCCAGGACGGAGTTTGTATGGGGGAGGCCACCCCAGCACCAGTAGTGGCCGTGTGGTGTAGCCAGGACGGAGTGTGTATGGGGGAGGCCACCCCAGCACCGGTAGTGGCCGTGTGGTGTAGCCAGGGCGAAGTGTGTATGGGGGAGGCCACCCCAGCACCGGTAGTGGCCGTGTGGTGTAGCTAGGACAAAGTGTGTATGGGGGAGGCAACCCCAGCACCGGTAGTGGCCGAGTGGTGTAGCCAGGACGGAGTGTGTATGGGGGAGGCAACCCCAGCACCAGTAGTGACCGTGTGGTGTAGCCAGGACGGAGTGTGTATGGGGGAGGCAACCCCAGCACCGGTAGTGGCCGTGTGGTGTAGCTAGGACAAAGTGTGTATGGGGGAGGCAACCCCAGCACCGGTAGTGGCCGTGTGGTGTAGCTAGGACAAAGTGTGTATGGGGGAGGCAACCCCAGCACCGGTAGTGGCCGTGTGGTGTAGCTAGGACAAAGTGTGTATGGGGGAGGCAACCCCAGCACCGGTAGTGACCGTGTGGTGTAGCTAGGACAAAGTGTGTATGGGGGAGGCAACCCCAGCACCGGTAGTGGCCGTGTGGTGTAGCTAGGACAAAGTGTGTATGGGAGAGGCAACCCCAGCACCAGTAGTGACCGTGTGGTGTAGCCAGGACGGAGTGTGTATGGGGGAGGCAACCCCAGCACCGGTAGTGGCCGTGTGGTGTAGCGAGGACGAAGTGTGTATGGGGGAGGCAACTAAAGCACCAGTAGTGGCCGTGTGGTGTAGCCAGGACGAAGTGTGTATGGGGGAGGCAACCCCAGCACCAGTAGTGGCCGTGTGGTGTAGCCAGGACGGAGTGTGTATGGGGGAGGCAACCCCAGCACCGGTAGTGGCCGTGTGGTGTAGCCAGGACGGAGTGTGTATGAGGGAGGCAACCCCAGCACCGGTAGTGGCCGTGTGGTGTAGCTAGGACGAAGTGTGTATGGGGGAGGCAACCCCAGCACCAGTAGTGGCCGTGTGGTGTAGCCAGGACGGAGTGTGTACGGGGGAGATAACCCCAGCACCGGTAGTGGCCGTGTGGTGTAGCCAGGGCGGAGTGTGTATGGGGGAGGTAACCCCAGCACCGGTAGTGGCCGTGTGGTGTAGCCAGGGCGGAGTGTGTATGGGGGAGGTAACCACAGCACCGGTAGTGGCCGTGTGGTGTAGCCAGGACGGAGTGTGTATGGGGGAGTCAACCCCAGCACCGGTAAAGGCCGTGTGGTGTAGCCAGGACGGAATGTGTATGGGGGAGTCAACCCCAGCACCAGTAGTGGCCGTGTGGTGTAGCCAGGACGGAGTGTGTATGGGGGAGGCAACCTCAGCACCGGTAGTGGCCGTGTGGTGTAGCCAGGACGGAGTGTGTATGGGGGAGGCAACCCCAGCACCGGTAGTGGCCGAGTGGTGTAGCCAGGGCGGAGTGTGTATGAGGGAGGCAACTCCTTCACAGGAAGTTGCCATGTGGTTTATCCAGGGCGGAGTGTGTATACGGGAGGCAACCCCGTCACAGGAAGGGTCCATGTGGTTTATCCAGGGCGGAGTGTGTATGGGGGAGGCAACCCCTTTACAGGAAGTGGCCGTGTGGTTTATCCAGGGCGGAGTGTGTATGGGGAAGGCAACCCCTTCACAGGAAGTGGCCATGTGGTTTATCCAGGGCGGAGTGTGTATGGGGGAGGCAACCCCTTTACAGGAAGTGGCCGTGTGGTTTATCCAGGGCGGAGTGTGTATGGGGGAGGCAACCCCTTCACAGGAAGTGGCCATGTGGTTTATCCAGGGCGGAGTGTGTATGGGGGAGGCAATCCCTTTACAGGAAGTGGCCGTGTGGTATCCAGGGCGGAGTGTGTATGTGGGAGGCAACCCGTTCACAGGAAGTGGCTGTGTGGTTTATCCAGGGCGGAGTGTGTATGGGGGAGGCAATCCCTTTACAGGAAGTGGCCGTGTGGTATCCAGGGCGGAGTGTGTATGGGGGAGGCAACCCCTTCACAGGAAGTGGCCATGTGGTTTATCCAGGGCGGAGTGTGTATGGGGGAGGCAACCCCTTTACAGGAAGTGGCCGTGTGGTTATCCAGGGCGGAGTGTGTATGGGGGAGGCAACCCCTTCACAGGAAGTGGCCATGTGGTTTATCCAGGGCGGAGTGTGTATGGGGGAGGCAATCCCTTTACAGGAAGTGGCCGTGTGGTATCCAGGGCGGAGTGTGTATGTGGGAGGCAACCCGTTCACAGGAAGTGGCCGTGTGGTTTATCCAGGGTAGAGTGTGTATGGGGGAGGTAACCCCTCCACAGGAAGTGGCCGTGTGGTTTATCCAGGGCTGAGTGTGTATGAGGGAGGCAACCCCTTCACAGGAAGTGGCTGTGTGGTTTATCCAGGGTAGAGTGTGTATGGGGGAGGCAACCCCTCCACAGGAAGTGGCCGTGTGGTTTATCCAGGGCTGAGTGTGTATGAGGGAGGCAACCCCTTCACAGGAAGTGGCCATGTGGTTTATCCAGGGCGGAGTGTGTATGGGGGAGGCAACCCCTTTACAGGAAGTGGCCGTGTGGTTTATCCAGGGCGGAGTGTGTATGGGGGAGGCAACCCCTTCACAGGAAGTGGCCATGTGGTTTATCCAGGGCGGAGTGTGTATGGGGGAGGCAATCCCTTTACAGGAAGTGGCCGTGTGGTATCCAGGGGTGAGTGTGTATGTGGGAGGCAACCCGTTCACAGGAAGTGGCCGTGTGGTTTATCCAGGGTAGAGTGTGTATGGGGGAGGCAACCCCTCCACAGGAAGTGGCCGTGTGGTTTATCCAGGGCTGAGTGTGTATGAGGGAGGCAACCCCTTCACAGGAAGTGGCCGTGTGGTTTATCCAGGGCGGAGTGGGTATGAGGGAGGCAACCCCTTCACAGGAAGTGGCTGTGTGGTTTATCCAGGGCGGAGTGTGTATGAGGGAGGCAACCCCTTCACAGGAAGTGGCCGTGTGGTTTATCCAGGGCGGAGTGGGTATGAGGGAGGCAACCCCTTCACAGGAAGATGCCGTGTGGTTTATCCAGGGCGGAGTGTGTATGAGGGAGGCAAGCCCTTCACAGGAAGTGGCTGTGTGGTTTATCCAGGGCGGAGAATGTATGAGGGAGGCAACCCCTTCACAGGAAGCGGCTGTGTGGTTTTGTCAGGGCGGAGTGTGTATGAGGGAGGCAACCCCTTCACAGGAAGTGGCTGTGTGGTTTATCCAGGGTAGAGTGTGTATGGGGGAGGCAACCCCTTCACGGGAAGTGGCCGTGTGGTTTATCCAGGGTAGAGTGTGTATGGGGGAGGCAACCCCTTCACGGGAAGTAGCCATGTGGTTTATCCAGGGTAGAGTGTGTATGCGGGAGGCAACTTCTTTACGGGAAGTGGCCGTGTGGTTTATCCAGGGTAGAGTGTGTATGGGGGAGGCAACCCCTTCACGGGAAGTGGCCGTGTAGTTTATCCAGGGTAGAGTGTGTATGGGGGAGGCAACCCCTTCACGGGAAGTGGCCGTGTGGTTTTTCCAGGGTGGAGTGTGTATGGGGGAGGCAACCCCTTCACAGGAAGCGGCCGTGTGGTTTATCCAGGGTGGAGTGGGTATGAGGGAGGCAACCCCTTCACAGGAAGCGGCTGTGTAGTTTATCCAGGGCGGAGTGGGTATGAGGGAGGCAACCCCTTCACAGGAAGTGGCCGTGTGGTTTATCCAGGGTGGAGTGGGTATGAGGGAGGCAACCCCTTCACAGGAAGTAGCTGTGTGGTTTATCCAGGGCGGAGTGGGTATGAGGGAGGCAACCCCTTCACAGGAAGCGGCTGTGTGGTTTATCCAGGGCGGAGTGGGTATGAGGGAGGCAACCCCTTCACAGGAAGCGGCTGTGTGGTTTATCCAGGGCGGAGTGGGTATGAGGGAGGCAACCCCTTCACAGGAAGTGGCTGTGTGGTTTATCCAGGGCGGAGTGGGTATGAGGGAGGCAACCCCTTCACAGGAAGTGGCTGTGTGGTTTATCCAGGGTAGAGTGTGTATGAGGGAGGCAACCCCTTCACAGGAAGTGGCTGTGTGGTTTATCCAGGGCGGAGTGGGTATGAGGGAGGCAACCCCTTCACAGGAAGCGGCTGTGTGGTTTATCCAGGGCGGAGTGGGTATGAGGGAGGCAACCCCTTCACAGGAAAAGGCTGTGTGGTTTATCCAGGGCGGAGTGTGTTTGGGGGAGGCAACCCCTTCACAGGAAGGGGCCGTGTGGTTTATCCAGGGCGGAGTGGGTATGAGGGAGGCAACCCCTTCACAGGAAGTGGCTGTGTGGTTTATCCAGGGCGGAGTGGGTATGAGGGAGGCAACCCCTTCACAGGAAGTGGCTGTGTGGTTTATCCAGGGCGGAGTGTGTTTGGGGGAGGCAACCCCTTCACAGGAAGTGGCCGTGTGGTTTATCCAGGGCGGAGTGGGTATGAGGGAGGCAACCCCTTCACAGGAAGCGGCTGTGTGGTTTATCCAGGGCGGAGTGGGTATGAGGGAGGCAACCCCTTCACAGGAAGTGGCTGTGTGGTTTATCCAGGGTGGAGTGGGTATGAGGGAGGCAACCCCTTCACAGGAAGTAGCTGTGTGGTTTATCCAGGGCGGAGTGGGTATGAGGGAGGCAACCCCTTCACAGGAAGATGCCGTGTGGTTTATCCAGGGCGGAGTGTGTATGGGGGAGGCAACCCCTTCACAGGAAGTGGCCGTGTGGTTTAGACAGGGCGGAGTGTGTATGGGGGAGGCAACCCCTTCACAGGAAGTGGCTGTGTGGTTTATCCAGGGCGGAGTGTGTATGAAGGAGGCAACTCCTTCACAGGAAGTGGCTGTGGTTTATCCAGGGTGAAGTGGGTATGCGGGAGGCACTCCGTTCACAGGAAGTTGCCGTGTGGATTATCCAGGGTAGAGTGTGTATGGGGGAGGCAACCCCTTCACGGGAAGTGGCCGTGTGGTTTATCCAGGGTAGAGTGTGTATGGGGGAGGCAACCCCTTCACAGGAAGTGGCTGTGTGGTTTATCCAGGGTGAAGTGGGTATGCGGGAGGCACTCCGTTCACAGGAAGTTGCCGTGTGGATTATCCAGGGTAGAGTGTGTATGGGGGAGGCAACCCCTTCACGGGAAGTGGCTGTGTTGTTTATTCAGGATGGAATGGGTATGCGGGAGGCAACCACTGTCACAATGACCGTTCGCAGTAGCATTAAAATTTATGTTAAACCTTGCAGACATTAGATGGCTAGAAGAGATTATCCACGTTTGTTAGATTGTTTGCATTTAAAGTAAACATATTCTGAAAATACATTATCTCCTCCTTCCCCTCAGCTCGGTTCAGGACATTAATGTTTACACTCGACTTCAAGTGATTTATAGCGTTCCTATAAAGCACCGTCGGGGACAACTCACTTTACTGCGCAGGGTTAAGTAAGACGTTCTGCCTTCAAATGTAATATGGACAATAAATCTTTTTTCTTTTATACACGTTTAGTCAACCTATTGATTTACTTATTTGTGTAATCGATGCTCTACTTAAATTGTAAAATGATACCTATGGACTATGGAGCCCTAAGCACAGCAGAGAAAACACCCGAGCCAGTAATATAGATTATTCCAAGTTGGGGCGTTTGTGCTCCTTGTTCCCGTGATGTAGGGGAGCATAGTAAGAGCAGACGCAAGGAATACTCATGTTAAGCGAAGCAGTGGTTGGAGCAACCGAAGAGGAAATATTTAATTAGTATTCGTGGGCAGCCAAGTGGGTGGCATGGTTGTATTAAATATAAGGCACGTGCAGTTATCTCAGGAATCACCTTGCTTCGATGGATAGAGAAATACGCTAAGGCGAGCGTTGAATAGATTAACTGTCAAGCGTCTCAACTCTTGGCCTCTGACATTTTATTGGAATCTAAAAACTATCACATGAGATGAGGCATGGAAGAAAATGCGCAACCGATGCTCATCCACATGTAAATATATTTGAACTAAACAAACATACACCCTACGATCGTTAGCTGTTCAAAACCAACACCTCACACGACGTCAAAATACATGATCCAAAACTAAAAGTGCAGGTTAAGAACTTGTTAACAAATAAATACAAATTATTCCAACAGCCCTAATTTAATTTGAAATTTAAGTTTTTATACATTTTTTTTACTTTTCTTTATACACCACTATATAGTTGATACTAAATTATGAAAATATATTTGGGCTTATCGTTTCATATTTTTGCAACTTGATCAACGAGCAACACCCCAATTTCAATACAACTAATTTCTTGTGCGATTTGATTTTCTTATTTCTTTTCTTGTTTTGCATTTTAACTTCAAATACAACCCATACTACAACAACTATACCTATAAGTAAAATGTGAGTGAATATATTTGCTATATGAATACCAAATCATGGAACTGTAAGGATGACAGCAGGAGCACAACGTGTATTCAAAAACTCTCTAAAATTTTTTAATTAAGTTTGCTGCTAAGGTTTTTGTTAACATGGATATTAGATTTCGGAAACAACCACTTCCTTTCTCGGTAGTAGGCGTGTTCTAAACTACATGAAACTTAACAGTAGCAGTGTAAGTTAGTAGTTCTCCTCACTTTTCTTTCTTAAGGATACATATTAGACTTTCGTACAACAAACGGGTAGTAAAATATTTCAACCGTATACAAGAAGCATTTGTTTATACACGTGCTTTAATAGTGTGAAACGGGTGTATGTGAACTTTACAGCTTACCTTGTCTTAGAAATGCGTCAGCTGCATCATAAAAGCTTCAAGGTGGAAGTGTTAGACCGAGGCAAGTCGCAACGCGTCCTCCCTGTCATCTCGCAACAGCAACAGTCATAACGGCTGTCAAATATAGCCCGCTTGTGAGCTACAGCTGGTGGACTCATTTCACATGCATTGGCCCATCAAGTTGTAGAGGCAACACAGCTTATCTTATGAGCAGTCTGGGTATTCACTTTCCAAGATACTTTCTAAGCGAGGTCTACTCGACCTCCAGCCTCGAACTACCCAGCTAAGGTTGTCGCAGTCAGTTCCAGAATGTTAGAAATAACATTTTATAAATGGGGGAAACGTGAAGGAATACAAATTTATTGATTCGTCAAAATAAAATGTGGCCTAAAAGGCAAAATGATCATGTTTTAAAGACTGACAAACATTGTATTAAGTTTCAATTACGTGTTTTAAGAATAATTTTACATGATCTTCAGATTGCATAAACAATGTTGAAGCTGTCTTTGTAGTGGGAAACAAATGGTGATTTTTGATTCCTTGCGATGGCCTGACGTAGAAGTTCGACGAGCCTCCACTAGGCGGGGATCAAGTTAAACTTGCCTTTTAAGCGTCATAAACTATTTTATCTAGGCGCACGGGAGCGCGCCGGGCCAGGCCACGTGCGAGCTTCCACTACGCGACTCTTACTACAAGCATCGAAGTGCACTTAACACGATGTTGCCGACGCAAAACCATAATAGATGGAAACCTTAAATTTTCTTTAATCGGTGAACTTTTACCACGAGACTACGTATCTCAAATTTCATCCTGATCGGATGTTGCGTATGGAAGATATTAAGCCGTAAATATCATTAAAAAATTCTTCAGTTATCTACTTACTACTATTGGCTAATTCCTTGTCGGTCTGTGGGCCCCAAACGAATAAAGATGTAAACCCAAAATTTTGCACCGATTTTGATCACCTCCCGGGGCATCCTCTTTCACACATAAAATTGTAATTGGACAGAATGCCAACCAGAAAAAAAAAATACTCCAAAAAAATAGTTATTAAACGATATAGACGAAAAAAATGATGTTGTGTCACAACGTTCCTGCTATCGATGTAGACAACTGAGTAAAGTTTCAGAATCCTATCTTGGACACTGACCATGTCACAAAATAATTAGTTTTAATTACGGGAAAGAAAATCTCGGAAAAAATCATTAGGAAAATCGGGAACAATTTTGTAAGGTGGTCACTGTCCAAGAAAGGTTTCTGAAAATTAACTCACTTATCTCCATCGATGGCAAGAACGTTGTGACACAAAATTTTTTTTCGTCGGCAACTTTTAATAAAAACTAATTTTTTGGGAGTATTAATTTTTTTCAGGTTGGAATTCTGTCCAATTACAATTTTTTGTGTTAAAGAGGATGCCCGGGAGATGAATAAAATTGGTGCAAAATTTGGTGTTTACATCTATATTCGTTTGGGGCCCACAGACCGACAAGGAATTAGCCAGTAGTTAACTGAAGATTTTTTCAATTTTTTAATGATCTTTACGGCTTAATATCTTCCATACCCAACATCCGATCGGGATGAAATTTAAAATGAGTAGTCTCGTGGTAAAAACCCACCGATTAATGGCAATTTGAGGATTACATCTGTTATGGTTTTGCGTCGGCAACCGTGTTAAGTGCACTTCAATGCTTGCAGTAGGAGTCGCGTAGTGGAAGCTCGCACATGGCTTGGCGCGCTCCCGCGCGCCTGACCAAGCCATGTTAACTTAATTTCATTTTGTAATTGTTGTTAACATATTTATTTATCAATTACGCTTATCTCATATAAGAAGACTTGTGCTCAAGTCCATCCCCGCTGAGACACGGAGCCAGACATTCTACTTGGCTGGGAATGGGTTATATTACCATCAGTATTACGCTCATCTAATCGCTTGCTGGAATTTCTAGTATTTTGTTATATATTAAGTGCTCCTGTGATAAAGCTGCCTTTGTACAGATGCTCACTTGAACCAGATATACTCAACATTGAGACAAGCGTTTAATTACCCAGCTTAGCTCGAGAAGCAGGAGATCGTCCGTGTATGAGTGGGGATCGATTTACTTTGCTTTCATCGTCCTATTCTACATAATACATGGTAAACATGATAAAAGTATGCACAGTCTGTATCATATATGTAGTAGGATGTAAAGAAGATTCTTTGCTTGACGCTTTTCCTAAGAGCCAGTCTAGATCTTGGGAGTGAAATCTGTTATTTTGTTTACACTTCGTCGTCTAAGCGTAGTCATATGTTTGATATATTTAGCTTCAAGGAAACTAAGCCGGACAAGCTGTGGAAGACAGTACACTCTCAACCAAAAGTGTATGGAAATATTGGACAAACCTTGACGGCAATATAATGTGTCGTTTACCTTAAACAAGCTGTGGAAGATCATACTGTCATATAATCATAGCTGCAAGCGTTTTGTTTGAATTGAAGTTGATTTCATTAAGATTGATTGAAGATTGATTTCATTAAATTTCATCTCAATACTAACGAACAGAACTGAAGGCAGTGGAAGTGGAGTGGAAGGTAAAATTGTAGATGCAGACCAAGATCGGAATACGTACCTTACAGATAATCTATAATTCTCGCATACTTCGTAACGGATATATAGAAAGGAAAAGACTGATAGAAAAAGGAATGAGAAGCGTTTCAAACTAATCCTCAGATATGACTACGTAAATAAATGTTTCACATTTTTGACGTGTTCAGAAATTGAATCTTGTCACTCGTTGCTGAATGTTTTGTACGAGAGGTTTTGTATCGGCACTAAACTAATGCACGAGGGCTCGAGACAGGAGTGCGTTTTATTAGAATTTTCGTAGAGACCAACACTCGAGTGAACCCATATTGAAGTCAGATGGAGTGGAGACATGACAAAGCTCACCGCTTTGACCTTTAATTACCAGGCGCCTTACGGC
Source organism: Isoperla grammatica (assembly GCA_945910005.1). Lineage (NCBI taxonomy): Eukaryota > Metazoa > Arthropoda > Insecta > Plecoptera > Perlodidae > Isoperla > Isoperla grammatica. The sequence continues at coordinate 82,658,434 of OX246737.1, forward strand.
CATGTTGGTGCCATTTGTTAAAGGTACGATATAGTTATTTTTGTAAAGCACGTTTTTACGCTGAAAGATTCTTAGTTGGCACATAGCTTCTATCTTCTAGGAATTTTCATTCTTGATAAAAAATTCAGCTTTCTACAATACTTCTTGTACTTATTTTTCAAAATAACTCATAGTTACATTATTCGACGAGCAGTAGGCTACAGATGAGATAGGATAAGATAAGGTAAGATTAGATCAGATAGATTAGATAAGTTTATATTAGATTGTTCTGGCAAACCAAATATAGATTCTATGCAATAGCTTTCTGCAAGTTGCGATTGTATATTATATTACGCTAGGAAAACGCTCCGCGTTTCCAGAAGAGCTATTTTTTATATTAATCGAAAAATCATTTGCATATCATATTACTTACAACACATTACTTACGTATTTCTTACAAAAAAAGATTCGTTTATAATAAACCTAACTAATTTGTTTACAAGATGGCGGTAAAACTTGTGTATATACATTCTTTCTCGATATGTTTCTAATAATTGCACGAAAGGGTATTCAAATCCGTTAAAGGTAGGCTCCAGTGATGTTTTTGTAATTTATTTTCATGGAGGTAAGCATAAGAAGTTGAATGCAAAAAACGCGATGCTTCTACGCCGTTTGTAGTGCTGTGGATAGGCATTTGACTGTTGAGCAGCAGAGAGCTGTGACGTCATCGCTAGCTGTAGTATGCCGTGCGATACATTGCGTGCGTTACTCATTGTATTACATTGCTATGTGGTTATGTGGGAGGTAGGAGGGGCCTACCCGTTGGCCTACCCCCTACCTATATAAGCAGGGGCGGCTTGCCCGCTCGTCAGAGCTTAGTAGACGGTAAGGTTAGGTAGAAGACGTGCCGAGTGAGGCTGTAGTCTTGTTTACGTGTTGTAGCGTCGCACGTGTATAACAAAGCATTGGTAACAATAAACGATATTCTGTATTTATAATATATGTCTGTTAGTCTTCATCCCAGTTTATCCCCACGTACTTGTCTCCCGTTACATTTTCACAGTTACTCAAGTTAGTGAATTTAGTATTTAGACTATGTGCTTTCTTGTTTGAATCGAGTGGTTATTTACTCCTTCGTATAATTAAAATTACGTCTTGCTACGTGTTTGGCACAAATAAACTCGGAACACTTGTTGTTAGTGATAAGACAGTCGGTTCCATACATTTCCGGATCACGGGCGATCCCCAACTCGTCAAAAAGCGTGGTTGGTATAAATACATAGAGGGATCATCCTCTACTCTTTTGCTCTTGTATGCTCCCTATAATTGATCAGAACGATTTTGAACTATCCAGGCTGAATAACAGAATAGTGTGTTCCCCAAAACGTCCAACATAAGTTTATAGAAATCAGCTGTACCTTTCATCAACTTGAGTGGTAAGCCTTGTGTTATGATACCATCAACGTTCTATCAGCTGATCGACCGTAACTAAGGGCATCGCAGTCACGGGGGGAGGGGGCAGGTCCAAAAACATAGATGTGGCGGTTGTAGCCCCATATTGTTTGCAAAACATTGTCAAACCGTTAACTATCTGACTACGACTAATCTGCGCTGGCATGTGGTAAATAAAAATCATGACTGGGTGAGCGTATGGTGTACAAACCGTCAACAAAGCTTTCAGTTATTGTGTGGGCTTAAAAAAAAAATCGACATGTCAACAGTGTCTAGGTCAGGTGTCAGAAGGGTGGCTGTCAATCAGCAGCGCTTATAAGAACCGGTGCCAAAGGGTAGTCTCACTGTACAAAACAGCGCCAAAATAACGTTTTTTAGTTGTATTTTGAAGAATGCTACACATCATCAAAAAAATGAAGAAATAAGGATTATAGTTTCGTAAGAACTAAAGTCTAGATTAGCAAGATTTCATATTTAAATTTCAAAATATTGCAATTAATTATTAATTACACATTACATTGGCTTCCCTTATGTCAACCGCAATGAGCGCAATATTTAAAATTTTGCTAAATCCAGATCTTAGTTCTTACGAAACCACAGTTTCCTCATTCACCTCACTATACCAATAGTCCTTTGCATAACGAGAATGACGGTATAAAATTTGGGTCAAAGGATGACTTATATCAAATGAAAGCTTGTAACGAGTACTTTTCAAAAAACTATGATATACCTCTGACAAATCCAGCTTTCTATGTCAAAACTAGGGTCAAAGGTCAAATTTGTAATTTTTTAAATAATTTTTAATTAAATAATTCAAATGTTTGCAAGTTTAATCATACACTTTTAGTAAGGTAAATGTATTATGTTTCTTAAAAAAAATTAAATCACCCATTTAACCTTTTTTGACTTTAATTGAGGTCAATTTCCTCAAAATGGGTAATTTTTAAAATTTTCTTCGATTTATTGGCCAATATTCATTATATCAACGTACTTACTCATAAATACGTTAAAATGAATAGTTCTTACACGGTATTCATTCAAAATGGCGGTCAAAGGTCAATAGGTAAGTATCGTCAAACTAGGTTTAGTAACTAAAATATTACTTGTGGGTAATCTAAAGACGCAGAATTTTAACTGCAATTACAATAACGAATAAAAATATAATGTTTAATCGTAAGAGAATGTAATCATCATATATCTTATAAACTACTTAAGATTGTTACTGAATTTCTAATTAATGTCCTCAGACATTAGGGTATTCTTGAATGGGTGTGCAAAATCAACAAAATACATTTTTAGAAAAGAGCATGGCCATGCTGAGATACGTGATATAGTATGATATGATCTGTCTAGCAGTCACTGTCTAGTCGTCAAATTAATCAAAATTGAAGTCAAAATCACTCAAAATTGAAGTCGTCAGATTAATCACCTTCTGATTCATTGGAATTATCATGCTGGGTACCGATATTTGGACAGTCCTTCAGCTTACACGCGTGGGTACACTTCAGCTGATTGGCCAAACACTCATAGTACCCCGGTCAAATAGCAATTTTACCCGGAATTAATTGGTACAGAATTTTTTTTTATCAGAAGTTGTTTGCTATATATACCTACATATGCCGAAGAAAGTTTACCGCCGTCCGACCTCCCTAATTAACGTAATTAATTAAAATGCTTTAATAAATTATTGCTTATACAATCGTTATTTTCAAAGATTTGTCTGATATTGTATATTAAATACATAAAGTAAAGACTTTTGTAATAAGAAGAATATTGAAAACCTGTGTATAGATATTTCGGCAAGCATTAATGAATTAATATCAATATAAAAACATTTTTAATAAAATGGTTCCCGTGTATAATTCGTATGATGAAATATTTGGTTAATAGTTGTAAATACATGAGTAGTAACATATAAAACTACTGTAGAAAGTTTACCGAAAGAAAAGTAATATTCGTATGATAAATCAGCATAATTAATTATAAACTAATTACCGATGTTTAAAAGGAATACATATTTGAATGTATGCATTATAGGTATCAAAAGAAAGCTACCGATACGCGGGTTTTAATATCGGTATCTCTAGGCGAAGTAAAAAAAAAAAAAATCCTAGGGGGGGGGGATGCAGATGTTTCGTTAAACGTATCAATCGAAAGATATTAATACGTCGTTTTTAGGAAAAGTACTTCAACAGGGCGATAAAAGAAAATGTACCCTAGTACTTGGCTAATATATTGTAAAGGGGGGGGGGGGGGGTTAAGTAAAAGAGCGCCTTGTAAACTCAATTTTAATGTTTGCCCAATTTAATTGCAATGTGACTTCATAGATATGAGGTTCCATTACTCCGATACAAAAGACCCGTCACGGCCTGGGTTAGAATAAGCCCAGAGTGACCCTGCTGGTCGTAAGAGGTGACGAAAGGAGACCCAGTGATATTCCCTCACCCCCACTATCCCACTGATGATTTATTCTCCCACTTGTCCCTGCCCTCCCTTGCTGGACTCCCTTTATGACGATTGACGACCTCGCGATGTGATGGACCTGATTCGGAAGACGTCATATGACTTAAGGGGTCGAGTACGTCGTTAAACACCGCCAATAATATAATCCGATACAAAATTCTAGGCCCGTCTACCAAGATTCACTTTGCAGTGATCCACCATGCAATGAGGGTAGAATTCTCATAGTTAGCTGACTCTACGTGCGGCATCATCTTGTGCTTGAAGTACTGCTATGATAGGTTATTGTCTTGACCCGATGTAGGAAGCTTAGTGAACCTTGATTTGTTAATTACACACCAATAATATGGCCACTTGATTGGGTTGGTGAGAAAATTTTGTTTGCTGCTCAAGCAAAAACAACAAGCAAACAGTCATGTTTGGCTCAACTGGATTGTAGTGCGTTTATTACCATGCCACTCCGTTTAAAATGTTTTTTTTTTATTTTGCTATTGTTGATAGCCCATTATAGTCGCCATCAACTACTACAGTGGTATTTTAGTATTTGCTTTTGATGTACTAAGCATGCATATTGCATAGCAGCTCTTCATAAGATTTGTCTCTAGACCAAAGTATAAACGATGAAGTCAATCCTCCATAAAATACAAAGCAATTGTTATTTATTTTTTCATATTCCATATTCTGGTATTCATATTCATATTCGTGTTCATAATCGGGGTCGAGATGGATCGTTACCGTATATTTTCTCATGCTAAATCATTACGACATTAAGATTGTATTGTGAACAGCGCCATAAGAACCATGTAGGTTAACATCTTCTATGATTTCTTAATTGCGATTGCGATCCCGATACCAACAATTGCGGTTGGGGCTTTATATTCCAAACAGTATGCACAAGAGAAGAATTTTGATCTTGCCTTGGAACATTCAAATAGTAAAATAATCTGAAGGTAGTGAAATTACTATTCTGTTGTTGAAGTGTGTCAGCGATACTTGTTCGTTTAGCCTATTTGACAATATTTTGAAATGTTATTTATTTATGTCTGGTATTTTAAAACATACGAAACAAGTTAGTTATTGCTAGAATTTGATGTATATACATAAAAAGTAAGTAAGCTCAGGTATTCAAATAAGTACCAGTACGGCGCTGCGAAAGCGGCTTTTTTATTTACCCCCCCCCCCCCCCCCCCGCCGCCACCCCGAACCGCCCTCCTCCCCAATATGTTAGCCTAGGGTACATTTTTATAATCGCCCTGTTAAAGTACTTTTCCTAAAAGCAAGGTATTAGCTTTTATTTGATACGTTTGACGAAATACCTGCATCCCCCCCCCCCCCCCCCCCCCAAAAGGAAATTGTAGTTTTTTTGTTTTTTTTCACCCGGAGATACCGACATTAAAACCTACGTATCGGCAGCTTTCTTTTGATACCCATAATGCATACATTCAAATATGTATTCCTTTTAAACAATCGGTAATTAATGTATTAATTAATTATGCTGATTTATCATACGAATATTACTTTTATTTCGGTAAACTTTCTACAGTAGTTTCATATGTTATTACTTATGTATTTACAACTTTCAACAATATATTCCATTATACCAATTATACACGGGAACCATATTATTAAAAATGTTATTATATTGATATTAATTAATTAATGCTTGCCGAAATACCTTTATACAGGTTTGCAATATTTTTCTTATTACAGAAGTCCTAACTTAATGTATTTAATTTACAATATCAGAAAAATCTTTGAAAATAACGATTATATAAGCATTAATTAGTTTTAGCAATTTAATTAATAACGTTAATTAGGGGGGTCCGACGGCGGTAAACTTTCTTCGGTGTATGTAGATATATATAGCAAACAATTTCTGATAAAAATAAATTCTGTACCAATTAATTCCGGGTCAAGTCTATTTCAGCTTCTATATTACCGGGGTATAGGTCGGCATCTTGCAAACACGGCAACAGTTACAGGCTAGGAGATCCATAACGGTCAAAGGTACTGGAGTTCCAATCATCCACTCGTTGCTCAGATCTCCTTCTGCCGTGGTTTTCCATCCATAGCCATACAGATCAGGGTTGGCTTCCAAGCAACGTATCAATAGATCGTGTTTGGTTGATAGCTCACAGTCGCAGGATATGAAGCAGTAAGCAATCGTTACAAGGTAATAGCTGATTAGACTTCATATCATCACACTTCTAAAAAGCTCGTAGCGCAGCAGGTTGACGCATGACAGAGTCGTGGTCAAAGAGCAGAGTTTATAGACAAACTCTTCGAGTTTTTTTGATGACATCGATAGAAACTCTCCAGTCCTGACCCATCTTGCTTAACTTGACACAGAAATGCGAGTTTTTTCTCGTGATATTCAAAGTTCTCTTTTTCCCTTTACCACTGAATGAGCTCACTCAGGTTGGAACTCATAGTCGTCCCCTACACCTATAGATGCGCCCGTTGTTAACAAGGTAACAGTTTCATACATGTCATTTCCCATATAAAAAACATATCCATAGCCACATTGGTTGCCTCTAGGTGAAGTGGCCGACTATGAATTCCAACCTTTGTCACAACCAGTGCATGGAGGTCAGGGAGGGTATTACATACTTCGAATCCCAACGAACTCGCTAGTTTTTACACATCTTCGAAGTGTGTTTGATTTTTGGTAGTCAAGCGTCAACCAGCTGCCCTACGAGCTTTTTAAAAGTAAATGTGATTATATTAAGTCTAATCAGCTACCACATTGAAACGATTGCCTACTGCTTCAAATCCTGCGGCTGCGAGCTAACCACCAAACAGCGGTCTGGATACGTTGTTTGGACGCCAACCCTGATGTTCCTGATCCGCGTGGCTATGGATGGGAAACCACGGCAGAAGGAGATCTGAGCAACGAGTGGATGATTGGAACTCCAGTACCTTTGACCGTTATGGATCTCCTAGCCTGTAACTGTCGCCGTGTTTACAAGATGCCGATATGTGAGTGTTTGGCCAATCAATAAAAGTGTGCCCACGCTTGTAAGCTGAAGGATTGTACAAATAACAGTACCAGTACTAGTAGCCAGCATGAGAATACCAGTGAGTCAGAAGGTGATTAATCTGACAACTTGGACAGTGACTGCTAAGGTAGATATAACATAATACTATAGTATCATATCACGTATCTCAGCATGGCCATGCTCTTTTCTAAAAATGTATTTTGTTGCAGTTGCACACCCATTTAAGAATACCCTGATGTCTGAGGACATTAATTAGAAATTCAGTAACAATCTTAAGTAGTTTATAAGTTATATGATGATTACACTCTCTTACGATTAAAGCATTATATTTTTATTCGTTATTGTAATTGCAGTTAAAATTCAGCGTCTTTAGAGTACCCACAAGTAATATTTTAGTTACTAGACCTAGTTTGACGATACTTACCTATTGACCTTTTGACCGCCATTTTGAATGAATACCGTGAAAACAATGTTATAACAATAAGAACTATTCATTTTTACGTATTTATGAGTAAATACGTTGATATAATGAATATTGGCCAATAAATCGAAGAAAATTTTAGAAATTACCCAGTTTGAGGAAATTGACCCCAATCAAGGTCAAAAAAGGTGAATAGGTAATTTAATTTTTTTTTTAATAAACTTTATACATTTATCTTACTTAAAAGAGTATTTTTAAACTTGCATACATTTTTCGTTGTTTGATTAAAAATTATTTAAAAAATTACAAATTTGACCTTTGACCCTGGTTTTGACATAGAAAGCTGGATATGCCAGAGGTATATCATGGCTTTTTTAAATGTACTCATCTCAAGCTTTCATTTGATATATGTCATCCTTTGACCCAAATTTTATACCGACCAGGCCTTTTTCGAGCGTTATGCAAAGGACTACAATATGCTGTAGCGTTCTCAAAATATAACTAATACAGATGAGGAAATTTCAGTCGAACACTATGCTAACTTATTTTTATATTTGGTTGGGGGGGAGGGGGGGGGGGGGATTAACAAACTCGTGCGGGGGGCCCCCCCCCCCGATTATGCGTTTACGCCACTGCCAATAATGGGAAAGTGAAAACATCTGCCAAATACAACGTATTTTTGGTTTATTGGGAATGTTTGAAATGAATGTTTAAAAACTGCACAACATGTGGATACAATTATACGAACACAACAATCGAACAAAGCTTTATCCATATTGATAGAGGAGATTAACTCGTTTCCAGCAACATTGAATTAAAATCTTCAATAGGTTATTATCAGATATCACCCATCGTCACACATGGATGTGAAATTCCCACTTATTTATTATTTGGTGAATTAGCCATTGATTTCTGGGTTACTTACGACAGTTCAATGTACTATGTGAGGTGCATTGTATGGGTAAAAATACAAAATTTTGTTTGTTGATATAACACACTAATTGTAAGCCATGGAATACAATTATGTTTACATGAAAATATGCCCTTAGAAGTTAGCTAGATAGTCGTAATTAGTTTCCAAAAATAATTTTATGTAAACACAATAATTGAAATAACTAAAAACAATGACTTAATATCACAGAGAGTGTAAATAATACTAAAATAATAAGATTGCAGGCCTACTAAGTGTCGGTAGGCCTAGTGGCCTTGCTAGCAGGAGTTATAGACTGTAAATTAATAATTACAATTATTTTTACTAATTATAATTATAACAATAAGCGGTAGCCGGTATCGAACCGGTGACCTCCCGATAGACGACTAGGCCTATACCAACGCTTAGTAGGCCTACACAACTTTGCATCTGATTTTTTAAATAGTATCATGGAAAGTCCTAGTCCCCTAACAGCTCTGATTGGAATCATTTTACTCTCCTACAACAATAAAAGTTTACAATGACAAATATGCCTCCATTGTGTGATCTAGTCAAAATACGCAGGTCATGATCCGCGGCGGCAGCAAACTCCAACGTAGACATCATCGTGTCGGATGGCGTGGACCACGCAAGAAGGAATAACTTTCCTATTGTTTTTACCTTAACTCGTCCAGGAGTTCATCCAGTGTATACATTGTTTGTATGTGCGATGCGATTAGGGTCTTGTTTCAAATGTCCCGTCCAGTCTGCACGTAGACAAGCAGCGCTTGACGGGTTGCATTCAGGGTGTCGAGGTTCAACACGGTAGCTCAAAAGGCTTATTTTTTAGATTGTCTCACTTCGGTAGCAACAACACTTTCCTGATCAGTAGTGGCTTTATAGGCTTTGCCTCAGCCTCACATTCGCCGCACCCGCACAAATCATTCCGCATTGCTTTACCTACAATATCACAGACTATAATTTATTCGTTTTTAGGGCTCTTCCTTCTTTTCAGATTTGCGAGGGTCCTGTTGATATGGAAGAAAGTCTGCCGTTTCAACACATCCAAAACTGTCGATGTTCAAGCATAAACTCTAGAAAGTAGTGAGTTGTAGGCGAATCAAGCGGCAAGCCGTCCGGTATAGGGATCGCGAAGCGGTTGGGTAGCGATGACGTAGTTACCCCCACCACCGCTCACTTGCAAGCGAAGCAGCACACGCACACGCACACGCACACGCACACGCACACGCACACACAAAGACAAAGCGTCGATCGAGTTGAATCGAGATATTCACTCCGCTACGGAGCGTAGCGTAGCCCATCCGTAGCGTAGCCCATCTAGTTATATTATATTAATATCAATAAATCCAGTAAAACGCAATAAGGTACAATAAGTTATATAATAACTTGTAGATTTGGAAAGTAAAACTTACTTTGTACACAGAAGTGGGAGATAAAAGTGTGCGTTTTTTCCTGTTTTTCCTTAGAGGTAGATTTTATTTTATCACCACTGCACTTAACATTCTGTCGGCAGCTACATTTAATGACACTCTTTGCCTCGGAACGAAGCCCGTGCAGAGCATTTTGCGGTTGACGTTGGTTTATTTCAAGTGTATACTTTGTCAAGTGCAAAACATCTTATGTTTATTCGTCGGACGCTTACAGTGAATGCAAAAGAAAACAGTCTTCATAATTGTGTCCTTACCCCCGTCGTCGAGATAACACGCGAGCATGCACGCGGTGGTGTGCGTGTGCGTGTGCGTGTGCGTGTGTACGTGCGTGATAAATGCTAGCTTGCAACTAGCGCTGGTTGCTCATATTTATTAATTGGTAGTATCTCAAATCAATTTCCATGTAATATCTTTATCTCATAGTTTGAAATCAAGTTATTTTAACTACAAATGTACAATAGCGTATCAGTAGTTAGTCTCCCCGGAACGCAGTAGCCCTGATCCAAGGTCTGGCACTCCCGCGCGCCCGATCTCGTCCGGCCCGCGCATAACGTCATGTGGATACAAGATCGCTGGCCGCCTGCCGCTTCGCGCGTGTTAAAATGCTACTCTCCTCCACTGATTAAATATCTATCGTCAAAATTAAAGTCGTATTTGAATGTGTTTGTTATATGATTACTAACAATGCATTATATAAGTGGATAGAAATATTAGCTCAGTAGAAACTACTATAATATTAGGCGTACAGTGGTAACATGAAGACATGACCGATAAACACATCTTTGCGTGATTATGTGTCATGTGAACGTGATAAAACCGTTACAGTAACATTTAACACACAATTCGCATTTTGTAGGTAAATATATAGTTACACCAAACACATTTTAGCTGGAATTATTTCGCTTTAGCATTCTCATTTTATTCGTACCCAGAGTTACGCCTAATTCGATTACGTCAGTTATGATTCGTAACATTTTATAATATTGCGTATTATTATAATGCTTACATGGGCCAAGATTCCAGTACGGTACTGGACTAAAGCCCCAGCCACAATTTTTGGCATCGTGATCGTAATCGGTTTCGTGATTGCAATCGTACAATTTCCCATTAAAATCAATTACGACGTTACGATCTAGTTGTGAACAGTGCCATAAGAACCATGTAAGTTAACTTTGTTACGATTTCCGACTTGCGATCCCGATCTCGATACCGAAAATTGTGGTTAGAAGGCATGGTTAGGCCCATGTAAACGTAGCACATAATGCCGTTCCATACACTGTACAGTATAACGTCACATCACATGCAATAAAAATATCGAGTCGATACATTTCATTTGCAAACTGTTCAAATACGAATTATAATGTGATTGCGTGCTGGCTTTAAATACGAGCGTAAATGCAAATTCAAATACGGTGGTTTTTCTCTCTAGATATTACGTGTAAATAATATTAGACGTTTGGAGGTGATGCTCATCAAGACCTGATAACGCGAATCAGTTGTAAGTTTTAAATTACATTGAATATGCCAATAAATTAAAAATAACAATAACATCATTGAAACTTAATTGAACCAGATGAGATGACGGCATTGCTTTGACTAGGCCTATAGCTGTAGCTTACTGTTCTGCAATACAAAATAATAACGTTAATATCTTTAGAGAATGCTTTATGTGGGTGCCTTTATGCCTTTATGCCTTTATGCCTTTATGGAGATGTTCGTATATGGCAGTCAGTAACAATATTATTCTGACTCGACTACTCTATGTTATAGTTTTCTTTCTACTTTGGGTATCGAGCCTTGTACCTCCGTGGCAATTTGCGAAGCCGACATTAGTTTTGAGACGCATCCTGGTTTGACTTTTCGTGATTTTTTTGGTGAATAACCCAACAACTTGTGTTTAAAATCCCAATGAAAATCAGAGAGTTCAAAATGTTCAGAACAATTAACAAATTGTACAATTCTTTCGATTGAATTTGTCAGACCCTTTACAAAATCGAACCCAAATTAAGCACAATCCTTTATAATTAGGGAATCTAAAAAAATAAATTGTATTTATCGGTCGGCACTCTGTAAATCGCTTTGTTTGGTAAGGCTTCTGTTGTTACATCCACTCACCACACCATCATCATTGTTAGTATTTTTAACTGTAGAGTACATTACTATACATAATAATGTATTTAAAAAATAAATAAAAAGCTTTTGCGAACGAAGCATACGAAAAAACAGTTGCTTACTAATAGTTAACGCTGTACAAACGTGGAGAGGAGAACCAACTGTGTTGGTCAACATATGCAAATAGTATCACATCACGTCACATTAATATCTAAAAAAAAAAAGTTCATATTATAATATCGGAACTTCTAATTGACAATATACGTCTAAAATAACACTTTTATAAAAGTAAATTACTTTTTTATATTCTTCCGGAACTAAGCATTTTGGGTAGAAAATTCTACTTTTGAAACACTCAAATCAAACACACTGACAACAGTTCTCAATATCTTTGTAGTATCTACACTCAACGAGACGTTTGGACACGACTCCTTGCACATTGGAAGCAGACGACACACTACTGAGAGGTCCAGATACAGCCAGTGAGAAAAGTTTATAAACATTTGTGGAAGTAAGCAATCGTAATAATTTTATGATGACTTGGCGAGAATAATGCTATCGTAAAAAGGTTTCGAACTAACAAGGATCGAGCGAACATAACCGAGAGTAGTTTGGTGTGCGTGTTTATTTACGGAAGTGAGTTATTTATATCGGTATCAAGAAAATGCAATGTAATAGTTCTGTTGTGGCAATATTACTGATATCTGAAGAAGATTATAAGTTGTCACCAAGACGGCAACCATAAACAAAGTGCGAGGATTTGAAATATGAGTGTTTAGTTAAGAACAGAGACAGTATTCATTGATTACCCCTGTCAATAACTCAGAGCGGAGCCCTGAATGCGAGCACTTGACTCGTGCGCTGGGCGATTCTTGTATCCACGTGACGTCACGAGCGGGCCGGCTGCCGCGAGCATCTGCGCAATGTCATACCTAGCCCACACAGTAATATCATTGTTTCATGGCCCTGATCGGGGCGGACCAGCGAGCCAATGACTCGGCTCAACCGTGGCGCCAAAGCACGTGCGACGATCTTGTAGTCCACAGTGAGCAGAGAAATTGGACGCCAGTTTTTGATGTCCAGCCTGTCACCCGACTTAGGAAGTAGCGTCAGGATAGACTTTTATGCTGATCGGGGAAGAAGGCCAGTCTCCATGGAGTGCGCCAACATTTCCTCAAACGGACCCGACAGCTCACTCCAAAAGATCGAGTAGAACTCGGGAGTGAGACCATCAATTCCAGGAGACTTCCCTTTGTTCAGGAACCCAAGAGCTTCGGTGAGTTCTTGTTGGCTCAGCGGCCGATCTAGGCTTTCACGTTGGAAGCGAGAAAGTCTCGTACAGGGGCGAGTCTTCCTCGATTGTCACGGGCGTGGCAGCGTAAACCTCTTGGAAGTGACGCCTCGCAACCGTGCATAGCGACGGTCCATCAGACACGACGCGCCCTTCCAGGCGCAGTTCTTTGAGGGGTTAAAACGTGGGAGCAATATCACGTGCCAAACTTGGTCCTGCCGGACTGTCCTAAGCGAGGAGGTGGGCGTAGCGAGAGTTTGCCAGCACTTTCTCGCTTCTCCTAGTGTACGCGTCGCGCACTTTGGAGGTTGCGTGAGCTAAATCTGCCGTGGTATGTTCACCCAGCAGAGGACTGGACACGATTCGATCGACACGTCTCTCGGGTTGTGTAAACGTCTCATCCGACATTTGCCGGCGGAGTCTAATACATCGGATGGTCGTGGTCTGAATCTCCTGCTTGATGGCATCCCACCAGTGGTGGAGAGAGGAGTAATGATTTCGACGAGCCTCGAATGATTCAAGAAGTTCGCGAATACAATCGCCGAAGTTCGGGTCCTCCAAGAGAGTATTGTGAAAGCGCCAATATGGCGAGATAAACTTAGGCGTTCGTAGCGACATAGTGGCCAGCAGTGCAAGGTGGTCGGAGAAAGCGGGCAATATGCGCACGCCGGTCACCGAAGTGGTCACTTCGGGAGTGCCATGGAACCTGTCTATGCGAGAGGCGGAATGCAGTGGGGCATTGCCCATGATACAATGATATTAATTTGTGGGCTAGGTATGACATTGCGCAGATGCTCACGGCAGCCGGCCCGCTCGTGACGTCACGTGGATACAAGAATCGCCCAGCGCACGAGTCAAGTGCTCGCATTCAGGGCTCTGCTCTGAGTTATTGACAGGGGTTATCAATGAATACTGTCTCTGTTCTTAACTAAACACTCATATTTCAAATCCTCGCACTTTGTTTATGGTTGCCGTCTTGGTGACAACTTATAATCTTCTTCAGATATCAGTAATATTGCCACAACAGAACTATTACATTGCATTTTCTTGATACCGATATAAATAACTCACTTCCGTAAATAAACACGCACACCAAACTACTCTCGGTTATGTTCGCTCGATCCTTGTTAGTTCGAAACCTTTTTACGATAGCATTATTCTCGCCAAGTCATCATAAAATTATTACGATTGCTTACTTCCACAAATGTTTATAAACTTTTCTCACTGGCTGTATCTGGACCTCTCAGTAGTGTGTCGTCTGCTTCCAATGTGCAAGGAGTCGTGTCCAAACGTCTCGTTGAGTGTAGATACTACAAAGATATTGAGAACTGTTGTCAGTGTGTTTGATTTGAGTGTTTAAAAAGTAGAATGTTCTACCCAAAAAGCTTAGTTCCAGAAGAATATAAAAAAGTAATTTACTTTTATAAAAGTGTTATTTTAGACGTACATTGTCAATTAGAAGTTCCGATATTATAATATGAACGTTTTCTTTCTTATAGATATTAATAGGTGTGACGTGATGTGATACTATTTGCATATGTTGACCTACACAGTTGGTTCTCCTCTCCACGTTTGTACAGCGTTAACTATTAGTAAGCAACTGTTTATTCGTATGCTTCGTTCGTAAAAGCTTTTTATTTATTTTTTAAATACATTATTATGTAGTAATGTACTCTACAGTTAAAAATACTAACCATGATGATGGTGTGGTGAGTGGATGTAACAACAGAAGTCCTACCAAACAAAGCGATTTACAGAGTGCCGACGGAAAAATACAATTTATTTTTTTAGATTCCCTAATTATAAAGGATTGTGCTTAATTTGGGTTCGATTTTGTAAAGGGTCTGACAAATTCAATCGAAAGAGTTGTAGAATTTGTTGATTGTTCTGAACATTTTGAACTCTCTGATTTTCATTGGGACTTTAAACACAAGTTGTTGGGTTATTCACCAAAAAAATCACGAAAAGTCAAACCAGGATGCGTCTCAAAACTAATGTCGGCTTCGCAAATTGCCACGGAGATACAAGGCTCGATACCCAAAGTAGAAAGAAAACTATAGCATAGAGTAGTCGAGTCTTCACCACGGTAAGTCAAATATATCAGAATAATATTGTTACTGACTGGCATATACGAACATCTCCATAAAGGCATAAAGGCACACACATAAAGCATTCTCTAAAGATATTAACGTTATTATTTTGTATTGCAGAACAGTAAGCTACAGCTATAGGCCTAGTCAAAGCAATGCCGTCATCTCATCTGGTTCAATTAAGTTTCAATGATGTTATTGTTATTTTTAATTTATTGGCATATTCAATGTAATTTAAAACTTACAACTGATTCGCGTTATCAGGTCTTGATGAACATCACCTCCAAACGTCTTATATTATTTACACGTAATATCTAGAGAGAAAAACCACCGTATTTGAATTTGCATTTACGCTCGTATTTAAAGCCAGTACGCAATCACACTATAATTCGTATTTGAACAGTTTGCAAATGAAATGTACCGACTTTATATTTTTATTGCATGTGATGTGACGTTATACTGTACAGTGTACGGAACGGCATTATTATGTGCTACGTTTACATGGGCATAACCATGCCTTCTAACCACAATTTTCGGTATCGAGATCGGGATCGCAAGTCAGAAATCGTAACAAAGTTAACTTACATGGTTCTTATGGCACTGTTCACAACTAAATCGTAACGTCGAAATTGATTTTAATGGGAAATTGTACGATTGCAATCACGAAACCGATTTCGATCACGATGCCAAAAATTGTGGCTGGGGCTTTAGTCCAGTACCGTACTGGAATCTTGGCCCATGTAAGCATTATAATAATACGCAATATTATAAAATGGTACGAATCATAACTGACGTAATCGAATTAGGCGTAACTCTGGGTACGAATAAAATGAGAATGCTAAAGCGAAATAATTCCAGCTAAAATGTGTTTGGTGTAACTATATATTTACCTACAAAATGCGAATTGTGTGTTTAGTGTTGCTGTAACGGTTTTATCACGTTCACATGACACATAATCACGCAAAGATGTGTTTATCGGTCATGTCTTCATGTTACCACTGTACGCCTAATATTATAGTAGTTTCTACTGAGCTAATATTTCTATCCACTTATATAATGCATTGTTAGTAATTATATCACAAACACATTCAAATACGACATTAATTTTGACGATAGATATTTAATCAGTGGAGGAGAGTAGCATTTTAACATGCGCGAAGCGGCAGCTGGCCAGCGATCTTGTATCCACGTGACGCTATGCGCGGGCCGGACGAGATCGGGCGCGCGGGAGTGCCAGACCTATGGGCATTGCCCACATACGTGAAACCTGGCTCCCCGGGGTGAAACTCTCGCCACAAATCGGAGAGGTCTGCTGTCGTTACTGTGTTGCGGAGCAGTCGGGCAACGCGCGGATACCGTTCGACGCCCCCGGATCTGTCAGTGTTGGGATCCAACGTGCAGTTGAAGTCCCCCCCAACAAGGAACTGAGCGTCGACTCCAGCGGTACCACGTACGTCGCTGATTAGACGTTCAAGGCACGTCAGAATTTCTAGAGCTATGGCTTGGTTGTGTGGCAAATAAACGGAGATGACGTGAAGCGTCCGACCTGTGGTGGGAAACTCTAGGAGAAGTTCCTGAAGATAGCCAGGGTATAGAATATTTTTGCTCGAAAGACCATGGGTAATGACTTACGAAGTCCTATCATGGTCCCCGTCCCCGAGCACACTTGAACAGGGGGGTTGAAATAAAAAGAGTACTTCGAGATTAGAAGGGGAAGTGGTGATGAGGACGTGTTTGTCTCGTGTAGGAGGACGACGTCGGGGAAGTGGCGATCCAGGTGAAGGTATCTAGGTAACTTAACTTTTTTAAATTAAGTTTTTTTGATGAAGGTTGATAAACATTAATATTATGTCTGTAAAAAGTGGTTTTAAAAAAAATTACACTTTTATTTTTTACGTGTACCGATAGCTTCAAAAGTCTTTTCGTTCATGTAATTACACCTCTAGACCATATTTGTCAAGTACACGAAAATGTAGTATGCTATAGGTTGCTATCTTAGGAATGATGGAATACAATTTTAAAACACAATTATGTGACCAGTTTTTTTTAATGCATTTTTTCGTGTCCCGGTGAAAAGGCACTTGAGTGTATGCTGTTATTACTATTCCATAACTTAATTATGAAAAGAGTCACTTACAAGAAATAAAGTGCATATCATGCGCTCGACCCTTATCTTCCCACAATGCTTGCAGTCTTAAGCCTACGTAAAAAACTTTTCGAGTGTTCGTTATTTACGTACACGGATGTAAAGCGCACCAGTTTGCTCGTGTCGCAGTCCAGCCGTGACTACTTTACGGGTCTAGGCAGGTAATTTGCGCAAAGAAATTGTCTCCTTGTGTCCTAGCACCGCTCAACAGCAGTTGAGAACGCAAATGTACAGATTTAATCCAAGTATTGGGGAGAAACATGACACCAAGTGAGCGGAGCGGCGCCTGGCCGGGTGTGACCTGGCTTTGACAAGAGCCAGAGCTCGACTGAAATCAGAACGAAGCGCGCGGAGGTCGGTCGGAGTTGTGGAAGTGGGGGGGAGGAGGGGTACACTTCAGACGTCACACATACACATTTACAAGTAATTCCTAGCAAAAGTGTTTTTTTCAGGGGGGGTAGATTCACCTTAAAGTCGCTACGAACGCTATTTGCATTGAGGGTGATGAAAGTTGTCTCCGCCATGTTGGTGACAGGTTTTTTACTCTAGTCCAGTGGAACTGACACTTACCAGAGAGGTGGATCGAGATCATGATCTAACAATATTTCTCGAGAGATATTATTAGATCATGGATCGAGATAAGGTTACCTCGTCTTCTCCGGTCGCGTCAAAGTACGCCTGCGCCTTCTTTAGAGTGGCAATAAGGCGTCGTGAACGTTGGTTGATTGCATGATCATTTTTCAAGACAGGAAGAACTGATGTCGGCATAAAAACCAGCCCGGTAATGTCGTTCGTGAAACGGCGGGCAACCTTGAATGGCTGATCGTTGCCCTTAACGTCCGTTTAGAACTGTAGAAAAGCGCTAGTGGACAGCGTCTTTCCAGCCTCCCCACTGTCAAGTAGCTCCACCGCAGCCAGGGGCATGGTTGCCTCACCAGGAGACGACCTTTCATCTTGACGTGGACGCTTCTTGGCCGGAGAGTTGCTCCTTGGTTTTTTCTTTGTCTTGACCTGAGTGTAAACCGGTTCATCCAGCACCGGTTCCAGCTGGTGCGGCGTCCCAGTGTTAAGGCTAAGATCTGTATCATTAGTTTCCATTGCAACCCGGGCACAAGCTCCGTCGGTCACAACCGGAGCTGGTGGGAAGGTCACATCGCTTGGCGTCAAAGTTGTGGCCGAAGCACCCTCACCCAATTCTACAAGATTCTTTCTCTTGTTATCGCCACTAGCCGTTTGGCTTTCGGTCTCTACCGCGGGCCTTTCCTTAATATCGATGTTGGCAGTGCACGTTCTGGCAATATGTCCAGTTTGCCTGCAATTGAAGCATTTGACGTTGTCAAAGCTGAGGAAACCCCGGTTATGTTCTCCATCGTGTTCTACTACGATGGAGTCGGGAAGATTGACGTTCTCAGCTTTGACGACAAAGATCTGTCGTCTAAAACTGAAGACGTTACCAATGTCAGCCTCTTTCAAGTTGTGTGTGTGTGTGTGTGTGTGTGTGTGTGTGTGTGTGTGTGTGTGTGTGTGTGTGTGTGTGTGTGTGTGTGTGTGTGTGTGTGTGTGTGTGTGTGTGTGTGTGTGTGTGTGTGTGTGTGTGTGTGTGTGTGTGTGTGTGTGTGTGTGAGGGTATGTGTGTGTGTGTGTGTGTGTGTGTGTGTGTGTGTGTGTGTGTGTGTGTGTGTGTGTGTGTGTGTGTGTGTGTGTGTGTGTGTGTGTGTGTGTGCGCGCGTGAGTGTGTGACTGTGTGTGTGTGTGTGTGTGTGTGTGTGTGTGTGTGTGTGTGTGTGTGTGTGTGTGTGTGTGTGTGTGTGTGTGTGTGTGTGTGTGTGTGTGTGTGTGTGTGCGTGCGTGCGTGCGTGCGTGTGTGTGTGCGCGTGAGTGTGTGACTGTGTGTGTGTGTGTGTGTGTGTGTGTGTGTGTGTGTGTGTGTGTGTGTGTGTGTGTGTGTGTGTGTGTGTGTGTGTGTGTGTGTGTGTGTGTGTGTGTGTGTGTGTGTGTGTGTGTGTGTGTGTGTGTGTGTGTGTGTGTGCGTGCGTGCGTGCGTGTGTGTGTGTGTGTGTGTGTGTGTGTGTGTGTGTGTGTGTGTGTGTGTGTGTGTGTGTGTGTGTGTGTGTGTGTGTGTGTGTGTGTGCGCTAAATTTTGTTCGTCGCGCACAGGTCAAACGGCTAGCGTATTTGGCTGAAATTTTCGGTCAACACTCATGACCACGAAACTAGCAAAATTCGTCAAGATGCCAACCTATAAAAGTAATAATTACTAAAAAAATATTTCAGTTTTATTTAATTAAATTAAAACTTACAAACGGATTTAAATGATTTTGTATACGTATCCACATTGACGGTACTAATACTTGACAAAAGTTTCAAAACTGTTACTTTAAAATATTGTTTATTTACGGCAATTAGTTTCTTCTTCATTTTTACAGTGTTGCGCCGATATGATTCGCATTTTCGGATTATTGAAGTAAGATGCACATATGAGTATGACGCATTTAAGGTGAATCTACCCCCCCTGAAAAAAACACTTTTGCTAGGAATTACTTGTAAATTTGTATGTGTAACGTATGAAGAGTACCCCTCCTCCACCCCCCTGCCCCCAACTACCACAACGCCGACAGACCTCCGCGCGCTTCGTTCTGATTTTAGTCGACCGCAGGCTCTGGTCAAACCAAGGTCACGCCCGACGAGGCGCCGCTCCGCTTACTTGGTGTCATGTTTCCCTCCAATACTTGGTTTGCATCTGTACATTTGCGTTCTCAACTACTGTTGAGCGGTGCTAGGACACAAGGAAGGACGTAAATTTCTTTGCGCAAATTGCCTGTCTAGACCCGTAAAGTATTTACGGCTGGACTGCGACACGCGCAAACTGGTGCGTTTTACATCCGTGTACGTATTTCACCAACACTCGAAAAGTTTTTTACGTAGGCTTGAGACTGCAAGCATTTTGGGAAGATAAGGGTTGAGCGCATGATAAGCACTTTATTTCTTGTAAGTGACACTTTTTATAATTAAGTTATGGAATACTAAAAACAGCATATACTCAAGTGCCTTTTGACCGGGACACGGAAAAATTCATTTACAAAAACTGGTCCCATAATTGTGTTTCTAAATTGTATACCATCATTCCTAAGATAGCAACCTATAGCATACTGCATTTTCGTGTACTTGGAAAATATGGTCTAGAGGTGCTATTACATGAACGTAGAGACTTTTGAATCTATCGGTACACGTAAAAAATAAAAGTGTTATTTTTTTAAAACCACTTTTTGCAGACATTATATCAATATTTATCAACCTTCATAAAAAAAACTTAATTTAAAAAAGTTAAGTTACCTAGATACCTTCACCTTAAAATGGCATGCGCCCTCAGACCTTTCTCACTATATATTTGGAAATTTGATAACTATCATAGAATGGCTACAATGACGTTACGGCAAACATGCAAAAGTTAACAACGAACTTAGCGACAAATTAAAAAGGTTTTGTTAAGGGTGTAAATGCGGTTATTGTGTTACTAAACAATATCATGTTTTAGATTTAGCCTGTATCTACATTATAATGCTTTCTAAACACAGATAAATTTAATAATTTATGAATTAGAGCCTATTGAGGAGAGCACGGTTGAATGAAATTACTCGGAAATCCCGTGAAAAATCAACTTGAAGGTTTTAATTTATTTAAAGAAAACTTCTAAATGGTTTTAAATAATATTTCGTGCAATTATTAGCAACATGCGAGAAATAATGTACAACAATTCTAAGGTTGTAACTTAAACCGCCATCTTGTAAAAAAATTATGTTTGTTATAGTGATATTTTTTTTGTAAGAGTTATATCATATGCAAAAGATTTGTTTGACTTATTGAATAAAAAATTGCTCATCTGGCAACGCGGAGCGTTTTCCTAGTTTACTACAATGCAAATCACGATACGCAACTTAAAATTACCTCCACATATCACTGAACAAACTCGTTGTTTTAAACAAAAGATAAAGATCATTTCATGATAGTAGTTATATACATTATAAAATACGATGGACGGATACAGGTGATATCCTTTAGTATTCGTAGAGGTTACATTAACAAATACTGTTAAAGCATTTTGTGTTATAAATTAACTGTTGATAGCCTTCTTTTCTGATTAAAAAAAGGAAAAACACGTTTTTTTATTGACCCATATGGTTTTGAAGGCACAATTAATAATTTGGAACAATTAAGTTGGTACCATTTTTAAAAAATGATTGGTCTTTCATTCCTTTCTTTTATTTATTTTTATTTTGATAATAATATGCTGTTGCGGAGGCCTCTTGCATTTAATTTTCCCCCTCAAGGCGAATTCACTATTTTCCTATATGCCGGGATTTAATCTTGAACCCATAGGACCACGCGAAGTCTGAGTATTGTCTGCTTTTAATACTCTCACGAGTTTGATTACACATTCACTCAGAAGACATTAATTCTTTAACTTAACTCCATCCGAAATCGAATGTGTGTAATGAGTTTACTGAGAACAAATAAAAACCGATTTAAGAACGTAAGACGAAGTAGAAACACGATTTCGAACATAGCGGGTCTCACAATTGATCTGAAATGCTCGCACACGAGGCACCGCCGGAAACGCAAGAAGTGACCTTTCTTAAGCTCATTCCGCTGAGTGGGGCGACGTCGAAACTCTATTTCCAGAGCTTTTGTCCATTGAGATCTTGGATGGGATCCAGCGAATGATTTATTTTTTAAAAGGAGCGTCAATTACTTGAAATGAAAGAGGCGTTACACCTTTCATGTTCCCGCACACTGATCAACGTAACGACCCCAGGAAACAGTTAATTTCAAAAGTATACGACATTACCTGTGCCATTTCACGCTATAAAATCGAATTATGAAATAATTGAAACTTTTCTTCAAATTAAAATTGATTCCAAGTCCTAAATTCGTATATTTACTGCCAAATACAAGAGCCCTTTTATTCCACACTCGTTTTTACAGAATAGTTCATAAATGACATCTAATTCGTAGCCCTATTGCCATTTAGTCAATGGAAAGGATTTCATGTGTATTCCATTAATTAAGCTATAGTTACACAAATTGTGGTCAGAAAACAACGCCCATATAATCGGTGTGGAAGGAGGGAGTTAAGAGCCAACGTAAAACGACAGTACGACTGAGAACATCACGTCCTTTCGTTAAGTTTGATGAAACTATTATTAAATGGAATAGAACTAGCGTAGAAAAACCGACGAAAAGACGCCATGGCCTAGAGATACGAGATACGCACGCCGATGCGCTGCAAGATCCGCCGCTCACCTCGAACTACATCCATGCCGCGTCCCTTAGGTATGTCTGAGCATGCGCGATGTCCGTCGAATCTTGTTGATCCGCTCCTCAATTTTCCTCGTCAATGGCGGCTTCCAAGTTCGACGAGGCTCAGCTGCGGGGCTCTTCTCCTTTGGTCAAACCCTGAAACTCCCAGTTTCGCGCAAACAGCCAAGGCAGCACAAACCATGTCTGGTCTCTTAAAACTATTTCGGTAATGCTTTCGTCATCAATCAATGACGTGTTGACAGTATCGGCCAACCCGAGCATGTATCTGAATTAGCCACGGTCGCTGGTTGGCTGCCGCTCACCTAACCGTGACGGAAGCTTTACTGAAGATGTTGTACGACGAGTATACCACTAACTTTTCCAAGCTGATCGGATCCCCCTCGGAACGCTGCTCCAGCACTCGGTTCATGTGATTGGTATTATATTGGTACTCGTAGAACCGCTTTAACCGAACACTTCTACGAGCAAGGGCTGGAGAAAAGATAATTAATATAAAAATATTTTATATTATTGACCGATATTAAAGTAATGACGATGGCTGAGGGGTGGTGAGGGGCATACTTGTACGTAGACTCATTTAGGATAGAAGATGGGTGGCCATTGAATTGTACCATTGAGTTTATAAGTGTAGGGTTGTACTGCATTACCTTCGACCAATAGGTTGAAGGTTCATCCAAATGTAAGGCGATGGATGTTGTAGTTGTAAATACAGTATATAATGCTTAAAAGACAACCTTCAAGGTTGTCTCAATTTAAACATATCTATAATTTTATATTTGTGTACTTTTGTATATATGTATAGGGAGCTCCGACGTGACGAATTAAAAAGTTATAGGTTAATATAGCAAGATGTGTTCAGTTCACTGTTCACTGTTCATAACAATGTAATTTATCACTGTAAATGTTTAATGCCTAAAAACATATCTTTATACCATTTACGCACTTATTCATTACAATGGTATAAGGATGAATGACAAGATAAATAATAGGAACCTGCGTACATTTACAAAAACAAGGTTAGTAAAAATCACAAATATTGAAGAATATTACTGAACATACCAATCCCCTATCTTCCTCATTCCGATGTGACAATTGCGTCAACGCTCCATGCAAACACAATTGAGCTGTGTGACGTCAGCCGTTAGCTAGTTGTGCTCTAATTACTGAAGGACGTGTTGACTGACAGCTAAATGGTTGGCATTTATCAACATTTCAGTGAGTCTGACGCATGATATTAAACACGACTAACCACGTGTCTACCTCACGTTGCGGATAAGAACAACCATAGTAGCTGTGCGCGTTTCAGTATCCATGTTATATTAAACAAATAACTAGACTCATCATAAATGCTACAGTAAACTTATAAACAACACACTATTCACGGCCATTTCTTTAATAGGGTACTTGCACCATAATATGCCTGTATGTGACAAAAATATTGTAACACAAAGTATGAAAAACTAGAGATAACATGTGCATGTCATTTACAGGTCTTCAAGATCTTAACATTAAGTCTCACACACACCCACACCCAATTGAATTATATATAATTGCAAACATTAATTCTTAAGGCATAAAAGAAACATTTAAGAGCGAAGGATACCTCTACGTCAAAAACCGCAGAAAATTTTCATTTTTTAACTATATCTCAAGATTGAAACACAACATCAAAAATCTGAGACTACATAGCGCTGTGGTTTGGTAATCCCTACACACTGAATGATAAATGTATTTAACGTTATCATCAGTATGACTGTGATAACGATTTCCTTAAATTACTAAATAATTACTTATCACAGTCATACTGATGATAACGTTAAATACATTAATCATTCAGTGTGTAGGACTTACCAAACCACAGCGCTGTGTAGTCTCAGATTTTTGATGTTGTGTTCCTATCTTGAGATATAATTAAAACTTGAAAATTTTCTGCGGTTTTTGACGTAGAGGTATCCTTCGCTCTTAATATATTTAAACATATTGCTGTGTTAATGACCCTTATAACGGAGAATGCGGGAGGAAATTTGGACAGGCTTCTAATCGAAGCTAACAAGTTAGAACCATATAACACAATCTGGACTCGACCTACGGGAGTCTTAAATACAAGACTCGAGACTGTAGCTTATTCTCTAACTCCTTACTTGAGTGCATCATAACATCTCCCTGGAGATATAGAGCATTCCTACTGCTAGGAATGCATTATTGTGAGCTGTATAATAGAGTCTGCTGGGAAATGCATTCGGCCATCCATTGAGCGAACTAACTTTGGGCACTCTTAAGTCCTAATCAAGCTAACTTCACTTCATACTAGGCTACTCCGAATACAATTATTCTTTGTCGCTAAGATACGTTGATCACGTTTCAACAATATGGAATTAAACATCATATTCAATTGTGACTTAACTAAAACATTTGCAAACATGCCTACAAAAAAATTCTGCATATGAAAATCATTTTTCTATATTCGTATTAAATATTTCGTTTAGATATAAATTATCTAACACTTTTGCAATTGGCCCATGCGTATACTAATAAGGCGAGGCTATCTAGGTATCGTAACTTTTATAAATTAAGTTTTTTTGATAAAGGTTTATAAATATTGATATTCTGTCTGCAAAAAGTGGTTAAAAAAAATAAAACTTTTATTTTTTACGTGTACCTGTAGCTTCAAAAGTCTTTGCGATAATGCTAGTAACACATCTAGACCATATTTCTTAAGTGTACG
This sequence comes from Isoperla grammatica, assembly GCA_945910005.1. Taxonomy (NCBI): domain Eukaryota; kingdom Metazoa; phylum Arthropoda; class Insecta; order Plecoptera; family Perlodidae; genus Isoperla; species Isoperla grammatica. Next base: position 82,683,789 of record OX246737.1, read on the forward strand.
AAAATGTAGTACACTATAGGGTCTTAGGAATGATGGTATATAATTTTAAAACAATTATTATGTGCCCAGTTTTTTGTAATTAATTTTTTCGTGTCCCGGTGAAAAGGCACTTGAGTATATGCTGTTTTTACTATTCCATAACTTAATTATGAAAAGAGTCACAAGAAATAATGTGCTTATCATGCGCTCGACCCTTTTCTTCCCAAAATGCTTGCAGTCTCAAGCCTACGTCAAAAACTTTCCGAGTTTTGGTGCCATACGTACACGGATGTAAAGCGCACCAGTTTGCTCGTGTCGCAGTCCAGCCGTAACTACTTTACGGGTCTAGACAGGTAATTTGTGCAAAGAAATTGTCTTCTTGTGTCCTAGTGCTGCTCGACAGTAGTTGAGAACGCTAATGTACAGATGCAACCCAAGTATTGGAGGGAAACATGACACCAATTGAGCAGAGCGGCAGCATCGCGGGCCAAGACCTTGCTCTATCAAGAGTTTCCGCTCGACTGGAATGAAAACGAAGCGCGTGGAGGTCGTTCGGGCTTGTGGTAGTGGGGGGGGGGGGGGGGTGAGGGGTACACTTCATACGTCACACATACACCTTTGCAAGTATAATTCGTAGCAAAAGTGTTTTTTTCAGGGGGGGTAGAATCACCTTATGTAATGAGTACTGGGCCCATATTTTTGCTTTTAGGTAACTAAAGCAATAAAGGTCCAACTGAAACTTACGAGTTAGGCATAAGACTCAGATCATGGGTGATCTAGGCCTGGGCATTTCAGCCATGTAGGCCCTAGGCTAAGGCCCTAGTAGGCCTACTTAAGCGTAGCCTAAGTCTAGGCCTTAAGTTTACTTCAAACCAAAGGCATAATGCCTCCAAGGCGCTATGTCTAAGAGTAGATGTAGGCATGCCTAGACTCTACGTCTCTAGGGCTTGGCCCAGGCCCAATTTACACAGCAAATGGGTTTCAATAATCTTTCATAATATACGTCAGTGTTAGCTTTTTATGCAATTTTTCCTCCCCCCATGCACATTGTGTTTCTAGGCCTAGTGCATAAAGTGTGTTTGCTTGTTAGCCTTCCTAATTTTAAAATATTCATTCTTAAATTACTTCGGCTTTCTTACAGGTTCCCGCTAAAGAATCCGAAGCTCTAGCGAAAGGGATTCTTAAACAAAACAGCAGAGGTTTGTACCAAATACCGACACATTTATTTACTCGGACCATTTCTGTAGAACAGGAGGAAGTCGAAGGAAATTACTCTGAAGGTATCTAGGGTCCGAATGCATAGTCCAGACTCAAGCCTTCCTCAACTCAGCCTCTCCTCAGCCTCGCCTAACCACCAATCACAGAACAGCATTGCCATGCGGACGGCTCTGTGATTGGTGGCTAGGTGAGGCTGAGGAGAGGCTGAGTTGAGGAGGGCTTGAGTGTGAACTATGCATTCGAGCCTAGGGATCGTAACTGTTTAAATTAATTTTGTTCGATGCTGGTTGTTAAATATTGATATTATGTCTGCAAAAAACAGGTTTTTTAAAATGACATTTTTTTGTTTACGTGTACCGACAGCTTTAGAGTCTTTACGTTAACGCTAGTAAGACCTCTAGACCATATTTGTCAAGTTCACGAAAATGTAGTATACTAGAGTGTTATCTTAGGAATGTGCCCAGTTTTTTGTAATGAATTTTTTCGTGTCTTGGTAAAAAGATAATTGAGTATATAAGCTGTTTTTACTATTCCATAACTTATTTATGAAAAGAGTCACTTACAGGAAATGAAGCGCTTATCATGCGCTTGACCTTCATATTCCCAAAATGCTTGCAGTCTCAAGCCTACGTAGAAAACTTTTCGAGTGTTGGTGATTTACGTACACGGATGTAAAGCGCACCAGTTTGCTTGCGTTGCAGTCCAGCCGTAACTACTTTACGGGTCTAGACGGGTAATTTGCGCAAAGAAATTGTCTCCTTGTGTCCTAGCGCCGCTCAACGGTAGTCGAGAACGCAAATGTACAGATGCAATCCATGCATTGGAGGGAAACATGACACCAAGTGAGCAGAGCGGCAGCATCGCGGGCCGTGACCTTTCTCTAACCGTTGGAGGAGGGGTACACTTCATACGTCACACATACACATTTGCAAGTAATTCGTAGCAAAAGTGTTTTTTCAGGGGAGGGGTAGATTTACCTTAATCGAGCGTAGCTAGCGTCTCCATTCAACTTTTATCGCAGTCGTTCTGTTTGTTGTTTCTTGTTTTTTTTGTTTTGTTTTTTGTCTCGCGGCAGCGGTCGAACGGAGACGGCGATTAAGATGAAATTTGGATCATCTTCAAGCGTCGATGTAGATTGCACCGCATAATTTTCGTGATAAAATTGGTCAATAAGTTAGAAAGTTACACAAAAGTTACATACATGTTGTATCTAAAACAAAATCGCAGCAAACTGTGAGATAGTCATTATGTAGATAGCCACAGCCATAATGTAGTCAAAGTAACCATGTCAACGAAAACAAACCTCTTTGAAAATAAAGATTTGCATAATATTATCATTATTATAGGCACCGTGCGTTAGAACATACAGCGCGTGCAGCGGCAGAACTTTGCAGTTCGGGAAGGAAAGAAACAAAACAAGATCACGGCTCGGTCTACCAGCTGTCATTAAATGGCGTTTACATGTAATTGAGATTGTTTCTTCCAATAATTGTTGCGTAATTGTATGATACATTATTAGTTATGGCTGAAGAGGTAGCGAGAAGTGGCAACAAAGGTTGTTGTATTGTTGGCTGCACAAATCGGTACCAAAATACATCGATAAGCGTTCACTTTTACAAGTTTACGAGCCTAGCCTAGGCCTACCCTTATGCTAGGCCTATGCTGGGCACGTTCTGTCCACATAATGCAACAATGATTTCTCTTTCAGTATACCTAACTTTTAATTGCGTACTTAAAAGAGTCCTACTAGGTATAAACCACAACACATAACATAAAATATACAATACTTACTTCAATTTTAACATCATAGGGCGTCAAACTCACTGACGTCTGCCTGACCACTTTCGACGTTATAAAATTAACCACAACATCTCGAGTTTCCATTAATCAAAAACATGGCCAGCTGGAAATAATACTTGCCCTTTAATAAAAGATTGCTTTGCCTCGTAACCTCGATTTATTTTATTAAATCCGTATTTAATGACGATACACTTCGTACCTCCCTCGTGGTTTTCCATTGCTACTCGGCAATATTTTCATAACCGAATTGCGCCAGTCTGACACATGAACGCTTCAACCGATCTCACTAGCGCGCTCAGTGGCCAAACACGGTGCCTATAGTGGGGAGACGCCGTACTTTCAGTTCGGTTTTTGGAAGGCTGTGCACTGGCCGATGCATTCTTTAAATGTGACGGTAGTTTTGAAACTTTAAGACAGAGTGGACGTGAAAAAATAATAATAAAAAAAATAGCAGTGAGGAACCGAGCAAGTATAATCCATGTTTGAAGAACACTGGGCGTCCAGAATGTAATACAGTTAGGTTCTAAGAGGGATGCAGTCAAACGCAATGCATGAATTTCACGTCATCTGTCATAATTGCCATCATTATTTGAATCTCATGATCCCGTTTCCCACATAACAACTGCCACCGCTGAGTGCTTCGCAAAGCATCCAGTAAACGAGGCCATAAGGGATGAGAGAAGATCATATTACCCTTGTGGATGTTAGCAATACCAATATTAATATTCCCTCGACGTGTTGTGTAATAGATATATGATCCTTGGCTAGACTCCTTACCGACACAAACAGATTGGTGAGGGGGGTGGGGGGGAACGAGAAAGGTTTTTTTCAAATAAGGAAGTTACTGAAATTCAGAGATGCAAACTTTTCAGAAAAATTATATCATCTTTTATAATACTTCGGCCACAATGTTACAGTTAACTTACTTTGCACCACTTTGTTCTGAGTCAATCAGTGACCATGACTGTACACAAAGCCATCGCTGTCTCCAGGACAAGTTTCGTCTTCACGTGCAAAATATGCACAATGATGTTATAGCATCAGTAGAACTATTGATTGATGTCATACAGGCCCGGACTGGGACCAATTGGGGCCCTCAGCTAAAACTTGTAAAGGGGCCCTCCCCCGAAATTTTTTTGAAAATTAGGTGGTTGAAAACAATGAAAACGCGTTGTTCCGCTATTTTGGCTCTTATAAAGAAGAAGAAATTCAGCTAGGTTTTTATACGAATATTATGATTTTTGCCTTTTGTCGACTTTATTATTTATTAAAACAAGAAATTCACAGTATTTGTAGGATACCACAACACTACAAAACACATGCTGTAGAACTGCCAAAAATTACAACGGAATTCAAAATAAAGTGCAGTATTTTATTCACACCATAGCATTAATGCATTATGTCCAAATTATTTGCCTAGTAAAAATAATGACAAACGGATTTTAGGGATTAGAAAAATAATACTAATTTTTTTTTTTTTTAATCCTGTGTATTTAACAATTTGCAATGTTGTTATAATAGAATAAAAGGGGCTTTACTTAACTGAGATGATTCGACATTATACTCCCCTAGCCCTAAAGTAACAGCCTCTTTGTAAGCAGCTCACTTGTTAAAGCTACTTCATCTTTTATTTTATTTTTGGCAAAAAATCATAAAATAAGTCCCTCTCAACATTAATAAAAAGCAGACTGGGCATAAGGTCTTGGCCGAAAGACGACCAAAATCGATTTTTCACGATTTTATGTTTAGAAAAAAATCGTTCACTTGACTTTTTTGTACGTTATGTGGGGGCCACTTCGGGGCCCCCTCGGGCCAGGAGTCCTCCGCGATCGCGGACCTGCGGACCTGGCCAGTCCGGGCCTAAAGTCATAACTAATTCTGTCATTTGAGTAGAAAGCACATTTTACTTCTATTTTTCCTCAAGGACCGGGCCAAATAATTTGGCTCGTGATCAATTCTTGATCACCCATCCGACGCCATCGCGTCTTCTAAATACGTCAGGTAACGCCTAAATACTATTGCATAAATTAATATTGTCTATCAATGCAGATGGCAACAAGTAATGATTTTCAGGGCGATATTATGCGATGTGTTATGTGCTTCCTTAACGTCTCTATTATTGACTATTCGAGACGATGAGGGATGATAGACGAAGATTGAAAATGAAGGGCAATTATAAAAAAGCATGCCTATGCGGGATTTGAACCCGCTTCCCTAGGTGCCCTACACTTAGGGTTCGCGCCCCAACCACGAGAGCCACCGCAGATGGGTAAAAGGCAAAAAAAGGAAAAGATCAAATCGATCCATTGCGTCGACATCAGAAATAAATTACGTAGGCGTGATGCGCTACATCGAAAATACTGCTACTCCGTGAGCCAATCGAATCCAACGGTGATGATTCAAATGATATGAATCATATTCATGCTTAACGACTCATGTTCAAACTGTTAAAGCAATTACGGTTTAGCCGTGGTCGCTTAGCCGGTTTCCATGAGAATACCGAAGTTAAGCAACCTCGGGCTAGGTCAGGAGGTGGATGGGTGACTACTCTCCAGGGGCGACACTAGGATTATGGGATTATAGGGAATATCTATTTGTATTATACTAAAGTCCCAACGAAAGTATTCGCATACCGATCTCAGGTGATTGTGTACTGTCCCTTTCAACCGCGCCAATTGAAAGAAAATCAACAGATACCTGGCGTTCTTTCACCCATTCGTAAATAAAAGGTTCGCCTATGTCGAGTGAACAGGCGGGTTGGCCACAGCCACCGGTTACAAGTAACCAACGGAAGGTTTTAAATTATCCCCAATGGACCTGCTCAGATTAGATGGTATAAATTAGCGAAGTAAAAAATTAAGTTGTTACCTTTGACTCAGTGTGTCGTAAGCTTCAGAATAATTTCGTTTGGACAACTTTATCCAGTATTAATCAGTGTTTTATTGAATCTCATTTGGTGTAGTTTCAGCTGTCTGAGCTTTAGTAGCCGAACCACAGCAGTACGTAAGCGGAACAGTGAGACGATTATCCATGTAATATTTCCCATTTTAGTATCTTCTTGCTGTTAAACGAGTTGCCAATTGAAATAATGTTTACGATGTGTAAAATGAGGAAATGGGATTTTCATGTGCTTACATGTACCTCACAAACAATTCCCCGTTTCCCTTTGACGTTGAAATTGGTTCGTGAACACATGTCATGTGTGCCTTTGATGAAAACGAAAAAATTAAATCATTTAATTAATTAACTTATGTGGAAAATCTTCACTAGAAAGCAAATTCGTTTAGAGAACGTACCGAAATGTGCTTTTCTGAATTTGCAGTCTGTGAAGGTATCTAGGTAACTTAACTTTTTTAAATAAAGTTTTTTTGATGAAGGTTGATAAATATTGATATAATGTCTGCAAAAAGTGGTTTAAAAAAATTACACTTTTATTTTTTACGTGTACCGATAGATTCAAAAGTCTTTACATTCATGTAACAGCACCTCTAGACCATATTTGTCAAGTACACGAAAATGTAGTATGCTATAGGCTGCTATCTTAGGAATGATGGTATACAAGTTTAAAACACAATTATGTGACCAGTTGTTTTTAATGAATTTTTTCGTGTCCCAGTGAAAAGGCACTTGAGTATATGCTGTATTTACTATTCCATAACTTAATTATGAAAAGAGTCACTTACAAGAAATAAAGTGCATATCATGCGCTCAACCCTTATCTTCCCAAAATGCTTGCAGTCTCAAGCCTACGTAAAAAACTTTTCGGGTGTTGGTGAACTACGTACACGGATGTAAAGCGCACCAGTTTGCTCGTGTCGCAGTCCAGCCGTGACTACTTTACGGGTCTAGACAGGTAATTTGCGCAAAGAAATTGTCTCCTTGTGTCCTAGCACTGCTCAACAGTAGTTGAGAACGCAAATGTACAGATGCAATGCAAGTATTGGAGGGAAACATGACACCAAGTAAGCGGAGCGGTGCCTCGTTGGGCGTGACCTTGCTTTGACCATAGCCAGCGCTCGACTGAAATCAGAACGAAGCGCGCGGAGGTCGCGGTCGGAGTTGTGGTAGTGGGGGGGGAGGAGGGGAACACTTCATACGTCACACATACACATTTACAAGTAATTCCTAGCAAAAGTGTTTTTTCAGGGGGGGGGGGGGGGTAGATTCACCTTAACGCTACATCGGGTTCACATTTACAAATAAAAGTATATACAAACTGTACTTAAATCAGTTCCTAAAACTAAGGACTTTTGCCGTTCGGGTAGTACAGAATTACTTAGTAATCCACATTTCCAGTTAACAAGGACGTATAAAATAACAAATTAAGATATGATTAAAAGAAGAATGGAGATCTTTGCCAAAGGAACAAGTATATAGATATAAAATAGAACGTAAGTTATTTTAAACACGCAATCAAGCAACATCGTTAAATTTATTTTCTTTTACTTCTTCTTCTTAAACTTTTATAAGGTTCATTTTTTGGAGGGTGAACTGAACTTTCTAAAAGCTATTTTCTAAAATGAACATCCCCAAGTATTTATGTTACTATGACTTTCGACAATTACGAGTTAAAACAATGGTATGTACGATGATCCAGACCAGATCAAAGAAATATTCAAAAGAAAAAAAATAGATAAAGATAAGATTTGTTGACGCATATAACGCGGTGAGTAGTGCGTTGAATGTTTTTTAACCGTGTTTGTCCGAACAATTTTTTACTTATAATATAAGATTTGTCGCTGTACTGAAACTGGCTTAATGTAATTTTGCAAAATAAAAAGCAAATATTACTAGAAAAACGCTCTGTGTGACGCGTTGGTAAGCGAGCACCTGCTTCCTAAATAGCGAATCGGGTTGATGTTGCAAATTTTAACCCGATCGGAACCCCAGTGCGAAATAGGTGAACGAAGAACAGAGCGTTGGGAGTGGTTCGGCCGTCACTGAATATTGGATACATCTACACTAAAACAATCCCTTATCTGTGCTACAACCTATGCTACAACGTTCTACATTTAAAAATTCAAGCTCATTGAAAACACCATCTAACTTCTTTGGAATGCCTGCCGGATGAGATTTTGGTGGGGTCTAGACTCTAGCTAGAAGGCTGTGCTCAGTGGCCGGATCGCTTGCAACGCTTGCTTCGAGTGACTTTTCGTTGCTATAGTTACGTTATTTATTGAAATGTTATTTATATCTTAAGAAATACCGGATTGATTTTAAATTAACATATTCGTGACGAGACAAATATTTGCTACAAAAGAACTAGCTACCTCGTAGTTTACAACCATTTTTTTTTATATATGTATATATATATATATATATATATATATATATATATATATATATATAATTTGAGTTAACTTAGGCCCGGTATTACAACGCCCGGCTAAATGTTTTATACCACCGCTAACTTGATTTCTCCTTTGAAAACGCTTCTGATTGACGGTTGCCATGGAGAAAACAAGTTAGCGGTGGTCTGAATATTTAGCCGGGCGTTGTAATACCGGGCCTTAGTAAGTTCTCGACCGATTTTTCCACAAATCTAATGGCGTTCAATACACATCTAGATGGTTCAGATTTCAACTTGATCGGACTCTCCTTTTGGGTGCTATCGCGAGATATAAAAAACAAAACAGAACGAGAACCATTAAAGCAGATTGGAGACGCTCGCTTGAATATCAAACGTTATTAACCACTAGTAAAACGCTTTTCGTTGATAAGCGAGCCCGCACGGCGAACAGACACGAAATTGTGCCCAACAGTTTGCAAAGTAAGCCACATCGACTACAGTCAATGCATACACAGCATTCCAAGTACCTCACAGATAGAACCACTTTCAGCAATACAACTGCCGGAATTATTTTCAAAAGGCTTTGATGTTACCTGTTGGTTGTTACGTTGCCATGGTTACTTCACATTTTACAAATGTTATTCGAACCTACAATACTGATCGCATCGCAACAAAAGTAGCATATTCGTGACCGGACAAACATTTACTATAATATAGCCACTTCACATTTTGCCGTTATTGTGTAAAGAAAATTATTTTCTAGTAACTTTTGTGTAACTTCGCCAATACTTATCAGATCGCAATAAGATGATCATATTCGTGACCGTACAAAACTTTAATTAATTATAGATCCTTTCACATTTTACCGCCATTTTGTTTCAGAAAAAAAAAAACAGTAACTTAAGTGTAATTTTGTAACTTTTCCAACGGTTTTGCCACAAAACTAATGGCGTTTAATCCACAATGAAGCTTGAAGATGGTCCAAATTCCAACTTGGTCGGACTTTCCGTTTGACCGCTATCGCGAGACATAAAAACAAAAACAAAAACCATACAGAACGTGTGCCATAAAAATAGAATGGATAACGCTCGCTACTCTCGCTTCAAATTACTATCACAGTACATAAACAATAAAAAAAAAACACACATACGTTATTCATTTATCAAGTCCTCACTGGATTGGTCACCTCACACTCTTATTACTATACTTCTAATAATATTAGTACAAAGAACACCTGGCTGACAAAATACCACACTCTTCGTGGAATGATGCAGCAAAATGGCTATACGAATAGTGAAATTCCACAGGCGTTCAGGAAGAGACCGAATGTATCAGCCCTACCTCAAGCTTCGCCACTAGTACAGCCGGAACGTGCTTCTCGTCCTTTCTTGCCGTACGTTGAGAATACAACAGATTGTATTGGTAAACTGTTCCGGAAACACGATATTCACACTGTTTACAGTACTGACAGAAAGCTCTCCACAGTAAGGATGAGCTCCCACGCTTGATGAGCGCGCGCGCTGTACCCGGAGTATTCGAAATACCATGTGGTGCTTGTGACGAAGTGTACATAGGACAAACGTGGAGAAAAATATCCTCTCGCCTTAAAGAGCATAGTAGCCACAACAGATTAGGGCATACTGAAAAGTTAAGTCAGCAACACACAACTGTAATTTGCTGTAATCTAACCACAAAAATATACCTATGGCTATAGTTAAAAGGTAATAAAATATTATTTCTCAAAATATATAATGTAAAACGCGGAGTATGCTTCATGTATGATGAACAAGACTTTTGGGACTGGTGCAATCAACAACAAACAACAGCTGATGATGTTAGGGGAGACGGGTGGAACGACTCGTTGGGATTGGCTTAAAAATAATTAACGTGGCGATGGAAAAGTTCAGGTAGGGCTAACGATTTCGTACGTTACGTGGACAAGAAGACAATAAGTGGATGTGTACTGTCCCGTTGTTGTACAGTGCTTCAACTATTTTTACTTAATTCTTCACTTGTCAGAGAATATTAAAACAATTTAATAAACTAGACTAAGGCCACGGACTGACTGCATGTCAAGCTCGCTTGGCACCGAGTAGACCACGGCGATGTTGTCAGCAATGATGCTAATTGTATACTGTTCCGCTGTCAATCAAAAATATATTCTCAAATATAACCTTCAAAGTCGTGTTCATCGTTTTTTTTATTTGTGATGTGTTAAGGCACTTTGCTTATCGAATACACAATATTTAATGTGCACATTTAATAATCAATATTCTAAATGAAGACACGACAAAAAATAAACTAGTTTTCGCACGTTTCGTTTCGAGCACCGTCTTAGTTTCAAAGCTGTGGATCACCGAGCATGAACAGTTCCAAACAATTCCGAAATATAGGTGAAAAGATGTGAGAGACGCTACGTAAGTAACCTGGTGAAGACAAGACATCCATTGTTGCAGTTTCTTGGAGGCTCTAGTACAGCCATGACAGTTAGAGAAGCTGCATCAGTATGAAGACAAGACATCCATTGTTGCAGTTTCTTGGAGACTCAGTACGGCCATGACAGTGAGAGAAGCTGCATCAGTATCCTGGTGAAGACAATACATCCATTGTTGCAGTTTCTTGGAGGCGCTAGTACAGCCATGACAGTAAGAGAAGCTGCATCAATATCCTGGTGAAGACAAGACATCCATTGTTGCAGTTTCTTGGAGGCTCTAGTACAGCCATGACAGTGAGAGAAGCTGCATTAATATCCTGGTGAAGACAAGACATCCATTGTTGCAGTTTCTTGGAGGCTCTAGTACAGCCATGACAGTGAGAGAAGCTGCATCAATATCCTGGTGAAGACAAGACATCCATTGTTGCAGTTTCTTGGAGGCTCTAGTACAGCCATGACAGTGAGAGAAGCTGCATTAATATCCTGGTGAAGACAAGACATCCATTGTTGCAGTTTCTTGGAGGCTCTAGTACAGCCATGACAGTGAGAGAAGCTGCATCAGTATCCTTGTGAAGACAAGACATCCATTGTTGCAGTTTCTTGGAGACTCTAGTACGGCCATGACAGTGAGAGAAGCTGCATCAGTATCCTGGTGAAGACAAGACATCCATTGTTGCAGTTTCTTGGAGGCTCTAGGACGGCCATGACAGTGAGAGAAGCTGCATCAGTATCCTCGTGAAGACAAGACATCCATTGTTGCAGTTTCTTGGAGGCTCTAGGACGGCCATGACAGTGAGAGAAGCTGCATCAGTATCCTGGTGAAGACAAGACATCCATTGTTGCAGTTTCTTGGAGGCTCTAGTACAGCCATGACAGTGAGAGAAAGTCTGGATCTACCACGCCTCATGGACCCATATATGTACCATTGTGCGTCTACGTAATACTTGTCAGTCGGTTTTTGTGTGAAACTTTTTTTTGTATTGAATATGACTAAACAACTACGAAAAAGTCTTCTCTGCGTTTATTTACGATGTGTAGAATTGCAAAGGTAGTTATAATTGGACAAAAATCCCTTTGCATTCGCTTTCATAATCGCATTTTTATGTTACAGTGAGTACTCGGACAAAAAGGAAATAATATATAGGAAAATATTTTCATTCGTGAAAAAATTAATTCAACGGATATCGAATAAAAACTGCTCGACTGGAAAATGTTGGTCCCGGAAGGAGAATAATATAAAAGTATGCAATGAAAAAGCGTAGAAAAGCCTGCATCGTTGTATAAGAAAGCATAACGAAGGGACTTCCGTGGAAATGAAAAACCTAATGTGTCTTGTAACACCCCATTGTATGTACAAACCACGTACATCGCTCAGTATGTGAGCGGCATCTATTACGGCACTATTACAAGCCCAAAATATTTCTATTAGTTTGTATAAAGTTTCGTCTTTTCTATGACCGTTTACTAAAGAAGGTTTTTTCTTACTAATACTAAGATATTTGAGACCCCATTTCCGAAAAAGTTTCTACGTAAATATACTGCTCACTTTTGAAAGGAAGTCAATAGATTTCAATGTAAATGAAACAAACGATGTCAATGTGTGCAGCATTTTACCATTGAAATGTTCCTAGTAGTAATATCCACTCAGTTTACGTAGTTCAACGTTTTTTAAGTGAAGCTTCAAAAACCCTCTTACTATATGAGTGACTACAATACAGATTTGAATATAAAGTAGTCCAGCATCAAAGTGTCGAAAATCATAGTTCTGTGCAATTTCGAGGAACGAATATAGCACCATATACCAATGTGTTCATGAGGTCTCACAGTATTTAGCGCACTTTGGTGCCAGAGCGATATTTACGACTGGGGGCGGGGGCGGTGCCCCCAATTTTGACTGCGCATTGAATATCGCTCAATTACAGCCAAACGGTTGGTCTGACAACGAAAATGATTACAATAAAATATATTTGTGTGTAATGGATAAAAATTTCCTTGGCACAATTATTCATGTAGGCTATGGTACACAGTGCAAAAGTTATTGCCAATTATGTATAATATTAATATATTCTCAATATATAAAACCATGGGTCAACTATATATTATCAACACAAGGAAATTATGCAATCTTTAAATATTGACAGCCTTACTTCTCGCAAAGTACGATCTGACATGGCTTTTCTGCATCGCATTGTTAACGGTCATGTCAGGTCGGACATTCTTGTTTCGCTGTTTCCGCTCCGAATACCTTCTCGTACAACTCGTCTCACCAACCTATTCCACACTTCAACCCCTCGACTATCTATTACCAAAAGATCGCTTTTCTACCGCTACCTACTACATTTAATTCTTTTCCCCAATCTTCTTTGTATGACATATTTGCCAACAACTTAAAATAATTCCTTACCTCAATTCGCGTTTATGTAAACCAGTAGTTAAAAGCAGAGGATGCGCCGGCCGATGCGATTCTCACCTGTATGCATGTATTGGTTGTTTTTTTATATATAAAAAAAAATGTATAATGTTATAATGTTACGTTTGAAGGTTTAATGTAAAATGGCTGTATAGCTGTATTTAAATCCTGAATAAATAAATAAAAAAATAAAAAAAACAAACATTGCAAACATATTCATACACGTATAGAAATTTTAGAGTGTTGCCTTATCGGTGACGGAGAATGTTTTTCATAATTTTACCTTTAAAGGACATCGAAACCCTAGCTCTATTTAATATCCATAACATCTATTGATTTATTTTAAAAATTATAGCGAAAACTAGAACCCTCATACCCACTCCAGGAATTAGCTATAAATTATTTTCGAGTTCCCTTGAGCGCGGCCGTTTTTTATGGTCGTGACGTAGCTTTTACTAGTCCCGTGCCGCTAGCATCGGCGGGAGACGCGATATGTCGTACGCGCGTCTATTTACCCTATCATAGCAAACGAACTATTAGCGGTAGCTCACTGAACTCAATTACACGTTAATCTGCAATGTTTTCTCGTCCTACTCAATGCTTCAACGAGAAGAATATCTAACTTACGTAATGGGAAAAATTGATTTGAAATAAACCAAGTTTTCCGTATTAACTCGCATATTTCCAAGTCTGGTTAGTATATTTTGCGACGACATTTTAGCCGATTTGGAAGGCTTGACATAATACGACATGCATGAAGAATTATTAAAAAAATACGGTATTGTAATTTGTGTTATGATGTGCGTACAGTTATATGTGATATGTATTCATTGATTGTATCACTGTTTTCACGCCCGCACTGCGCTTGCAGCGTTGGTGTTGTCCACCTACTCTTGACGTGCTATCGTTTAGTACACATTCCAAAAACATTAACCAGCAGAACATGAAGAATAATGAATATCAGACAAATTGTACCCAGTATGTTAGTGTACAATAGGGATAAAGTTCAAAGTACAATGTTTTAGCTTTGAGTATAATTGTACCCAAAATATTGTACAATAGGGATAATGTACAAAGTACAATGTACAATAGCTGATAGTTTAGCTTTGAGTATATACACTACTCAAATGTTCTAGCATACAAGCCTCTCATTCGCCAGGTTGTCGGTTCGATACCCGCGCTATTGGCAGTCGGCATCCCTAAATGAATAGTTATTTCGAGTTTTTTTTGTCATGATGTTGTTGTTGCAATTTAGTCCTACTACCAACCCGCAGACATCCCCCCTCCCCCACCTGTCAGCCACTTATCCTAATACCAAAATAACTCGTTAGTCATGTGAAGAATGTTGGCCCTGGGCAGGTTACATACAGACTTTTCTATTAGTAAATAGAAATTATATAGTAAATTTAAAATATCAGAACTCTCTATAAGCTGAACATTATAGTTATGATCTGCAGCAGTAAATCGACATTGAAACGAATGTAATCTTAAGTTTTATTGAGTGTTATATTATTGTTGCATTCGCTCTGAGTGATTAAAAGTGAAATAAATAAAAAATCGAACCAACTGCTGCTACCAAGAAAACTAGACCTGATGTTTTTGGAAATGCTTTGCTGACCGACCACCTCCTAGCCGCCGCTGACAACCTTCTCCAGCCAGGCTAGTTGCTCAGGTAAATGTCAAATACCAACACTTATTCATTAAATCACTGCTTGCGGGTTATCTTTAATATCGACATACCGTATTATTTTAATCATTCTTCATGCATGTCGTATTATGTCAAGCCTTCTAAAATGGCAAAAATGTCGTTGCAAAATATACTAACCAGACTTTGAAATATGCGAGTTAATACGGAAAACTTGGCTTATTTAAAATCATTTTTTCCCATTACGTTAGTTAGATATTCTTCTCGTTAAAGCATTGAGTAGGACGAAAAAACATTGCAGATTAACGTGTAATTGAGTTCATTGAGCTACCGCTAATAGTTCGTTTGCTATGACAGGGTAAATAGACGCGCGTACGACATATCGCGTCTCCCGCCGATGCAAGCGGCACGGGACTAGTAAATGCTACGTCACGACCATAAAAAACGGCCGCGCTCAAGGGAATATTATCAACTCGAAAATAATGTATAGCTTATTCCTGGAGTGGGTATGAGGGTTCTAGTTTTCGCTATAATTTTTAAAATAAATCAATAGATGTAATGGATATTAAATAGAGCTAGGGTTTCAATGTCCTTTAAGCGATTGGTATTAGTGAAGTATTAAAGACAGGAATGCGTCACGGCTTTTGTGCGCCCGCTAAACGCAAGTGTGATGCATAGAAGCATTGGCAATCATTTAATATTTTACTTTTTCGAAAGAAAAGTACACTTAAATCTTCGTTTTAGCTTGTAGAATAATAATTTGGATGGTGGCAAGCTCAAAAAATAGGCGTTTACAAGTTATGCATAAAAAACGAAATGGCCGACTTTCATGAGGTTTTTCCTATTTATCTTCACAATAGTACGTGTTTTGTCAAAACTTAATATGGCAAAAATTATTCATAATAAAATTCTACACACACATGATACTGGAATATGTTTAAGGAAGTACTACATACGTACAAATTAAATTTTTGTATGTGTGCATCTGAACTCAAATATACAAAACTTGGCTCCCGTTTGCTTCTTGATGAGGCGACTGTGACCTAAGAGAGTGGTCTCAATCTCTTTTTTTAAGCTTTTGAAATAATAATTTTGATGGTGTCAAGCTCCAATGATAGGCATTTACGAGTTGCATGGGAAAAAACAAATGGCTGCCACTTCCGGTGGTTTTGGCAATTTATCTTCATAACCGTACTATTAACGACTAAATCTAACATGACAAAAAATATTTCTTGTACAATTCTACATACAATTCATATTTAGGTATTTTCTAAGATTTACCATTTAGCTACAAATTTAGATTTGTGTATGTTAATCTGTACTCATGCAAAAAATCATTTATATCGGTGTGCAAATTTTAATTTAATTCAATAAATTAAAAACATGTTTTTAAGTAATTACATTTTTGTAGGTTCGCATCCTAGGCCTACGTCATTTTAGCCATTTTATTACAAATATCGAGATTCTTAATAATGGTGAAAAAGGTGTAATTGCGTACGCTATGTTAAGTGTATACTATGTGCATATAACTGCAAAAGTCCGCAAATGCGAATCATATCGGTGGAACACTGTAAAAATGTAGACATTATTATCGTAAAAAAAACAATATTTTATCATAACATGGCGGGTAAATTTCCAAATTTGAAACTATTGTCAAGTGTAAACCGTTGATGTGAACCTACTAGTGAAACGTTATTTAAATCCGTGTGTAAGTTTCAATTTAATTAAATAAATAAACAAATTTTGTTTTTCAGAAATTAATTTTTTGTAGGCTGGCATCTTGACACATTTTTCTGGTTATGTTAACACCATCGAGTTTAGTGGTCACGAATGTTGACCGTTAATTTCAGCCAAATACGTCAAGCCGTTTGACCTGTGCGCGACGAACAACATTTAGCGCACATACATACATACATACATACATACATACATACATACATACATACATACATACATACATACATACATACATACATACATACATACATACATACATACATCCATACATACATACATACATACATACATACATACATACATACATACATACATACATACATACATACATACATACATACATACATACATACATACATACATACATACATACATACATGCACACACACACACACACACACATGCACACACACACACACACACACACACACACACACACACACACACACACACACACACACACACACACACACACACACACACACACACACACACACACACACACACACACACACACACACACACACACACACACACACACATTCACACACACACACACACACACACACACACACACACACACACAAACACACACACACACACACACAGACAGAGCGCCGATCGAGTTGTATGGAGAGATTCACTCCGCTTCGCTACGCTCATCTAACTAGGAAAACGCTCCGCGTTGCCAGATGAGCGAGTTTTTTCAATGTATTTAATCAAACAAATCTTTTGAATTACTCTTACAACAATGAAACTTTATAAAATACAAAATTCTTGTTTACAATGTCGGTTTAAGTAACAATCTTAGAATTTGTGTCCATTATTTCTCGATATGTTGCTAATAATTGCACGAAATATTATTTTCATCCGTTGAGAATTTTTATTTAAATAAATTAAAACCTTCAAGTTGAATTTTCCATTGATTTCCGCATAATTTCATTCGACCGTGGTCTACTCAATAGACTCTTATTCATAAATTATTAAACCTATTATTGTGTAGAAAGTTCCATAATGTAGATACAGGCTAAATCTTAAATGTGATATTGTTTAATCATACAATAACCGCGTTTAAATCATAATAAAAGCGTTTTAATTTGCCGACCAAGTTCGTTGTTATTTTCTGCATGTTTGCCGTGAACGTCATAAAACATAACACGTCATTGTAGCCATTCTATGATAGCTATCAAAATTCCAAATACGTAGTGAGAAAGGTCTGATTGCGTAAGCCATTTTGGCAGCATACTTTGTGCATCTTTCTTCAATGGTCCTCAAATGCGAATCATATCGGTGGAACACTGTAAAAATGAATAAAATTAAAGCCGTAAATAAACAATATTTTTTTACAACATGGCGGTTAGAGCTAAAATTTTGAAACTATTTTCAAGTGTTAGTACTGTTGATGTGGATCTTCATGCAAAAAATTATTTATATCAGTGTGCAAATTTTAATTTCATTCAATAAATTAAAAAACATGTTTTTCAGTTCAAAATTAATTTTTTGTAGATTGGCATCTTACGTCATTGTAGCCATTCTATGACAGCTATCGAGATTTAAAATAATGTTGAGAAAGGTATGATTGCGTACGCTATGTTTGGTGTATACTATGTGCATCTAACTGGATCAGTGGTTAGCATCCCTGCTTCCAATGCAGAAGGTCCTGGGTTCAAATCCCCCTTCAGGCAGAAGTTTTTTAACTTCTAATTTGGATTCAATTCCATTACTTCTTGGCTTAGGAATAAGTAAACGGTGACTTTGGAGCCGTCTAAGCAACGAAGCGCTCAATAAATTCAAAGTTGTTCTGAATCGGACTTGTTGATTCTGGCATTTGTCCGCAGGTGTTCGCACTGTCCAATCACTGATTCATATGTTTCGTATTTGAAATATCGATCTTTGATTTGTTATCGCTCACTCGTCGATGGTGTTCGAAGCCTACAGGGTTGGTTTAGTCACTTTAAATTAAAGTCCCCCACTGCAAATCAGTTTAATTACTGAGTGGATAGACTCTTAATGTGAATGTATTTATTTTATTTATTTATTTATCGGTTGAACACTGAAAAAATGAAGAAATTACCGTCGTAATTAAACAATATTTTTTGTAACATGGCGGATAAACTAACAATTTTGAAACTTTTTTCAAGTGTTGGAACCGTCAATGTGAACCTACAAGTAAAACATCATTTAAATCCGTTTGTAAGTTTTAATTTAAATAAATAAATAAACAATTTTTGTTTTTCAGAAATTAATTTTTTGTAGGTTGGCATCTTAACGAATTTTGCTGGTTATGTAACAGCATCAAGTTTAATGGTCACGAATGTTGCCCGAAAATTTCAGCAAAATTCGTCAAGCCGTTTGGCCTTTGCGCGACTAACAAAATTTAGCGCAAATACATACAGACATACAGACACACAGTCAAAGCGCTGATCGAGTTGTATGGAGAGATTCACTCCGCTTCGCTACGCTCATCTAATAAACTTTGAAAACGCTCCGCGTTGACAGATGAGCGATTTTTTTCAATGTATCAAATCAAATAAATCATTTGCATATCATATTACTATTTCAAAAGAAAAAATACTTTTAAAATAAACATGCTTTTTTTACAAGATGGCGGATCAAGGTACAACCTTATTACTTGTGTATATTATATCTTGATATGTTGCTAATAAATCTACGAAATGTTATTTAAATCCGTTAAGATGTTTTCTTTAAAAAATTAAAAACCTGTAAGTTGATTTTTCAATGGATTTTCGCATAATTTCATTCGACTGTGGTCTACTCAATAGGCTCTAATTCATAAACTATTACACCTATTAGTGAATGGAAAGTTTCTTATGTAGATACAGACTATATCTAAAATTTAATATTGTTTGATTATACAATAACCTGCTTTTTATTCATAGTAAAAGCTTTTTAATTTGTCGACCAAGTTCGTTGTTAACTTTTGCATGTTTGCCGTGAACGTCATAAAATATAACACGTCATTGTAGCCATTCTCTAATAGCTATCAAAATTTCAAATACATAGTGAGAAAGGTCTGACTGTGCACGCCATTTGTGAAGCATATCATGTGCATCTAACTTCAATGTTCGCAAATGCGAATCATATCGGTGGAACACTGTAAAAATGAAGATCATTTTTCCCGTAAATAAACAATATTTTTTTATGACATGGCGGTAAAAGCTAAAATTTTGAAACTTTTGTCGAGTATTAGTACCATTGATCATTGATATCGGTGTGCAAATTTTAATTTAATTCAATAAATTAAAAAACATGTTTTTCAGTAATTAATTTTTTGTAAGTTGGCATCTTACGTCATTGTAGCCATTCTATGACAGCTATCGAGATTTCAAATAATGTTGAGAAGGGTATGATTGCGTACGCTATGTTTGGTGTATACTATGTGCATCTAACTACAATAGTCCGCAAATGCGAATCATATCGGTGGAACACTGTAAAAATGAAGAAATTATTGCTGTAAATAAACAATATTTTTTTATTACATGGCGGATAAACGTACAATTTGTAAATTATTTTCAAGTGTTGGTACTGTTGATATGAACCTATATGTGAAACATTATTTAAATCCATGTTTTAGTTTTGGTTTAATTAAATAAATCAACAAATTTTACTTTCAGTATTAATTTTTTGTAGGTTGGCATCTTTGCAAATTTTGCTGGTTATGTTAACAGTATCGATTGTAGTGCTCACGGGTGTTTACCGAAAATTTCAGCCAAATCCGTCAAGTTGTTTGACCTGTGCGCGACGAACAAAATTTGGCGAACACACACACACACACACACACACACACACACACACACACACACACACACACACACACACACACACACACACACACACACACACACACACACACACGCACACACACACACACACACACACACACACACACACACACACACACACACACACACACACACACACACACACACACACACACTCACTCACTCACTCACTCACACACACACACACACACACACACACACACACACACACACACACACACACACACACACACACACACACACACACACACACACACACACACACACACACACACACACACACACACACACACACACACACACACACACACACACACAGACAGACAAAGCGCCGATCGAGTTGTATGGAGAGATTCACTCCGCTTCGCTACGCTTATCTAATCATTTTTATCAGATCTTGCATCGAGTCGGTATTGCAGCATCGGCATCTGATCACTCTGAAAGAGGGCAGAACAACCCTTAAAGTCGGACCGATCACTAATGTATCAAATTCAAATATATTTAAAAAAAAAACTGTCGGTTGCGCGTGTTCCTGCATGATTGTATATCCGAACACTAAGCCTCAGAAAAAAATGTTCAGATACGTTATTTAAAAGGGTCGAAAGGTCAAGACACCTACTGATTGGGATACCATACGACTAGGAGATGAGGGAATGTGTTTTATACATATCCTACACTACCTACCCATCCCAACGAAGAGGGCACACATTTCCATGCCCTGCATGTTTATGTTCCCATCCTTTCCTGAAGGCAAAACTGGATTTCCCTAGTTTGATTTCGATTTCAAACTTTGTACTTTATTTCGCAATGATCGAAAAGTTTTCAGCCTTTTTAAGAACAAATTTGCATTTCAATCTTGATTAGCAATGAGGATAATCTTAATCATAGTCATAGCTTACCTCCTTCTATTCATACTCAGGATCTGTTTAAACGCCCGCATACATTCTATTTTTTTACTGATTTTATATCAAATTAAATAATTGTTCTGTTTGCTCAATTGACAAAATGATAAACATTCGCTGTATTGCTATTTACTACTTCATTTTGTAACATATCTTTCTCACTGTAGGCCTGTACGATGCAAATAATTAAAACTTATTAAATGATTAATTAAAAGTTTTGAAATGAGTATATTATCGGTGTTATAAGTGTAAGTATATTATGTGTGCCTTATGTATTTTACACTTTACGATTCAAATTAGATTACACTTTACGATTCAAATTAGAAGGTATTCAATAACTAAGTGGAAATGTTTTGTAATAAGTATATTGTCGGTGTTTTAAGTGCGACAAGTGAAGAGATAGACCGTTGTTCTACTCATGTTCAGTATATACCCGAAAACCCCCATTTCTCAGGAGTAGCTATTACCATAAGGAGTAAAGCAATTAGACAAAAGTGAGAGCTAAATATTCATTATAATATTGCTATTGTGTAATTTTGGAACCTTAAATGGAAGTGTCGTGCACATACTTATCTGTTTCTTTTTTATTTTACTAACGTAAGGAAGACAAATTTAAAGATATAAAAGCAAACGTCCGGATTTAAAAATAAATACAGCATACATGTAAATAACGAACGCAACGAATAATTCAAAATCCATGCCTGTCCGAGCACATTGAAATTAAATGTTATGACAGCTTTTAAAATGTAAGTTACTCGAGCACGTCCTGAAATTAATTTATAATGCAAACTTAATATTATATTAAAATGGAGTCGTAATCTTGAAAGGATAAGGAATTAAGAAATAGATAGGTATTTTGAGTACCTGAAAGGATATGCAAAAAGATTCCTTATAAAGGCGGGAAGTAACTTTTGAATTTACGAAAGTTATACAAGTTATTCAAAATTAAATTCCACGGGCATGTATTTGTACAAGTATAGACAGAAATGTTAATATCTTACAAATACGTAGGTGTTCTAAAAGTTGCACATTAGTGTTTTAATGTTCACAAACTTACCGCCAGACGACAAGACGACTTAGAACGAAATGTTTTGCGAAGATTTCTCTTGACTTTCCAGTAATACTTGAACTTTTTCGATTATAAAGTAAGTGAAAAACAAAACACACACATCGTCTGCTTTGAGGACCTAGCTAACTTTTAAAATTCATTCAACACTTGTTCATTAAATTGCTACACAGAAGTTATTTTAAAACTTTCTCCAGCGGCGTTAAAATGTCAATATTTGCTTTCTTTGAGCACCAAGATATTGGCTACGACATATCAAAAGAACTCATTAAAATGTTAGTGTCCATGTGTAGTTAAACAACAGTATAAACAACTTACAGCGAACACATTTTGTTGGATTTTCACTTCCGCTCAAGTTGTTACTAATTTTAATCCATTCGTAAAACTAGAGATTCTATAAATACGTAACTACATCCAACATTCAATCCGAAAAACACAGTTGTTGACTCTCGCATATATCGCATGCTCTAAAGTCTCCAAGGAAGTTGCGAACTCTCCCGCCTACGCGTCGTGCGGCGCGTGTATCGAGCTCCGGAGCAGCATCCACCCAGTACGAGACTGAGCCGGCGACTGACGCACGCGACGCTCGCAGGCGCCGCCAGACGCCCCACGCGCCCTGGCCACGCGTACTGGACGCAGCGGGACTGCATGGAGTCTCAACCCTTGCATGTGGGGGCCAGGGCCTCTATTGTGTATGCCGTCTTCTAATGTATTGGGGCAGGAAAACATGTATTTACCAGTCTTGTGTATCGGATTTGGCAAGAAGATACCAAATTCTGGCTGATAAGGGGCAAGTTATTGGCCTTCTCATTGGTGCCTGGGCGGCTGTTCCATTATTTCTCGACCTTTTCATCAAAACCCATTTTATAACTTTAAAATGTAAATACAAATTTTACAGTCCACAATCTTACAATCACAAAATCTCCACAACCTCCACAACCTCTACAACCACCTCCTTAACCACAATCATGTTTATAATAATACATAACCATATTGAAAACCACCATTCCCCTAAAATTAACATTCTAGTGGCTAAATTCTGTTTTATAAAATATGTTTTGTATTATTGATTAGTATGCTGGATCTCTGTGGCCATCCAGTTTATTGAGTGATGAGCAGTGTTGTGACTAGATAATTTATTTTTATCTAGATAAAGATAAAGATAATTCTCAAAAAAATTATCTAGATAAGATAAAAGATAAAGTGTAAAACAATTATCTAGATAATAGATAAAAGATTAAAATAATTATCTAGATAATTTTGAAAAGATAAAAGATAATAAAGATATTATTGAGTTATTGACATGTTTCTTAAAAAGCAATATTCACTTATTTTTTTTCCATATCTATCATAATGTGGATGGATTTTTAGAATGGGATAGTTATAGGTTTAAAGTTATTAGAATAGAGATACAGGACTAAGGATATTCAAAATTTCAAACTTTATTGTAAAAATCAGTACAAGATACATTAATATTAGGGTCTGTCCAGGAAAATGTCTTAAGTTTTCAAAATGCAAAATTCAATTAATTTAAACATGCAATAACGAATTGCCGCCATTTTCAAAAAAGGGGAAAACCAGTAGAAGTATTTTTCATTTTGAAAAATGGTATATTTTATTATTATTTTGTATCTATATTATGGTTAAACATTTTATCTATTTTTTTTATCTAAAAGCTTAAAATTTCAGATAAGATAATCTGTATTTTTATCTAGATAAAAGATAAAGATAACACCAAAAAATTAGCTAGATAAAGATAATAGATAACAGATTCTATCTAGATACGTTATCTAGATAATTTTATCTAGATAAGTCACAACACTGGTGATGAGACTTCATTTTTTTGCAAAATAAATGTTAATTACTAACTTATACTCTCCATTCCTGGTTCTCTGCTTTCTGGAATTATCCTTCTCTTAACTTCTAGTCATCGGCCCGAATATGTGAAACATGTCACGCTGCTTGTGACTGGCTTCGAGCAAATAACTAATTTAGAGAACAAAGTCCGTATATAAGCCAGTGCAGTTGGCCGCGGGCGATTAGACGTTTTTCTAGTAGACCGCGGTTTCTGCGTTTCATGTTCAAATCTTTACTTAGGCATGGATATCATGTGGCGTTTCTCATCTAAATAATCAACCCACACATCGTCTCGAATAGCATCGTTGCAAAAATATAAGACGTTTAACCCCAATTATCAGTATCATCTAGATTTAGAAAACTACCTTTATTAAACTACTAGGTAACTACTCCTATATAGGATTGACTGAGTCTTGTATTGTAGAACACCTATCCCATTCCTGTACCTGATATAACAATTTGTAAATTGGTCTTGTCCTTTTTACGTAGGCTATATGTAATGGCAGGTCTTCACAGTAACGTCATGTGTAACTGATAAGGCGTAATACGTAGTCTTAATGTTGGAACATAAGAAATATCTACTCAGTTTTATTTCTCTATGTACGTACTGGCGTCCACACAAATAACGGATAACAAACGTGTGCTATTTCCATAGTTAACGCAAACAAAGAAACACACACACACACACACACACACACACACACACACACACACACACACACACACACACACACACACACACACACACACACACACACACACACACACACACACACACACACACACACACACACACACACACACACACACACACACACACACACACACACACACACACACACATAACACACCGGCCTCCATCGGAGACGGACGTGTTTTTCGTTCGCTCCGCTTTACCGTGTTATTTGCGTGCTATTCCCAGCGCGGTACAGTTACAGCCTTAGGTGCGGGGCAGCGCAGTCGTTTGTCTATTTCTTACTGTCTGCTACGTTCTGCTTGTGCCTGATAAGTTATTGTTGCTTATTCTCAATCAGTTTTTTCTCCTCTTTCGTTTGGAGTAGTTTTTGTTTTCTAATTATTCATTTTTAAGTAAGTTTTGGCCTTGCAAATTATTGCTTTTCTTTTCTCATTTTAACCCTCCTTGTTGAACCCTGCCATTTTAGAAGTCTCTAATTAATCATTGTGGTTTTGGTTATTCGTTCTTGTTCGGTTTGCTGCCTGGTCTTCAAGGCCAGGTAGCAGTGGTTTTGTCCGTCTTGTCTGGCGTGTTTTTATTTTGAATATTCCGGAGGGTTTTTAGTTGACTCGTATCACCATGAGTCAACTGAAGCCGCAAGACTTTTTGAAGAAGTCCCCTGTCCCCGCTGTTAAAAACGGGGCCGGTAAGGCCGTTAAGGTGACCCTCGTGCGAGGGCCAAATAAAGGTGTGCCTGCGCCCCTTCCTAGGGGACACAGCACACCGGAACTCAAACCGTCCTCCGTGACTGTCCTCAGGCCTTCTCTGGCGGCAGACACTACTGTCAACCAACGGGTTGGTGTGCTGACCGTTCTTTCCCGTCTCTCCGCGCCTAAACAGGTCCTTATCTGACGTCCAGGTAGCGACCAGCCCTGTTAAGGCTGCAGAAAACGTGGTGGCTGGTTCAGCCAGCGCGCCAACACCGTTGTGCCCTACGCCGATCCCTGCTTTTCCGGTGGTTTCGTCGATCGTTGTCCCTGGGGTCCAGACTCCGCCAGTTACTAAGCCAACCATGGCGCAGGCCTTGCTCTCGGGGGCGGGCCAGCAGCGTCGCGGTCGCGACGGTCCGTCTGGGCCCTCCTTTGGTCCGCCGTGTCCCAAGAAGGACCAGGCAATACTGTTCCCTTCCATCGATCATGTCACCATCTCGCAGTACTTGCGGTCCCTGGCAGACCTCATTGGGGGCAAAAACATAACTTTTGCCTCCAGGTTGTCGCAGGGCCGTGTGTGCTGCTACTTAAAATCCAAGGCCTTGGTGGACTCTTTCATGCTGGACCACGGAGGTATATCGATCAAGGACCAATTTTTGTCTGCGCGCAGGCTGGTCACCCCCGCTGAGCGTTTGGTACTGTCCAATGTTAGCCCCTACATCCCGCACCACGCCGTTGAGGCCGAGCTGACAAAACTTGTTAGGCTTATGTCACCTATGGCATACATTACCGTGGGCTTGAAGGAGGCTGACATTGGTCACGTCTTCAGTTTTAGACGACAGATCTTTGTCATCAAAGCTGAGAACGTCAATCTTCCCGACTCCATCGTAGTAGAACACGATGGAGAACGTAACCGTGTCTTCCTCAGCTTTGACGACGTCAAATGCTTCAAGTGCAGGCAAACTGGACATATTGCAAGAACATGCACTGCTTACATTGGTACCCAGGAAAGGTCTGCGGTAGAGACTGAAAGCCAAACGGCTAGAGGCGAAAACAAGAGAAAGATTCTTGTGGAATTGGGTGAGAGTGCTTCGGCCACCACTTTGACGCCAAGCGATGGGACCATCCCACCAGCTCCGGTTGCGACCGACGCAGCTTGTGCCCTGGATGCAATGGAAACTAATGATGCAGATCTTGGCCGTAACACTGGGACGCCGCACCAGCTCAAACCGGTGCTGGATGAACCGGTTTACACTCAGGTCAAGACAAAGAAAAAACCAAGGAGCAACTCTCCGGCCAAGAAGCGTCCACGTCAAGATGAAAGGGCGTCTCCTGGTGAGGCAACCATGCCCCTGGCTGCGGTGGAGCTTCTTGACAGTGGAGAGGCTGGAAAGACGCTGTCCACTAGCGCTTTTCTACAGTTCTTAGCGGACGTGAAGGGCAACGATCAGCCATTCAAGGTTGCCCGCCGTTTTACGAACGACATTACCGGGCTGGTTTTTATGCTGACATCAGTTCTTCCGGTCTTGAAAAATGATCGTGCAATCAACCAACGTTCACGACGCCTTATTGCCACTCTAAAGAAGGCGCAGGCGTACTTTGACGCGACCGGAGAAGACGAGGTCACCCTATCTCGATCCACCTCTCTGGAAAGTGTCAGTTCCACTGGACTAGAGTAAAAAACCTGTCACCAACATGGCGGAGACAATTTTCATCACCCTTAATGCAAGGAGCGTTCGTAGCGACTTTAAATGGAGTCAGCTGTCGACCTTCCTAGATCGCCACTTCCCCGACGTCGTCCTCCTACAGGAGACAAACACGTCCTCATCACCACTACCCCTTCTTATCTCGAAGTACTCTTTTTATTTCAACCCCCCTGTTCAAGTGTGCTCGGGGACCATGATAGGACTTCGTAAGTCATCACCCATGGTCTTTCGAGCCCAAAATATTCTATACCCTGGCTATCTTCAGGAACTTCTCCTAGAGGTTCCCACCACAGGTCGGACGCTTCACGTCATCTCCGTTTATTTGCCACACAACCAAGCCATAGCTCTAGACATTCTGACGTGCCTTGAACGTCACATCAGCGACGTACGTGGTACCGCTGGAGTCGACGCTCAGTTCCTTGTTGGGGGGGACTTCAACTGTACGTTGGATCCCAACACTGACAGATCCGGAAGCGTCGAGCGGTATCCGCGCGTTGCCCGACTGCTCCGGAACACAGTTACGACAGCAGACCTCTCCGATTTGTGGCGGGAGTTTCACCCCGGGGAGCCAGGTTTCACGTATGTGGGCAATGCCCCACTGCATTCCGCCTCTCGCATAGACAGGTTCTATGGCACTCCCGAAGTGACCACTTTGATGACCGGCGTGCGCGTATTGCCCGCTTTCTCCGACCACCTTGCACTGCTGGCCACTATGTCGCTACGAACGCCTAAGTTTGTCTCGCCATATTGGCGCTTTGACAATACTCTCTTGGAGGACCCGAACTTCGGAGATTGTATTCGCGAGCTTCTCGAATCATTCGAGGCTCGTCGCAATCATTACTCCTCGCTCCACCACTGGTGGGATGCCATCAAGCAGGAGATTCAGACCACGACCATCCGATTCATTAGACTCCGCCGGCAAATGTTGGACGAGACGTTTGCACAACTCGAGAGGCGTGTCGATCGAATCGTGTCCAGTCCCCTGCTGGGTGAACACACCACGGCAGATTTAGCTCACGCAACCTCCCAAGTGCGCGACGCGTACACAAGGAGAAGCGAGAGAGTGCTGGCAAACTCTCGCTACGCCCACCTTCTCGCTTCGGACAGTCCGGCAGGACCAAGTTTGGCTCGTGTAACACTATCTCTTTCACCTTCTCCGATCGTATGGTTTCGGCGAACATTTCGTGCAAACCCTGCGGACACTTTACGCCGGCGCCACGTGCTTCGTACGAGTGGGGTCATGTTTGACGGCTCCCTTTCCTTTCGGTCAGGGAATCCGACAGGGATGTCCCCTGTCAGGTCAGCTGTTCTCGCTTACAGCCGAGCCTTTTCTCAGACTGTGCAGATCAAGACTCTCGGGGTTTCTTATGCCTGGTCAACTGGAACGCAGACTTGTCGTCTCAGGATACGCCGATGACGTATCGGTCTTCATCGCTGACGACGAGGATTTCGACCGGTTGGGGGTAGTTTACCACATCTACGCGGTTCAGTCTGGGGCACGACTCAATACTCAAAAGTCCACCGGTCTGTGGGCAGGCAGCTGGGTCGGGCGTCGGGACTCTCCACTCGATTTCGCTTGGTCGAGTGAGGGCGGCAAGTGTTTGGGGGTAATGTTGGGCAATACGCCTGTAATCAAGGCCAGGGGCTTCGACGCGTTGCGGGAAAAGTTCCTCGTCGCAATCCAAAGGTGGCGAGGCCGAGCGTCGACCATGTCTCTTCGTGGTCGAGTTCTAGTCGCAAACCAGTTCCTGGCACCTAGACTGTGGTACACATTTCAAGTGCTGCCCCCACCTCCTGCGCTTCTCAACCGGCTTCAGGGGGAACTGGCAAATTTTGTATGGGCCGGCCGGAGACACTGGACGCGTCTGCGCGACCTCTGTGCCCCCGTCCATCTTGGAGGACTCGGCCTGGTCCACCTGGCGTCAAAGGTGGCCATGTTCCGAGTCGTTTATGCACACCGATTTCTTTCCAACTTAGAAGATCACCCCTGTCACGTCATGACTCGGCATTTCCTTGGCAAGTTTTGCCGATTAGGTCTTGGCTGGCAGGTTTTGTTTCACCCCAAAATCGGTGGGCCTGCGGCTCGTAACACCTCCGAGTTTCTCCAAACCGTGCTCAAAGCTTGGTTCTCCCTGAAACCAAAGCCCGAGAATTTCCCGTCAACGAACTGCGGAATGCGAGACGTTCCCCTGACAGAAACGTCGCTTCTCCCAACGGCCACTTCTCCCTTCATTCCCTCATGGGCTTTGCTGGGTTGTAAAACGCTCGGGGACCTACTCAATGGTTCAGAGTGGACCGACGTCGACCGGTTGGAGGGCTTTGCCGAACAATCTGGTCGAGTTCGCCAAGCTCTTGGCGTCAACGGGAACAGGATCCGAGCCTTCTGCCACCTACGTTTTCGTGGCGTGAAAGATGTTCTGGGTCCTGAACCCTGGCCCCCAAATCTGTTGTATCGTCGCCCGTTGACCGGCGAGTGGGTCTCCCTGCTCCCTCAACAGCACAGGCGGTCGATCCTGCGTGACATCATGGTCAACTCCCTCCGCCTAGACGGTTCTCTAGAGGGACACTGGTCGCACGATCGAGTCAATTGGAGAGCTCTCGTTCGCTCACCCTCCCTTGGATTCGATTCCGAGGTCGTGTGGCGTTTCAACAAGAACCGTCTGGCAGATCCTATCTTCTTGTTCCACGCAGGGTTGGCCGCCTCTCGCCTGTGCCCCTGGTGCCAGGTCGAGGGTTCGGCTTGGCACATGATAGTGTCCTGTCGCCGGGCCGTGCAAATGTGGCGCCTGGCTGATTTGCTAATCAGAAACTTACTGGGTCGCCGTGGATTGTCTGCTCGAGAGCTCTATGTCGGGTTCAGTCCCGACAATACCTCCACCTCCAACCAAATCGATTTGGCCAATTTCGTTCTCGTGTTGGCCAAGAGCACAGTCTACAGGCTACTTGTAAGCTTCTTCAAAGAGGACCGCGAGCCTGCGCTCTACGATCATGTCCTGAAAGCTCGTCTAAAGTCTCGCATCATCAAGGAGTACGCTTGGTACCTTGGTCGCGGAGCGATCGATGGCTTCATGGCAAAGTGGTGCGATAGGGGGGCGCTCTGCTCCATTGAAAATGGCGAGATTCTTTTTAGTCAAGCGCTTACACAGTAAAGCCAAATGTCTTTAGTCTTCGACCGGTAGGGTTTGTTTTTTCCAAACCCAAACTTTGTTTTCATTCTTTCCTCCAATATCGACGGGAAGGAAGCAGGCCCTCAGCCTGCATCCTAAAGTGCAATTTTAAGTTGGATTTCTGTTCCATTCCTTGTAACTATCCCCTATTGATTCCGTCAGATTGAAGAGACTTGTTTCATGTTTTTGAGTTAACATATCCTTCTGGACATAGTTTTCTCTCCCCTATCGGTTTTATATAATAATAATAATAATAATAATAATAATAATAATAATAATAATAATAATAATAACACACACACACACACACACACACACACACACACACACACACACACACACACACACACACACACACACACACACACACACACACACACACACACACACACACACACACACACACACACACACACACACACACACACACACACACACACACACACACACACACACACACACACACACACACACACACACACACACACACACACACACACACACACACACACACACACACACACACACACACACACACACACACACACACACACACACACACACACACACACACACACACACACACACACACACACACACACACACACACACACACACACACACACACACACACACACACACACACACACACACACACACACACACACACACACACACACACACACACACACACACACACACACACACACACACACACACACACACACACACACACACACACACACACACACACACACACACACACACACACACACAAGTTAACATATCCTTCTGGACATAGTTTTCTCTCCCCTATCGGTTTTATATAATAATAATAATAATAATAATAATGATAATAATAATAATAACACACACACACACACACACCGGCCTCCATCCGAGACGGACGTGTTTTTCGTTCGCTCCGCTTTACCGTGTTATTTGCGTGCTATTCCCAGCGCGGTACAGTTACAGCCTTAGGTGCGGGGCAGCGCAGTCGTTTGTCTATTTCTTACTGTCTGCTACGTTCTGCTTGTGCCTGATAAGTTAGTGTTGCTTATTCTCAATCAGTTTTTTCTCCTCTTTCGTTTGGAGTAGTTTTTGTTTTCGAATTATTCATTTTTAAGTTAGTTTTGGCCTTGCAAATTATTGCTTTTCTTTTCTCATTTTAACCCTCCTTGTTGAACCCTGCCATTTTAGAAGTGTCTTATTCATCATTGTGTTTTTGGTTACTCGTTCTTGTTCGGTTTGCTGCCTGGTCTTCAAGGCCAGGTAGCAGTGGTTTTGTCCGACTTGTCTGGCGTGTTTTATTTAAATATTCCTGAGGGTTTTTAGTTGACTCGTATCACCATGAGTCAACTGAAGCCGCAAGACTTTTTGAAGAAGTCCCCTGTCCCCGCTGAACAAAACGGGGCCGGTAAGGCCGTTAAGGTGCCCCTCGTGCGAGGGCCCAATAAAGGTGTGCCTGCGCCCCTTGCTAGGGGACACAGCACACCGGAACTCAAACCGTCCACCGTGACTGTCCTCAGGCCTTCTCTGGCGGCAGTCACAACTGTCAACCAACGGGTTGATGTGCTGACTGGCTCAGCGCATCAGTCTGTTACTGTTCTTCCCGTCTCTCCGCGCCTAAACAGGTCCTTATCTGACATCCAGGTAGCGACCAGCTCTGTTAAGGCTGCAGAAAACGTGGTGGCTGGTTCAGCCAGCGCGCCGACACCGTTGTGCCCTACGCCGATCCCTGCTTTTCCGGTGGTTTCGTCGATCGTTGTCCCTGGGGTCCAGACTCCGCCAGTTACTAAGCCGACCATGGCCCAGGCTTTGCTGTCGGGCGCAGGTCAACGACCCCAGAGTCGCGTTGACAACCCCGACCCTCCGCTGGTCAGGCATGTCCACAGAAGGACCAAGCTATCTTGTTTCCTTCTATAGAAAACGTTACCATCTCACAGTACATGCGGTCCCTCGCTGATATCATCGGGGCAAAAACATTACTTTCGCTTCCAGGATATCACAGGGCCGTGTGTGCTTCTATCTGAGGAGCAAGGCCTTGGTGGACACTTTCATGATTGACCACGGAGGGCTGTCAATAAAGGACCAGTTCCTGCCTGCTCGCAGGCTGGTCACTCCCGCCGAGCGGCTGGTTCTTTCAAACGTCTCTCCCCATATTCCACACCAAGCCGTCGAGGCCGAGTTGCCAAAACTTGTTCGGCTCGTGTCCCTGATGGCCTACATCAACGTGGGTGTCAAACAAGCCGACGTTGGCCACGTTTTCAGCTTCCGTCGGCAGATATTTGTCGTCAAAGCTGAGAACATAAATCTACCGGATTCCATCTTGGTCGATTTCGACGGAGAGCGGAATCGTGTTTTTCTCAGCTTTGACGACATCAAGTGTTTCAAGTGCAAGCAGACCGGTCACATTGCCCGTGCTTGCACTGTCTCCATCGTTAAACCAGTCTCTGCCGATGTGGCTTCCACAACTGCGTCTACCAGTGAGAAGAGGAAAACTCCCGCGACGGTAGAGAGCGCCGAGGCCACCGCCTCGACGTCGAGTGAGAAATCTTAAGCCGTGACGCCAGTGGAAATCCACGAAGCGGCTGGTCCAGTCTCAATGGACTGCAGCGAGCCAAGCCTTCTTCAAGTCAACGAGGGTGATGCCATTTTCACTCTTGTGGGGAAATCTACGAAGTCCCGTAGCAAGTCCCCTGCTAAAAAGCGACCCAGGCAGGATGATAGGGCACCACCCGGTGAGGTGACCATGCCCCTGGCAGCCGTAGAGCTTCTTAACAGTAAGGAGCCTACCAACCCGCTTTCCACCAGCGCTTTCCTGCAGTTCTTTGCAGACGTCAAGGGGACCGATCAACCATTAAAGATTGCCCATCGTTTCACGCGCGACATTCGAGGACTTGTCGAGATGCTTGAGCTAATAAGGCCGGCAGTCCGAGATGTGCGAGCCATAAAATCGAGAGTTGGGCGTCTCATAAGCACACTACTCAAGGCACATGCCTACTACGAGGCGACCGGTGACGACAGTCAATCTCTTTCCAGGTCGAACTCTGTAGAGAGCCTTGAGTCAAATGGTCTGGAGTGATTCACAACACCATGGGAGAGGCATCAATAATAACCCTAAATACTAAGAGCGTCCGCAGCGACTCGAAGTGGAGTCAGCTGTCTACTTTCCTCGATCGCCACTTTCCCGACGTCATCCTCTTACAGGAGACAAACACGCCTTCCTCACCTCTGCCCCTTCTCATTTCTAAATACACATTTTATTTCAACACCCAAGTTCAAGTGTGTACTGGCACCATGATCGGACTTCGTAAGTCGTCCCCCATTGTGTTCCGTGCACACAATATTCTCTGTCCCGGTTATCTTCAAGAACTACTCTTGGAGATTCCCGCCACAAAACGGTCTCTACACGTAATCTGCGTGTACTTACCTCACGACCAACACGTGGCCCTCGATGTGTTAGGGCTACTCGAGCGACACATTCGAGACGTGCGAGGTGCTGCTGGAGCCAACGCCCAGGTCGTTGTCGGGGGGGATTTCAACTGCACGTTGAATCCCAACATCGACCGATCTATTGGCAACGAGCGGTATCTACGGCTCGTTAACCAGCTCCGCAACACGGTCACTGCAGCAGATCTCTCTGATTTGTGGCGGGAGTTTTATCCCGTCGACCCAGGCTTCACCTTCGTCGGCAACGCCCCTTTTCACAGTGCATAACGCATTGATCGTTTGTATGCTACTCCCGACGTGACGACCACGGTGACCGGAGTGCGGGTTCTGCCCTCGTTTTCCGATCACCTGGCCTTGCTCACAACCTTGTCTCTGCGCACACCAAAGTTTGCCTCTCCCTATTGGCGTTTTGACAACTTCCTCCTCGACGACCCTTGCTTCGGGGATTGCGTTCGAGAGCTCTTAACCTGCTTCAAGGCACGACGCCACATGTACGCTTCCCTCCACCACTGGTGGGATGCCCTCAAACAGGAGATTAGTACCACGACAATCAGGTTCGTTCGACTACGCCGACAGCTCAACGACGAAACGTTCATTCGTCTGGAGCGGCGAGTCGACCAAATCGAGTCTGGCCCCTTGCTTGGGGGACACACCACGGCCGATTTAGCCCGTGCTAACGAGCAAGTTCGCGAGGCCTACACACGACGAAGCGAGAGACTGTTGGCACACTCTCGTTACGAACAACTGCTTGCCATAGACAGTCCTGCAGCTCCGAATTTGGCGCGGGACATGGCACCAACTTTCAAGCCTCTTAAACAGCTGCGGTTCGAGGGACGTATCGTCTCCGACGGGTCATCTCTCTGCACAGCAGCAAAGCAACACTTCCAGGAGGTCTATAGTGCCATGCCCGTGGTCATCGATGGGGACTCGCCTTTGTACGAGTTGCTGCCAACTCTCTCTCGCTTCCAACGCGAAAGTCTGGATCGGCCCTTCACTCACCAAGACCTCTCAGAGGCGCTGGGCTCCCTGAACAAGGGTAAGGCCCCAGGCATAGACGGTCTCACTCCCGAGTTCTACTCGTTCTTCTGGAATGAGCTGTCTGACCCTTTCAAGTCCGTGCTAGAGTGCTCTCTAGTGGATGGGTTTCTCCCCAAGTCCGCTCAAAAATCCATTCTGACCCTTTTGCCTAAATCGGGAGACAGGATGGAAATCAAGAACTGGCGTCCCATCTCCCTCCTCACCGTGGATTATAAAATCCTAGCCCGCGCTCAAGCGACGCGTCTTAGCGAGGTAGTCAGCTGTCTGGTCCATCCTGACCAGGGATATTGCATTCCCGGGAGAACTATCTTTGATAGTGTACACCTGCACCGAGACGTCCTGGAGTATGCTAACAGTGAAGGAGTGCCCCTGGCAGTGCTGTCCCTCGATCAGCAGGGTGCGTTCGACAGGGTCAACCACGACTATCTCTTCCACCTTCTTCGCACTTACGGGTTCGGAGAGTCTTTCGTGAGTGCCCTGCGAACGCTGTACGCCGGGGCCACGTGTCATGTACGGGTGGGGTGCTGCCTCACGGCACCCTTTGTTTTTGGCCGTGGCATCCGACAGGGTTGCTTGCTGTCAGGATTCTTCTTCTCCTTGACGGCTGAGCCGTTTCTCCGTCTGTGCAGAACAAAACTCGAGGGTTTCTCTCTGCCGGGTCTGCCCGAACGCAGGCTCGTGGTATCCGGCTATGCCGACGACTTCTCGGCATTCATTGCCAACAACCAAGATTTCGATCGCCTCCGAGAAGTGTACGATGTCTACTCTGCACAGTCGGGAGCGAAGCTAAATGCCGAGAAGTCCACGGGACTGTGGGCGGGCAGTTGGATCGGCCGGCTTGACGCCCCGCTCGGGTTTGCGTGGTCCAACGAGGGCGCCAAAGTTTTGGGAGTCGTGTTAGGAAACACGCCCGGCGTGGTGGCCAGGAGCTTGGAGGAATTGCTCACTAAGTTCATGGCAGCAGTTCACAGGTGGCGTTTCAGGTCGTCGGCAATGTCGCTTCGTGGCCGCGTCCTGGTGGCAAATCAGTTCCTGGCCCCCAGGCTATGGTACACCTTCCAAATAATTCCTCCCCCTCTGGCTCTTATTAATCGGTTGCAGGGTAAACTGGCCAACTTCTTTTGGGCGGGCAGGAGACATTGGACTCGCCTACGAGAACTTTGCGCTCCTCTTCATCTGGGGGGGGGCTCGGTCTGGTTCACCTTGCGTCCAAGGTAGCGATGTTTCGGGTGCTCTATGCTCACCGATACTTATCGAACTTGGACGACCATCCCTGTCACGCCATGACCCGACACTTCCTCGGAAAGTTCCGACGTCTTGGTCTTGGGTGGCAGGTATTGTTTCATCCGCAAATCGGTGGACGAGCAGCCCGAAGCACGTCCGATTTTCTCCAGACGGTTCTGGTGGCTTGGTTCTCCCTGCAAATAAAGCCTAGAAATTTTCCCTCCACCATCTGGGGTCTGCGCGACGTACCGCTAACGCTGACGTCACTTATACCCACAGCCACCTCTTCGTTTATTCCGACCTGGTCTTCACTGGGATGCACAACGTTGGGAGACCTCCTTGTTGGGGACGAGTGGCTGGGGGTCGACCAACTGGAGGGTTTTGATGGGCTACTCGGTCGCACTCGGGGGGCTCTGACAATCAACGGAAACAGGATCCGGGCCTTTTGCAGCCTCCGGTTCCGTGGGGTATTGCAGATTCCGGGTCCTGAACCCTGGCCACTGGCGCTTTTCTACCGCCGCCCGCTTTCCGGCAAGTGGGTGCCCCTTCTTCCCGAGATCAACAGGCGGTCATCCTGCTCGACATCATGGTCAAGGGGCTCGGTATAGACGGTTCGGCAGAAGGCAATGGTCAAATGATCGGGTCAACTGGAAAGGCTTAGCTCGGCCACCTTCGTTAGGCTTAGATTCCGATGTGGTTTGGCGATTCAACAAGAACCGTCTAGCCGATCCCATATTCTTGTATCAAGCAGGACTGACCGCCTCCCGCCTGTGCCCATGGTGCCAGGTCGAGGGGACAGCCTGGCATATGCTAGTCTCATGTCGGCAGGCCACAGCCATGTGGCGGTTGGCTGACTCCTTGATCAGGGGCATACTGGGACGCTCTAGACTGTCTCTGAGAGATCTCTATGTCGGGTTCTGGCCCGACAAGGCCTCCAATGCCACACAGATAGATCTGGCCAACTATGTCCTCGTGTTGGCCAAGAGCACAGTCTACAGGCTCCTTGTATGCTATTTCAAGGATGGTAGGGTTCCTGCTCCCTACGAGGTTGTCCTAAAGGCCCGTCTGAAGTCCCGCCTCCTCAAGGAGTATGCTTGGCATCTCGCGCGCGGGACGATTGACAGCTTATGGGCAAAGTGGTGCGAGAGAGAGGCGTTCTGTTCCATCCTTGATGGAGAGCTCCTCTTTAGCCAAGCACTATCCCAGTGAAGCTCATGTATATTTTCAGTTACTGACCGGTAGGGTTTGCTCACCCAAACCCTAATATTAATAATTTTGTAAGTATTTTCGACGGAAGGTAGAAGCCCATTAGGCTCTTCCTAGTTATTTTTTGTTTTCTCTGCCATACATTATTAACGTCGTCAAAATTGTTTTCCGTCAGCATTTAGTTCTTTTGTTTCAGTTTTGAGAAAAATATATCCTTTTGGAACAACGTTTTCTCTCCCCTATCGGTCCATTTATAATAATAATAATAATAATAATAATAATAATAATAATAATAATAACACACACACACACACACACACACACACACACACACACACACACACACACACACACACACACACACACACACACACACACACACACACACACACACACACACACACACACTCACACACACACACACACACACACACACACACACACACACACACACACACACACACACACACACACACACACACACACACACACACACACACGCACACGCACACGCACAAGCACACGCACACGCACACGCACACGCACACGCACACGCACACGCACACACACACACACACACACACACACACACACACACACACACACACACACACACACACACACACACACACACACACACACACACACACACACACGCACGCACGCACACGCGGAGAACAGTCACACCACTGCACAGAAAAGATTCAAGTTGATTTGTTAGATTGTCCCGACTCCTCAACTTTCTCTGACGTGAAATAAAACTGCTACGACCTTTATTTTAGAATAAGAGAAGTTGGTTTAGAAAGTTGTAATAGATTTATTGCTATAAGTGTGGAAAACATCGTGTACCGTAAGATATATTTATTATAGGTTTTGTTTGATGTATGCTATTCCACTTCAATTTTGTTCTGAAAGTATTACATAATTTTACATAAGAAAGTTTGAC
The DNA here is from genome assembly GCA_945910005.1 of Isoperla grammatica. Taxonomy (NCBI): domain Eukaryota; kingdom Metazoa; phylum Arthropoda; class Insecta; order Plecoptera; family Perlodidae; genus Isoperla; species Isoperla grammatica. Next base: position 82,722,056 of record OX246737.1, read on the forward strand.
AAAATTTTATATGCAATGCGCATATATGTTCGTAGGATTACTTAACAATAGTATTTTTGAGAATTTTGTGTGGTAAATAACATGATTTGTAGTCGACAGCTGTTTGGACACTTTTATATTCGCCGGGCGTGATGTTTGGACACTTAAATTAAGACGCCGTTAGATAGCAGCATTGTCTATTTCTTTAGAATGGTTTATTGCCGATAAAGGAGTTGGACGTCGCCGTTTGACGTCCCCATGCCAACGTCGTGATATTTTTGTCTTGTGTAATAAACAGTATCCATTAAACGTTCAAGTTCAAAGATTTCAATTTCGTATTGAATTTAATTCCGCCAAGTATACTTCAAGCTTTATTCATTGGTCCTCCGGGCCGGATGCTTATTGTGTTGTGTCCGGCGTGTGTTTATTGCGGTATTCAAGCGTTGTTGTAAGAATTGTATACTTTAAACTGGTCTAGCGTGCGTTCCCATCTTCGCCAGGATGGACACACTCCTTGCCAAAAAACGTGTTGTGAAGGCCAGCGTGACGCGGCTGGAAACAGCAGTGAGCATAATTGGACCCAGTGACGTGTCAATAATTAGCATTCACAAGGGTAGGGTGGATCAATTGTCGACGGACATTGATCGCCTTTTAAACGACATAAGTGTTTATACAAGCGAAGAAGAATTTCTCGAGTTTGAAAATGAACTCAGCAGTGTTTTTAATAGGTTAGTGTTCCTGCGCGCCAAGCTAATGGACCTTACGGTGAGCGACGAGACAACATCAGCATCGACCACGTCTGCCCATGTCCACAGGCCTAGCGAGGTAAGACTACCCAAGCTACAGTTACCATCGTTTAACGGTAGTTTACAAACCTGGTTGTCGTTTCGAGACCTGTTTGAAGCTGCAGTACACAACAACAATAACCTGTCAGGGGTGGAAAAGTTGCAGTATCTTAAGGGAGCACTTCAAGGTGAACCGTCTGCACTTCTGCAGTCCATACCGCTAACTAACGCTAACTATAGTGAGGCTTGGAATATTTTAACGTCACGCTACCAGAACACGCGTAAAATTGTACATGCAATAATGCAACGCATGTTTTCTCATCCTGCTATGCAACATGAGTCGGCAGCCAACTTACGCAAGCTGCTAGATAATACATTAGAGTGTACACGGTCATTGAAAGTGCTAGGACAACCTGTAGAACACTGGGATTCTGTGCTCGTTTATCACACTGCTGATAAACTTGACAGTGAAACTCGGCGTCAGTGGGAGCTTTCACTGACGTCTAACGAAACTTCTACTTTCCAACAATTAACAGATTTCATGGAACGTCGTGCTAGAGCACTAGCGGCTGTAGGCGCCCTGAAATCGAAGAGTTCTACAGTCAGCAATGCTGCTAAATATCATACCAATAAACATGCATCCGTTCACCATAGTGCAGCCCAGCAGTCTCAATTGTGCGAGAAATGTGCTGGCAACCATGCTATACAATACATAAATGCCATGAGTTTCTTAATGCTACTGTAAACGAGCGGCACGCATTTGTACGAAACAAGCCATTGTGTTTCAATTGTTTGAGACCCAGCCACGCGGCTAGAGGCTGTAAGTCTCTCGTCAAATGTCGAGTATGCCATAAACAACATCACACACTGTTACATTTTACAGCTGAGCCACCGTCAGAAGAACAGACCGTACCAGCGTCTGGTGATTCGACAGTCTTGTCACATTATTCTTCTGAATTTGTATCATCCACAGTGTTATTGTCCACAGCAGTTGTTTATGTGCAAGATATGAATGGAATTAGTAGACCATTGCGAGCTTTGCTGGATTCTGCATCAGAGGCTAGTTTTGTGACGGCAGGTTGTGTGCAAAGGCTTGGTTTACGAAAACACGAATCACAGGTGTTCGTTTCAGGACTGGTTGCCAGCAGTATCGGCAAGTGTCAAGGTGCCGTAAACCTGAATTTCACTTCTACCTTCAACAGTGACGATATATTTTCTGTGAAGGCCTTGGTGCTGCCCAAGGTTACGGGAATGCTCCCCCGACAGCCTGTCAAGATCGACGATAGTTGGACACATCTCCGTGGTCTAAAGTTGGCAGACCCAGCTTTTAATAATCCAAGTGGGGTAGACATTCTTCTAGGTGCAGATATCTACCCAATGCTCCTTCTATCTGGACGTTGTTCCGGTGCGGTTGGGTCACCTGTGGCGCTAGAGACAGCGCTCGGGTGGGTACTGACAGGACCGGTCAAGGTGAACGATGCCATGTCAGGGGTGACCACTTTCCACGTTCAATGTGATAATGTGCTGAGCAGGTTCTGGGAACTGGAGGAGGTTCCCACTGCAAACATACTGACACCAGAGGAGAAATTATGTGGGCGCCATTTTGAAGGATCTTATAAAAGAAACGATTCAGGCAGATTTGTTGTAGATTTGCCAGTTCGAGAAGACAGTCAAGAGCTAGGCTTATCACGAAATATGGCAGCCAAACGACTTGACCAGCTCGAACGGCGTTTACGGTACCAACCTAAGAAAAAGCAACAATATGTCGATTTTATGGCAAAATACAAGTCGCTTGGGCACATGGAAGCGGTTCTAAACAATCAACGCAACAAGCCATGCTCTGAGGTTTATTATATTCCTCACCATCCAGTAATTAAAGAAAGCAGCTCCACCACTAAGCTAAGAGTTGTCTCTGATGTTTCCGCCAAATCTTCGTTGGGCGTTTCATTAAATGAAAAGCTCATGGTGGGACCAAAATTGCAAGAAGATATTGCTCCAATATTAATTCGTTTTTGTAAACACGTAATTCCACTGGTGGCGGATGTTGCCAAAATGTATCGCCAAATACAGGTGAACAACTTGCAGACTTATCTCCAAAGAATTGTCTGGAGACCCACACCAGAGGAACCGATCCAAGATTATAAACTGTTGACAGTAACATACGGAGAAAGCTGTGCTCCCTACCTCACAATAAAATGCCTCCAACAATTTGCCAAGGATGAAGAAGCTTCATTTCCCAAGGCTTCGCCTGTTGTTCTGAAGGATTTTTATGTTGACGACCGATTGTCAGGAGCTGAAACCATTGTTGAGGCCCTGGAATTGCAAGATCAACTAGTCCAGCTGATGAAAAAGGGTGGTTTTGAACTTCGGAAATGGTCTTCCAGCACAGCAGAAGTCCTCAATACCAGAAGACATGCGGGAGCCAAACATACTATTAATCATGGACGGACATAAGGCCGTTAAAACATTTGGTCTTCAATGGCACCCAGAAACAGATCAATTCTCGTTTTCCGTCACACAGCCTCCTCAACGGATTGTTGTTACCAAGCGTATGCTACTGTCTGATCTAGCAAAGGTATTTGACTCCCTGGGATGGCTCTCGCCTGTAACTGTCACAGCCAAGCTCGTCTTTCAATCATTGTGGAGACTAGATCTTGCATGGGATGATGCTCTTCCAGACGACATTTTCAATGTGTGGAAGAAGTTCTGTCAAGAATTGCCTGCCTTGCAAGAAATCCGCATTGACCGATGCATTCTTGCCCCGCAGCCAACCATGTGTCAACTTGTCGGCTTTTGTGACGCCTCCGAAGTTGCATATGCAGCCGTAGTGTACCTGCGGTTATGTTACTCTGATGGTGCGGTGTTGGTGAAACTCGTAGCCGGGAAAACGAAGGTGTCTTTGTGAAGCAGGTATCTATTCCCCGTTTGGAATTGTGTGGTGCCTTGTTATTGGCAAGATTGATGGCACTCATTCAAGAGTCGTTGTGTTTCAGCCAAGATCAAGTTTTCGCGTGGACGGACTCGACAATAATATTAGCCTGGCTAGCATCGCACCCAAAACGATGGAAGACATTCGTGACTAACAGGGTATCAGAGATTCAGGAACGCATTCCATATCAGCACTGGCGACACGTAAAGGGTGAAGACAACCCCGCAGACTGTGCCTCGCGTGGTTTATCACCTGCTGTATTGGCACGTCAGACCTTGTGGTGGTCAGGTCCTGTCCTGTTTGGCTTCAAGAGGCAGTATTACCACACTCCACTGAAGACTTACCAGATCAGCTTCTACTTAGTATTGAAGAGAGAACTGTTGTATCCAGTGCACATATTAAAGTTGATATGTCACTTCTAGATAAGTGGTCATCGTTTAGGAAACTTCAGCACGCGACTGCTTGTCGTCTGAGTTTCAGTTCAAACTGCAGGGTGGTACCTGAAAGAAGAGTTTTCGCAAGAAAGAAGAAGAAGAAGAAGAAGAAGAGCAACGACCCAAGTGGTGGCTTAAGCAGTCCAAAATCCAGTCCGGAGACATGGTACTCGTCCAGAAGGACAGCCTTCCCCAAATAAAGTGGAAACTCGGGCGAGTCGAGTCCACACCCTGGGACTGACGGCCTAGTGAGATCAGTGTCAGTGAGAACGTCGAGTGGAACGGCTATAAGGCCAATTGTAAAACTATCTCGCCTACCATTTGATGACAAGTAATGTTGTTGTTGAAATGTCTTTCAAGGTGGGCGGGATGTTTGGACACTTTTATATTCGCCGGGCGTGATGTTTGGACACTTAAATTAAGACGCCGTTAGATAGCAGCATTGTCTATTTCTTTAGAATTGTTTATTGCCGATAAAGGAGTTGGACGTCGCCGTTTGACGTCCCCATGCCAACGTCGTGATATTTTTGTCTTGTGTAATAAACAGTATCCATTAAACGTTCAAGTTCAAAGATTACAATTTCGTATTGAATTTAATTCCGCCAAGTATACTTCAAGCTTTATTCAACAGCAATAGTGAGGTTCATCAGTAATATAAAAGCGATGAACTATCAATTTCTATATCGACGTTTTACGTGGACTTCATCATGAATGTAATGATGGGAAATTTGATCGAAGTACTTCATATTGATAGTTCTTTCATCAATCTGAGGGCCAAATTCACATTAATCAATGACCCCGCGTCCAATAATACTCAACTCATGAGTGAATTTCAAATTTCATAATCACTTATAAAATATTTATTTCTGCATCAGTACCTGCAACATGCAACATATTGATTGATGTTAAAATGAATATTCCAAATAGTCGAAGCGGTGCGGACTAGAAACTATAAGAAAACAGCATTTCCGTTTTGCAGAGGTAATCAAGAGACCTTAAGAATTGATTCTACCCGAAGAAGCCAAAGTTTGGTCCCTTAGAACCCAAGATGGCGGCCTTCCAAAATAGCCGCTAAAATAAAGATTTCGTGTTTCACGTCTGATTTCATTTAACAAATGGTGGTTTTCATTTTCATGTATGTTTTGACTCTTCATGGATAATTGGAATGAAAAACACTAAATTTGTTTTAACTTGAGCCTTAAAAGTGTTCGATTTTTCTCTAAATTTACATATTTTTTTGAAAGACATTATTTTGGCCCGGTTTTTTCCCAGCCACTTAGAAATCAGATCAGATGATCAGATCAGATCAGATCAGACGATCAGATGATTATAGGGAGTGGATAAGATGGAGATCAGGCAGGTGTGAGTGGCCCCAGATTTGTCCTACCTGATACGCTGCCCTTAATATGTGTTGGTAGAGAGCAGCATACGTCGGGGGGGGGGGGGGATAGCATGAAGTACCTTGTTCTTGGTGCAAAATAATTCTTTCCTAGCTTCGTTTACTGTCGTCTCAGAGCAGGTTTGATCAAAGAGCTTCAAACATCATTCAAACTCAGCAACCAAAACAAGGTAGACCCAGCTCTATCATCTTAGGCAACTCAATCATCAAGAACCTGCCAGAAACCTACACGGGCCTGGATGATACACTAAGGCTCGAATGCATAGTTCACACTCAAGCCCTCCTCAACTCAGCCTCTCCTCAGCCTCACCTAGCCACCAATCACAGAGCCGACCGCATGGCAATGCTGTACTGTGATTGGTGGTTAGGCGAGGCTGAAGAGAGGCTGAGTTGAGGAAGGCTTGAGTCTGGACTATGCATTCGGACCTAACCTGGAGCAATGCCGACCCAACTAAGACGTAAACTAGAAACATCAATGCAAAATGAAGATAATGAGATGTCGGTTGCGGCTCTTCACATAGGAACCAATAATTATGATCAATTAAACCATTTCATCGCCTGACTCCTAAACTGGGGAGATGTATGATCTTGTGCTCACCACGAAGAAAAAATTAAAAGTACGCGTGTGGTAGTGACTGGTCTTATTTATTGACCTGATGTGCACAGAAAACACATTGTTGCGAACGAGGCAAGAAAAAAGAAGGGGTATGAGGGGGAAAATGAACTGGTCAAGACAGGAGGCGAGGAAAGGACCGATATCACTGTCTTACCTGGCTTAGTTTCCGGTAGCTCGAAGATGTTGGTTGCGGAGGGGTCGTGGTGGACGAAGATGAGTGAAGTTTAGTCGCGGTTGAAGTATGATTGAAAATGAACACAAAAAACACAACGTATACAGTTAAAGTAGAGTAACGTGAAGAAATACAAATATAAAAAGAAACATTGTGAGGATGGCGAAGTAAACACTTTTGCCTCCTCTCGAATACGAGGGCAACGAAACACGGAAAGTGTGGAGACACGCAGACTCGTCGATGTGCAGTCCGTGAGCGATCAACGGCGAGAGAGGCCGAGATAGGCCCGGTCGACAGCTCTCTGACAGTGAATCGGGGGTTGAAGGTGGGGATCTAGGAGAAGATTCTGAAATGAGGGGAAACGGAAATGTATTTGAATACTTGGCGCGAACATACCGCCCACCAAAATGACCATATTTTTAACTCAAACAGATCATGGAAAAAAAAGAAAATGATAAGTCAAAAAACGGAAACGATACGAAACCTCCCAAGCAAACTATGCAAGGAGGAGAACCACAAGTCGATTGACAGGACGGATAAAATTGCCGTGTGCAGTACGAATTGAGACGACACGTACGACACCGTCGCTACCAGGCAAAAGGGCAGTGATGCGACCGATCGGCCATGACAAGGGGCTGGAGGAGGAGTCTCGAAAGCACACAACGTCGCCAACTTGAAGATTGGGGCAACCACGCTGCCACTTACCACGTTGCATAAGTGAGTGTAAATATTCTGTGTGCCACCGGGACCAGAAGGATTGATGCAATTGGCGTACACGTTGCCAACGTGAAAGACCTGAGAAGCGTTCGATCTCAAAGGGCTCAGGAGGAGCGAGAAGAGCCGAACCGACCAGAAAGTGGCTTGGGGTCAGATACGAGCAGCTTTCTTCGGGGTCAGAGGCAAGAGCGCACAGAGGGCGGCTGTTCAACACAGCTTCGATTCTACAAAATAATGTAGCGTATTCCTCGTGAGTGTGTGGCGAGTAAGAAATAAGGCGGAGCAGCAAGGTTTTAACTGATTTCACCCCGGCTTCCCAGAGGCCACCGAAGTTGGGGGCGTACGGAGGGTTGAAATGCCACTGGATCGAGCGAGCAGAGAAAAAATCAGATATTGTTGGGTTGGCCGGCGAAAGAAGCTCGTAAACTTCACGGAGTTGTCGCGCAGCGCCTACGAAATTGCGTCCATTGTCGGAGTAGATGTCTGATGGAAGGCCTCTCCTGGAAATCAGACGATCTAAACACGCAAGAAACGCATCAGTGGACATGTCTGATGCTATCTCGAGATGCAATGCTTTGGTGCTCAAACACACGAATAAGCAGAGGTAGCCTTTTGAGAGCGTAGCGTTGCGACGATTGCTCGACTTGACGCGGAAAGGTCCAGCAAAGTCCGTGCCCACATGTGAGAAAGCCCGCGAAGCTTGTACACGCGCAGGTGGAAGATCTGACATGATAGGTTGTGGCGAGCGCGCACGAAACTTTAAACACGTTAAGCAACGATGAATCCGTTGCCGCAGTAGCCCTCGGAGAGAAACTATCCAGAACTGTTGTTGGATGAAAGCCTGCACGGTGCGAGGACCCGAATGCAGAGAACGTTTGTGGAACTCATCACACAGTAGGGACGAAAGTTGCGCTTCCATTGGGAGTAGAAGCGGATGACGGGCTTCGTGGGGGAGAGAGGAGTGGCGTAGTCTTCCGCCCACACTGAGAAAGCCTGATGTGTCAAGAAATGGCTTGAGAGAGCCATCTTTGACGAGACGCGATCCGTTTGCGCAAGCTGGCGCAGCTCGAGAGCGTAGAAATTACGTTGAGAAACGTTCACAAACATGTCAAGAGCGCACTGAAGCTCAGCCGGGCGCAGGGGACCCCTGGGATAGGGAACCTGAATGCGTTTTGCGAGCAGCATACGAGCGAACCGGATGACGTAGCCGAAAACTCTCTTCGCGCTAAGCAGCGTAGAGAACTTCCCCAAGTGAAGTAACAAAGGGTCGACGGCGGTGTCAGCGTTGAGGATCAACATTGCAGGTGGTTTCATCTCGGGCAACGGAACGTTCTCTGTTGTGGCCGTGTAGCGTGGCCAAGACTCGGGGGGCGTTTGGAGAAAGGAAGGTCCAATATAATGTAGCTTTACCGTAGTCTTACAGTTTTATTGCCAGGCTGGTAGATCGGGGCAAACCCCCATAACTCTACGTGGCACGCATTTCAATCTGGATCTCAAACCTGAAGCGTTTGTGTCTTGAATAACTTAGATGACGTAAATTATTTGTACAGACACAAATTCATGTAACCAGTGATTGGCTCCGTCATTATTTATTTTTAATTTGAAGATTAGGCATTGTTTGAAAACAGTGTCCTTATTTTGGCCACATTCGTACCTAGTCACATCCTGGCTAAAGAGAGATTCACAATTGACATAATGCGTTACAATAAAAAATAGTGACACAACAAACAAATGGTGGCCAAGTCTTCCATACAGCTCTGTACTTCAGTTGTGAAATCAGCGCATTGATTATATTTTATTGGGGACGTACCAACTGGGCTACTGTTTTGTAAGATTTTTCCCAACCGGGCTACGGTTTCCACTGAACTATGATACAACTTGGCCACGCTTTTTCTTTTACAGTTCCCAAATGGGCTACGGTATCAACTTCCAGCTGAGCTACGATCCGACATAGCTACGACCAACTGGACTACGATAAGAGTGCATTTTCATTTGATCTACAGTTCAACTGGGTTACGAGTACGTTCGGGGTAACTACCATAGATAGATTAGTGGCAACGTTGGGAATAATGTGTTCTCGTAGCTCAGTTGAGTCGTAGCCCCTTTGAACCGTAGCTCATTTGGAACCGTAGCCCAGTTGATAATGCACTTTTACCAGTTTAATCATAGCCCAGTTAAGTCGTAGGTCAATTGGAAATGTAGCCCAGTTGGAAACTGTCAGAGAATAATCATAACCGAGTTTCATCGTAGCTCAGTTGCAACCGTAGCCCAGTTGGGAAATATCTTATTAAATCGTAGCGCAGTTAAATTGTAGCCAGTTGGCCATAACTATTTCTGTTAGTAGCTCATTTGGGAGGGCAGCCCAGTTGGGAACTGTAAAAAAATAATTGTAGCCGAGTGGCATCGTAGCCAAGTTGAATCGTAACCCATTTATTGACTACAAAAACATATCCTCCGATACCACTGTTTTGTTTTGACTTACTTCTTTTCGGCGTTCTGATTGTTGCATCATAGGGTGCACGTGAGAACTTAATTAGTTACGGTATCGACTAATTTCGTATGACTAATTCAAAACACCGTAGCTGATGTGAACCACAGCTTTGTTGTTGCAAGTTTGAATTTGTTTAACACAAGACTATTGCTATTTCAATAAAACAACACGAATTTCAACTGTGAATTGGCCAAAATTAATGTTCTTGTTTTTTGGAGACATACCACTTTATCATATTCAACCTAGGCTATTTTGTAGAAGTGCTTGACATTAGAATGTGGTATAATTTGTTGTAAATACGCATCTAAAAGGTAAACAGGCTTATTGTATAACTGGAATGGTCCGTCAGGGATGTGAAACTATTGTGGTATAGAAACACATTTTTGTGCACGTGCACACACATGATGTTAATTTTCACTATGGAAGCCGTCTCGGCTCTCAGTTTGTATACTCGTGCGGCCATTTTTAATATGCCACCTATTTGAAACAAGTTGTACCAACATACGAGGTATAACAGTTGCATGTAACACCTTATTTACAACAAAGTCGACCCCATCACAACTAGGGTAAATTGTGAGGTGAGTCAATTAATACACACGCATATTGAATTACTGATAAAAAAAAGTCAAAAAAGAAAACCAGTCAACTATGGTATCTTCTTATTGAAGGATATCGTCATCACAAGCCCTGTCAAACGAGGGGCATCAACACCTGCCCATATAACCTTTGTGGCAAGCCACACTTGATAATAACAACAACGTGTTGGGTTCTATTTTGTTGGCGACCCCAGACAAGTGGGATCGGTCAAGGAGTAATGGTAGGAGTAAGGCCTGATAGACAGCACGCAATACATACTGGAGAAGGGCGTTGTTAACGTCAATTAATATATTTGTGTTTGTGTTCAGTGATTTATATGGACTTACTGCAAATAGTGTAGCTGCATTTAGTGTTCTTTTTGGAAAATGTTTTGTAACTGAGTACTAAATAAATGCGGATATTCTAGTTTCAATATCTCGCTGGCGAAATGACCAGTAAATATGTGAACGACTTGGCATGGGCGATAATACTTGGCTAACGGTATCTGAACTTGCAGAGTATTTCAAATGCCGACCTTTGGTTTTGTAACTGATGCTTATCAAAACTAGATTAGATACCGTAGGATTTGTTTCTTTTATTTATTTTGCCTATCCCTATTTCGAGATAATATTTCTTCATTATTAATTAAAATAACCTTTTTGTGCAGTACAATGTAACATCTCTATTGTGTTTCACACTCAAACAAATAATTAAAACATCGCATTCAGAACACTGCAAAATCTCAGTTTGTTTCAACCCCGGTCGTGAGCAATTTTCTCGGAAAAAGTTTCTGGAGATGATTTATGGTGCAACGCTTTCTGGTGGGAGCAACCCGCTCTTTGCGCAGCTTTACCTTTGTTCATAATCAACACAAAAACACGAGCACATCTTTAACTACCCAGCTCTCATGATCCTGGTCATACTTTCAATGCTGCAATGGTTTAGTGTTCCATTCCCGTCTTGGACTTGGATACCGGTAACTTAGAAGCTGTCTTAGCAACGCGATGGCCCATAATAAAACGTATAATAATGTATCCAACTAAAATACGTTCCTGTTTACGGATGTGATAGGTTATTATTAGTAGCCTATCAGTATTATTTTCTTAACAAAGCACTTAACAACTAGGTCACAGCGTTGGCGAATCGGATCAAACACATCGCTGGGGTCTTTATAAGGAGAGGGGTTGTATGTTTCAAAAAGGAGGGGGGGGGGGGGGTTAACGGCCGTTAAGCGGTACAAGAAGAAAGCCATAAAAGAATGAAAGGATTTGGTAGACAATACATACAAATTGTATTGTTACTTATTGGATTATTTTTGTGTACGATAATGTTCTTGAAAACGCAATAAATTCCAATAAGTCTAGAATATTAAAATATCATACCAGGCTAGATTTGATACCGGTAGCAAATCCCATTTGTTGTAAGCTTAACCATTCTATCACACACCGGAATTAAAATCTACTAATAACTTTCAATTGGTTCAGTTACTTATTTCACCATGACATCAATCAATCAAATCCGAAACAATTATATAACAATTATATTATATAGGTGTATTTTTACTGTATCTACAAACAAAACATAATTTGTTACTGATTTGTCGATTGTAATCCCCTCCCTTAGATAAAATGTAAATACAAGTTTTAATGTTTCCTGATTTAGGTACAGCTTTTACATCTTCTTGAAAAATTATGATCGTATAAATAGAACGTATCGACTTGAGTGTACCTACAACCACCGATAATGGAATCACATAATAAACAGTATTATATGCTGTACCATCGAATCGTAGGCAATGCAATATGCACAGTTGTATGTATTGTATCTAATGTTATGCCATATCATAATACTGTACATTCTATGATAGTGGGTCACATAATACACAGTATTGAATGCGGTACCATTGAGTCGTAGGCAATGTAATATTCACAGTTGTATGTATTGTATCTAATGTTATGCCATATCATAATACTGTACATTCTATGATGGGTCACATAATACACAGTATTATATGCGGTACCATTGAGTCGTAGGCAATGTAATATTCACAGTTGTATGTATTGTATCTAATGTTATGCCATATCATAATACTGTACATTCTATGATGGGTCACATAATACACAGTATTATATGCGGTACCATTGAGTCGTAGGCAATGTAATATGCACAGTTGTATGTATTGTATCTAATGTTATGCCATATCATAATACTGTACATTCTATGATGAGTCACATAATACACAGTATTGAATGCGGTACCATTGAGTCGTAGGCAATGTAATATTCACAGTTGTGTGTATTGTATCTGATGTTATGCCATATCATAATACTGTACATTCTATGATGGGTCACATAATACACAGTATTATATGCGGTACCATTGAGTCGTAGGCAATGTAATATGCACAGTTGTATGTATTGTATCTAATGTTATGCCATATCATAATACTGTACATTCTATGATGGGTCACATAATACACAGTATTATATGCGGTACCATTGAGTCGTAGGCAATGTAATATTCACAGTTGTGTGTATTGTATCTGATGTTATGCCATATCATAATACTGTACATTCTATGATGAGTCACATAATACACAGTATTGAATGCGGTACCATTGAGTCGTAGGCAATGTAATATGCACAGTTGTATGTATTGTATCTAATGTTATGCCATATCATAATACTGTACATTCTATGATGGGTCACATAATACACAGTATTATATGCGGTACCATTGAGTCGTAGGCAATGTAATATTCACAGTTGTGTGTATTGTATCTGATGTTATGCCATATCATAATACTGTACATTCTATGATGAGTCACATAATACACAGTATTATATGCGGTACCACTGAGTCGTAGGCAATGTAATATGCACAGTCGTATGTATTGTATCTAATGTTATGCCATATCATAATACTGTACATTCTATGATGAGTCACATAATACACAGTATTATATGCGGTACCATTGAGTCGTAGGCAATGTAATATGCACAGGTGTATGTATTGTATCTAATGTTATGCCATATCATAATCTTAGACCAGTAATATAGGTAGACGGAGCAACCGATGCTAGAGACAGGCCGCGAGTGAAACCAACATTGAGACCACGTGATGTGGGGACAGGATGCGCGGTAATTTAAAGCGTCTGCGTATGAACAGTACAAACAGTACATCGTTGTGTAAAGAAGAATGATCATTTTCAATTAGTGCAAATTAAAAATATGTTAACTTAGATTAACAGTACCTGTACTAATCATTTATGAGGAAATACAAATAACAATACATCCTTTGTCAAAATTCAAACGTATTTGCCGCGCACTTAACACCATCTAGCGGCAAACCTGCGAACTTCTCGCTAGCAATGCAGTCTATCGCGGATTGACCCGTCGAGAAGGCTTTGTCCCCACATCACGTGGTTTCAATGATGGTCTCACTCGCGATGACGTCATACTCCGTCTACCTATATTACTGATCTAAGATCATAATACTGTACATTCTATGATGAGTCACATAATAAACAGTATTGTATGCGGTACCATTTAGTCGTAGGCAATGTAATATGCACAGTTGTGTGTATTGTATCTGATGTTATGCCATATCATAATACTGTACATTCTATGATGGGTCACATAATACACAGTATTATATGCGGTACCAGTGAGTCGTAGGCAATGTAATATGCACAGTTGTATGTATTGTATCTGATGTTATGCCATATCATAATACTGTACATTCTATGATGAGTCACATAATACACAGTATTGTATGCGGTACCATTGAGTCGTAGGCAATGTAATATGCACAGTTGTATGTATTGTATCTAATGTTATGCCATATCATAATACTGTACATTCTATGATAATGAGTCACATAATACACAGTATTATATGCGGTACCATTGAGTCGTAGGCAATGTAATATGCACAGTTGTATGTATTGTATCTAATGTTATGCCATATCATAATACTGTACATTCTATGATAATGAGTCACATAATACACAGTATTATATGCGGTACCATTGAGTCGTAGGCAATATAACATGCACAGTTGTGTGTATTGTATCTAATGTTATGCCATATCATAATACTGTACATTCTATGATAATGGGTAACATAATACACAGTATTATATGCGGTACCATTGAGTCGTAGGCAATGTAACATGCACAGTTGTATGCATTGTATCTGATGTTATGCCATATCATAATACTGCACATTCTATGATAATGAGTCACATAATACACAGTATTGTATGCGGTACCATTGAGTCGTAGGCAATGTAATATGCACAGTTGTATGTATTGTATCTAATGTTATGCCATATCATAATTAGATGAGCGTAGCGAAGCGGAGTGAATCTCTCCATACAACTCGATCGGCGCTTTGTCTGTGTGTATGTATGTCTGTATGTATGTATGTATGTCTGTATGTATGTGCGCTAAATTTTGTTCGTCGCGCACAGGTCAAACGGCTTGACGTATTTGGCTTAAAATTTCTGTCAACATTTATGACTACTAAACTCGATGCTGTTAACATAACCAGCAAAATTCGGTAAGATGCCAACCTACAAAAAATTAATAACTGAAAAATAAAATTTGTTTATTTATTTAATTAAATGAAAACTTACAAACGGATTTAAATAATGTTTGACATGTAGGTTTATATCAACAGTACCAACAATTGACATTAATTTCAAAATTGTACGTTTATCCGCCATGTTATAAAAAAATATTGTTTATATACAACAATAATTTCTTCATTTGTACAGTGTTCCGCCGATATGATTTGCATTTGCGGACTTTTGCAATTAGATGCACATAGTATACACCAAAAATAGCGTACGTAACAATACCTCTGCACTTTTATTTGGAAATCCGATAGCTGTCATAGAATGGCTACAATGACATTAGATGCCAACCTACAAAAAATTAACAACTGAAACACGTGTTTTGTTATGTATTTATTTTAATTAAAACTTACACACGGATATTAATGATTTTTTATATGTAGGTCCACATCAATAGTACCAACACTTGACAACAGTTTCAAAATTGTAGCTTTAACCGCCATGTTATAAACAAATATTGTTTATTTACGGCAGTAATTTTCTTCGTTTTAACAGTGTTCCACCGATATGCTTCGCATTTGCGGACCGTTAAAGTTAGATGCACATAGTATGCTGCCGAAATGGCTTACGCAGTCAGACCTTTCTTACGATGTATTTGGAATTTTGATAGCTATCATAAAATGTCTACAATGACGTGTTATGTTTTATGACCTTCACGGCAAACATGCAAATGTAAACAACGAAATTGGTCGACAAATTAAAAAGCTTTTATTATTATTTAAAAGCGGGTTATTGTATGATAAATTAAAATCACATTTTAGATATAGTCTCTATCTACATTATGGAACTTTCCATACACTGATAGGTTTAATAGTTTATGAATTAGAGCCTATTGAGTAGACCACGGTCGAATGAAATTATGCGGAAATTCATCAACTTGAAGGTTTTAATTTCTTTAAAGAAAACTTCTTAACGGATTTAAACAATATTTCGTGCATTTATTAGCAACATATCAAAAAACAATATACTTAAGTTATAAGTTTGTAACTTGATCCGCCATCTTGTAAAAAAATCATATGTTTATGATACAGGTTTTTTTTTTAAATAGTAATATGATATGCAAATGATTTATTTGATTTGATACATTGAAAAAATCGCTCATCTGTCAACGCGGAGCGTTTTCCTAGTACTGTACATTCTATGATAATGAGTCACATAATACACAGTATTGTATGCGGTACCATTGAGTCGTAGGCAATGTAATATGCACAGTTGTATGTATTGTATCTAATGTTATGCCATATCATAATACCGTACATTCTATGATAATGAGTCACATAATACACAGTATTGTATGCGGTACCATTGAGTCGTAGGCAATGTAATATGCACAGTTGTGTGTATTGTATCTAATGTTATGCCATATCATAATACTGTACATTCTATGATGGGTCACATAATACACAGTATTGTATGCGGTACCATTGAGTCGTAGGCAATGTAATATGCACAGTTGTATGTATTGTATCTAATGTTATGCTATATCATAATACTGTACATTCTATGATAATGGGTCACATAATACACAGTATTGTATGCGGTACCATTGAGTCGTAGGCAATGTAATATGCACAGTTGTATGTATTGTATGTTATGTTATGCCATATCATAATACTGTACATTCTATGATAATGGGTCACATAATACACAGTATTGTATGCGGTACCATTGAGTCGTAGGCAATGTAATATGCATAGTTGTATGTATTGTATCTCTTGCATCTCATGTTATGCCATATCATATTACTGTACATTCTATCGCACAGGAGGTATTTTCAGAACAATGCTGTTCGTAATGTGGTTAACGCATGGCTTAAAACAATGTGCTGTTGCAAGTGACACAGCGACTGAGCGACGGACCTCACAAAGAAGAGCGAGAATAGCAGATCGGAACAATGGGCTCGTAACCAAGGAAACGTAAACTAAGTTATAGAACAAAGATTAGCTCTATACTGCAAAGAGGCGGACAGAAACTATACTTACATACTAAACTTAACAATGACCAATGGATGTATGTTGAATGGAGCAGTTCATTAAATGAATTGAGTGTAGATATTACGAGCGTTATGTAAAAATATGCCAATAATGATTAATGTTATGCAAGAATACAATTAACTAAATACTCACACAAATTTGGCAATAACATCCTTTGAACACGATTATAAAGAGGAATATTATTTGTTAATAAACACATTTAAATGCATTTATTTATGATCAGTGAAACTAACAGAAATTAATTTTGGTTCGGGTTTAAATGCAACGATAGTATATTTTGGGTTCAGGGTTTGTATTACGGGTTCCTTTTCAATTACGGTTCGGTATCAGGTTCACGTCCATTCACAGTTGTTTATGACCAAGACGTTTTCGAGAAACAACTTTGTTTAAAAGTTTTAATATAAGCAACAAAAATAATTAAGTATTTAAATAGTATGCACATAAAGTAAACAATTACCTCCACCTGGTCCCAGGTAGAGTAATTCCAGGGTAGCTCTATATTGTCTCTTTAGGTAAATGAGCTGATGGGCTAAATGAGCCAAAGCTACAAGAATCTCTTTGTTAAGTCGTCAACAACATTTTGGATTCAGGATTTTGGGTTTTGGGTTCAGGTTCAGGAAAAATTACTGTTTTTACTGTTTTGGGATCGGGTTCGGGGTCCATGACTGTATTAAATTAAAATGAAGTAAAGAGAGAGAATCACTCAACAATAATACGATGTTAAAGGACATTATATTTATATTAAAACCCTAATACCTTCGACGCCATGATTTATGTTAGTCAAATTAAAATAGTTGCGGGTTTGTCCGCCACGTCCACCCGTTTCAGGAACCATTAAAAAAAAACATTTGCGTTCTCAAGTATTGTTGAGCGGCGCTAGGACACAATAAGACAATTTCTTTGCGCAAATTACCTGTCTAAACCCGTAAAGTAGTTACGGCTGGACTGCGACGCGAGCAAACTGATGCGTTTTACATCCGTGTACGTATGGCACCAAAACTCGAAACTTTTTGACGTAGGCTTGAGACTGCAAGCATTTTGCGAAGATAAGAGTCGAGCGCATGGTAAGCACTTAATACTTGCAAGTGACTATTTTCGTAAATAAGTTATGGAATAGTAAAAACAGCATATATTCAAGTGCCTTTTCACCGGGACACGAAACAATTCATTACAATAAATGGGCACATAATTGTGTTTTCAAATTATATACCATCATTCCTTAGATAATAACCTATAGTATACTACATTTTCGTGTACTTGACATATATGCTAAAATAATAAAATATGCTATAAAAAGCATTATCGTAAAGAAATTTGAAGCCACCGGTACACGTAAAAAATAAAAGTGAAGTTTTTTTGAAACCACTTTTTGCAGACATAATATCAATATTTATCAACCTTCATCAAAAAAACTTAATTTAAAAAAAGTAACGATGCCTAGATGCCTTCACATTAAGACACTTCTGGCGCCTAGGACAGAATGCTGCAGAATTCGTGAGATCTGCAAGGTAAGCTTAGTCGCTCGGCGTGCGCGGGCGAGAGGTGACTGCCTTGTTGTCGGGACACTCGTCATCCGGCTTCACTATCGGCATTATCATTATATTTATCTAAAGGTGTAATTGCCAGTGTTTGAAATGTGATATTCATAATAGATATATATACATATATAATATACAATGTTTTTAACATCTGTCGTCTGCCATCATGTCGACCCGTAGTCCTGCTCACCGCAATCCATATTTTTAGATCAATTTTTACTTTCATCCTACCTGTCGGTGTCTTGGATGGGTTAAAGGTCCGACGAGATGGGGATGAGCGCGATCTACCACTCACGAGCGTACGAACACACACACAGACTGCGGACATTTCACATTTTGTAATTACTAAAACATTGACAGTTGATATATGAATACCCAAAGTTCGTTACCTTTGCCTCGGCTTCCTGAACATCTTGAACCACTTTTATAAGGAAACGATCACCTTTACCAATAAAATTAAAAGAAAAATACGTAGCCAACCATCCGCACGATTGGCACGCAACGCCATCTTGAAAGCGATACGAATTTTAATAATAATAAATGATCTATAGATCATTTATAATTATATAATAATTATATAATATAAAATAATGTTCTAAATGCAAACTGTAAAACGTAAAAACCCCCCTGTAAAGCCCAACGCTTTTATTTTCCGCAAAAATTTGTTGGGCGAAAATTTATTTTTTACTTTTTAGTGCATTTAAATATAAGCGTTGTTTTTAAAAAAATAAATTTTTTTTATGTCATGTTATTTTATACTTTTTAGTCTTAAAGAATCTTGCAATCGAATATATATCGAATATCGATTAATTAATTATGATTGTTTAATTGATTATTTAGTAAATATGACAATTGAATCATGTATTGTCATTAAGAATACGTCTGTGCGCAAACTTTCAGCTCAATTCGACGTTCGAAAGTGAGTGTTTTATCGATCCCCATATAAAACATCAATTAATTAATTATGATGGCTTAATTGATTATTTAGTAAATATGACAATTGATTCATGTATTGTCATAAAGAAAACGTCTGTGTGAAAACCTTTAACTCGATTTGACGTTGGGAAGTGGGTGAAACATCGATTCCCATATAAAACATTAATTAATTATGATGAATTACTTGACTATTTTTAGTAAATATGACAATTAATACGTGTATTGTCATTAAGAATACGTCTGTGTGAAAACTTTCAGCTCAATTCGACGTTCAGAAGTGGGTTAAACATCGATTCCTATATAAAACATTAATTAATTATGATGTATTAATTGAATATTTAGTAAATATGACAATTGATTCGTGTATTGTCATTTAAAATACGTCTGTGTGAAAGCTTTCAGCTCAATTCAACGTTGGAAAGTGGGTAAAATATCGATTTCCATATAAAGCATCAATTAATTAATTATGATGGATTAATTGATTATTTAGTTAAAATGACAATTTATTCCTGTATTGTCATTAAGAACACGTCTGTGTGAAAACTTTTAACTTGATTTGACGTTGAAAAGTGGGTTAAACATCGATTTCCATAAAAACATTAATTAATTAATTATGATAAATTTATTGACAGTTTAGTAAATATGACAGTTGATTCATGTATTGTCATTAGAAATACGTCTGTGTAAAAAATACCAGCTTGATCGGACATTTAAAAGTAGGTGGAATATCGATTCAAAGATTCATCGATTTCCATGTAAAATATTAATTAATTAATTATGATGAATTAATTGACAATTTAGTGAATATGACAAATGGTTCATGTATTGTCATCAGGAATACGTCTGTGGTAAACAATTCAGCCTGATCGGACATCTAAACGTAGGTGGAATATCGATTCAAAGATTCCGTCCAGACAAACAAGGCAAGTTAATATAAGCGTTGTAAAATGTACTACTTTTTATAAAGAAACGACTTCATACATAACTTTCACACCTCAAGCAAGCGAAGCTATTCCTATTAAAGTATTTGCCTCAAGCCTTTCACCATTTCACACACACCATCAACACATAATGTTCCTTGTCATTGCCAACAACATGTGGACGGGCATGATCATCTCACACACACACCTTCGCCACATAATGTTCCTTGTCATTGCGAACAGATTCTAATCATCTGTGCTATGTGTATAAATTTCTTCGCTTTTAGTTTTGATAGACAGGTTGGTAGCATGCTGCAGAGAATATATTGCTTTTAGAAGTCGACGAGCTGCGAAGGCGCGAACGAAGCTCGCACTACTGAACTTTTTCATTACCGTAAGAACACCACATTAACCGACATAAAACACAAGCAATCAAATTAATAACGTAGTCCATCACAATAATGCATCTTAATTTAGCGCAGACACTTAAAAAGACATTGAAGGCGTTTTAGTACCTGAGTATCCCTTCTTAGCTGCTGGATTCCGACTAGAGAGTTATTTATTATCAAGACTTTCATAACTGTGAAAGAAGTATTCAATTGCAACGGCCACACAAAAGTCTTACTTTGAGTTTTCGTTCCGTTATTATGAAGGGAAAGCGTTGAGAAGCATTTTAGGCTCCTGACAGGGGTTAATCGGAGAGATTTCTCAAAAGCAAAAACAAGAATGTTATTTAATTAATAACTTGGACGCAAACGCGTAGATAGAACTTGAATAACTTTTTGCGATGCCATTCTTAAATGTGAATAAGAAACGCTACGGCGTGAACGTGTTGGGTCAAACGAATATAATGAAGAAATGGAATCGTTGAGGCGTAGTCAAACGAATGTAACGAAGTAATGGAATCGTTGAGTCCGTCAAGTTAACTTGACATCGTGGTCAACAACTAAACCATCCATAATTAGATGAGCGTAGCGAAACTGAGTGAATCCCTCAAGTCAACTCGATATGCTCTTTGTCTACGTGTGTTTGTGCGCGTTTTGTTTAGTCACGGATTAGCGGATTTGGCAGAAATTCTAAGTCAACACTCAATACCACTAAAATAGACTCTGTTTACAATATGGTTTTCTTACGGCAATACATTTTGTATTTTTTACAATGTTCCCCTAATATGATACGCATATGAGGGCACATAGTATGCATAGGGAATGGCAGGCATAAATAGAACTTTCTAAGTAACTACAGTATAAAATTATTTACAATTTCGATAGCTGTAATATAACGGCAGCATAGTGTGTTATGTAGGCGCTCATGTGTTAACACGGAGCGTTTTCCTAGTTAGATGAGCGTAGCGAATCTCTCAATTCAACTCGATTTTCCATGCGTGTGCGTGTTCGTGTTCGTGTGTTATTATTATTATTATTATTTTTATTGTTATTATTATTATTATTATTTTTATTATTATTTTTATTTTTATTTTTATTATTATTATTATTATTATTATTATTATTATTATTATTATTATTATTATTATTATTATTATTATTATTATTATTATTATTATTATTTTTATCATTATTATTATTTTTATTATTATTATACTTATTACTAGTATTATTATTATTACTAGGAAAACGCTCCGCGTTGACAGATGAGCGATTTTTTCAATGTATCAAATCAAATAAATCATTTGGATATCATATTACTATTTAAAAAAAAAACCTGTATCATAAACATATGATTTTTTTACAAGATGGCGGATCAAGTTACAAACTTATAACTTAAGTATATTGTTTTTTGATATGTTGCTAATAAATGCACGAAATATTGTTTAAATCCGTTAAGAAGTTTTCTTTAAAGAAATTAAAACCTTCAAGTTGATGAATTTCCGCATAATTTCATTCGACCGTGGTCTACTCAATAGGCTCTAATTCATAAACTATTAAACCTATCAGTGTATGGAAAGTTCCATAATGTAGATAGAGACTATATCTAAAATGTGATTTTAATTTATCATACAATAACCCGCTTTTAAATAATAATAAAAGCTTTTTAATTTGTCGACCAATTTCGTTGTTTACATTTGCATGTTTGCCGTGAAGGTCATAAAACATAACACGTCATTGTAGACATTCTATGATAGCTATCAAAATTCCAAATACATCGTAAGAAAGGTCTGACTGCGTAAGCCATTTCGGCAGCATACTATGTGCATCTAACTTTAACGGTCCGCAAATGCGAAGCATATCGGTGGAACACTGTTAAAACGAAGAAAATTACTGCCGTAAATAAACAATATTTGTTTATAACATGGCGGTTAAAGCTACAATTTTGAAACTGTTGTCAAGTGTTGGTACTATTGATGTGGACCTACATATAAAAAATCATTAATATCCGTGTGTAAGTTTTAATTAAAATAAATACATAACAAAACACGTGTTTCAGTTGTTAATTTTTTGTAGGTTGGCATCTAATGTCATTGTAGCCATTCTATGACAGCTATCGGATTTCCAAATAAAAGTGCAGAGGTATTGTTACGTACGCTATTTTTGGTGTATACTATGTGCATCTAATTGCAAAAGTCCGCAAATGCAAATCATATCGGCGGAACACTGTACAAATGAAGAAATTATTGTTGTATATAAACAATATTTTTTTATAACATGGCGTATAAACGTACAATTTTGAAATTAATGTCAATTGTTGGTACTGTTGATATAAACCTACATGTCAAACATTATTTAAATCCGTTTGTAAGTTTTCATTTAATTAAATAAATAAACAAATTTTATTTTTCAGTTATTAATTTTTTGTAGGTTGGCATCTTACCGAATTTTGCTGGTTATGTTAACAGCATCGAGTTTAGTAGTCATAAATGTTGACAGAAATTTTAAGCCAAATACGTCAAGCCGTTTGACCTGTGCGCGACGAACAAAATTTAGCACACATACATACAGACATACATACATACATACAGACATACATACACACAGACAAAGCGCCGATCG
This sequence comes from Isoperla grammatica, assembly GCA_945910005.1. Taxonomy (NCBI): domain Eukaryota; kingdom Metazoa; phylum Arthropoda; class Insecta; order Plecoptera; family Perlodidae; genus Isoperla; species Isoperla grammatica. The sequence goes on from OX246737.1 coordinate 82,745,187, forward strand.
AGTTGTATGGAGAGATTCACTCCGCTTCGCTACGCTCATCTAATTATTACTAGGAAAACGCTCCGCGTTGACAGATGAGCGATTTTTTTTCAATGTATCGAATCAAATAAATCATTTGCATATCATATTACTCTTAAAAAAAAGAAAAAAAAATACCTTTATGATAAACATATGATTTCTTTACAAGATGGCGGATCAAGTTACAACCTTATTACTTAAGTATATTATTTCTTGATATGTTGCTAATGAATGCACGAAATATTATTTAAATCCGTTTAGAAGTTTTCTTTAAATAAACTAAAACCTTCAAGTTGACGGATTTCCGCATAATTTCATTCGACCGTGGTCTACTCAATAGGCTCTAATTTATAAACTATTAAACCTATCAGTGTATAGAAAGTTCCATAATGTAGATACAGACTATATCTAAAATTTAATATTAATTAATCATACTATAACCCGCTACAAATCATAATAAAAGCTTTTTAATGTGTCGACCAAGTTCGTTTTTAACATTTGCATGTTTGCCGTGAAGGTCATTAAATATAACACGTCATTGTAGCCATTCTATGATAGCTATGAAAAATCCATATACATGGTAAGAAAGGTCGGAATGCGTAAGCCATTTCGGCAGCATACTATGTGCATCTAGCTTCAATGGTCCGCAAATGCGAATCATATCGGTGGAACACTGTAAAAACGAAGAAAATTACTTCCGTAAATAAACAATATTTGTTTATAACATGGCGGTTAAAGCTACAATTTTGAAACTGTTGTCGTGTGTTGGGACTATTCATGTGGACTCACATATAAAAAATTATTTTTATCGGTGTGTAAGTTTTAATTTAATTAAATAAATAACAAAACATGTGTTTCAGTTGTTAATTTTTTGTAGGTTGGCATCTTACGTCATTGTAGCCATTCTATGAAAGCTATCGAAATTCCAAATAATATTGCATAAGTATTGTTACGTACGCTATGTTTGGTGTATACTATGTGCATCTAACTGCAATAGTCCGCATATGCAAATCATATCGGTGGAACACTGTAAAAATGAAGAAATTATTCTAGTAAATAAACCATATTTTTTTATAACATGGCGGATAAACTTACAATTTTGAAACTTTTGTCATGTGTTGGTACCGTTAATGTTAATCTACAAGTGAAACATTATTTAAATCCGTGTGTAAGTTTTCATTTAATTAAATAAATAAACAATTTTTGTTTTTCAGTAATTAATTTTTTGTAGGTTGGCATCTTGACGAATTTTTCTGGTTATGTTAACAGCATCGAGTTTAGTAGTTACAAATGTTGACAGAAAATTTCAGCCAAATACGTCGAGCCGTTTGACCTGTGCGCGACGAACAAAATTTAGCGCACATACATACATACATACATACACACACACATACACACACACAGACAAAGCGCCGATCGAGTTGTATGGAGAGATTCACTCCGCTTCGCTACGCTCATCTAACTAGGAAAACGCTCCGCGTTGACAGATGAGCGATTTTTTTCAATGTATCAAATCAAATAAATAATTTGCATATCATATTACTCTTTAAAACTAGGAAAACGCTCCGCGTTGACAGATGAGCGATTAATTTCAATGTATCAAATCAAATAAATCATTTGCATATCATATTACTCTTTTAAAAAAAAATATACCTTTATAATAAACATATGATTTTTTTACAAGATGGCGGATTAAGCTACAACCTTATAACTTAAGTATATTATTTTTTGATATGTTGCTAATAAATTCACGAAATATTATTTAAATCCGTTAAGAAGTTTTCTTTAAAGAAATTAAAATCTTCAAGTTGATGGATTTCCGCATAATTTCATTCGACTGTGGTCTACTCAATAGGCTCTAATTAATAAACTATTTAACCTATCAGTGTATGGAAAGTTCCATAATGTAGATACAGACTATATCTAAAATGTAATATTAATTAATCATACAATAACCCGCTTTTAAATCATAGCACAAGCATTTTAATTTGTCGACCAAGTTCGTTGTTAACATTTGCATGTTTGCCGTGATGGTCATTAAATATAACACGTCATTGTAGCCATTCTATGATAGCTATCAAAATTCCAAATACATAATGAGAAAGGTCTATCTGCCTAAGCCATTTCGGCAGCATACTATGTGCATCTAACTTCAATGGTCCGCAAATGCGAATCATATCGGTGGAACACTGTAAAAATGAAGAAAATGTCTGCCGTAAATAAACAATATTTGTTTATAACATGGCGGTTGAAGCTACAATTTTGAAACTATTGTCAAGTGTTGGTACTATTGATGTGGACCTACATAAAAAATATCATTAATATATGTGTGTAAGTTTTAATTAGATTAAATTAATAAAAAAAATTGTTTTTCATTAATTCATTTTTTGTAGGTTGGCATCTTACGTCATTGTAGCCTTTTTATGACAGCTATCGAGATTCCAAATAATAATGAGAAAGGTATGATTGCAATCGCTATTTTTGTGTTTATTATGTGCATTTAACTGCAAAGATCCGCAAATGCGAATGATATCGGTGGAACACTGTAAAAATGAAAAAATTATTACCGTAAAAAAACAATATTTTTTTATAACATGGCGGATGAATTTACAATATTGAAACTATTGTCAAGTGTTGGTACTGTTGATGATAATCTATTAGTGAAACATCATTAAAATCCGTTTGTAAGTTTTCATTTAATTAAATAAATAAACAAATTTTATTTTTCAGTAATTTATTTTTTGTAGGTTGGCATTTTGACGAATTTTGCTGGTTATGTTAACAGCATCGAGTTTAATGGTCACAAACGTTGCCCGAAAATTTCAACCGAATACGTCAAGCCGTTTGACCTGTGCGCGACGAACAAAATTTAGCGCACATACAGACATACATACATACATACAGACACACAGACAAAGCGCCGATCGAGTTGTATGGAGAGATTCACTCCGCTTCGCTACGCTCATCTAAAAAATACCTTTATCATAAACATATGATTTTTTTACAAGATGGCGGATCAAGTTACAAACTTATTACTTAAGTATATTGTTTTTTGATATGTTGCTAATAAATGCACGAAATATTGTTTAAATCCGTTAAGAAGTTTTCTTTAAAGAAATTAAAACCTTCAAGTTGATGGATTTCCGCATAATTTCATTCGACCGTGGTCTACTCAATAGGCTCTAATTCATAAACTATTAAACCTATCAGTGTATGGAAAGTTCCATAATGTAGATACAAACTATATCTAAAATGTAGTATTAATAATTCATACAATAACCCGCTTTTAAATCATAATAAAAGCTTTTTAATTTGTCGACCAAGTTCGTTGTTTACATTTGCATGTTTGCCGTGAAGGTCATAAAACATAACACGTCATTGTAGCCATTCTATGATAGCTATCAAAATTCCAAATACAAAGTGAGAAAGGTCTGACTGCGTAAGCCATTTCGGCAGCATACTATGTGCATCTAACTTTAACGGTCCGCAAATGCGAAGCATATCGGTGGAACACTGTAAAAACGAAGAAAATTACTGCCGTAAATAAACAATATTTGTTTATAACATGGCGGTTTAAGCTACAATTTTGAAACTGTTGTAAAGTGTTGGTACTATTGATGTGGACCTACATATAAAAAATCATTAATATCCGTGTGTTAGTTTTAATTAAAACAAATAAATAACAAAACACGTGTTTCAGTTGTTAATTTTTTGTAGGTTGGCATCTAATGTCATTGTAGCCATTCTATGACAGCTATCGAAATTCCAAATAATAATGCAGAAGTATTGTTACGTACGCTATTTTTGGTGTATACTATGTGCATCTAATTGCAAAAGTCCGCAAATGCGAATCATATCGGCGGAACACTGTACAAATGAAGAAATTATTGTTGTAAATAAACAATATTTTTTTATAACATGGCGGATAAACGTACAATTTTGAAATTATTGTCAATTGTTGGTACTGTTGATATAAACCTACATGTGAAACATTATTTAAATCCGTTTGTAAGTTTTCATTTAATTAAATAAATAAACAAATTTTATTTTTCAGTAATTAATTTTTTGTAGGTTGGCATCTTGACGAATTTTGCTGGTTATGTTAACAGCATCGAGTTTAGTAGTTATGAACGTTGCCCGAAAATTTCAGCCAAATACGTCAAGCCGTTTGACCTGTGCGCGACGAACAAAATTTAGCGCACATACATACATACACACACACACACACACAGACAAAGCGCCGATCGAGTTGTATGGAAAGATTCACTCCGCTTCGCTACGCTCATCTAATTATTACTAGGAAAACGCTCCGCGTTGACAGATGAGCGATTTTTTTCAATGTATCAAATCAAATAAATCATTTGCATATCATATTACTCTTTTTAAAAAAAAATACCTTTATAATAAACATATGATTTTTTTACAAGATGGCGGATCAAGTTACAACATTATAACTTAAGTATATTATTTCTTGATATGTTGCTTTTAAATGCACGAAATATTATTTAAATCCGTTAAGAAGTTTTCTTTAAAGAAATTAAAACCTTCAAGTTGATGGATTTCCGCATAATATCATTCGACCGTGGTCTACTCAATAGGCTCTAATTCATAAACTATTAAATTTATCAGTGTATTGAAAGTTCCATAATGTACATACAGACTATATCTAAAATGAAATATTGTTTAATCATACAATAACTCGCATTTAAACTATAATAATAGCTTTTTAAATTGTCGACCAAGTTTGTTGTTATTTTCTGCATGTTTGCCGTGAAAGTCATAAAACATAACACGTCATTGTAGCCATTCTATGATAGCTATCAAAATTCCAAATACTTAGTAAGAAAGGTCTGACTGCGTAAGCCATTTCGGCAGCATACTATGTGCATCTTACTTCAATGGTCCGCAAATGCGAATCATATCGGTGGAACACTGTAAAAATGAAGAAAATTACAGCCGTAAATAAACAATATTTGTTTATAACATGGCGGTTAAAGCTACAATTTTGAAACTGTTGTCAAGTGTTGGTACTATTGATGTGGACCTACATATGAAAAATCATTAAAATCCGTGTGTAAGTTTTAATTAAAATAAATAAATAACAAAACACGTGTTTCAGTTGTTAATTTTTTGTAGGTTGGCATCTAATGTCATTGTAGCCATTCTATGACAGCTATCGAAATTCCAAATAATAATGTTGTTACGAACGCTATGTTTGGTGTATACTATGTGCATCTAACTGCAATAGTCCGCAAATGCAAATCATATTGGTGGAACACTGTAAAAATGAAGAAATTATTACCGTAAATAAACAATATTTTTTTATAACATGGCGGATAAACGTACAATTTTGAAATTATTGTCAATTGTTGGTACTGTTGATATAAACCTACATGAGAAACATTATTTAAATCCGTTAGTAAGTTTTCATTTAATTAAATAAATAAACAAATTTAATTTTTCAGTAATTAATTTTTTGTAGGTTGGCATCTTGACGAATATTGCTGGTTATGTTAACAGCATCGAGTTTAGTGGTCACGTACGTTTCCCGAAAATTTCAGCCATATACGTCAAGCCGTTTGACCTGTGCGCGACGAACAAAATTTAGCGCACACACATACATACATACATACAGACATACATACACACAGACAAAGCGCCGATCGAGTTGTATGGAGAGATTCACTCCGCTTCGCTACGCTCATCTAATTATTATTATTACTAGGAAAACGCTCCGCGTTGCCAGATGAGCGAGTTGGTTCAATGTTTTAAAGCAAAGAAAACTTTTGAATATCATATTTCTCTTCAAAAAAAAAAAATACCTTTATAATAAACATATGATTTTTTTACAAGATGGCGGATCAAGTGACAACCTTATAACTTAAGTATATTATTTCTTGATATGTTGCTAATAAATGCACGAAATATTATTTAAATCCGTTAAGAAGTTTTCTTTAAAGAAATTAAAACCTTTAAGTTGATGGATTTCCGCATAATTTCATTCCACCATGGTCTACTCAATAGGCTCGTATTCATAAACTATTAAACCTATCAGTGTATGGAAAGTTCCATAATGTAGATACAGACTATATCTTAAATTTTATATTAATTAATCATACAATAACCCGCTTTTAAAACATAATTAAAGCTTTTTAATTTGTCGACCAACTTCGTTGTTAACATTTGCATGTTTGCCGTGAAGGTCATTAAATATAACACGTCATTGTAGCCATTCTATGATAGCTATCAAAAATCCAAATACATAGTGAGAAAGGTCTGACTGCGTTAGCCATTTCGGCATCAATAATAATTTATTATTCGCTACGCTCATCTAATTATTATTATTATTATTATTATTATTATTATTATTATTATTATTATTATTATTTTTATTATTATTATTCTTATTATTATTATTATTATTATTATTATAATTATTATTATTTCGATCGTAAAAGTTATGTCGCACAGTAAATGCGGAAAATGTGATCGTCAATTGCCAGAAGATGGTGATTTTGTATCGTGTGATGGTTGTGAAGTTAATTATCACTACGAGTGTTCAATTAGGAAATCAACGTATACAGCTAAATCGTCTCAATTGAAGAAGGACTGGAGGTGTGCTGTGTGTAGAGAAGTGGGACAGCAAGATAATCATTGAAAAGCTTGATTCTGTAGGGGCTGATGTCAAATCATTAAAGGAGGAAGTGATGAACTGTAAAAAGAACTATGAAAGTGTGATGAAATCTTTACAAAAAAGTGAAGAAACCGTGTAATGGCTGTCAAGAAAACTCGAAGATAGAGAAGAAGAAATCAGTGCACTAACTTATGAGGTCAACCAATTAAATCAGTACGGGAGGAAAAACAACATAGATATATGCAACGTAATAGAATACGAAGACGAAAACGTTGAGCAAATTGTAATTAAGGTAGCGGCCGTATTACAAATTGATTTGCGAGAGGAAGAAATAGAATCGGCCCACAGGTTGCCATCGCGAAACTCAGAATACCCTAATACAATAATTGTTCAATTGGCTTCGAGGAAGATGCGAAACGCACTTGTGTCAAAGCGTCGCCAGTCAATTACAAACAAGCAATTATTTGGGAATCGTTGTCGGTCGGAACTTAGCGTGAGAATAAGGGAAAATCTATCGCCGTACTACAAGAATCTGCTGAGGAGAGCTAAGCAAAAATCAAGAGAAGTAGGATATAAGTTCGTGTGGTGGAGTAACGGAAAAAATTTAGCGAAAGAAAACGAATCTTCTCGTCGTGTGTTGACAATCAAGTCAGTTGCTGACCTTTGCAAGCTGAGAAACGAACAATTGCCAGTCACGTAAGTTGTCTGTCACACAAACACCTCATCTACGTCGATTAAGCTATTTTCATGGACATAACCGATTTGGACTCTGACCTACAGATAAGTTGTAATACCGTTGCTTGTTTTGATGACTGGGTTTGTGATGATTCTGGTTTAACATGTGGTCATTTAAATGTGCGATCGATAGCGGCTCACTGGGATGAGTTAAACATAGTTCTTAGTTCTTTTAATGGTAAATACGACTTTCTTCTTCTCAGCGAGACGTCTTTACCGGACAATCAACACAACTATCATTTAAATGGTTATGACTCCGTATGTAATTCTAGAATCGGAAGGAGAGGAGGAGGATTACTTTTATTTTTAAGATCTACTTTAAAATTAGAAAATATTAAGTTTGCTTTTGTTTCTTTTGAAGGTATCGCAGGTGTTATTACTTTAGATAATGTAACTAAGATTGACATGCTCTGCGTATATAGACCCCCTGATAATAATGCAAAAAATGATTTTATTGATGAAATAGACCGCCACATAAAGGGTAACCATAAAAACAAATTCGGGCTCTTCATGGGAGATATTAATTTAAATCTCCTCGACGTAAATAATCCGTACGTACAGTCTTATGAAAGTGTTTTAGCATTAAATGGATACTTAAAATGTATACACGTTCCGACAAGAGAAGAATTTGTCCGAGACGAATTAAAAGTTAGCTGTATTGATCACATCTATATTCGTGGAATAATAAAAGGAAAAGTTAAAGCTGCGGTAATAACATCGAAAATTTCAGATCACTATCTTACACTCGCATCACTTGGCGTTGGAACCATAAGTAACAGAGACGATTTGTTGACAGAAAACATAACTGTACGTTTAAATGAACATAAACTATTAAAAGAATTGGAATATGTTAATTGGGTAAACTTGTTGCACATAAACCGCTGTGAAGAGCTTTATGATCGAATATGTAACGAATTTGACAGTTGTTACAAAAGGTCACAATATACTTCACATGTGCGTAGTAGAAATAAAACTCCAAAATCATGGTTAACACCCGCGTTACTCCAAAATATGAAAAACAGAGACAAATTATTTAATCAGTGGAAGAGCTGTAACCCATTAAATCCAAATAAAAGACTATATAGAGACAATTACAAAAAATCTAGGAACAAGGTCAATAAAAGTATACAAGTAGCTAAGGTGAATTATTATAGGGAAGAGATTAACAAAAGTAAAGATGATATAAAAGGAACCTGGAATATAATAAACAAAGTATCAGGACGGAAAACCAAAGATCCCGTTGATGTAGTAATAAACAAGTATTTAGGCAAAAAACATACTCACGAATATATAGCAAACCAGTTCGCTAACACTTTCGTACAGGAGGTGGAGGACGTAACGCATGACTGCTATTTATCTTGCGGGCCAGAAGATAGTATAAATACTAGTGTGCAATCAATGTGGTTGCCTCCAGTAGAAGTAAGCACAGTAGAGGAAATAATTGATAATTTAGATATATATAAACAACCAGGTTTCGATGCAATTAGGGTGTTGGACATTAAAAACATAAAAAGTGAGATTTCTCCAGTTATTGCGCATTTGATTAACTTGTCAATCAAAGAGGGGAAGGTTCCACAAAAAATGAAAGTGGCCATAGTAAGGCCAATTAATAAAAAGAATGACCATATGTGCTTTTCAAATTACCATCCAATTACAATATTATCAGTAATAGAGAAAATCTTAGAACGTTATATAGCTGACCGTCTCATAAATTATTTAACTAAATTTAAAATAATAAATAATAAGCAGTTTGGGTATCAGAAAGGAAAAAGTACTGAGGAACTCCTGCTTCAATACACAAATTTAATAAATACAAAGCTTAATGAAAACTTACATGTTATTGCAATGTTTGTTGATTTTACGAAAGCCTTTGACACCATAAGTCACGTAAAACTTTTGGAATCATTAGAAAAAATTGGAGTTAGAGGCAACGTTTTGAAATGGTTCAATAGTTATCTAAGCAACCGAACATTAACAGTGAAAATAGGGAAAACGTTTAGTAACATTAAAAACGTTTAATCAGGAGTTCCCCAAGGTTCTATTCTGGGACCACAGTTTTACATAATTTACGTAAATGAAATTGGGAATATAATTAAAAAGTGTGTAGCTTTTTTTTTCATGACGATTCAGCAATTGTTGCAGTGCACAGAGATCTCGCGACAGCTACAATCTATATTAATGATGATTTCCGTAACTTACAATGCTGGACACATGATAAATCTTTAGTTGTCAATTCGTCAAAAACTAAATTCGTGCATATTTGTATGCCACTTAATAAAGATAGGAACACAGAAATAAAGATAAAGTTTCATTCAATAGATTGTATTCATAATATGGCACTAAAATCGAAATCTGGTAATATTTGCAATTGTCAAAAACAAATTGAATCGGTGCTTGAACATAAGTACCTAGGAGTTTTAGTAGACAAGGATTTTTCTTGGAAGTCTCATATTAATATGCTATGTAAAAAACTTCGTTCTTGTGCATACCAGTTATATAATTTAAAATCAATATTACCTTTTGGTTTGATCCGTGTCGTTTATATTGCTCTGGTGGAGGCAACCATATCGTATGCTATTCTGTCTTGGGGAAACGCGTCAAGGTATATTTTAAATAACTTACTAAATTTACAGAAAAGTATACTCTTATTGATTTACCCCCGCAGTACATATTACATTCAACCAGACTTTCCGTTCATCTACAGCTTCTATTCTATTTTACCTGTTGATTTACAATATAATTACCGTTTAATAATTAAGCATTTCTTTGACTCAACCTACAAACGACCCTACATACATTCGAAAATCACCCGATCAGCGACAAAGGGACATTACATTGTGCCTTTGTCACACAATAAGTACGGCGACCGTCGTCTGCAGTCTGTGGTACCACGAGTATTTAATTCATTGCCAGGAGGTCTATTATACGCAGACAAATTGTCAACTATTAAACGGCAATGTTGATTATATTATTTGAATTATTTAGAGAATTAGTCATGGTAAATTTATATTTGTATATATAATTATGATTGAACGAACCACTTATTGTATTTATGCTATTCTTGTATTTCACTACTCTCTTTGTATTTCTATTAACCATGAATTATATTTAAATTACATAAACTATATATCAGAAATTATATCTTTTGTGTGTCACGACCAGTCCGCATACTGCACTTTAATTATATGATTGTCCCACTGACAAACCACTTTGTGGTTTAGTGGGAATTTAAACAATTTCTAATATTGTACGTATGTGTGAAACAATTTAATATAAAAAAAAAAAAAAAAAAATTATTATTTTTATTACTATCATTATTATTTTTATTATTATTATTATTATTATTATTATTATTATTATTATTATTATTATTATTATTATTATTATTATTATTATTATTATTTTTATTATTATAATTATTATAAATGGACCGATAGGGGAGAGAAAACGTTATTCCAAAAGGATATATTTTTCTCAAAACTAAAACAAAATAACTAAATGCTGACGGAAAATAATTTTGAGGACGTTAATAATAAATGGCAGAGAAAACAAAAGATAATTAGGAAGAGCCTAATGGGCTTCTTCCTTCCGTCGAAAATACTTACAAAATTAATTGATTTAATATATATGTACATATATTTATATTTATACATATTTCTATTAGGGTTTGGTTGAGCAAACCCTATCGGTCAGTAACTAAAAAAAGGATGCTTCACTGGGATAGTGTTTGGCTAAAGAGGAGCTCTCCATCAAGGATGGAACAGAACGCCTCTCTCTCGCACCATTTTGCCCTAAAGCTGTCAATCGTCCCGCGTGCGAGATGCCAAGCATACTCCTTGAGGAGGCGGGACTTCAGACGGCCGTTAGGACAACCTCGTAGGGAGAAGGCACCCTACCATCCATGAAATAGCATACTAGGAGCCTGTAGACTGTGCTCTTGGCCAACACTAGAACATAGTTGGCCAAATCTATCTGTGTGGCATTGGAGACCTTGTCGGGCCAGAACCCGAAATAGAGATCTCTCAGAGACAGTCTAGGGCGTCACAGTATGCCTCTGATCCAGAAGTCAGCCAACCGCCACATGGCTGTGGCCTGCCGACATGAGACTAGCATATGCCAGGCTGTCCCCTCGACCTGGCACCATGGGCACAGGCGGGAGGCGGTCAGTCCTGCGTGGTACAAGAATATGGGATCGGCTAGACGGTTCTTGTTGAATCGCCAAACCACCTCGGAATCTAAGCCTAACGAACATGGCCGAGCTAAGCCTTTCCAGTTAACCCGATCATTGGACCTTAGGCCCTCTGCCGTACCGTCTATACCGAGCCCCTTGCCCATGATGTCGAGCAGGATCGACCGCCTATTGGTCTCGGGAAGAAGGAAGACCCACTTGCCGGAAAGCGGGCGGCGGTAGAAAAGCGCCGGTGGCCAGGGTTCAGGACCCGGAGTCTGCAATACCCCACGGAACCGGAGGCTGAAAAAGGCCCGGATCATGTTTTCGTTGATTGTCAGAGCCCCCCGAGTGCGACCGAGTAGCCCATCAAAACCCTTCAGTTGGTCGACTCCCAGCAACTCGTTCCTACCAAGGAGGTCTCCCAACGTTTTGCATCCCATTGAAGACCACGTCGGAATAAACGTAGAGGTGGCTGTGGGGATAAATGACGTCAGCGTCAGCGGTACGTCGCGCAGACCCCAGATGGTGGAGGGAAAATTTCTAGGCTTTATTTGCAGGGAGAACCAAGCCACCAGAACCGTCCGGAGAAAATCAGACGTGTTTCGGGCTGCTGGCCCACCGATTTTCGGATGAAACAATACCTGCCAGCCAAGACCAAGACGTCGGAACTTCCCGAGGAAGTATCGGCTCATGGCGTGACAGGGATAGTCGTCCAAGTTCGATAAGTATCGGTGGACATAGAGCACCCAAAATATCGCCACCTTGGATGCAAGATGAATAGGAGCGCAAAGTTCTCGTAGGCGAGTCCAATGTCTCCTGCCCGCCCAATCGAAGTTGGCCAGTTCTCCCTGCAACCGATTTATAAGAGCCAGAGGGGGAGGAATTATTTGGAAGGTTTACTATAACCTAGGGGCCAGGAACTGATTTGCCACCAGGACGCGGCCACGAAGCGAAATGGCCGACGACCTAAAACGCCACCTGTGAACTGCTGCCATGAACTTAGTGAGCAATTCCTCCAAGCTCCTGGCCACCACGCCGGGCGTGTTTCCTAACACGGCTCCCAAAAATTTGGTGCCCTCGTTGGACCACGCAAACCCGAGCGGGTCGTCAAGCCGGCCGATCCAACTGCCCGCCCACAGTCCCGTGGACTTCTCAGCATTTAGCTTCGCTCCCGACTGTGCAGAGTAGACATCGTACACTTCTCGGAGGCGATTGAAATCTAGGTTGTTGGCAATGAATGCCGAGAAGTCGTCGGCATATATATATTTTTTTTTTTGTTTTTATTTTTTTACTAAGTGCAACCCTGTTGTCATCGCACATCACCCGCGCTTTCGCACATATATGTGCGATCTTACATTTACATTTATGTATATTCTTCTGTTACATTTTTGTTTTCATGGGCTGGATGCTCCACGGTGAGTGTGCAGTCTGTCCCTTGTGTTAATCCTCTGTTCTTCTTGTATTTATCTTGTTTCTGTTATTTCTTTTTATGTCTTGTTTTCCCAGCTTGTGTTGTCATCTATTTTGCTTTCTAGTGTTTGTCTTCTTGTATTTTGTATTTTGTCATCTTTGTTGGCTTCATCTTTGGTCTTCATATTGATGTTTCCTATCTTCTTTGGCAGTCTTTAGCTTCTTCTAGGTTTCCCATCTACTTTGGTAGTCTCTGCGTGGTAACTTCTTCTTTGGCTTCTTCTTGATGATAGTTCTTTGGTCGGTTGGCAATGTGTCTTGTTGATATCCTGGAGATATCCTGTAGTTTTCATGTCTTCATCTTGCGTTGATTTGTGTTTTCTTGCAATTCCTTGCAATCTTGAAGGTCTTGATGTTCGTGTTGTTTCATTATTTATCTTGTTGCAGTTGGTCTTGTAGCTGTAGATTGTTTATTCTTGTTGATTTCCTCCTTTGTTGTATATTTCTTACTTCCTGTTCTTGTGTCTTCCATGTCGTGTCCATGTACCCTCCATGCTCACCGCTTGCATCCAGTTGATCTTGTTGTAAACCCTGAATTCTTCGTTCCCATACTTTGTTGCTGTAATCTTCGAATTTCTTGTATTTATCTTCTGTGTTTATGAGGTGTTGGAGATCTTCTGTTTCATGGACGTCTGGTAGGTTGTTGAGGATATCGAGTCGCAGGTCGGAGTATTCCTCGCATTTGGTGATGACATGCCACATATCTTCGGGTTCTCCGCATCTGCAGCATTCTTCTTGTTCCAGTCCTAATCGTTGCAGATTTTTTTGCATGAGCCCGTGTCCCGTTATTGAAAAACATGTTGCCCACCCGGGTTGTAGCCACTTCCATTAATTTCTCATAGCCGGATACCACGAGCCTGCGTTGGGGCAGACCCGGCAGAGAAAAACCCTCGAGTTTTGATCTGCACAGACGGAGAAACGGCTCAGCCGTCAAGAAGGAGAATTACCCTGACAGCGGGAACCCTGTCGGATGCCACGGCCAAAAACAAAGGGTGCCGTGAGGCAACACCCCACCCGTACATGACACGTGGCCCCGGCGTAGAGCGTTCGCAGGGTACTCACGAAATACTCTCCGAACCCGTAAGTGCGAAGAAGGTGGAAGAGATAGTCGTGGCTGTCCCTGTCGAACGCACCCTGCTGATCGAGGGAGAGCACTGCCAGGGGCACTCCTTCACTGTTGGCATACTCCAGGACGTCTCGATGCAGGTGGACACTATCAAAGATAGTTCTCCCGGGAATGCAATATCCCTGGTCAGGATGGACCAGGCAGCTGACAACGTTGCTAAGACGCGTCGCCAGAGCGCGGGCTTGGATTTAATAATCTACGGTGAGGAGGGAGATGGGACGCCAGTTCTTGATTTCCATCCTGTCTCCCGATTTAGGCAAAAGGGTCAGAATAGATTTTTTAACGGACTTAGGGAGAAACCCATCGACTAGAGAGCACTCCAGCACGGACAAGAAAGAGTCAGACAGCTCATTCCAGAAAAACGAGTAGAACTCGGGAGTGAGACCGTCTATGCCTGGAGCCTTACCCTTGTTCAGAGAGCTAAGCGCCTCTGAGAGTTCTTGGTGAGTGAAGGGCCGATCCAGACTTGCGCCTTGGAAGCGAGAGAGAGTTGGCAGCAACTCGTACAAAGGAGAGTCTCCATCGATGGCCACGGGCATGGCACTATAGACCTCCTGGAAGTATTGCTTTGCTGCCGTGCAGAGAGATGAGCCGTCGGAGACAGTACGCCCCTCGAACCGCAGCTGTTTAAGAGGCTGGAAAGTTGGTGCCATGTCCCATGCCAAATTCGGAGCTGCAGGACTGTCCATAGCAAGCATTTGCTCGTAACGCGAGTGTGCCAACAGTCTCTCGCTTCGTCGTGTGTAGGCCTCGCGAACTTGCTCGTTAGCACGGGCTAGATCGGCCGTGGTGTAACCCCCAAGCAAAGGGCTAGACACGATTTAAATGACTCGCCGCTCCAGACGAATGAACGTTTCGTCGTTGAGCTGTCGGCGTAGTCGAACGAACCTGATAGTCGTGGTACTAATCTCCTGTTTGAGGGTATCCCAGCAGTGGTGGAGAGTACCGTTCATGTGGCGTCGTGCCTCGAAGGAGGTTAGGAGCTCTCGAACGCAATCCCCGAAGCAAGGGTCGTCGAGGAGGGAGTTGTCAAACGCCAATAGGGAGAGGCAAACTTTGGTGTGCGTAGAGACAAGGTTGTGAGCAAAGCCAGGTGATCGGAAAACGAGGGCAGAACCCGCACTCCGGTCACCGTGGTCGTCACGTCGGGAGTAGCATCAAAACGATCGATGCGTGATGCGCTGTAAAAAGGGGCGTTGCCGACGAAGGTGAAGTCTGGGTCGACTGGATAAAACTCCCGCCACAAATCGGAGAGATCTGCTGCAGTGACCGCGTTGAGGAGCCGGTTAACGAGCTGTAGATACCGCTCGTTGCCACCAGATCAGTTGATGTAGGGATTCAACGTGCAGTTGAAATCCCCTCGATAACGACCTAGGCGTCGGCTCCAGCAGCACCACGCACGTCTCGAATGTGTCGCTCGAGTAGCCTTAATACATCGAAGGCCACGTGTTGGTCGTGAGGTAAATACATGCAGATTACGTGTAGAGACCGTTTTGTGGCGGAAATCTCCAAGAGTAGTTCTTGAAAATAACCAGGACAGAGAATATTGTGTGCACGGAACACAATGGGGACGACTTTCGAAGTCCGATCATGGTGCCAGTACACACTTGAACTGGGGAGTTGAAATAAAAAGTGTTCTTAGAAATCAGAAGGTGCAGAGGTGCGGAAGGCGTTTTTGTCTCCTGTAAGAGGATGACGTCGGGAAAGTGGCGATCGAGGAAAGTAGACAGATGACTCCACTTCGAGTCGCTGCGGACGCTCTTAGTATTTAGGGTGATTATTGCTGCCTCTCCCATGGTGTTGTGAATCACCCCAGACCAGTTGACTCAAGGCTCTTTACCGAGTTCGACCTGGAGAGAGATTGGCTGTCGTCACCGGTCGCCTCGTAGTAGACATGTGCCTTGAGTAAGACGCCTGAGTCTCGTTTTTATGTCTCGCACATCTCGGACTGCCGGCCTAATTAGCTCGAGCATCTCGACAAGTCCTCGAATGTCGCGCGTGAAACGATGAGCAATCTTTAAGGGTTGATCGGTCCCCTTGACGTCTGCAAAGAACTGCAGGAAAGCGCTGGTGGAAAGCGTGTTGGTAGGCTCCTTACTGTTAAGAAGCTCTACGGCTGCCAGGGGCATGGTCACCTCACCGGGTGGTGCCCTATCATCCTGCCTGGGTCGCTTCTTAGCAGGGGACTTGCTACGGGACATCGTAGATTTTCCCACAAGAGTGAAAATGGCATCACCCTCGTTGACTTAGGGAAGGCTTGGCTCGCTGCAGTCCATTGAGACTGGACGCAGGGGACCAGCCGCTTCGTGGATTTCCACTGCCGTCACGGCTGAAGATTTCTCACTCGACGTCGAGGCGGTGGCCTCGGCGCTCTCTACCATCGCGGGAGTCTTCCTTTTCTCACAGGTGGACGCAGTAATTGTGGAAGCCACATCGGCAGAGACTGGTTTAACAATGGAGACAGTGCAAGCACGGGCAATGTGACCGGTCTGTTTGCACTTGAAAAACTTGATGTCGTCAAAGCTGAGAAAAACACGATTCCGCTCTCCGTCGAAATCGACCAGGATGGAATCTGGTAGATTGATGTTCTCAGCTTTGACAACGTATATCTGCCGACGGAAGCTGAAGACGTGGCCAACGTCGACTTGTTTCACACCCACGTTGATGTAGACCATCGGGGACACGAGCCGAACAAGTTTTGGCAACTCGGCCTCGACGGCTTGGTGTGGAATATTGGGAGAGACGTTGGAGAGCACCAGCCGCTCGGCGGGAGTACCAGCCTGCGAGCAGGCAGGAACTGGTCCTTTATTTACAGCCCTCCGTGGTCAATCATGAAGGTGTCCACCAAGGCCTTGCTCTTTAGATAGAAGCACACACGGCCCTGTGATATCCTGGAAGCGAAAGTAATGTTTTTGCCCCCGATGACATCTGCGAGGGACCGCATGTACTGTGAGATGGAAACGTTTTCTAAGATAGCTTGGTCCTTCTGTGGATATGCCGGACCAGCAGAGGGTCGGGGTTGGTTTACGCGACTCTGGGGTCGTTGACCTGCGCCAGACAGCAAAGCCTGGGCCATGGTAGGCTTAGTAACTGGTGGGGTCTGGACTTCAGGGACAACGATCGACGAAACCACTGGAATAGCAGGGATCGGCGAAAGACACAACGGTGTTGGCGCGCTGGCTGAACCAGCCACCCCGTTTTCTGCAGCCTTAACAGAGCTGGTCGCTACCTGGACGTCAGATAAGGACCTGTTTAGGCGCGGAGAGACGAGAAGAACAGTAACAGACTGATGCGCCGAGCCAGTCAGTACATCAACCCGTTGGTTGACTGTAGTGACTGCCGCCTGAGAAGGCCTGAGGACAGTCACGGAGGACGGTTTGAGTTCAGGTGTGCTGTGTCCCTTAGCAAGGGGCGCAGGCAGACCTTTATTGGGTCCTCGCTCGAGTGGCACCTTAACGGCCTTACCTGCCCCGTTTTTTACAGCGGGGACAGGGGACTTCTTTAAAAAAAACAATTAGTGAAAAAAAATGTTTTAATCTTTTTTATTAAAACTTATGGGCGGATTTAAATAATATGTGAAAATGATGTTTCCAATAATGGTGTTGAAAATTGACAAACGTTTAAACGTTGTCATTTTAACAGCCATGTTGTAAAAAAGTATTTACTTTCTATGTATGGCAATTGATTTTGCAGTTTTTACAGTGTTCCACTAAGAAGACTCGCATTTGCGGACCATTGAAGTAAGATGCATATCAGCCATGGCGTACACGCATATACCTTTGTAATAATACATTTAGAATGTATATAGCTGTAACTAAATGGCATGTGTTTGATGACTTTAACGTCAAACCTACAAAAGTTACCTACGAATTTTTTCCACCATTGACAAGGTTTTTATTTTTACTTCAATGCAGTAAATGTATGATATAACATAATTAGGTGCGTAGACTCTTGGTCTAATGACATTTCGTCTACTTGACTGTTTGGTCTACACAGATATTTTGTCCACTGCATAACTTCGTCTACTGTAAAATCTTGTCTACCGACCGTTCGTCTACTACCATTACCCTAAGTCTACAAATGAATTTGGTCTTACATAATTTTCCGTCTAATTATCTAATTAATAGGTGATAATAGAACTATTTTGTAATTTGTAATACATTTTATTAATCATCACTGTCTTCGTCTGTTTACAAATAAATTTGGTCTAACATAATTTTCATAAAAGTAAAATAATTTACACACACCTGTAGTTATTCATCAATACTGTCTTCGTCTGTTTCTGCGTGTGAAACACTTTCGTTGCCTAAAGATTTGAAGCTCACTGTATTTGTATTTTTGTATGTTTTTGTATGTTTTGTATATTTTGTTTGTAAACATTGTATGTATTTGTAGTGCAGCGAGCGTTGCATACGTCACGTTTACTACAGCGCCAGTATTTTCTTATCTGTTTTGTATCTGCGCGGTTGAAATTGTAGTTCTCCCCACCTCGTGATGTTCCCACTAATTTTGTATCCATCTTAAGCAGTCAACACTAACACACTAACACTGTACGGAACTCCCGTGGATCCGATTCACACACAGTTAAGTCCACTGTACTACTATAGTGAACGGAACTCCCGTGGATCCACTGTACTACTGTAGTGAACGGAACTCCCGTGGATCCACTGTACTACTGTAGTGAACGGAACTCCCGTGGATCCACTGTACTACTGTAGTGTACGGAACTCCCGTGGATCCACTGTACTACTGTAGTGTACGGAACTCCTGTGGATCCACTGTACTACTGTAGTGTACGGAACTCCCGTGGATCCACTGTACTACTGTAGTGTACGGAACTCCCGTGGATCCACTGTACTACTGTAGTGTACGGAACTCCCGTGGATCCACTGTACTACTATAGTGTACGGAACTCCCGTGGATCCACTGTACTACTGTTGCTGTGACTGTAGTGTACGGAACTCCCGTGGATCAACTGTACTACTGTAGTGTACGGAACTCCCGTGGATCCACTGTACTACTGTAGTGAACGGAACTCCCGTGGATCCACTGTACTACTGTAGTGTACGGAACTCCCGTGGATCCACTGTACTACTGTAGTGTACGGAACTCCCGTGGATCCACTGTACTATTGTAGTGTACGGAACTCCCGTGGATCCACTGTACTACTGTAGTGTACGGAACTCCAGTGGATCCACTGTACTATTGTAGTGTACGGAACTCCCGTGGGTCCACTGTACTATTGTAGTGTACGGAACTCCTGTGGATCCACTGTACTACTGTAGTGAACGGAACTCCCGTGGATCCACTGTACTACTGTAGTGAACGGAACTCCCGTGGATCCACTGTACTACTGTAGTGTACGGAACTCCCGTGGATCCACTGTACAATTGTAGTGTACGGAACTCCTGTGGATCCACTGTACTACTGTAGTGTACGGAACTCCCGTGGATCCACTGTACTACTGTAGTGTACGGAACTCCTGTGGATCCACTGTACTACTGTAGTGTACGGAACTCCCGTGGATCCACTGTACTACTGTAGTGTACGGAACTCCTGTGGATCCACTGTACTACTGTAGTGTACGGAACTCCTGTGGATCCACTGTACTACTGTAGTGTACGGAACTCCTGTGGATCCACTGTACTACTGTAGTGTACGGAACTCCTGTGGATCCACTGTAATACTGTAGTGTACGGAACTCCCGTGGATCCACTGTACTACTGTAGTGTACGGAACTCCTGTGGATCCACTGTACTACTGTAGTGTACGGAACTCCCGTGGATCCACTGTACTATTGTAGTGTACGGAACTCGCGTGGATCCACTTTACTATTGTAGTGTACGGAACTCCCGTGGATCCACTGTACTACTGTAGTGTACGGAACTCCCGTGGATCCACTGTACTACTGTAGTGTACGGAACTCCTGTGGATCCACTGTACTACTGTAGTGTACGGAACTCCTGTGGATCCACTGTACTACTGTAGTGTACGGAACTCCTGTGGATCCACTGTACTACTGTAGTGTACGGAACTCCTGTGGATCCACTGTACTACTGTAGTGTACGGAACTCCTGTGGATCCACTGTACTACTGTAGTGTACGGAACTCCTGTGGATCCACTGTACTACTGAAGTGTACGGAACTCCTGTGGATCCACTGTACTATTGTAGTGTACGGAACTCCCGTGGATCCACTGTACTATTGTAGTGTACGGAACTCCTGTGGATCCACTCTACTACTGTAGTGTACGGAACTCCTGTGGATCCACTGTACTACTGAAGTGTACGGAACTCCCGTGGATCCACTGTACTACTGTAGTGTACGGAACTCCTGTGGATCCACTGTACTACTGTAGTGTACGGAACTCCCGTGGAACCACTGTACTACTGTAGTGTACGGAACTCCCGTGGATCCACTGTACTATTGTAGTGTACGGAACTCCTGTGGATCCACTGTACTACTGTAGTGTACGGAACTCCTGTGGATCCACTGTACTACTGTAGTGTACGGAACTCCCGTGGATCCACTGTACACCTGTAGTGTACGGAACTCCTGTGGATCCACTGTACTACTGTAGTGTACGGAACTCCCGTGGATCCACTGTACTACTGTAGTGTACGGAACTCCCGTGGATCCACTGTACTACTGTAGTGAACGGAACTCCCTTGGATCCACTGTACTACTGTAGTGAACGAAACTCCCCTGGATCCACTGTACTACTGTAGTGTACGGAACTCCTGTGGATCCACTGTACTACTGTAGTGTACGGAACTCCCGTGGATACACTGTACTGTACTACTGTAGTGTACGGAACTCCTGTGGATCCACTGTACTACTGTAGTGTACGGAACTCCTGTGGATCCACTGTACTACTGTAGTGTACGGAACTCCTGTGGATCCACTGTACTACTGTAGTGTACGGAACTCCCGTGGATCCACTGTACTACTGTAGTGTACGGAACTCCTGTGGATCCACTGTACTACTGTAGTGTACGGAACTCCCGTGGATCCACTGTACTACTGTAGTGTACGGAACTCCTGTGGATCCACTGTACTATTGTAGTGTACGGAACTCCTGTGGATCCACTGTACTATTGTAGTGTACGGAACTCCTGTGGATCCACTGTACTATTGTAGTGTACGGAACGAAATGTTATTGTTTCACCCGCGGACCACTTGTCAGACCGATGCAAAGAGACAACAACAGACACACAGAGTATCACAGTAGACGAAAATACGGTAGACAACGTATCACAGTAGACGAAAATACGGTAGATGTAAGGAATTAGTAGACGAAAAGTCTAGAGACGAAATAATTGTCGACGCTATGTCCGTAGACGTAGACGTTGTAGACGAAATGTCTGTAGACCAAAAAAAGTAGACCAACTGTCCTGGCACGCATAAATTATGTTTAAGATCTAACTTGCATGTAAATTAAATGCCTATGTAAACACACGGCTAATTTCAATAGTTTATGAATTAGCGCATATTCAGTTCACGTTAACGTTCACATTCAATTCAGAGTACGGTTTCATGATATTATGCGGACATCCATTGAAAGATAAACATTCGTCATTCAGGGTTTGATTTTTCCTCAATTTATTCAATTAACACGTCTAAGCGGATGTAAGTAATATTTGTGAAACTATCGAACGCGTTGTGATAGTCACTTTACAACAGTTGTGTGGTTGAAACGTACGCCGCTACATTGTAAACAAAATGTTATTGTTATTTCCATTTTTTCAGTTTTCATTAATAATATTTTTGATTTTGGAGTCCATTAACAACAAGGCAAATGCATTTTTTAATACAATGTCAACGCGAAGCGGTTTCTTAGTAAACACAACACTATACTTTCTATGTTATTATTATTCCTTTATTTCATATGAAAATATTTTGTATCACACACATTTTCCGTTCAGTTTTTTCTTTTTTTCATATTCCCATATTGTCCATTGGCCACTACCACATACTACGTACGCAAAGCGGTTGCGGCTTTCATTATCAACTCTTAGACTGAGTTAGTCGGTACTGAGCGGACCCACCTCATGCTTATCGTTGCTCAGCTATCATCTTATTTATATGATATCGCGGTACGTCTGTAGTCCCTATGACTAGTAAGTACATCCATGCAGTGAATGATTTAAGAACTGAATTGTTTACCTGCTGTTGACCCTCTGTAAATACAATTAGGTTATACTTGTGTTAATTGAAGGTAAGATCAAAATATTTCATGCTCTACAAATTAATTGTTCACAACATTTTCTTGAAACATGTGATTGGAATTGGGGATTTCTTAGGTGAACGATGGTGGAATAATTGCTAACATAATGGTTGGATTGCATTTTTCTGTTTTACTCTTTTAACTTTTTGGCTTCTTTTCATTCTTATCGATTACGTACTAAATTCTTACACTCTATTGGGTTGAGGTAAAACAGTATAATATTATGTTACTATTGTATAATGTGTAATAACTTTCTTAAACATTATGCTGCATTGTCCAGTTAATCCTCACAAGTAATTTCACTGTTACGTTGCTGTTAAGAATAAGGTGCTCTGCACAGAAGATAGGTTTATTAATTGAGAAAGTACAGGTACA
Source organism: Isoperla grammatica (assembly GCA_945910005.1). Taxonomy (NCBI): domain Eukaryota; kingdom Metazoa; phylum Arthropoda; class Insecta; order Plecoptera; family Perlodidae; genus Isoperla; species Isoperla grammatica. Next base: position 82,767,943 of record OX246737.1, read on the forward strand.
GTAGATCCCTTATATTCCGTTTTCGACAGTTTTGAAGAGCGCTTAGTTGTCGGGACTGTGTTATCGACTGTCAGACATTTATCTGCAACACAAACTGATAGCAAAACTGTCTAGGCTCGAACTAAAAGCTCACCACTCCGTTCCTGAGTAATAATAAATGGCTTTGTTAATAACGACATGGGGTTACTTTAGCCCAATTTCCTATACCGACCCGGACAAAAATAGGAGAAAGCTGATTCTTTCAGGGTCGCTTAAAAATATCATTTTATATAACATACTTTGGGTCCGCCAAAATCCGCCTTGTGCGTTAGCCGCCATCTTGGAAAATGTCGGCGATTACGGTATTACACTAAATCACTTGTTGTGAGTGCTCTATGTAACATTAAATTACGTGAGTGGTGTCAAATAAAAGATAATATTATGATTAATAATAATAATGTATGGAATTTTAGTTATTTATCATATTACAATAGAAGGAAGTAATTAAGTGATCCACCGCATAAGTGGATATTTGTATTTTGATGATTTGCGATAAACGTAATAACGTATCCATAACTTGTGCTCATACAAAATATAAAGCTTATTCTGTCTAGAACACACGTGCCAAGTCTTATTTACATAACTTTAAAAATGTTTGAGATACGAGCTATTGTATATCTGCATGTTTCGTGGCCGCCATCGCCCAGGACAGAGCAAAACTCATTACCTTAGCCCATCGGTCAGTAACAACACATTAAAAGAAACTAGTTTTTACATGATGACTAAAGAATGTTATTGAGCTTCACTTAGACCAAAGTCACATATGTGCTTAAGTCGCCATTTTGAAAAATGGCGACGGTTACAGTTTTGTCTTCAAACATGCTTTATGAAGACTACATATAACATAAAATAACATGAAGAATCTTAATTGAAAGATATGATTGGGAACTTCTATAAACAGGGGAAAAATCGTAGGTAATTAGATGAGCGTATCGAATGTATCAATCAATTCAAATGGTTCATTCTCTAAATGCGCGAATTTTGTTCGTCGCACATCGGTCAAACGGTTCGACGGATTTGACCAAAATTTTAAACCAACACTATTTAATACTCAAATTGACGATGTCAAGATGAACATAAAAATCCGTCAAGATGACAACCTACAAACAAATAAATTACCAAAAACATTTAAGTTTTAATTTCTGTTAATTGAAACGGACGGATTTAAGTAATGTTTTGAGCTCGTGGTAGAATGGGCCCATGGTAAGTCTGAAAAGGGAGACCATGTTCTCCCCTTCCCCCCCCCCCCCTTTCTCCACTGTCCCACTTACGATTCCTTCTTCTGCAATTTGCCCTGCCGTTCCTAGCTTCTGGACTCTCCTTATGACGACCACCACGATATAAGAAAAATGGATCTGATTCGGAAGACGCCATGTGGCATAAGCTGTCGCGTAAGTCACTAAATGCCAAAAAATAACAATGTTTCATATTTATTTATATCCACAACAAAGGTATTGCCACTGTCTTGGCGAAAGTTAGTTTAACGTTGTAACTGTTACCGTCATTTTGTAAGCGCATTTTTAGTTAATATTTACGGCAATGTTCCCAAACACTGCCGCACTTATAATTATTCACATAGTAAATGTTGTCTATCACTCTCACTTGTTTAGGTGTCTAATTATACAAATTGAACATTGCTACAACACTGTGGCTAGCAGTATTTTGTTGGGGGACGCTGAATAACGCCGAATAGAACAACGCCGAACAATGTTTTATATTTATTTATATCCACAACAAAGGTATTGCCAATTTCTTGGCGAAAGTTTGTTTAACGTTGTAACTGTTACCGTCATTTTGTAAGCGCATTTTTAGTTAATATTTACGGCAATGTTCCCAAACACTGCCGCACTTATTATTCACATAGTAAATGTTGTCTATCACTCTCACTTGTTTAGGTGTCCAATTATACAAATTGAACATTGCTCCAACACTGTGGCTAGCAGTATTCTGTTCATTCGGCGTTTTGTCGTCGGATCTACGTCGAAAAAGATTCGGCGTTGTTCCAGGTTATAAGGTCTACTTTTTTGGGTTAGAATTATACTTGAAAGTGCAGTTGACACGATCGATTCGGCGTTGTTCCATTCGGCGCTATTCAGGCGCCCCTTTTGTTGAATGAATAGAATTGCTCTCCATCCAATGATGTATTTTAGCTCCATAAAGAGACAGTTAACATTTCCTCCTACACCGTTTACTTGTTGTGGATTGTCTTTAGTCATCGTGAGAGGATGGGGAAGTTCACGATTGTTAATGATGATTATTAAGACCCGTTTTATTTCCTTCTTTAAAACAAGCACTAGTCGCGTCACTCACATCATGTCAGTACATAAACAGCCCACTGCAATTTTTCAATTTCTGCTAGCTTGCTCTAAAACCGAGAAATATTATTTCCTTTATTGACTGTGTTGGCAGATCCTGCCCAGCAAGCACAGATTTATGTCCGGTTGTGTTCCATAAGCGGATTACTGCCGGAATATTCGTCCTTAAGTGGAACACTAGCGTTCCACAACCACAAATCCAGCTGCTGGAATACTGCAGGCGGAACACTAGCGTTCCACAACCACAAATCCTGCTGCTGGAATACTACAGGCGGAAAACTAGCGTTCCAGAACCACAAATCCTGCTGCTGGAATACTGCAGGCGGAACACTAGCGTTCCACAACCACAACCCAGCTGCTGGAATACTGCAGGTGGAACACTAGCGTTCCACAACCACAAATCCAGCTGCTGGAATACTGCAGATGGAACACTAGCGTTCCACAACCACAAATCCAGCTGCTGGAATACTGCAGGTGGAACACTAGCGTTCCACAACCACAAATCCAGCTGCTGGAATACTACAGGTGGAACAATAGCGTTCCGCAACCACAAATCCAGCTGCTGGAATACTGCAGATGGAACACTAGCGTTCCACAACCTCAAATCCAGCTGCTGGAATAATGCAGGTGGAACACTAACGTTCCACAACCACAAATCCAGCTGCTGGAATACTGCAGGCGGAACACTAGCGTTCCACAACCACAAATCCAGCTGCTGGAATACTGCAGGTGGAACACTAGCGTTCCACAACCACAAATCCAGCTGCTGACACAGAATTCCGCACTATGAAGAAGTGAATAATATAAGGCTTTCTTTGTATTGTTATTATGTGTTGTGGGCGGAGTGGGGTGGGAATCCCACCGTGGTAAGCAAAACAGTCCAAAACACTGACTGGACTACACAACAAGTCTATACTTCGTGGGTGTTAGACGTTACTTATACGTGTGCTATCATGTTCTTTCGTGACAAAAACAATAAGTTAGTGCATTATTAGTACCATCATAATCTTATTGCGATATTTTGTTTAATCCACTGAATATTGATCCGTGTCGTGGAGTGTGTTTGTGTGTGAGTGTGTGTGGTCGGAAGAAAGGAAACAAGAACCAAACTGACTGGCAACGGTATATTGACGACTCCTGTTTTTAAAACCTAAAATAGGGTTCAACATCGTTATGGACAAGTTCATTATTATAAAAATCACGTGAAGATGCAATTGTTCCTGAAAATCAAAAATACGAAGGTAAGTTTCCTCTCGGTTCGTATTAATATTTTCAAGACAATATCAATTAATATTATCTTCAAAATCCTGTTGTGTTTTTGAGTTGCTTTGCTAACACGGTTTCGTTCACTATAACATCAGGCTGAAGACCGAAGTTGAGCTGTTCGATCGGAAATTACTCTTTGGTTGGACGAATGTACATCGAATTTTATTTACGACTTATAATAATTGTATTACATTTTGCTTCAATATAAATGCGTTACTTTTTTTTAAATATAATCTTAGTTATAGGTAAATTAAAATACATACATACATACATACATACATACATACATACATACATACATACATACATACATACATACATACATACATACAAGGAAGCATACAATCTAAAATTAATATGCATATTATTATTTTATATTTTTTGCATTCACAAGACAGGTATCTAACATAATTTATTAGTATGAAAAATAGTTACGGCTGTGGCTTCGTCTCACATACTTCGCTTATCAAAATACATCTTTTTTGGCAGGATTTTAACTAGCCAGAGTTGACAACTATTCGCCTAAGTTCAATCTTATTCAAACGCGCCGTTTTAATAAGGGTTTGGTTTGAATAGGAAGGGTTCGATACATTATTTGGTAAAACTTGCGTTTTCCCTTTGTTACGTTGTTTCCCTTTGGACGTCAAAAATTCATTTTCCGGGGGCCAAACCCCCCCGACCCCCCCTTTTTCGTTCGGGCCGTCTACCACACACTGTAATTTAGGTCTTCACCCACATTGGGGGGGGGGGGGGGGGGGGGGGGGGAGAGCGTTGTGAGTGACTGGGTGTTGTGGGTCGATGATAAAAATATTAATGAATTATAATATTTTTGTAATAAATTGTCCGAAACTTTTAATCATATTTCTCACGCTTGCACGCCCTGCTTTGTGCATACTACCACCATTAAGCTTGTCTCTTCAGAATATCATAATTTTATTTTGTAAAATAAACAGCAGCACCTAACATAAAAAGCACCTTAGGTCCAAATGTCCTCTGCCCTCAGATGAAACCTTTTTGTGGTGGTTATTTACACTTTGCTCTTCATTGTGGTTATTAATTGTCATTTAACGGTAAAATTGAAGGGACGTTATTGAAAGAAATAGTTATACTCTAATCTAGAGCTTGGCCGTTTTTTGATGCTCTATTATTTGTATTGTATTGCGGTGAATCCCTTAGATTTAGAAATTGGTCTACCAAACCACCAAATTATTTATAGCCTTGGACTGTGACTTGATATAGTTTTGTAATTTATCTTTAACTTTATTTTAGTTGCTGTGAGAGCCAACTCCAAAACTGCCCAAGTCAATGACATTCAATCATGCACAGCCTCTGCAAGACATGAAGTGTTCAGTGACATCCATGTCATTGTAAAGGTTGGAGATGGACGCCGGATTAGCGCGAAAACAGAATAGAAGCCGAACAACAACAACAACAATCGCAATTGGCGACTCCAGATTACAATTCGAATTGTAGTGTGACGCTACGCCTACGCGGGCCTGCTAATATAACGCTTAAATGCGCAAGGTCGTCCGTCCGAGACGCCTCCCGAGCCCTATCCGATATGAATTATACTGCAATAACACGTGCGTTTACAACCGTGAATTTAACATTGTATGTTCGTGCGACTGTCCCAAAGAGTGTTTTTTTTTTAGTATATTTAAGTAATGCTATGGTGTTTAAACTTTTGGATTACTGTCTATGTGTGCATACATTTTGTATGCCCACATTAATAATCGGAGGAGACGAAGACGTAATAAAGTATGAAATTGTAAAAAGTCGAGTTTTTGTGTGTGGCTTGAAGGTAACCATGGAAACATATCCATCAAAGCAGAGAATTATGATTTAACTTTTGTGTGAGCTACAGTACGTAGTTCCTATGGCATGACATTACGTTATGACAATCCATATGCCACCTTTTTTTCGAAGACGGTCCTTTTAATGTGTTGGTTTTGAATCTTGACGTAACATTGTAACATTGTTCAAATCATACAACTCTACTGTAGAATTGTATATGCAATACACTGTGGTATGTAATGTAATTTGTGAATTGTAAGTAGTTTTGATAAAATGAAATTGCTTTCTACCTCAATTTCATATTGTATTTTAAGCAACCCGAATCCATATTTCCTACATCTATCATCTAATTTAGCAATTGGCATTGTGATTACTCTGTGTGTGAACAGGTAGCTACTATCTCACAAGATTGATCCATATTTGTTTCAAATACACTGTATGTAATACACTGTTTGTAATAATGATGATTTCAAGTGTGGTGCAGATGAACGTAGGCTTTATTGCTCGTTGATAGTCTTGACTGTTCCTGGAACGCATGTTCGTATTTGTTACTTTCATAATGAAACTAAACAATTATTATCCGTAATGAACGTAATTTATGTACGTTTGTTTATTTAAAATGTGATTACAATCGCATATTTTCATACAATTTTACGTATTCTAGCTACATGGTTTTGGTACTTCGGGTTTCTTTAGTGCGTCGTAATGACAAAGTATAAAACGCGTGCACATTTATATTACTACATGCGACTAGTATTTTACAATAATCATCCTCTTCTCTTTACTGAAACAATGCAAAGTTTTGTTGGTTCAGTTTAACAACGCAATCTCAAAGTGGCGAGATGCTAGGACCGAACAGTGACCATGAGAACCGGCTTATTTTGATCTATGTTATTTGTTAGCGATGTAAGTCAGTCCTACAAGTGATGGAAAACTGCAGGAAGACTACTCATTTCCAACAAACTCTGTACAAATTGCATTGATTTAAAACAAATGGAATTTTGCCGGAAATCCGCTAGTTGTCAATAAACTGCTTTGGTTCACCTACAGTGTTCCGCTCGCGTTCCACAAGCATATATCCAGCACAAAAAAGTTGTGGAATGTTAGCGTTCCACTGCAGTTAATCCAGCAGTATGTCCCGCTCATTACTGCTGGAATTCCTACAGTGTTCCGCTCGCGTTTCACAAGCATATATCCAGCACAAAAAGGTTGTTGAATGTTGGCGTTCCACTGCAGTTAATCCAGCAGTATGGTTACCCCTTCACTGCTGGATTTCCTACAGCGTTCCGCTAGTGGGCCATAAACTAAAATCCGCTTGTGGGAAACTTCTGGAAGCTGTGCCAAATCCACTATGCGTTCCACAAGCGCACCTCCAGTGCTTTTCCATAAGCTCGGGTGCTGGACGTGCTACAGTATTCCATACGAAATCCATCACTTTGTGCTACTTGGGTGGCGATACCATTAAAATGACAACGTCTTGAGAATTTTGACCAATTAAGATAACAAGTAATCTGTATCATTACCAACTTCTGCAACTGGGGGACCACTGTCTGCCAAGTTTAATGTTGTCACCACTATTAGAGTGCATGCAGCAGTTTTTTCATTGACAATGTTTATATCTTGAAACATTAACCGATTGGAACACTTTTAAATTTTTCAATTCCCAGGAATGCGGCCGCTGACGTAAGCTTAGTACGTCTAGTAATATGCAATGCATGAGCGAATCTCCAAAGACAATTTCGTGTGAGGTGGTCTAGGCCATGTACGCGATGGAGAAGGACCCCCCCCCCCCACCCCCCAACCCCCCCAACCCCCCCCCCCCCCAACTATTATGTTGGTACTCTTTGCATATCTCAGTTCGTGGGTGCAAGTAACCGTTGATTGATGCAATAGCCTGTTCAAAATGTTTCGTTCTACTTATCATACTGTTATCATCAAATAGTGATGGTGATGGATAACAGACAAGAGTTGCTCTATCGCATTTGACTGTTTATCATCATGGGGGTCGTCATAAGGAGAGTCCAGCAGAAGAAGGGCAAATTGCAGAAGAAGGAATCTTAAGTGGGACAGAGGAGAAGGGGGGGCAGGGAGGGAACAGGGTCTCCTTTTTCAGACTTACCATGGGTTACTTAGAATGGGTTATTCTACCACGAACCCAAAACATTTTAAATCCGTCCGTAAATTTCAATTAACAGAAATTAAAACTTAAATGTTTTCGGTAATTATTTTTTTGAAGGTTGAAATCTTGACGGATTTTTATGGTCATCTTGACATCGTCAATTTGAGTATCAAAGAGTTTTGGTTTAAAATTCTGGTCAAATCCGTCGAACCGTTTGACCGGTGTGTGACGAACACAATTCGCGCATGGAGAGAATGGACCATTTGAATTGATTGATACATTCGCTACGCTCATCTAATTACTTACAATTTTTCCCCTGTTTATAGAAGTTCCCAATCATATCTTTCAATTAAGATTCTTCATGTTATTTTATGTTATATGTAGTCTTCATAAAGCATGTTTGAAGACAAATCTGTAACCGTCGCCATTTTTCAAAATGGCAACTAAAGCACATATGTGACTTTGGTCTAAGTGAAGTTCTATTATATTCTTTAGTCATCATGTAAAAACTAGTTTCTTTTAATGTGTTGTTACTGACCGATGGGCTAAGGTAATGAGTTTTGCTCTGTCCAGGGCGATGGCGGCCACGACACATGCAGATATACAATAGCTCGTATCTCAAATATTTTTAAAGTAATGTAAATAAGACTTGGCACGTGTGTTCTAGACAAAATAAGCTTTATGTTTTGTATGAACACAAGTTATGGATACGTTATTACTTTTATCGCAAATCATCAAAATACAAATATCCACTTATGCGGTGGATCACTTAATTACTTCCTTCTATTGTAATATGATAAATAACTAAATTTCATACATCATTATTATTGATCATAATATTATCTTCCATTTGACACCACTCACGTAATTAAATTTTACATAGAGCACTCACAACAAGTGATTTAATGGAATACTGTAATCGCCGACATTTTCCAAGATGGTGGCTAACGCACAAGGCGGATTTTGGCGGACCTGAAGTATGTTATATAAAATAAAATTTGTAGGCGACCCTGAAAAAATCAGCTTTCTCCTAATTTTGTCCAGGTTAAAACCTAAAATTCCTCCTCTCCCATTTCCATGCCTATAACTTTGTACTTGCTGGAATAATGAGCTCTTTAGATAAACTGAAACCATGCACAGGCTTAGACTATCAAAGGGAGGGAACGTCAGACACGGACTGCTATTTTTTTACAAAACGAAATTTTGCTTCTGGCCACGAGCTCATTATTTCAAAATTGTTCACTCTTGTTTGTTATTTACGTCCAATTATCTAATCCTCATTCACTAACCTCTATTCATCCCCTGTAAATCTAGAATATATCCTTGTGTGTTGTTTTTATTTTACCAAATTATTGTATGGAAAATACCAACAAGTAGACCATAACTTGTTTTTATGACATGATTCTTACCTTGAATCATATCATATCGACGTCTTTATTTGTACTAGAAAACTTCTGCTTCCTTATTTGACATAGCCTAGGTTGTGCTGGGACTGGCTATTCAAGATAAATTTCCAAAAATGAAATCGATTCTCATGATTTCAATGATAAAAAAGGGTGATACGAGTTATCTACAATTCTACTTTCTAGGAATGACTGCCATTATAACAGCTTTTAATTAAGAACAGTTCCTAATACATGCGGAGAGGGGGACTGAATGTACAATTACATTGTAGAGGAGTGGTTGGGTATAATGTCATTTATTTTAAATATTTATAGGCTATACTACATCTTCTCTTTCTTTGTCATATTTATTCTTGAATTTTTAAGTAAAGCGTCGATGGTTTTTAATATGATTTATGTTTTGAAGTTTTCAGAGGCGTACTATATCTTGACCAACTTGTCATTATAATAAAACAAGTCACGTATTTTAGTAGAAGCAACGAAGGCAAAAATCTGGTTTATCCGCCACTAATTGCAAGAGTTTTGTTTTTTGTGTTTACATATTCTAAAAAATGTGCTGATTATGTACATATAAAGTCTACCACCAAAATCTGATGAAATTGCTTAAAATTGCATTTTAATTACGCATAGTTAAAATTGAAATTATTTTTTTTATCGAAACTGATTGCCAAATTAAAAAATGGTTTCACCTTAATGCACGAGTACTTTATATTTACATCAAATAAATTTTAAAAAACTTCAAAAAAGTCATTACATTACGATTAAATACCATTTTAATCAAATTTACATCAGTTTAATTTAAAATTTCATTCTAGGAAAACCAATCGAAAAAATGAGTCTACTTCATTAAAACGTTTTATTATGAACCAGTTGACAACATATATAACGATTATCAAAAGTCTAACACTTTTGATTACGTTTCAATCAATTTAATTGTGACTTTTAATTTTTTAATCGATAAATGAGCCGTATTGGTCGTTTGTGAAGTCTCATCAACATCATTATGTACCACAATAAACATGCATATACATGTGATATTTTCACATCGTACTCAGGTGTATATCGCTAATTAGTTTGTAATTAAATATGCTAATTAGTAATTATATGCTAATTATTAATGAATAATTAAAATATTGAAAATCCTACAAAAATAAATGAATGAACATCACATAAATAGCTTTTATATTGAACAACATTCGAAATTGACGATCGCTTATCATCAAAATAAAACTCATTGCCTATAATTTAATTGAATACTGATATTAATATTATCATTAATTTAATGTAATGTGTGATGCAAACAACAATACCAATAATCAGATTTTTACTGAATTCTACTATGCCACTTTACCCACACAAGTATTGTGTCAGTACGAGTCATATCCGTATTAAACATCAATTAGTGATATAATTAGGATTGATAACAGATAACGCTGTGAAGTAAGGTACACATTTGTATTTATTTACATTTTCCTAACAATAAAGAGCGATTAAATTTGAATTGGGTCAGTTATATTATGTTATTTATGGCAAATACGGGTAATATTATGAACAAAAAGAATTGTGTCACAATCGTGATTACAACATAATTACATAGTTATGTCATGTTCTGAATCTCGCGTCCACAAGCAAAGTAAACCAAGTGCATTCAAGTTTTTTGTAGTAGACGATGATCAATCAGTTGCTTACAATAAACAAAAAATATTGCATAAAACATTTCAAAACGATTATAAACAAACCCAATTTGATAAACAAACAATTTTAATTTTGAATTTGGTAAAAAATAAACAAATAACTCATTTGGAATATTACGTGCATCATGTTGACTCTTGCTTGTGAACCAATCAGTTGGAAATTAAGTTACAAGGCTGAACTGAGTAAACAATTATAACTTTGTGCTGGGAAAATAATCAAATATAGAGAAAATGTAATTTTCCTTAAGTTCCTCAATAAATTTGACAGTACCATAGCCTACATTACGTATATATAAGTTAACACAGTTGTATTTAGCATACAACTAAACGATATTTGAAGGAAAATGTATGCAATGCATTAATTTTCTTACACGCAATATTGGGCTGTAATACAACATCTAGGGTATTTGGACTCGGAAAAGTAGCTAGTTTAAAAATCATCTCCACACTTTCGCTCACAAGTAGATTCATTTAATTCCCCTAATACATCGAGAGAGAAGATTACCAGTTCTGGAGAACAGGCGCTCGTTGTACTTTATAATGGAAAACCCGGTACAAACCGTAACTCGTCACGTCACGAAATGTTTGTGGCAAAAGAAGGGAGAGCGAACACTTACGTAGAACCGGAAACTCTGCCTCCCACTGAAAATGCAGGAATGTTTCACAGCATGAGAGTTTACTTTCAAGTTCAAGTGTGGAAAGGAAACCACCTTAAACCAGAAGACTGGGGGTGGAAATTGGTAGGTGACAGGTTGATGCCGATAAAAACTGATAATGTGACGGCACCAGAAGAACTTATATCAGTCATTCGATGTAACTGTCAGAAAAATTGCAGCAGTATGAGATGCAGTTGTAGAAACAACGGTTTGTTGTGCACCCCTGCATGTGGGACCTGCAAGGGATCTTGCTGTGACAACTGTTCACTGTTGGACGTGCCTGATGATGAGTTGATGTGGAGTGAAAGAGTTGACATTGCCTGAATGTAAGTGTATGCTAAATACAATTGTGTTAACTTATATATCCTTAATGTAGGCTAAAGGTACTTTCCAATTTATTGAGAAACTAAGTGCAAATTACATTTTCTCTATATTTAATTATTTTTACAGCACAAAGTAATAATTTTTTACTCAGTTCAGCCTTGTAACTTAATTTCCAACTCTTTGGTTCACAAGCAGAGTCAATATGATGCACGTCATATTCCAAATGCGTTATTTGTTTATTTTTTACCAAATTCAAAATTCAAATTGTTTGTTTGTCAAATTGGGTTTGTTTATTATCGTTTTGAAATGGTTTATGCAATATTTTTTGTTAATTATTAGCAACTGATTGAACATCGTCTTCAACAAAAAACTTGAATGCACTTGGTTTACTTTGCTTGTGGACGCGAGATTCAGAACATGACATAACTATGTAATTATGTTGTAATCACGATTGTGACACAATTCTTTTTGTTCATAATGTTACCCGTATTTGCCATAAATAACATAATATAACTGACCCAATTCAAATTTAATCGCTCGTTATTGTTAGAAAAATGTAAATAAATACAAATGTGTACCTTACTTCACAGCGTTTTCTGTTATAAATCCTAATTATATCACTAATTAATCATGTATTATACGGATATGACTCGTACTGATACAATACTTGTGTGGATAAAGTGGCATAGTAGAATTAAGTAAAAATCTGATGATTGGTATTGTTGTTTGCATCACACATAACATAAAATTAATGATAATATTTATATCAGTATTAAATTAAATTATAGGCAATGAGTTTTATTTTGATGATAAGCGATTGCCAATTTTGAATGTTGTTCAATATTTATGCTATTTATGTGAAGTTCATAATTTATTTTTGTAGGATTTTCAATATTTTAATTATTTATCAATAATTAGCATATAATTACTAATTAGCATAATAAATTATAAACTAATTAGCGATATACACCTGAGTACGATATGAAAATATCATATATATATGTATATACATATATGCATGTTTATTGTGGTACATAATGATGTTGATGAGACTTCACAAACGACCAATACGGCTCATTTATCGATTAAAAAATTATAGGCCACAATTAAATTGATTGAAACGTAATCAAAAGTGGTAGACTTTTAATAATCGTTATAAATGTTGACAACTCGTTCATAATAAAGACGTTTTAATGAAGTAGACTCATTTTTTTTTATTCGTTTTCCTAGAATTAAATTTTGATTAAACTTATGTAAATTTGATTAAAATTAGTTTAATCGCAATTTAATGACTTTTAAGATATTTTTTAAAAATTATTTGATGTAAATATAAACTCCTCGTGCATGATGGTGAAAATATTTTGTAATTTGGCAATCAGTTTCGATAAAAAAGATTTTAATTTTAATTACGCGTAATTAAAATGCAAATTAAAGCAATTTCCCATCAGATTTCGGTGGTAGACTTTATATGTGCGTAATCAGCACATTTTTAAGAATATGTGAACACAAAAAACAAAACTCTTGCAATTTGTGGGGATCAAAACCGTTCTTTGCTTCTACTATTTAGAATACTGATAACTTAACAACAAAGAAACAGGAATTCTAGCAAGTTACGAATTTGTGGTATTGATTATTCATATCAGTGTTCATATTTATCTTTGTTGTATTTCTATAAACTTATTTATTTCTATATCTTAAATCTCCTTTTCCAATGTGTACTGTATGCCATGAATGTAAAGGTATTTTAGATGTATGCACATTTTAATATTGTCTTATCTTCTCTGGGATTTCAATGTTTATTGTAGAATCAAGGTGTGTGATGCATTTTTGTAGGGTACACATATATGGTAGAGTTATATTTTTATTCAAATTAGTTGTGGTATTTTGACAGTGGATAATCGAGAGAAATAAAGTTTTGCGTTTTACAACCGACAAGGTTACTATTTTAAAACATAATTTTTGTACAGACAGTATTTGTGTATCTTGAAAAACTAGGACAGGGAAATAATTTTAGTTTGCGAAGCATGTTGCATTAAGCCAAACTGCGTGTAGAATGAAAGATGCCTGTCAAGGGGGAAGGTTTTGCAACAAGTGATGTATAAATTCTCGGAATTTATTTTTGGGGAATATTCCCGGGAAAATTCCTTGGAATATTCCCCAGAGTCGGGAATTTTAGGGATTTTTTGTGTTTAGTCTACAAGAATAAATTATAGGCCTAAGTTAATGCTCCAATGAAAAACAAGATGTGTCATAAAATGCTTGAAATGATTTCTATTTACGCTACCTATGATAGGTGGAGGCCGGAGGGTAAGCTGACAGTAAATTTCCAATCTAAAAATATGAGTTAGTTTGTTTTATGACAGATAATTTTTACTTATAATGGCGTTTTCCAATGGCCGCACTGGACCGCACTGAATGCACCTTCAACGATTAAAACAACAATGCACAACCATACGCGTCCGCAGTGTCTAACATTTGACCCCGCACGAGAAGGCGCGGTACAACTGGGGTCTGGGCCGAAGCCTAAGCCGCCGGAAGCAATTTCGCCCATGGCGAAATTTTTTTCGGTTGATGCATTAACGTTTATGGCATAAAATCGAGAATGACGAGGGCCTCGATAAAACGCGACTTTAGTACGCGATGACGCATTCCAGTGCCATGGGATCTTGTGGCCCGTATAGAGCCATGTTTCGTTTCGTTCCGATGGCGGTCGAAGTTGACACAGTAGGTGCGGCCTGGGTCTTGAGCACGCCTATGTGCACAACAATATAATAGGCGCACCGAGTGCAGCCCATTGGAAAACCTCATAAGTGCATAATACATTATCAGTGGTTTAACTAATGTAAGGGCCGCTTTCATTTAGGGACCTACTTAGCATTATATAAGCGGACATATTCAGCCATCAAGAGAAAATGTAACAAAATATCAAAACGAATGAGTTGTATGTAATAATAAGGTTGTACAGTATACACTGTCAGGGAAACACCAGCTAGCAAACCCCCCCAAGAATGCAAGCCCAGCATGAGACCCCCCCTTCCCCCCCTCCACCTACAATAGTATCTAGTGGATTATAAAAAAACACTCTCGTTAACTGGCAAATATGTAATAAAAACACTGTAGGACTTACACAATTAAAATATTCAATATTTTAACTGTGTAAGTCCTACAGTGTTTTTATTAGTATCTAGTGGGTTAATTGTGGGCCTTCGACATCTACTCATGTATAATGACCTGGGATGAAAATATTAATCTAAGAATTGATTTAATTAACAAAAATATAAATTCCCTACTTTGGGAATTTAAATGGGGTCGGGGAATATTCCCGGGAAAATTCCTTATATATTATATACGGGAATATTATATATCAAGGATCCGGCTCGGCTGTATAACAGTGATATTAATAATAAAAATAATAATAATAATTATAATAATAATAATAATAATAATAATAATAATAATAATAATAATAATAATAATAGTAATAATAATAATAATAATAATAATAATAATAATAATAATAATAAAAATAATAATAATAATAATAATAATAATAATAATAATAATAATAATAATAATTATTATTATTATAATGATAATAATAATAATAACATTAAGATTAGATACCTAATCGTAGTTTGTAAAGGGCTCGTATAACGTTTTAAAATCGTTTCAGAGACCGATCGGTAAAAACGAATCTACAAATGAAGAAAATAATATATACATAATAAATATAATAAATATATAATAAATATAAATAATATATTACTTTCTTCATTCGAAGATTCATTCTTACCGATCGGTCTCTGAAACGATTTTAAAACTAAAGACATGTTTGACGAGCCCTTTACAAACTACGATTTGGTATCTAATCCAAATGTTATTATTATTATTATTATTATTATTATTATTATTATTATATTTATTATTATTATTCATATTATTTTTATTATTATTATTATTATTATTATTATTATTATTATTATTATTATTATTATTATTATTATTATTATCACTATTACTACTATTATTATTTTATTGTTGCAATACATACAAACTCGGTCAAAACCGGCATAAACATGTTGTACGGACACAAATGTCAAGTATTTCCATGTGTTTACTTATTAAAATCTACTTAGAACTACTTAATATATCTTCTTCTTCTTCTTCTTCTTCTTTTTCTTCTTCTTCTTCTTCTTCTTCTTCTGCTTCTATTATTATTATTATTATTATTATTATTATTATTATTATTATTATTATTATTATTATTATTATTATTATTATTATTATTATTATTATTATAATTTTTATTATTATTATTAATAATAACCTAAACATTAATAACGAATAACATTAATAATAACGAGCCGGATCCTTGAAATATAATTTTTTCTTCATTCGTAGATTCGTTCTAACTGATCGGTTTCTGTAACAATTTTAAACCCAAAGATATGTTTGAAGAGCTGTTCAAAAACTATGATTAGGTATCTAATCTAAATGATACTATCTGTGTTAATAACGCTGTTATATATACAGCCCAAACGGATCCTTGGTATATATTATTTTCTTCATTCGTAGATTCGTTCTTACCGATTGGTCTCAGTAACGATTTTAAAACTGAAGATATGTTCAAAAATCCCTTAAAAACTACGATTATATATCTTATCCACATTTAATTATTATAATTAATAATACTGTTATACAGCCGAGCCGGATCCTTGATATATTTTTTTCTTAATTCTTAGATTCATTCTGACCGATTGGTCTCTCCAAAGATTCGTTTGAAGAGCCCCTTAAAAAACTACGATTATGTATCTGATCTAAATATTGTTATTATAATTAATAACACTGTTATACAGCCCTACCTGTTCCTTGGTATATAATTTTTTCTTTTTCTTTTTTCCGGCTCGGCTCTATAACAGTGTTGTTAATAGTAATAATAGTAATAATAATAATAATAATAATAATAATAATAATAATAATAATAATAATAATAATAATAATAATAATAATAATAATAATAATAATTATAATAATACAATTTGGATAAGATACCTAATCGTAGTATTTTAAGGGCTTTTTGAACATATCCATCTATACCATAGCATATCATAGCCAACAACGGCTACTTAACTTCATCCCAGAGTCTTATAAACGCAGTATTACCCGAACAAGAACTCGAAAAACGCCCCCTTTTCCGGTCGTCATAGGTAGCTTACCATAGGTCTTTACTGCACTCATTCATCATACACACAGCCCGCTCACTCCTCACTCGTCTCTTGTTACATATCTTACAGTATCTACATCACCTGGTTGATGCGTATTCGCGACTTCTGGGTTGGGAACCGCTAAGTTCAAATCTGAATGTTGTAACGTACCTTGTAGCGTTACACTCCAACGGGGTGGTTTTTCTTTTCTCTTCTTTCAACTCGTCAGACTCATCACCGGATTCGTCGTTGGGACTAGGTTTTAAATCCTTGACATGCCAGTTCCCGACTTTTTTTCTTTCCATATCCACTAGTACTAGTGTGTACACGAGAGGTGACATTTTTTTCAGTATTCTGCATTTAACATATTTAGGTGCCAATTTTGCTGAATAGTTCTAAGTGGCGTCTGACAAGGTGTAGGACTTTTTCCAAACTATTTCCCCTTCCTGGTATTCTACTGGACGCCTCGGAAGATTATAGGTTCTCTGATTTCTGGTATAAGCCTTATTTAGTTTCCTCTCGACGTCATTGTTAATTGGTACAAGTCGCTCAACCTGGTTTACATGTGCTTGCCGGTCGTCAATTTGTATTTCGTTCGGCCTATTTATACCTTTGCCGTATTCATTCCCGCAGATGGCCGGTTCTCGTCCGAAATTTAGATAGGCTGGAGTGTAACCTGTGACTTCATGTCTGCCGTGCGAAGCGCAAACCCAATTTTAGGAACCTCAATATCCCCCTCGCTTTGATCACCTCGTATGTAGGATGTAATGGCGGTTTTTACTACTTGATTAACCCGCTCAGCCGGATTCGTTTGCGGATGATAAAAGGCATTTAACCACACTTTTTTAATTTCATAATTAGCTGTAATTTGTCTCAAAACTTTGACGATGTACTGTTTTCCGTTGGCACATACGACGATTTCGGGAACGCTTTAAATGAGAAATACATCCTCTTCTAAATGTCTTGCCACTGCTGCGGCGGTAGCGGCCCTCAGAGAATAAAGTAGCTCATACTTGGTGAACCAATCACATACCACGAGTAGAAAGGTCTTGCCCTTCTTGGACCTAGGGAAAGGCCCCAGTTGATCGGTACTGATCATTTGCCAGGGACGATCTACTTTTCTCTGTCTTCCCATGAGTCCTGCTGGCCTAAGTTGTGGTACTTTATGTGCCGGACACGTTTCACATTTTCTAACATAGTTTGCAAGGTCTGCCGCCATCTTAGGCCAGTAGTACTTAAGTCGAGCCCTCTTTATCGTTTTGTAAGTTCCTAAGTGAGCCGCCAGCGGACTGCGGTGACACTCTTCAAATACCTTGTATCTGGCGGCTTTGGGTACTACCATTTTCCACGCTCCTTCCTCCTCATAGAGTTCCCCATGTCTGGGATGGACATGTTTATACAAGTAGGGCTGTTCTAGTCGCCATTCGGGATATTGTGCTGGCCTCGTTGTTACTTTCTCTATCATATTTTTGTACCATCGATCCTGATCCTCTTCATAGAACTCAATAGGGAAGGCTCACACATTTTTTTTATTTGTTTACTGGTTACCTCAAGTTAAAATAAACGGGAACTAATTGGTTTCGGCCCGAAAGGTGCATTAACATCGCTTTAACAGCAAGTCAAAGATATTGCTTTCAAAACACGCTCAGAAACGGACCTGCACCATCTTGCTCGCGATTAAAAGGTTCTGACGTCATATCTCAGTAAACAACAATTTTATATCATACAAATAGAACCGAAATCCCACTCTTTAGTAGATTATTGCTCTCATAAGACTTTAACTGAACCAAAGTTTATTTCTTGTTGGTAAATAAACACTGCTCAACATTAATTAACATCAATTTGTTAAATAATTGCATTATTTTAAACACGTTTTGGTAAATACTGTATCAAAATGTATTTTCTGAAGAAAACAGTGGTATAAAAGGCATTGTTGTAAAGTCACTGCATCCTAGATATTGTAAAATGTCCAGTTTACAATTGTTGATATTATTAAGAATACTTCAAGAAAGCAGTTGTTTACATGAGTTATGACGTCAAGAGCCGTTTTTCAATTACAGAACTGGAAGTTCCAAATTTCAAACTTTAAATGCTAATAGAATTGGAAATATACGCTTCTCACATATTAAAATTTAAAATTATACTGCCCGTATTATTAGATAATGATCTTCCATTTTTGGGTACTTTGAGAAATATTTTTTTTAATGAGACTTCCCTATTGTTCAGATTACTAATGATTTAGAATCCTTTCAGGGTATGCGTAACGATAAGAATTACCAGTACCACCTAATGAGGATTTCACATCTGAATGAGACGATAGCAAATATACTAGATGACACTCGAGAAAGAAATGTAAAGAAAACGAACCTGACGAAGGCATGCATCAACTTGTCTGAGAAGTTAAACGAAGGTGCTCCACGTTCTCCGCGGGATAAGGACGTTAAAAGAAACGCTAGTAAACAGCATTCAGATTCGAAAAGTTCTTTAGCAGAAGACAGTACGCAGGGTCGCGGGAACACGAAACGCAAACCCCAATCTCACAGTGTGGCGTGAGTTTTCGAGGTGGTGGGAGGGGTTAAGTGTAACCGCGTTTATAGAACGGGTAGATGAGCAATGGGGTACCCGCAATATGAGTAAAAGTGACTTGTGGAATGCCGCCATAGATTTAAGCCCTGAGTTGGTTCCGATCAGTTAGAAAAGAGGTGCATTCTTGGGACGAGCTAGCAGTATTATTGAAGGAAGAATTCCAGCCCGCAAACTATGAGGATGACTTATGGGATGAAATTAACTAGGAAAACGCTCTGTTTGACGCGTTGATAAGCGAGCGCGTCCATATCGACGAACGCTCTGGCAAAATGATCTCAAAGCTAATAAAAACAACATTTAACAACAATTCAAGAATGCGCATTACAAACATATTTCCATAGCTATTATACTTCCCGATATTGTTGAATGCAGTGCAATGTGCGTTGCAAAGAATTTTCGTTGTCATTATGTCTAGTGTTTTCGCCGCGGTCCGCCACCGTTACTAACTGTTATTGACAGCAATAGAAATGTAATTTTTGCCCATAATACGTATCGGATCGCGTTTAAATTAGTATATTCGTAACCGAACAAAAATTTACTATGATATATCCACCACACATTTTGCCGTTACCGTGTTTCAGAAATATATTTTCGAGTAACTTTCGTGTAACTTTGCCAATACTTATTAGATCGCCATTAGATTAACATATTCGTAACCGGACAAATCTGTAGAAAAATCTGTCTATCTCACATTTTGCCGCCATTTTGTTTCAGAAAATATTTTGCAGTAACTATGGTGTAGCTTTGTAACTTTTCGAACGATTTTGCCTCAAAACTATACACCTTCAATCCACATCGAGGTTTGTAGATGGTCCAAATTTCAAGTTGATCAGACTTTCGGTTCGACCGCTATCGACAGACATAAAAAAAAAACAAAAAACAAACAAACAAACAAACAAACAAACAAACAAACAAACAAACAAACAAACAAAAAAACAGAATGAAGTGCCATAAGAGTCTAGTGGAGACGCTCGCTTCGCTTACTTAAAAATAGAACTCGGGGAAAGCAGGAACCATAAGGGATATTTTTGGCCGTACATACTATCGTATTACATGGATCGATTATGTTTAAAAGAAATAAGGTATATTCAAGAGTTGAAAACTTTGTGTACAAAAATAGAGGAAACAAAGTAGCAAATGGATAACTTTCACACTCCGGGTAAAAGTACCCGATTGCTGGAACCCGACTTGGCGTATATACATAGGCAAGAGGCGGGTGAGGAGAGGCCGTTGCTATCGTACGAAGTGACTATAACGAAGGCCTCGGGTGATGTGGCTGGAAAAGCCGGAACGCCGGACGACCGCGGCTGTTCAAGGTCGGACACCGACGGAGGAAGTACAATATTCCCCACTCTAAACGGTATTGCTATCGGTGCGGGAGTGAAGGGGTAACTAAACTGAAGTGCCCCAAATGCAATCCGAAGCCGGCGGAAAACTCGTAAGCTGTGGGACAGCACCATAATTGGGGTACCAGCGACCTACAGCAAATCTAATGCGTACCCAAACAGGGAGTACAGCTATTCCTAGGACCGAGACAGAAAGAAGCGCCGATTCTTGGGGAGATTGGTTAGAGAAAGTGAAAGATTTTTGTTCCAGTTCAGGGGTAGCGCCGGTGATAGGATTCAAGGAACACGATAACCGACCCTATATTACCGTAGAAATGAACGGACACTCGGTGACCGGTTTACTGGATTCGGGGGCCAATTGCACGTTTGCAGGAAGTCCGGGCATTGCTTTGATGAAAAGTTGGGGAATCAAGATTAAAGACACGATAAGCAAGCCTATTTTCACAGCAGATGGCTCTGAACAAGAAATAATTGGCGAAATAAAAGTAAGCATTAAAGTTGAAGGAAAACGTGAGGATATATCGGTATTGATGGTTCCCACACTGCACCAAGCCTTTATTTTTGGTATAGACTTTTGGCGCTTAGTCGACATAGTACTCGATGTAGGGAAAGAAAGTTTTAATAGCAACAAACCGGAAAAAACGGTCGGGTGGCGAGTCCATGAAGTCATATCTATCGAAACGAGGGATAGCTTGACCGAAGCACAGGAAGCTGAACTTGACCAGCTAATCAAACAATACAAAGAAGTCTCGGCAAAAGGATCGGCAAAGAGGAACAGGTCATAGAGTACTCCAGCAGAGCTCTAAACGAAGCTGAACGTAGCTATTCGACCAGTGAACGAGAGTGTTTGGCAGTGGTGTCACTTGTCAGCCGTCGAGAAATTTAGACCGTACGCAGAGGGCACCAAATTAAGGGTTATAAACCGACCACTACTCGCTCCTATGGTTGGCCAACTTAAAGGACCCTAGGGGAAGATTAGCAAGGTGGGCTGTCAAATTACAACAATACGATTTTGAACTGTTCCACCGCAAAGGAAAAGATAATGTGGTGCCGGACGCATTGTCCCGGCCATTCACGGTTGCTGTTGAAACAATAGGGAAGTCTCATCAAAAATAAATATTCCTCAAAGCACCTATAAATGGAAGATCATTATCTAAAAATACGGGCGGTATAATTTTTATATGTGAGAAGCGTATATTTCCAATTCTATTAGCATTTTAAGTTTGAAATTTGGAACTTCCCGTTTCGTAATTGAAAAACGGCTCTTGACGTCATAACTCATGTAAACAACTGCTTCCTTGAAGTATTCTTAATAGTATCAACAATAGTAAACTGGACATTTTACAATATCTAGGATGCAGTGACTTTACAACAATGCCTTTTATACCACTGTTTTCTTCAGAAAATACATTTTGATACAGTATTTACCAAAACGTGTTTAAAATAATGCAATTATTTAACAAATTGATGTTAATTAATGTTGAGCAGTGTTCATTTACCAACAAGAAATAAACTTTGGTTCAGTTAAAGTCTTAGGGTCAAATGCATGTTCCTTTCTCACGTGCTCCTCAACTCAGCCTTTCCTCAGACTCGGCCAACCATCAATCACGGAGCAGCATTGTTATGTAGACTGCTTTGTGATTGGTGGTTGGGCGAGTCTGGGGAAAGGCTGAGTTGAGGAGCACGTGAGGAACAACTATGCATTTGACCATTATAAGAGCAATAATCTACTAAAGGGTGGGATTTCATTTGTATGATATAAATAGAATAGAGTGGGTGCGCAACAGTGTTAATAATACTAATAATAAATTTTGGATAAGATACCTAATCGTAGTTTTTAATGGTTTTTCGAACATATCTTTAGTTTTAAAATCGTTTCAGACACCGATCTGTAAGAACGAATCTACGAATGAAGAAAATAATATTATATATTTTAGGGTCCGGCTCGGCTGTATATAGTCCTTTGCATAACGAGAATGACGGGAAAATTTGGGTCAAAGGATGACATATATCAAAAGAAAGCTTGAGACGAGTACTTTTCAAAACACCATGATATACCTCTGGCAAATCCAGCTTTCTATGTCAAAACTAGGGTCAAAGGTCAAATTTGTTATTTTTTAAATAAGTTTTAATTAAATAATGAAAAATGTTTGCAAGTTTAATCATACAATTTTAGTAAGGTTAATGTATTATGTTTCTTTAAAAAAAATTAAATTAACCATTTAGCCTTTTTTGACTTTAATTGAGGTCGATTTCCTCAAAATGGGTAATTTTTTTAATTGTCTTCGATTTATTGGCCAATATTCATTATATCAACGTACTTACTCATAAATACGTTAAAATGAATAGTTCTTATTGTTATCACATTGTTCTCACGGTATTCATTCAAAATGGCGGTCAAAGGTCAATAGGTAAGTATCGTCAAACTAGGTCTAGTAACTAAAATATTACTTGTGGGTACTCTAAAGACGCAGAATTTTAACTGCAATTACAATAACGAATAACAATATAATGTTGAATCGTAAGAGAATGTCATTATCATATAACTTATAAACTACTTAAGATTGTTACTGAATTTCTAATTAATGTCCTCAGACATCAGGGTATTCTTGAATGGGTGTGCAACTGCAACAAGATACATTTTTAGAAAAGAACATGACCATGCTCAGATACGTGATATGATAGTATGATATGATATCTGTCCTAGCAGTCACTGTCTAGTCGTCAAATTAATCAGAATTGAAGTCAAAATCACTCACAATTGAAGTCGTCAGATTAATCACCTTCTGATTCACTAGAATTCTCATGCTGGGTACCGATATTTGGACAGTCCTTAAGCTTGCACGCGTGGGTACACTTCAGCTGATTGGCCAAACACTCATAGGTCGGCATCTTGCAAACACGGCAACAGTTACAGGCTAGGAGATCATAACGGTCAAAGGTACTGGAGTTCCAATCATCCACTCGTTGCTCAGATCTCCTTCTGCCGTGGTTTTCCATCCATAGCCACACAGATCAGGAACATCAGGGTTGGCTTCCAAGCAACGTATCAATAGATCGTGTTTGGTTGATAACTCACAGTAGCAGGATATGAAGCAGTAAGCAATCGTTACAAGGTGGTAGCTGATAAGACTTCATATCATCACACTTACTTCTAAGAAGCTCGTAGAGCAGCAAGTTGACGCATGACAGAGTCGTGGTCAAAGAGCAGAGTTTACAGACAAACTCTTCGAGTTTTTTTGATGACATCGATAGAAACTCTCCAGTCCTGACCCATCTTGCTTAGCTTGACACAGAAATGCGAGTTTTTTTTCTCATGGTATTCAAAGTTCTCTTTTTCCCTTTACCACTGAATGAGCTCACTCAGGTTGGAACTCATAGTCGTCCCCTACACCTATAAATGCGCCCGTTGTTAACAAGGTAACAGTTTCATACATGTCATTTCCCATATAGAGAACATATCCATAGCAACATTGGGTGCCTCTAGGTGAAGTGGCCCACTATGAATTCCAACCTTTGTCACAACCAGTGCATGGAGGTCAGGGAGGGTATTACATACTTCGAATCCCAACGAACTCGCTAGTTTTTACACATCTTCGAGGTGTGTTTGATTTTTGGTAGTCAAGCGTCAACCAGCTGCCCTACGAGCTTTTTAAAAGTAAATGTGATGATATTAAGTCTTATCAGCTACCACCTTGAAACGATTGCCTACTGCTTCAAATTCTGCGGCTGCGAGCTAACCACCAAACAGCGGTCTGGATACGTTGTTTGGACGCCAACCCTGATGTTCCTGATCCGCGTGGCTATGGATGGGAAACCACGGAAGAAGGAGATCTGAGCAACGTGTGGATGATTGAAACTCCAGTACCTTTGACCGTTATGGATCTCCTAGCCTGTAACTGTTGCCGTGTTTGCAAGATGCCGACATGTGAGTGTTTGGCCAATCAATAAAAGTGTACCTACGCTTGTTAGCTGAAGGATTGTACAAATACCAGTACCAGTACTAGTACCAGTAGCCAGCATGAGAATTCCAGTGAGTCAGAAGAAGATTAATCTGAAAACTAGGACAGTGACTGCTAAGGTAGATATAACATAATACTAGTATCATATCACGTATCTCAGCATGGTCATGCTCTTTTCTAAAAATGTATTTTGTTGCAGTTGCACACCCATTCAAGAATACCCTGATGTCTGAGGACATTAATTAGAAATTCAGTAACAATCTTAAGTAGTTTATAAGTTATATGATAATTGCATTCTCTTACGATTAAAACATGATATTATTATTCGTTATTGTAAATGCAGTTAAAATTCTGCGTCTTTAGAGTACCCACAAGTAATATTTTAGTTACTAGACCTAGTTTGACGATACTTACCTATTGACCTTTGACCGCCATTTTGAATGAATACCGTGAAAACAATGTGATAACAATAAGAACTATTCATTTTAACGTATTTATGAGTAAGTACGTTGATATAATGAATATTGGCTAATAAATCGAAGAAAGTTTTAGAAATTACCCATTTTGAGGAAATTGACCCCAATCAAGGTCAAAAAAGGTAAGTAGGTAATTTAATTTTTTTTTAATAAACTTTATATATTCATCTTACTAAAAGAGTATTTTTAAACTTGCAAACATTTTTCGTTATTTAATAAAAACAATTTTAAAAAATTACAAATTTGACCTTTGACCCTGGTTTTGACATAGAAAGCTGGATTTGCCAGAGGTATATCATGGTTTTTTGAAAAGTCCTCGTCTCAAGTTTTGATTTGATATATGTCATCCTTTGACCCAAATTTTATACCGACCAGGCCTTTTTCGAGCGTTATGCAAAGGACTAATAACAGTTATTAATATTCATAACAAAATTTAGATTAAATACCTAATCGTAGTTTTTAAGCACTTTTCGAACATATCTTTAGTTTTAAAAACGTTTCATAGACCGATCAGTAAGAACGAATCTACGAATGAAGAAAATAATATATACCAAAGATACGGTTCGGCTGTATAAAAATGTTATTAATACTCATAATAAAATTAAGATAACCTACCTAATCGTAGTTTTTAAGGGCTCTTCAAACATTTCTTTAGTTTAAAAATCGTTTCATAGACCGATCGGTAAAAACGAATCTACGAATGAAGAAAATACTATATACCAAGGATCCGGCTCGGCTGTATAGCAGTATTATAAATAATAATAACATAATTTGGATTACCTACCTAATCGCTGTTTTGTAAAGGCTCTTTAAACGTATCTTTAATTTTGAAATCGTTTCCTCAACCGATCGGTAAAATCGAATCTACGAATGAAGAACATAATATATACCGAGGATCCACTTGGGCTGTATAACAGTGTTATTAATAATAATAATGCAATTTGCAAAATGTACCTTATCGTAGTGTTTTAAGGGCTTTACGAACATATCTTTAGTCTTAAGATCGTTTCTAAGACCGATCGGTAAGAACAAAATTTGTTCTAAGATTTAATCTACGAATGAAGAAAATAATATATACCAAGGATCCGGCTCGGCTGTTTAACACTGTTATTATTTTTTTTTATTTATATCGTCTCCCTGTGTCCAACAATGAAGTCGGGTAGGGGATAGGAAATTACTCCTATCATCTTCTGGCCCCTAGTTACATCGAAGCCGGCTGGCCATATAATAAACAAAATTTAGATAAAATACCTAATCGTAGTTTTTAGCATTTTTCGAACATATCTTTAGTTTTAAAATCGTTTCAGAGACCGATCTTTAAAAACGAATCTACGAACGAAGAAAATAATGTATACCAAGGATCCGGCTCGGCTGTATAACAGTGTTTAAATAACAATATACACATTTGGATGACCTACGTAATCGAAGTTATTTAAGGGCTCCTCAAACATATCTTTAATTTTAAAATCGTTTCATCAACCGATCGGTAAAAACGAATCTACGAATGAAGAAAATGATATATACCAAGGATCCGGCTCGACTGTATAACAGTGTTATAAATAATAATAATAACATTTAGATTACCTACCTAATCGTAGTTTTTTAAGGGCTCTTCAAACATATCTTTAGTTTTACTAGGAAAACGCTCTGTTTGACGCGTTGATAAGCGAGCGCGTCCATATCTACGAACGTTCTGGCGAAAAGATCTCAAAGCTAATAAAAACAACAATAAACAACAATTATTCAAGAATGGGCATTTCAAATTTTTTTCAAATTTCCATAGCTATAATACTTCCCGATATTGTTGAATGCAGTGCAATTTGCGTTGCTAAGAATTTTCGTTGTCATTCTGTCTAGTGTTTTCGCGGCGGTCCGCCACCATTTCTAACAGTTATTGAGTGTAACTTTGTAACTTTTCGTACGATTTTGCCTCAAAACTATACACTTTCAATTTACATCGAGGCTTGAGGATGGTCCAAATTTCAAGTTGATCGGACTTTCCGTACGACCGCTATCGACAGACATAAAAACAAAACAAAACACAAACAGAATGAAGTGCCTTTAGAGTCTAGTACAAAAAAAACAAAAAAAAACAGAACGAAGTGCCATAAGAGTCTCGTGGAGACGCTCGCTTCGCTCGCTTACTAGGACTAGGAAAACGCTCTGTTTGACGCGTTGATAAGCGAGCGCGTCAATATCTACGAACTTTCTGGCGAAAAGTTTTCAATGCTAATACCAACAACAATTAACAACAATTCAAGAATGCGCATTGCAAAAATTGTTCTTATTTCCATGGCTATTATACTTTCCGACATTGTTGTATGCAGTGCAATGTGCGTTGCTAAGAATTTTCGCTGTCATGTTTTCGCCGCGGTCCGCCACCGTTACTAACAGTTATTGACAGCAATAGAAATGTAATTTCTGCATCTTATACGTATCGGATCGCGTTTACGTTAGTATATTCGTAACCGGACAACAATTTACTATAACATAGCCACCTCACATTTTGCCGTAACTGTGTTTCAAAAATATATTTTCGAGTAACTTTTGTGTAACTTTGCCAATATTTATCAGATCGCCATTACATTAACATATTCGTAACCGGAAAAATCTGTAGAAAAATCTGGCTATCTCACATTTTGCCGCCATTTTGTTTCAGAAAAATATTTTGCAGTAACTATGGTGTAACTTTGTAACTTTTCGAACGATTTTGCCTCAAAACATACACCTTCAATCCACATCAAGGCTTGTGGATGGTCCAAATTTCAAGTTGATCGGACTTTCCGTTCGACCACTATCGACGGACATAAAAAAAAAAAAAAAAGAAAAAAAAAAGAAAAACAAACCAAAAAAAAAAAAAAACAGAACGAAGTGCCATAAGAGTCAAGTGGAAACGCTCGCTTCGCTCGCTTAAAAAATCGTTTTTGAGACCGATCGGTAAGAACAAAATTAGTTCTTAGATTTTATCTTCGAAAGAAGAAAATAATATATACCAAGGATCCGTTTGGGCTTTATAACAGTCTTATAAATAACTAGGAAAACGCTCTGTTTGACGCGTTGATAAGCGAGTGCGTCAATATCTACGAACTTTCTGGCGAAAAGATTTCAATGCTAATACAAACAACAATTAACAACAATTCAAGAATGCGCATTGCAAAAATTTTTCTAATTTCCATAGCTATTATACTTCCCGACATTGTTGGATGCAGTGCAATGTGCGTTGCTAAGAATTTTCGCCTTCATGTTTTCGCCGCGGTCCGCCACCGTTACTAACAGTTATTGACAGCAATAGAAATGTAATTTCTGCCTCTTATACGTATCGGATCGCGTTTACGTTAGTATATTCGTAACCGGACAACAATTTACTATAACATAGCCACCTCACATTTTGCCGTAACTGTGTTTCAAAAATATATTTTCGAGTAACTTTTGTGTAACTTTGCCAATATTTATCAGATCGCCATTACATTAACATATTCGTAACCGGAAAAATCTGTAAAAAATCTGGCTATCTCACATTTTGCCGCCATTTTGTTTCAGAAAAATATTTTGCAGTAACTATGGTGTAACTTTGTAACTTTTCGAACGATTTTGCCTCAAAACTATACACCTTCAATCCACATCGAGGCTTGTAGATGGTCCAAATTTCAAGTTGATCGGACTTTCCGTTCGACCGCTATCGACGGACATAAAAACAAAACAAAAAACAAAAAAACACAAAAAAAAAAAACAGAACGAAGTGCCATAAGAGTAAAGTGGAAACGCTCGCTTCGCTCGCTTGATTATAATACAATTTGCATAAGATACCTAATCGCAGTGTTTTAAGGGCTTAACGAGCATGTCTTTAGTTTTAAAATCGTTTCAGAGACCGATCAGTAAGAAATGATCTACGAATGAAGAAAATAATTTTGATAGATAGTGAGAACCTACCGTGACACCTACCCAATTCCGTCGGCTCATTCTCGAACCCACGGCCTCCAAAGTCGACGGTCCCGTACAAGTACTGGGGCGTAGCTCTAGGGGTGGTTCTCACATCATTGGGATCGGGACATACCAGTTCAGGCAGTTAGGTCTTAGAATGACAAGACTTTGGTTCAAACAATAGAGGAACCGCAGTCTACATATTTTACCCTACGTGGCTGAGTTATGGCGAATCTGCCTTTGGGCATTCCAGGTCTGATGGATTTAATCTTCCTATCCAGAGGGTAGCTGTAGTAACCCCTATACCTTGGCTTCTCGGTGGCTGAATCCGACCCCGTGCTGTGGTTCGTCTTCTTCGTCCAGGTCCACGATTGGCCTCCATGTCCATCCATCTGGGTCTTGCGTCGTTCTTCCCATCGTTCCACCTTGGCACAGGTGTACCTGCTTTCCGTTCTATGATTGAATGCCCCGAATGACACACGTGTTCCCTCGCACCTAGACTTTCTTACGTCATACCCCAGTAACCCCCTCTCTCTCCTACGCTGGCTACACTAAGTTATAAATTACCAATCGGACTACTAGGTTCGACACCCTCCAGTAACAATCACGAATGAGTGGGGCCAGGCTCCACTTGACGACATCACTGAACCAGCTTCCTCCTAAACCGAGCAGTCAGAAAAGTGCCGCAATCATTGTCCTCAATACTGCAATAATTATTATAAAATGTTTACTCCAGTTGCCATAACATTAAATTTCCAAGGATCTGGGCTGACGAAATAGCCAGCACAGCGCATACCTTAATTGTGAAAGAAACAGGCAAGTGACAAACTAAGTGAGTGTGACACAATCAAGATATCCATAAATCACCAAGAAGGAGATAACACCTGTAAAAGTTATAAAGTACCAGCTTTTACATGACATCCACCCATCCCGGAGAAGATTCGACCCCGAATCGAAAGGTGATTTATGGAAAGCCAGAAAACAAAGTGATAACCAAATTTGGCATCGGATGTATGACGTAAGCAAAATTCAGACAATTTGAAATTAAACAATCCATCCCCATTACAAAATATGAACAATTTACCAAGACCCATAGCAAAATTGCTCACCCCTCAGCCATATACATTCTAAAATGAAGCTGCTATGAGTCATGACCTCTCCAGCACCCTAGTGCACACCCCTGAAAACCGAATAACATTCACACCCCGGCCTAGAGATCATGCTCCGCAAAAATAAGAAATATGAAAAATAAACATTTGAAAATACATAACAAAACACAATAACAAGAACAATACAAAAAATGTCTTATGACGGTTCCTCTTGATTACAATGAACCCCGGAGTCAAACAATTCTTCAGCCCGCAGTCTTCTTTTCCTCGCCGACCCACTGACAGCAGCCAATCCACCCAAGTCAGCAGATCGTCGGTTTGAATACAGCCTCGAGAAGCCATATACTGGAACACACAAAAACTACCAGCAGTATTGCATCCCCATAACCGCATTCCCCTCGTCCGTAATACTCCATATCTGTATACACTGTCAGGGAAAAAGCAGCTTGCAAACCGCCCCAAGAATGCAAGCCCAGCATGAGACCCCCCTCCCCTCCACCAACAACAGTATCTAGTAGGTTTATTGTAGGGCTAAGGCTACTACTTAAGTACAATGACCTGGGATGAACACATTCATCTGGGAATTGATTTCATAAAAAAACATAAATTCCCTACTTTTTGGAATTAACATTTATTTGTATGTAATTTGAAGCTTACAGAAATATATAGACCTCCTTATGACTATGTGGATAAAAATGGAAGAAACAAAAGTATAACCATAATAAAATAAGGTTTCAACTATAGAACTTTCTAAAAAAGTGTTGTGTACACATTTTGTGGTAAAGTCTAACAAAACAAGTTCGCCTCGGGCAGGAATAGCACGGGCCTTATGGCTGGCTAGCTGCCGGGAGCGACCACGGCCGGCGCACCGCGACTCGGGAAATAAGAAACACGATGCTATGAATTTCACGTCTCAGAGTTTTACCAGCAACATGCGTATACTTCAACCAATACAACAAGATAAAAACATATTTTTTACCGTACCAATTTCTATTTTTTTAAAGAAACTTAAGTGCGGTAAATAATATTTTGTTAATATTTCGGTCTATTTGTATTGTTTAAAGACTATCAAAATGCAAAAATCCCCGAGACTAAACATTATATTACTAGCCAATGCAAAAACACAACTTTTGATAGCACTCCTACGTCTGTAAGCTCAAAACTGACTTTGATATTTAAACTTTTGTATTTTCATTTATTTCTCAAACAGTTGACTTTGAGAATTTGTTTGACTAACTTCAGGTGAATTAATTTTGGCTAATTTTGCATCATAAATGTGAATTAGTGTTATAAACGTATTCTGAAATTTGTAGCTTGTTGTAGAACTAATGTATCAAATTTTCAAATCTGAGTCGAAAATCTTCCACTATATAAATGTATTACTGAATGGTATGAGAGTGAGATTGCACATCGATAATGTTTTCAGTTTCAAATGCACTGGAACCAAAGCGTGCGTTCATATCGCCAGCAACTATTAAGTTTTTATAATGGAAGAGAGAGTCAGAGGGAGAGAGGGAGAGAGGGAAAGGGAAGAAAGAGGGAGAGGGAGAGAGAGATAGAAAGAGCGAAAGAGAGAGAGAGAGAGAGAGAGAGAGAGAGAGAGAGAGAGAGAGAGAGCGAGAGGGAGAGAGAATTATTTCACTTGTACACTATGTTTTCCAGATGTTGGCTACTTATTTTCTTTTGCCCCCCTTGAAGCCTGCCCACTGCAAAATAAAAACATAGCAGAGTTCAAGCTAACAACTGTGCACCTGAATAATCCACCATCTTGAAATATCGTCGTATTTTCAATTCCCTCTCGAGACGTAAAAAGTAACACCTTCTTAAATATTTGATCCTGATGTGTTAGAGAGTTAAAAATAGGTAAGGGAAATCCGGAAACGTAATGCTTAAACTCTAGGAAACTCACTCACTATGGTAATAGAATTTTATTGTGCCAGTGAATTTCCTTGTTTCCAGTCCTATTTTGTTCCTAGTACCAGTTTTCTGCACGGATTGTCCTCCCTGAGCCCCACAGCTGTAGCGCTAGCTATGCTCGCATCGCGCGATTTACATCTATAAATGACCACCCAGAGATAGACGCAGGTAAACACTTTTTGGTAGAGATTGTTTTTCTGCCCCAGCCCCAGCCCCTCTACTATTGACTTTAACTATCCACAGTAATACGCTATAATATACTATCTTGCATTCCTTATCAACTTCCGTGGATAGATGGAAACAATTCTCAGTACTTGCTTCTCTTCTACCAGTATTTTGTTTCTACATATCAACCATAAAATGCTGGGTAATATGTAGAACGTCTGTCTCTTCTATTTTCCCGTTCTAACTGCCCTTCAATTATATTCATTATTATTCTTTCCTGGCTCAAATTATGCCCAACCCAGCGCTCGCTCTGTTTCATTCAATTGCTCCTTAAACGTGTTTTATTTTTATGTTTTTAGTAGTTCCTCATGATTGTGTTTCTCTCGACTTGTCGAAAAGACCTTAAACATCTTTTGGTAACATCACATCTCAAATTAACCTTATAATGTAATTACACTTTTTCAAATATTCAGCGTTTCACATCCATTTGGTAAATTGAGATGTATCATGAAAATAATGATGATAATAACAATAATAATACTAATAATACTAATAATAATAATAATAATAATAATAATAATAATAATAATAATAATAATAATACTAATAATAATAATAATAATAATAATAATAATAATAATAATAATAATAATGAAGAGGATTTGGCGAATGAGGAGCACATCATGGAAGCATCAAGAAACGATGACCATCTACGACAAGAATTAATGGAACAAGTAGATCTACCAGAAGGTCAGAACACACAAGAGGTACATGATCAACATCCACCTATAAATAACATTGAACAAGAAGAGAATACAAGAGGGAACACACAAGAAATAGACGAGTTAAAGAACATATTACATTTAGCTTTTGAAAATGCTTTGTCAGAATTTGCACATATAGAACCGAACAAGAGACCTAGAATTCCTAAACCTAAACAGTCTAAGCAAATGGACATAGTAATGCACGTAATGAACGCACATATATTGTTAGATTACGCGAAGAAAGAATTGTCGTTTGAGGAAGTGCATGCAGCAATATATTGTGGAGCCGTAGCAGTGGTCAGACAATTAGGATTAAAAATAAAGTTGGTACATTCTCAGAACATAAAAACAAATAAGACTCCAAAATGGGAACGAAGATTAGTTAAACGCATCAACGAGTTAAGGAGAGATATTGGGAGATTAGAACAATTCAGGATGGGTAATAGATCTAAAAAGATATTAAAATATTGCCAACACATATTTGAAAGGTTTAAAATCCATACTATACATGAAACACCGAACGAGGCTACAAACGAATATTTGGATACTCTAAAGCAAAAAGTAAGTGCATTAGCCAAACGACTACGAAGATATAAAGAGTGTAGTGATAGAAAAGAACAAAACGAAATGTTTAATGAAAAAGAAAAAGAATTCTATCAGCAAATTAACAATAAAGAAGAAATAGTAGGAAATGGTATACCATCGAAGACAGAGATTGAGCAGTTTTGGGGTGGGATATGGAGTAACCCATTAATCCACAATCACAATGCAACATGGATTCAAGATGAAATTGAGGCAATGAGTGATATCGAAGAAATGACATTTGATGGCATCAGTGTAAATGATATAAAATCAACGATACGAAATACTCATAATTGGAAAGCACCCGGTAACGATAACATTCAAAATTTTTGGTACAAGAAGTTTTCAAACATGCACACCCAGATTGCTAAATGTCTTAATGAATTTATATTAGGAGACAAAGATTTACCAGATTTCTTTACTGAAGGAATAACATTTCTTAAACCAAAAGATAATGACACCAAAAATCCAAGTAAATATAGACCAATTACATGCTTACCTACTATATACAAAATCTTGACGTCGTGCATAACAAATAAAATATATAGACACTGCGAAGAACACAATATATTAGCTGAAGAACAAAAGGGATGTCGTAAATTGTCGCAAGGGTGTAAGGAACAATTAATTATCGATTCTGTTGTAATGAACCAAGCTTTCAACAAGAAGAGAAACATTCACGTTAGCTATATTGATTACAAGAAAGCATATGATTCGTCACCACATTCGTGGCTAATACAGATACTGGAAATTTATAAAGTAAACCCATTGATAGTAAACTTTTTGCGGACAGCGATGACGAGTTGGAAAACAACATTAAAGTTAAACGTAGGCAAAGAGCAGATAAGTACTGACCCAGTTAACATCCGACGAGGTATTTTTCAAGGTGACTCGTTTAGTGCGTTATGGTTTTGTCTTTCATTAAACCCATTATCTCATATACTAAACAAATCTACACATGGTTTCAAGATAAAGGACGGAAATACGGTTTGCCACACACTTTCACATCTATTCTACATGGACGATCTCAAGCTATATGCTTTAAATGCGACACACATGACGAATCTTCTTAACTCAACGTTAGAATTCAGTAGAGATATATGTATGGATTTTGGAATTGATAAATGTAAGTCACTTCATGTCATCAAAGGAAAGATTACGAAATTAGAAGAGTTTGAAATTGACGAAGACAACCGGATTGGAGTAATGGACGAAGAAGACATATACAAATATCTAGGATTTGCGCAGGCTAAACGAATTGATCATAAACTGATGAAAAGTAAACTTATTTCTGCATACAAGAAACGAATAGGATCCATTTTAAAAACACAACTAAATGGTAAAAACAAGATCAAAGCAATTAACACTTATGCTATACCGGTACTAACATATTCATTTGGAATTATTAAATGGACACAGACAGAACTTCATGCCCTAGAAATTCTCACCCGCACAACATTCACCAAATACAGAAGTCATCACCCTAAGTCAGCAATAGAACGAGTGACTCTACCTAGAGAAAAAGGGGGAAGAGGCTTGATTGATTTAAACAATTTATATTATAAACAAATTGAAATTCTAAGAAAGTACTTTTATACAAAATGCCCACATTCACAACTTCATAGAGCTATAGTATCGGCAGACAAGTCGCTTTCTCCCCTCAATTTAAATGACGGAAATTTAAACTTGCTTCAAAAACTTAATTCTGACACAGCAAAAGAGATCAGAATATCAGAAAAGACGTTACATAGCAGACATTATAAGGAACTTCTTAAGGATAGCGTCGATAGGGTAGCATCGAACAAATGGTTAACGTCCGGGGACATTTTCAGCGAAACAGAGGGATTTATGATCGCTATTCAAGATAAAGTAATCAAGACTAACAATTACAAAAAATACATACTGAAAGACGTCACAGTGGAAGATAAATGTAGAAAATGTAATATGAACGGCGAAACAATTGAACATATCGTATCTGGGTGCAAAATGCTTTGTCAAACAGATTATCTTCATAGGCATAACCAAGTTGCAAACATTGTACATCAAAAATTAGCCATGAAGTATAAACTTATAAACACAACCACTGCGTATTACAAATACAAGCCTGAAAAGGTATTAGATAGTAAAGACTACAAATTATATTACGACCGGGCAGTTATAACAGACCAAACCATACATCACAATAGACCGGATATTATATTTATTGACAAGAAGAAACGAGAAACGATTTTAATTGATGTTGCCGTCCCTTTATGCCACAATGTAGAGACAACTTGGCGGGAAAAGATAAACAGATATAAGGAATTATCTATTGAAATAAAAAGGTTGTGGAAGCAGAATAATGTAACTGTTATACCATTAATTATATCAGCAAATGGCATTATTCCACGTAAACTCCATGACAGTATCAAACTTATTGGTCTCCAACCGAACATATACATCGAGATGCAAAAAGCAATTATTTTGAACACGTGTAGGATAGTGCGAAAATTTTTGAACTAAGAAGAATGAAGACTTCAAGACGTTATCCATCCCGATGGTGGTTTTCGTGGTTTCCACCGTACAAAGAGCGAATGCTGGGATGAGTACAAATCGGCCACGACCGTACATAGCATCCATAGTTCGGTTTGGAAAAAATAATGTGGACAATGATATATTTAGTAGTTCTAAGTAGATTTTAATAAGGTAAACACATGGAAATACTTGACATTTGTGTCCGTACAACATGTTTATGCCGGTTTTGACCGAGTTTGTATGTATTGCAACAATAAAATAATAATAATAATAATAATAATAATAATAACAATAATAATAATAATAATAATAATAATAATAATAATAATAATAATAACAACTTATGAGAGTGAATCCTTCGAGACAACATCCATCCTGACATGGTTTTCGTGGTTTTCCATTGTCCATAGAGTAGAATTACTAGAATTACATCGAGAAATCGGCCACGACCGTACACACTAACACGACGCAAAGAAGACACACACGAAGACAACGCAAATAAGAGGTATCGTTACAAAATCTCGAAAGTGCAATTTCACGAAAGTGCAAAATCTCGAAAAAATGACTAATTCTCCGAAAGTGTAAAATGTCGAAAGTCTAAAATACCGAAAGTGTAAAATGACGAAAGTGCAATCTTACGAAAGTGTAAAATCACGAATAGTCAGAATAACGAAAGTGCAAAACACCGAATATCCAAATCTACGAATGTGCAATATCACGAAAGTCCAATTTCACGAAAGTATAAATCGCCGAATGTCCAAATTACCGAAAGAGCATATCGCTGAGTGTTCAATCTTCCGAAAGTGCATTTTTACGAATGTCATTTTTCTCGAATGTACAGAATCATGAAAGTACAAATTGTCGAAAGTGTAAATTTACGAAAGAACAGTCTCTCGAAAGTGCATTCTTACGAAAGTGTAATTTCTCGAATGTGCAAAATCACGAAAGAACACGGATTGGTTGAGTGCAGAGTACGCAAGCGCCAATCGCTGTGATGGAGCTCTTTAGGATAGTCGGTTCGAATCGAAAGTACCTGCAGGGAATTGTGAATAGAGCCGGGTGAAGAACAGTTCGGACCGCATGCGCACTCGCTCTTTTTTTACCACCTCATTCCTTTGGTCCCCTAGAGAGAAGCGGACCCCAATTCACAAACGTCTAAGCGGTTGCCTACCATCACGGGGTATAAGTAAAACACATCCTTTCAAAACACGCTTTGTGCTACTGGCCTACGCAACCTCATTGTGCATCATCTTTAAAAATAAGTAAAATACTGACAATCTATCAGTTAACACTTGACACAATTTTTAAGGGTATGAAATACGCCACCATCTCGTAAAAAAAAAATTATTTCCATTTTTACGGGAAATATATTACACTTTTTTAAAAATCTTTTCACGAATAATACGTGTGTTATAATGTAGAATTGGTCTAAGAAGCACATAGCACAATATAACAATAAGGTTTGTAGTTTTGATGAGTGCTAATCCTTTGAACCCTAAGCGTAATATTTTTTTAATGATTTGTTCAGCTAAAATACAGAAATAGAATAATTACGTTTTTTATCGTGATGTGTTAGAAAATATAGATTAAAGCTTTATTAATTCACTCTAAGCATAAATTTGGATTGATAATTTTATGAAAATTCGTCAAGATGCCAACCTACAAAAATTAATTACTGAAAAACAAAATTTGTTTATTTATTTAATTAAATTAAAACTCACAAAATTTTAAATGATGTTTCACTAGTAGGTTAACATCGACGGTACCAACACTTGACAATAGTTTCAAAATTGTTAGTTTATCCAACATTGTTTATTTACGGCAATAATTTCTTCATTTTTACAGTGTTCCACCGATATGATTCGCATTTGCGGACTATTGCAGTTAGATGCACATAGTATGCAACACAAATAGCGTACGCAATTATACCTTTCTCACTATTATTTGAAATCTCGATAGCTGTCATAGAATGGCGTAAGATGCCAACCTATAAAACATTAATTACTGAAAAACATAGTTTATTTTGATTTTATTTTATTAAAACTTACACACGGATATAAATGATATTTTACACATAGGTCCATATCAATGGTAC
Source organism: Isoperla grammatica (assembly GCA_945910005.1). Classification (NCBI taxonomy): domain Eukaryota; kingdom Metazoa; phylum Arthropoda; class Insecta; order Plecoptera; family Perlodidae; genus Isoperla; species Isoperla grammatica. The sequence goes on from OX246737.1 coordinate 82,806,194, forward strand.
CAACACTTGACAAAAGTTTCAAAATTGAAGCTTTAACCGCCATGTTATAAAAAAATATTGTTTATTTACGGCAATAATTTTCTTCATTTTTACAGTGTTCCACTGACATGATTCGCATTTGCGGATCATTGAAGTTCCATGCACGTAGTATAATGCAGCAGAAATGGCGTGCGCACTCAGACCTTTCTCACTATGTATTTGGAATTTTGTTAGCTATCATAGAATGGCTATAATTTACAATGACGTGTTATGTTGTATGACTTTCACGGCAAACATGCAAAAGTTAACAACGAACTTTGTCGACAAATTAAAAAGCTTTTATTATGATCTAAATGCGGTTATTGTATGATTAAACAATATGATATTTTAGATATAGCTTGTCTGTATACATTATGGAACGTTCTATACACAGATAGGTTTAACAGTTTATGTATTAGAGCCTATTGAGTAGACCAAGGTCGAATGAAATTATGCGGTAATCCATTGAAAATATAACTTGAAGATTTTAATTTATTTAAAGAAAACGTTTTAACGGATTTAGATAATATGTCGTGCAATTATTGGCAACATGTCTAGTAATAATACACACAAGGTCTAAGGTTGTAAGTTTAACCGCGATCTTGTAAAAAAAATACATGTGTATTATAAAGTAATATGATATGCAAAAGATTTGTTTGATTTATTGAAAACAAAATCGCTCATCTGGCAACGTGGAGCGTTTTCCTAGTTAGTAACTTCTGAAATTCAATAACACAAGAGCACGTACTTTGAGACTAGGCCATAGATTTGAAAAAGAAATTCAATTTGACGGTAGGCCTCCCATAATTTATATATTTAAAATCGGGACATATAGCTTATCCCAGCAATTTCAACACTCATAACGAATCAGGAGACACGTTTGCATAAATGAGCTTACACAGGGTGCCAATTGACGGCTTGACAGAGGGGGGGAGAAGGGGGGGGGGGATGCCCAAGTATAGTATCTGCGTCGGTATAGTAAGCGGTCTGGGGCAAATCCCCAGCCACTGGAGGCAAAAATTGTTTTCAGGAATTATTGCTTTCGAGTTTGCCTTAGAAGCGATTTGAGTGTCCATTAGTTTGGTTATTAATGTACAAACACTTCCTGGCTAGGAATATAATGTGTAATACATTATTTATTAACGTTGCTCGATTATCATTTGATATTATATGAGATGAGATGGTATCCAGAGGTGGGGATTTAACCATCCCTGGCGGGAATACCTTTCACTAAAACAACCAGGGATGAAATTACCAGAGGGGGGGAAATCCCCCCATCCCCCCCCCCCCGTTTATTCGCACCCTAAGCTTACAGCAAGCAATAAGTTACATTTGCTTCTGTTTGTTTGTTTGTTTGTTTGTTTGTTTGTTTGTTTGTTTGTTTGTTTGTTTGTTTGTTTGTTTGTTTGTTTGTTTGTTTGTTTTTCTGTGTGTGTGTTTTTGTATTTTTGATTTTTTGTTTTTCATCTGTCTCGTGATAGCAGTCGAACGGAGAGTCCGATCAAGTGGAAATTGGGACCACCCACAAACTTCGATGTGGGTTGAACGCTTTTAGTTTCGTGGCAGAATTGTTTTGAAAGTTATTAAGTTACACCACAGTTACAGTTTGGTAAAAACAGATGGTGTCAAAATCTGGGACAACCATTTTATAGTAAATTTCGTCCGGTTACGAATACATAGCAATATAAAGGTAATCCGATAAGTATTGGACGTGGAAAATACAATAATATCTCTCATGATTTTTTTAAAATTTGATTAGCATTGGGGCATCTTCCTTAGTTTTAAAATATTTTTGCTTCATGGCCAAGACCGTATTTTCATTTACAGAACAGCTGAAGCCGAAAATTTGTACTTCAATATGGCTCCAAAAGCAGGGCATGATATTAGTGTAATCATAATAAAGATTCATAATTAGTTGGCCGCCTTTAAAGTTTAAAGTACTGCTAAAAGGAGATAAGAACACATTCGTAGAATTTTGCGTGTTATGTAGTTGGCCGTGTCATTTTTACTAACAATATTGTAAACCCCTTGGACTGAATACCGTTTTTTAGGCGCGAGAGACGAAAAGTGGTTCCACCAACTTACTGTGCTTGTAAACCTGTCACGATTTATTTCGAGGAATGTTTATGGGCTCATTCGGTTCGTTCATTGTCATAATCCCGACGTATGAAGGAGGAAGAAAACTAACAATATAATTTCCTTTCATTCTTCTTCTGCGTTATGAAGCAAAGTGAAACATAATTAAATGGCATAGTGCAGTGTTTCTCAAACTGTGAGGCGCTAAGAAAAATCAGTGAAGCGCCTCGGTAGTACTTATTCTCGTCTTATCAATGAGGGGTTTAGTTGCAGTAAACCGTTTTGACTGGCGTTTCGTTGCGTATTACATTTCACAATGAATACCCCCCAGACCAAACGACGCTCTAGTGTCTATGATGCGAACATACAACATACACATTATGTCTATAATTACTGCACTCAGGTTATAAAAAGTGAGTCTTGGTGACAAAAGTTTGAGAAACACTGGCTTAGTTCTAGCCCACAATGCTCTACTTCGGGAGGTAGCCGGTTTACATCCCAGTACCGGCCATTCTGACTGGAATACAAATTCTGGAAATGGTTGAGGCACAGATAATGGATCGCAAAGGGTGTTCTCGTCGTCCATTACGTTTATCTACATTTCTTTACGTTCCTATATTCAATCGCGCATTGCGCAAAGCAGCATTGCTATTAGTAAGTGTTTCAAAATTTCAACAACAACAATTATTCTTTTCACGTAATTGGGTGCAGATCCTAAGCATATTATGCTACCAAAGGGCGTGGGTTCAAATCCCCAAAGCCAAATACATATTATTTGTAATTCTTCTTTATTTTCATCTATGACTACTCATCGTCTCAAACAGCGTTATTGCAATTTGTTATGCTGGAAGGGGGGGGGGGGGGGGGGGGAGGGGTATTGGGATCTCCAGTCGCCAGTCTTGAGTTCCGACAACCGTCCTCGGTCGCTCCTGCGTTTGGTCCTAAAAGCGTATATGCCATGTAGAAGGAGCGTGTGTTCGAATCCCCGGGCGTACTATAAGTTAAATATTTATCAGGATATGTATCTCTATTCACAGACATTTCTACACGATTCGTACAAAACCACTTCCCGTTAACTGAATTGGGCTCGACGAGTTTCAAGAAACAAAACCAACATCTGCATTCATCACTTTTACTACGTGCTACAGATTATTGCTGCAATTAACTTAAATGACTGAAAACTCACTGACCAGCTTCAGAAGAAACTGACACATGGTCTTATTGTTACCAAACATGAATAGCATTTTAAAAGCTCATCCTGTCAAAACCGTAAATTTATAGGGTGAAAGCGGGTTTCCTGAAGACGTATTCATGCATTTAGCGACAAAGGGAGTTGCGTCAGGGGTATACAAGTACAACCATGGTGTAGCATTTCATAGTCCCCAAATTCGAAATCACAATACCGGGCCTATATGCCAGCCCCACAGTTCTTGAATTTCAACTAAGAAAATAGTGTAAATCGTTTGTGCTACGTTTGTGCTGGTTTGTGCCGCAAAACGTTTCGTTTGTGCTGCCCTCTAAGTACCCTTAATTAAGGACTCTAGTAAGGGGAGAGGGGGGTGGGGGGGGGCTAAATAAATGCCAGCACCCCATTTATTGAATTTCAACTTAAACGTAGGTTAGTGTCAATCGTTTGTGCTGGTTTGTGCCTCAAAAAGTTTGTTTGAGCCGCCCTATTCATTTATTGAATGTCAGATATATGTGTGCATGGCTATTGCCCAGTCATTCTAGAACAAGTGAGAGGCTAGTTATTAAACAAACACGTCTTACTCGGTTACCTACATGCATGGATGCATATTAAAAAGCACACAACATTATGTTTTTCTAAGTGAAAACTATGCGGGTTGTGGTTTCATAATGATTAAGGACTGTATGAAAATCAATTTTTAGTTTAAAAAGATGAGCATAGTTGTTATTTTTAATGAAGATAATTGATATGCAAATTTTAACGAATGTATAACATTTTCAAACTACCGGGCGATTTCTTTCAGTAGGACTACAATCAATATCGTTTGAAGTTGGAAACTATAGTTATATTGAACAAATACGTTTTGATTTACTAAAATATACATGAGTGTTTATAAGTCTCAATAACCAATCAACTACACTTAAATACCTATCCTATCTCTTTACAATGACGCGGCTCTAAATTAATCGTATTCATGTATATAAGGTTGATAAGTATCTCATAACCAAAGGTTTGAAAACGCTAGATCAAACGGGGAATCGAACCCTAAACCTTCCATCCGCACTTGAAGAATAGGATTAATCCTTCTATCTAGATCAATGCTGAAAATTATTGGAATGTGCCTCCGGTGTCGGTGCAATCTTAGATGTTAATTAAAACTGCAGGGGCGTAGTGAGGGAGGGATCAAAGTGCTTGACCCCCCCCCCCCCCCCCGCCCCCCAGAAATTATAAAGGTCAATATTCAATATAATTTACTCATAACATTAACAGTGTTGTACTCTTTTCATAAATCTTTTAAAACTTGCGTCTAATGTCAATAGCGGCTGCAAAACCCTGTTATTATTGAGGAAGAACACCCCTCCCACATCAGATAATATTTATACCTCCCCTCCACCCTGAAACACAGACCACTAGTTACGCTCGTGTTCGACTATTTTTTTTATATATATATATATATCAATATATATTTTAGGTGAGTGTGACCGACGTGGCGTAATAACCCTATATATTTTTAATTTTACAAACATATATATATATATATATATATATATATATATATATATATATATATATATATATATATATATATATATATATATATATACGTGTGACATACACATGATATATAAATTAACGTGTTGATGTATATACCTACTTCAAAGATTCCGTTAGTATTTCGTGAGGAATTGCTTAATTTGAAAATATACCCGCAAACAAACTGTATATATTTGGAAAATTCTGTTTTGATCCAGTCACATTTTTTGCATCCAACAGGCCCCCGCTGCCGTCAAGTATTAGCTAGCAGGTGCAGTCTTCTTGCCCATTCTGTTCCTTGAAAGCAAAGGTCTATGTGAATATGCAGGGACTTAAAGAAGGCGTGCCCAACCCCCTCAACGATCCAATCAGACGAAACCTTGTAAAACGCCCTGAATTTCAAAGCGTAACGGTTAAAATCTCGAAAGTGCAAAATTACGAAAGTGTAAAATGTCGAAGGTGTAATTTTACGAAAGTGTAAAGCTTCGAATGTCCAATTTAACGAAAGTGCAAAACTACGAATGGCCGAATCCACGAAAGTTCAATGTCACGAATGTTCAATTTTACGAAAGTGTAAACCACCGAATGTCTAAATCACCGAAAGAGCAATTCGTCGAATGTGCAATATACCGAAAGTGCGTTTTCACGAATGTCATATTTCTCGAATGTGCAGTATCACGAAAGTACAAACTACCGAAAGTGTTATTTCTCGAAAGTGCAATTTCACGAAAGTGTAGAGTAACGAAAGTGCAATCTAACGAATTTTCGGTGTTTTGCACTTTCGAGATTTTGCACTTTCGACATTTTGATACAGTGCCAAATAAGATCATAGCATTATGCATTGTATACTATGAACAAGTACTAATAAGACAGTAACGACTGAAGTTGAATAAGGTACCTCATGGAAATACTTGACATTACATCTGTATTGTCCATATAACATGTCAACACCGGCTTTGACCGAGATTGATGACTGTTTAAGCTAGGGACATGTGATTAGAGAAGTTAAATAAGGTAGACACATGGCAATACTTGACATTTCGTCCGTATAACATGTTAACGCCGGTTTTGACCGAGATTAGATGATTGTGATACATTCAATAAAATAATAATAATAATAATAAAAATATTTTTCTTTATTTTTTTTATATATTTTTTTCTTTGTTATAAGTACTCAGTTAATTTACATTCGGTACAATCCCACAAAGCTACACACGTAGCTTGTCTGTGGGAATAACAAACAAAAATAAATGAAAGTTACTTAGACTCCAACACCTATTACAACATTAATAAATTTCTTAATACAAAATACAAATATAATAATGTAATATTAAACAAAATACAAAAACATTGAGCATTCATCGAATCCTATTAACAAAGTGCGATAGTATCACGTAACAAAAACACTTTTAATTCCCTTTTTACAGTACTTATACTATCCAAGTTCCTCAGATCTTTGGAAAGCTTATTAAAACTAAATGCCAGACAATATTCCAATGCATCCTTGCCATACTTATCATCAAACTTAGGTACTTTAAAAAACCCGGCTTCTTTGGCACGAGTATACACACTATGGTCTATTACGTTTTTAAACATACCCTGGTAGTAAAACTTCTACACAAGTTTATATATAAATAATACATTAAAAGGAAGGACATCACACATTCTATATAACCCACTTATTGTAAAACATAAATCATTTGGTTTATTAGACGATATTAAACTAAGCATTCTGTTCTGCAGTAGAAGAATATGTTTTATATTTGCAAAAATATTACATGGACAAAATAATTTTTTTTTAAAACAACGCTTATATTTAAATGCACTAAAAAGTAAAAAATAAATTTTCCCCCAACAAATTTTTGCCTCACTCGGTAAATAAAAGCGTTGGGCGCTTTCCGTTTATAAACAGCAGAATACCACAATCTATGTCAATACCAAAAGCGCCCAACGCTTTTATTTACCGAGTGAGGCAAAAATTTGTTGGGGGAAAATTTATTTTTTACTTTTTAGTGCATTTAAATATAAGCGTTGTTTTTTAAAAAAATTATTTTTTTCATGTAATATTATTTTATACTCTTTAGTCTTAAAGAATCTTGCAATCTAATATATGCTCACTGGACGTGTCCGAAATTAGAAGACAGCATACTTGTCAGAAAATACGACTGTGTGAAAATTTTCAGCTCGATCGGACGTTGGGAAAAGGGTGAAATATCGATTAATTAATTATGATGGTTTAATTGATTATTTAGTAAATATGACAATTGATTCATGTATTGTCATTAGGAATACGTCTGTGTGAAAACTTTCAGCTCAATTCGACGTTCGAAAGTGGGTGTTTTACCGATTCCCATATAAAACATCAATTAATTAATTATGATGGCTTAATTGATTATTTAGTAAATATGCCAAATGATTCATGTATTGTCATTAAGAATACGTCTGTGTGAAAACGTTCAGCTCGATTCGACGTTGGAAAGTGGGTTAAACATCGATTCCCATATAAAACATCAGTTAATTAATTATGATGAATGAATTGACTATTTTTAGTAAATATGACAATTGATTCGTGTATTGTCATTAAGAATACGTCTGTTTGAAAGTTTCAGCTCAATTCGACGTTCGAAAGTGGGTGTTTTATCGATTCCCATATAAAACATCAATTAATATATTATGATAAATTAATTGATTATTTAGTTCAAATGACAATTGATTCGTGTATTGTCATTAAGAACACGTCTGTGTGTATACTTTTAACTCGATTTGATGTTGGGAAGTGGGTTAAACATCGATTTTCATATAGAACATCAATTAATTAATTATGATGCATTAATTGTATATTTAGTTAATATTACAACTGATTCGTATACTGTCATTAATAATACGTCTGTGTGAAAACTTTGAACTCGATTTGACGTTGGAAAGTGGGTTAAACATCGATTTCCATAATAAACATTAATTAATTAATTATGATGAATTAATTGAAAATTTAGTAAATATGACAGTTGATTTATGTATTGTCATTAGAAATACGTCTGTGTAAAAATTTCAGCTTGATTGGACATTTAGAAGTAGGTGGAATATCGATTCAAAGATTCATCGATTTCCATGTAAAACATTAATTAATTAATTATGATGAATTAATTGACAATTTAGTAAAAATGACAATTGATTCATATATTTTTATCAGGAATACGTCTGTGTAAAAAAATTCCAGCTTGATCGGACATCTAAAAGTAGGTGGAATATCGATTCAAAGATTCCGTCCAGACAAACAAGGCAAGTTATTATAAGCGTTGTAACAAAGCATTACCCCATGCTGTCAAGGCGTATGAAATGACGGACTAAGCAAGCGCAATATAAACCGTTCTTAAAAGAGTAAAAGGCAGTATAAACTTTAATCTGTACAGTTGATTCCACACGACCTAAGCCCATGATACAATGATATTACTGCTAAGCCCATGATACAATGATATTACTGTGTGGGCTAGGTATGACATTGCGCAGATGCTCGCGGCAGCCGGCCCGCTCGTGACGTCACGTGGATACAAGAATCGCCCAGCGCACGAGTCAAGTGCTCGCATTCAGGCCTCCGCTCTGAGTTATTGACAGGGTAATCAATGAATACTGTCTCTGTTCTTAACTAAACACTCATATTTCAAATCCTCGCACTTTGTTTATGGTTGCCGTGTTGGTGACAACTTATAATCTTCTTCAGAAATCAGTAATATTGCCACAACAGAACTATTACATTGCATTTACTTGATACCGATATAAATAACTCACTTCCGTAAATAAACACGCACACAAAACTACTCTCAGTTATGTTTGCTCGATCCTTGTTAGTTCGAAACCTTTTTACGATAGTATTGTATTCTCGCCAAGTCATCATAACCTTATTACGATTGCTTACTTCCACAAATGTTTATAAACTTCTCTTACTGGCCGTATCTGGACCTCTCAGTAGTGTGTCGTCTTCTTCCAATGTGCAAGGAGTCGTGTCCAAACGTCTCGTGAGTGTAGATACCACAAAAATATTGAGAACTGTTGTCAGTGCGTTTGATTTGAGTGTTTAAAAATGTAGAATTTTCTACCCAAAGTGCTTAGTTCCGGAAGAATGTAAAAAAGTAATTAACTTTTATTCAAGTGTTATTTTATACGTACTTTGTCAATTCGAAGTTCCGATATTATAATATGAACGTTCTTTTTGTAGATATTAATAAGTGTGACATGATGTGATACTATTTGCATATTTTGACCTGCACAGTTGGTTCTCCACGTTTGTACAGCGTTAACTATTAGTAAGCAACTGTTCATTCGTATGCTTCGTTCGTAAAAGCTTTTTATATATTGTTTAAAATAAATACATAATTATGTAGTAATGTACTATACAGTTATGATGATTGTGTGGTGAGTGGATGTAACAACAGAAGCCCTACCAAACAAAGCGATTTACAGAGTGCCGACGGATAAATAAAATTTATTTTTTTAGATGCCCTAATAAACGATTGGTTTAATTTGGGTTCGATTTTTTAAAGGGTCTGACAAAGTCAATCGAAAGAATTGTAGAATTTGTTCTGAACATTTTGAACTCTTTGATTTTCATTGGGATTTAAAACACAAGCTGTTGGGTTATTCACCAAAAAAATCACGAAAAGTCAAAGCAGGATGCGTCTCAAAACTAATGTCGGCTTCGCAAACTGCCACAGAGGTACAAGGCTCGATACCCAAAGTAGAAAGAAAACTATAACATAGAGCAGTGGCGTAGCGGATAGCCCCGCAAACCCCGCAAGGCGGGGGGGCCCCCGCGAAGCGGGGGCCCCCGATGATATAGATCGTATATTATGAAAATTTCAAATAAGACAACAAATCAATTAAAATGTATTTTAAATAAAATTACAAAATTCGCAACATTTTCAAAATTTTTGGGATCGTTCACGATTTTATACCCGATGTATGGGTTAGCGAAATGCACTTGTGTTGTAAAACTAACAGTCTGATGTCACCGAAAATGCCAATGAACCTTAAATTTTACCCTTACCCCCACTAACAATAAACTTTGTTTTGTAGCTAGTTTCCACCCTTTACACAAAATTATTTCAGAGGTCAGTTTTCTCTCGGACTCCCTCACTGATAGAGGCATATCTCAGCGTGGGAGTGAGACTGTAGGTGATGCGATTAATAAAGTGGTGTCAAATATGGTGCTGGATCGGATGTGTTGATAACAGTGCGCAAAGTTTACATTCTTATTGTGAATTGAGTGAAATCGTAGTAGTTTTGTGAATATGTGTTGAATGTTCTCTTCTGTGTGGAGTCACGAAGTGTTATGTTAGTGTTTCTATTTTATTATTCTGTTACTATGTTATTTGTTACTATATATATATTATTTACAATGAGTGGTAGAACTTATAAAATTGCCCGTGACTGCAGCGGGTACCGAAAGATCTTTTTCTAAATTAAAATTAATTAAAAACTATTTGCGAAGCTCAATGAGTGAGAATCGACTCAGTGGTTTGGCATTGCTTATAGTATCGAGGGTGAAAGAACACGAAAGTTAAACATAGATACATTGTTCGACGAGTTCGCGGACGCTAACGCACGCCGAAAAGCTCGATTTTCCAGACAGTAACACTAAAAGCCTAAACGGCTAGGAAACGTTCCAGAATTGCAGTTGGAGGATCAAAACGTAGGTAATTTGATTTATCAATACTTAAAACTTATCATACTTGTTGTTGTTGTTGTTGTTGATGATATAATAATATGTTATTATGGTTTTAGTAGATAAATGTATACATTATTATTACGTCGCGTGGAAGTGGTGGTTATGGGAGGGGGGGGGGTTTAAAATAAGATCAAACGTTAATATGTTGCAATGTATGCTGTGAATTGTAACTCGACATGACGACAAAACAAATTGACGCACACAAACTACATTGTTTCGGTATTACATTCAGCCCACCACTTTTTCCTAAAACGTACCAAATACACTCTAAAAACGTGCTTACAAAATTTTTTCATGGGCTCCGCCCCCCATACCCCCCGTGCTTGATCCTACCATGTCCAATGGGCAATGGCCAATGTCGCGGGGGGGCCCCCGACTTCTGCGCTACGCCACTGACATAGAGTAGTCGAGTCTTCACCCCGGTAAGTCAAATATATCAGAATAATATTGTTACTGACTGCCATATACGAACATCTCCATAAAGGCATAAATAAAGGCACCCACATAAACCATTCTCTAAATATGTTTACGTTATTAGTTTGTTTTGCAGAACAGTTAGCTACAGCTGTAGTCATAGCAATGCCGTCATTTCAGCTGTTTCAATTAAGTTTTAATGATGCTATTGTTATTTTTAATTTATTGATATATTCAATGAAATTTAAAACTTACAACTGATTCGCATTATCAGATTTTTTGGCATAACTCTGGGTACGAATAAAATGATAATGCTTAAACGAAATAATTCCACTTAAAATGTGTTTGGTGTAACTATATATTTACCTACAAAATGCGTATTGCGTGTTTAATGTTGCTGTGACGGTTTTATCACGTTCACATGACACATAAACACGCAAAGATATGTGTATCGGTCATGTCTTCATGTTACCACTGTACGTCTAATATTATAGTAGTTTCCACTGAGCTAATATTTCTATCAACTTATATAATGCATTGTTAGTAATCATATATAAAACACATTGAAATACGACTTAAATTTTGACGATAAATATTTAATCAGTGGAGGAGAGTAGCATTTTAACACGCGCGAAGCGGCAGCCGGCCAGCGATCTTGTATCCACGTGACGTTATGCGCGGGCCGGACGAGATCGGGCGCGCGGGAGTGCCAGACCTAGTATATCCTTAGACCATGACCTAAGCCTACTCGTAGATACTCGTGATATATGCACATCACAGCAAAAGTTTTGATCGATGTCCACTCCTAAATACGGATGGCTGTTAACTGAATAAATTTAAATTTTACTTTAACACTTGCATTGGATGTTGCTAACATTTTGACCACATTATTATGTAAACAATCAAAGGAATGGGTAAAAATACTTAATTCAATAATAATAATAATAATAATAATAATAATAATAATAATAATAATAATAATAATAATAATAATAATAATAATAATAATTATAATAATAATAATTATAATAATAATAATAATAATAATGATATTAACAATAATAAAAAAATAATAACAATAAAAATAATAATAATAATAAGAATAATAACATATATAATAATAATAATAATAATAATAATAATAATAATAATAATAATAATAATAATTATTATAAAAGTAATAAAAATAATAATAATACACATTTTAAAAACACAACTGAATGGTAAAAACAAGATCAAAGCAATTAAACTTATGCGTTACCGGTACATACATATTCATTCGGAATTATTAATTGGACACAGACAGAAATTCATGCCCTAGAAATTCTCACCCGCACAACATTCACCAAATACAGAAGTCATCACCCTAAGTCAGCAATAGAAAGAGTGACTTTACCGAGAGAAAAGGGGGGAAGAGGCTTGATTGATTTAAATAATTTATATTATGAACAAATTGAAATTCTAAGAACGTACTTTTATACAAAATGCCCACATTCACAACTTTATAGAGCTATAGTGTCGGCAGACAAGTCGCTTTCTCCCCTCAATTTAAATGATGGAAATTTAAACTTACTTCGAAAAATAAATTTTGACACAGCAAAAGAGGTAAGGATATCAAAAGAGACTTTACATAGCAGACATAATAAAGAACTTCTTAAGGATAACGTCGATAGGGTAGCATCGAACAAACGGTTAACGTCCGGGGACATTTTCAGCGAAACAGAAGGATTTATGATCGCTATTCATGATAAAGTAATCAAGACTAACAATTACAAAAAAAAAAAAATGAAAGACGTCACAGTGGATGATAAATGTAGAAAATGTTATACGAACGGCGACACAATTGAACATATCGTATCTGGGTGCAAAATGCTGTGCCAAACAGATTCTTCATAGGCATAACCAAGTTGCAAACATTGTACATCAAAAATTAGCCATGAAGTATAAACTTATAAACACAACCACTGTGTATTACAAATACAAGCCTGTAAAGGTATTAGACAGTACAGACTACAAATTATATTACGACCGGGCAGTTATAACAGACCAAACCATACATCACAATAGACCGGATATTATATTCATTGACAAGAAGAAACAAGAAACGATTTTAATTGATGTTGACGTCCCTTCATGCCACAATGTAGAGACAACTTGGCGGGAAAAAATAAACAGATATAAGGAGTTATCTATTGAAATAAAAAGGTTGTGGAAGCAGTTACTGTTGTACCGTTAATTATGTCAGCAAATGGTATTGTTCCGCGTAAACTCCATGACAGTATTAAACTAATTGGTCTCCAACCGAACATATACATCGAGATGCAAAAAGCAATAATTTTGAACACGTGTCGGATAGTGCGAAAATTTTTGAACTAAGAAGAATAAAGACTTCAAGAAGTTTTCCATCCTGATGGTGGTTTTCGTGGTTCCACCGTACGAAGAGCGAATGCTAGGATGAGTACAATCGGCCACGACCGTACATAGCATCCACAGTTTGTTTTTGAAAAACAATATGGATCATGATATATTTGATTAGTTCTTAGTATAAGTTAATAAGGTAAACACATGGAAATACTTGACATTTGTGTCCGTACAACAAGTTTACGCCGGTTTTGACCGAGTTTGTTAGTATTGCAAAAATAAAAATAATAATAAGGCAATACGTAATAATTTGGCGAGAAAAGATAAACTGATATAAGGAGTTTACCATTGAAATAAATAGGCTATGGAAGTAGAATAATGTAACTGTTGCAAATGGTATTGTTCCGCGTAAACTCTATGACAGTATATTAAACTAATTGGTCTCCAACCGAACATATACATCGAGTTGCAAAGATAAATAATTTTGAACACGTGTAGGATAGTACGAAGATTTTTGAACTATGAAGAATGAAAACTTTCAGAACTTTTCTATCCTGATGGTGGATTTCGTGGTTTCCTCCATACGAAGAGCGAAAGCTGGAATGAGTACAAATCGGCCACGACCGAACATAGTATCCACAGTGTGTTTTGAAAATAATATGTACAAATATATATTTAATTAGTTCTAAGTAGAGTTTAATAAGGTAGGCACACGGAAATACTTGACATTTATGTCCGTACTACATGCTTACGCCGATTTTGACCAAGTTTGTATGTATTGAAACAATAAAATAATAATAATTTTTTTATTTTTATTAATAATACATTACTTATTTATATACAATATATATACTGAACAAATTACAACCACAAGCCTATAACGGCTTTCAGTGGTTTTGAACTTCTTAAATAATATCAGCCTCGATTATATTACCGAACTTTATATGTATATTGTTCATGCAAATGTGTTGTAATTTTAGTTACGCCCGACAGATCGCATCAGCTGTCACTTTACTCTTTCAATGTCTTTGGATCCATGCGTGAGGAAAGCGAATGTTGAGCTATTTTATCTTTTCTAAGATCTTTGCATTTTACCATTGTTGTACTTTGTCGTCCATTTTTACATGCTCGCGTCGTGTAGAATTATTCTTGCTTTTATTCTCATTTTCACATGTGTACAACACACATAATTCATGTATTGTAATTGTAACTCAAGAATATAAGTGTAATGTGTTATTTGTGTTAATATATTCCTTTTGCTTTCAAGTGTATTTTGTGTATGTGCGGATTATTGCTGAACTCGACCTAGTGTTTACAGTCCACCTATTTATTGCCTCAGTGCTGGTCCTCCGAACTCTTATTCTTCCCCTACATTTTGGTCCTCCGGGCCGCATATACAATTTACATTATTTCCACGTGGAAATTATAAACTGTTCTTAAATTCACCGTCGACGGCACCTTCGTCATCCTTCTACATAGCCTAAGCATAGGCCTACGCTAGGCCTAGTTCGTCTGCACCCGGCCTTCCCATGGGGCCCCAGTTATTGCAGCTCAAAGTGTATCTTGCAACCCTCGTGGAACTTCTCCGGTCATGGACAGGCTTCTTCTAGTCGCAGTCTTCACAACTCAGATAAGCTATTTACTGTCTCTCATTTCTGTTCGATCCTAGTTCTTTGTTTCTGGCACCATGAATGACCAAATGAAAAGTGAGTTAATTAAACGGCGTGGCGTAGTCAAAGCTAGGCTTACACGCATACACACGTTCATAAACAACGTAGACAATCAGTCAAATCTAAGTGCAATCAGAGTTAGATTTGAAACTCTTTCTTCAATTTATGGTCAGTTTGAAGAAATACAAACACAGCTTGAAATAGAAGACACTGAAGCTGACTCAGAGCATGAAATGTATAGATCAGAATTTGAAAGTTTATATTTTGATACTAATGCGAAATCAAACGACTTATTTGCTCCTGTTACGCTGTTGAGTGATGCCTGCACTGTCAATGGCGCTCAAGTACACAAACATATTCTAAAACTGCCAAATATAAATCTACCAGATTTCTCAGGTGACTACACTCGTTGGTCACAATACAAAGACACATATGTCGCACTCATACATGACAATGTAACTCTTACGGATGTTCAGAAGTTTCATTATCTTCTATCATCATTACGTGATGAACCTCTACAGCTGATCAAAAATCTCCCATTATCCTCAGCTAATTACATCATTGCATGGGAAATGATTGTCAAAAGATACGAAAACAAAAAATTGATATCTCAGAAACATATCAATACTCTTCTTAATCTTCCACATGCACGAGCAAACTCCGCTCATGAACTTAGACAGTTAGTTAATGAACTTACAAGCAATCTCAATGCTATTCAAGCGCTCAATTTGAATATCGAAATTCATGAGCTTCTACTGATTCAACTCACTCTAAGGAAACTAGACATGCAAACTAGGCGTGATTTTGAAACATCACAATCGGAATCGGAATGTTCCACACTCAAATGCTTATGTGACTTTCTTGACAAGAGGTCACAGACTATAGAGCTTACTCAAGCAAGGGTTGACATTCCTCAAAGCAAGCCTAATAAACATACGTATGTCGCTACCGGTACTAACAATACCGAATGTTTGCATTGTGGTAATAAACATTACTTATACAATTGTAAATCATTTCGCGATCTGTCAGTAGCACATAGATGGCAATTCATTAATTCTAATAATGCTTGTGCCAACTGCTTTGCTATCGATCATGAGGTCAACGCATGCGAATTTCCTAGCTATTGTAAGTGTGGAAAAAAGCACAGCATCTTATTGCATGATTCTAAACAAGGGCCTCAAGGTCAAACGCAGATAAACAAACAACTGACCAATACTCAATATAGCAATCGCACACCTGCGTCAATGCAAAGTAACAATCACTTTACCAATCATTCAGAAAACAATAGGTCTACTAGCGATGCTAGTGCAGGAAGCTACTCTTCCTTCAAGGCTAAACCTACACACCAAGTTTTGTTAGCTACAGCACAAGTCTATGCTCTAAATAAATTTTGTAATTTAATCAAATGTCGAGCACTGCTCGACTCAGCAAGTCAAGCCTCTTTCATCACTCTTGAATTGGCTAACAAACTTCAACTCAAAAAAGAAGTCAGTCACACATCTATTCAGGGTATTAACGACACAAGTTCAACAACTACCCAAACTGTTAGTGTAACAGTAAAATCAACTATTAGCAATCACACAACTAAAATCGATTGTTTCATCTTGCCAAAAATTACGGGAAATCTACCGTCGGTTCCCATCGATTGTAGCACATGGAACATTCCTCATAACATTGTAGGCCTACTAGCAGATCCTGATTTCGACAATCCAGGTGAAATCCAACTGCTGATAGGTGCAGAACACTACTACGACCTTCTCCAATCGAATTCACTCATTCGCCCAGGTTTCCCTACAATTCAAGAGACAAAACTTGGTTGGGTCCTCGGTGGAAGGGTTCCCGGTTTGACTCTCGAGCAGTCTCTGAAACCTGCACATACGTATTTCGTTAGTACGGAAAAAATTGATCAACAACTTAAGCGCTTTTGGGAAATTGAAGGTATTCCAAAACCTATCACTACAAAGGAAGAACGTGATTGCGAAAATCATTTCTTAAACAATACGACTCGTAACGCTCAAGGCAAATTTATTGTTCGTCTCCCATTGAAAGAAGACAGGAGTCAACTCGGTGACTCGAGACCTCAAGCAATGCGGCGGTATCAACAATTGGAACGTCACCTTAATTCAAATAGCGTCGCAAAGGAAGACTACAATAAGTTTCTTCATGAATACCAAGAACTTGGTCATATGCAACCAGTCGACAGTGCACCAGATGAAACTGGTACTTGTTACTACTTACCTCACCACGCAGTTTTCAAACAATCTACTACAAGTCATATACGTGTCGTTTTCGATGGATCGGCAAAATCTAGCACCGGCAAGTCACTAAATGATTTACTAAAACTAGGACCTACAATACAAGACGACTTGTGCTCAATTGTCTGGCGTTTCAGAACACATCTGATAGCTTTCAGCGCCGACATTGCTAAAATGTACAGACAAATAAATATGCATCCTGACGATTGGAATTTACAACGCATCTTATGGAGAGAATCTACTAATGAACCCATAAGAGAATACCAACTGACTACAGTAACTTATGGTACAAAAACTGCACCCTTTTTAGCTACACGATGCTTACACCATTTAGCAGACTTGGAAGCTAAAAATTATCCTAAGGCATCTTTGATACTCAAAAATGATTTCTACGTAGATGACTGTCTTTCAGGAGCAAACAATTTAGAAGACGCTCTAAAACTTCAGCAAGATTTGAAATCTTTACTGGCCAGTGGAGGCTTTCCACTACGTAAATGGTGCTCAAACCATTCTGCTCTTTTGGAGTCAGTTCCAGAAGAAGATCGTGAAATTAACCTTCCGCTGCAATTCGAACGAGAAGATTGTATCAAACTCTAGGACCGCTTTGGCATCCTGCTTCTGATATCTTTCAAATAATCAATGGTTCAACCAAGCCACAGTTACAACAAGTATCACTAGCTACTAAACGCAAAGTGTTATCTATTATTTCTGCCATTTTCGATCCACTAGGACTAATTAGTCCTATTGTCATCAATTGCAAGATCTTTCTACAGCACCTGTGGATAGAACGGTTAGACTGGGATGAAGTCTTACCCGTCTCTCTAAACACAAAATGGCAGAATATCTGCAATCAACTTCCTACCATAAGCAACATAAAGGTTCAACGACTAGTATTAGTGACAGGAGTCATCACCGATATCCAGTTACACGGCTTTTCTGATGCTTCTGAAAAAGCTTTCGGAGCTTGCATATATCTCCGATCGACCAACAATGAAGGTCATACTTCTACCCACTTACTTTACTCTAAATCAAAGGTAGCACCCTTGAAACGAATCACACTTCCACGATTGGAATTATGCGGCGCACTTTTACTCGCCAAACTTTTTAACAAAACAGTTGAATCGCTTCATCTTGACATTAATTCCAGTTTCCTCTGGACAGACTCAACACTCGTTCTTGCTTGGATTAAAGCTCATCCGTACAAATGGAAAACATTCATTGCAAACAGAGTCACAGAAATACAAGAACTCACTGCAAATGCAAAATGGGCACACATCGCATCAGCACAAAATCCTGCAGATTTGATTTCTAGAGGAACCTCTCCAGACATTCTTGCTACTTGTAAATTGTGGTGGCATGGACCTCAATGGTTGTCACAAGACCCATCATTATGGCCAATATCAATCATGCAGCCCATCGCGTTAGAAGACATGCCAGAACAACAAACTTCAACCATCACCCTCATGGCAATTGAGCCAAAAGATGACATCATCCATAAATTTTCAAGGTTGACTAAATTGCAACGAGTCATTGCTTATTGCATTCGATTTTGCTACAATTCCAGAAGGCCACCGTCGGAGAGAAATCATTCGACACTCTCTGTCACAGAGTTAAATAACTCATTAAAAGCATGCATCAAACTAGCTCAAGGTGTTGTATACTCATCAGAAATTCATGCATTGTCATCATCAAGAGAACTCTCCAACAAAAGCAGTATCAAAAACTTATGTCCTTTCTTGGATAGTGAAGGTATCCTAAGACTCGGAGGAAGACTTCAAAAATCTTTGCTGCCATTCGAATCTAAACATCAAATGATTATTCCAACACGGCATCATCTCACCAAACTTCTCATTATGCACGAGCATTTACGATTATTACATGCTTCATCACAAATGTTGACGTCATCACTTCAACAACGCTACTGGATACCGTCCATTAGACGAATACTTCGATCAACATTGCATCAATGTTTACCATGCTACAAGTTGAAAACCACAACTACACAGCAACTCATGGGAGAGTTACCTACTCCCAGAATACAACCGGCTCGACCTTTCTTAAACACAGGAATTGATTATGCAGGACACTTTTTCATAAAGCAAGGATCCACACGCAGTAAAATAAAATTGAAGGCATATATTGCTATCTTCGTTTGCCTTGCTACTAAGGCTGTACACATTGAATTAGTCAGCGACATGACTACTGAAGCATTCATCGCTGCGTTAAAGCGTTTCACGTCACGAAGAGGAAAATGTTCCAACATATATAGCGATAACGGAACAAACTTTGTTGGTGCTAATCATCAGCTAGCTGATCTCAGCAAACTACTGAAGTCACGGTCTCATCAAGAAACTCTGCAAAATTACAATTCTCATGAAAATTGTAATTGGTTTTTCATACCACCTCGCTCTCCTCACTTCGGAGGCCTGTGGGAGGCTGCGGTTAAATCTCTCAAATATCATCTCAAAAGGGTGATAGGAAATAACTCACTCACATTTGAACAAATGTGCACAATACTCACACAAATTGAAGCTTGTTTAAATTCACGCCCACTTATCGTAAACTCCAATGATCCTCATGATATATCTTATCTTAGTCCGGGTCATTTTCTCATTGGTGAAGCTATTACCTCTATACCTGAACCTAACCTAATTGACAGTTCAGTTCATGCTTTAAATAGATGGCAACAGCTTCAACAATACATGCAGCTCATCTGGAAGAAATGGTCCACCGACTACCTTCACACTATGCAGCAGAGACAGAAATGGTCCAGTTCCAGCCCAAACCTTGTTGAAGGCACCGTGGTTCTTGTGAAAGAAGAGAACCTACAACCTCTACAGTGGGAACTCGCCATAATCACTGCTCTGCATCCTGGTCAAGATGGAAAAGTTCGAGTGGTTACCATCAAGACTCCTCGTGGACACTTCAAGCGCCCAATAGTTAAACTGTGTCCCCTTCCTATATAAGCAACTTTTTGCACTCTTTTTTTCATTATTAAAAAATATTCATTTTTGGGCCCCAGTATGTTCATGCAAATGTGTTGTAATTTTAGTTACGCCCGACAGATCGCATCAGCTGTCACTTTACTCTTTCAATGTCTTTGGATCCATGCGTGAGGAAAGCGAATGTTGAGCTATTTTATCTTTTCTAAGATCTTTGCATTTTACCATTGTTGTACTTTGTCGTCCATTTTTACATGCTCGCGTCGTGTAGAATTATTCTTGCTTTTATTCTCATTTTCACATGTGTACAACACACATAATTCATGTATTGTAATTGTAACTCAAGAATATAAGTGTAATGTGTTATTTGTGTTAATATATTCCTTTTGCTTTCAAGTGTATTTTGTGTATGTGCGGATTATTGCTGAACTCGACCTAGTGTTTACAGTCCACCTATTTATTGCCTCAGTGCTGGTCCTCCGAACTCTTATTCTTCCCCTACATATATATACATCTACAAACGTATTTAGAAAAGAAACAATTTGCAATAAACTCTTGCATTACAATATCAAAATAAACCTGAAATTAATGAATCTTTCAAATAACTATTATAAAACAACATGACCCGTCTGGGCCCGGGGTAGAAAAGGCCCAGAGTGACTCTGCTAGTCGTAAGAGGCGACAAAGGGAGACCCTGTCCCTACCCCCCCCCCTCCTCCCCCCCCCACTGTCCCACTGAAGCTTTCTCCTCCCACATGGCCCTGCCTCTCCCTTGCTGGACTCCCGTATGAAGACCCACGCGACGTACAATGGATCTAATTCGGATGTGGCTTTATTCTTAATCATCATCTTTCTCATGTTCATTATCACCCGCTCATCGTCTCGATTGGCCATAGTTGCGAAAATATGACGTTAAGCCCCATTAATCAATCAATCAATCATAAAGCAACATGTTATTGAATACAAACTTTTGAATACGGATACTACAATTAAATGAATACAAATGCATGCGTTGATGTACATGTGCAACTATTCTTATATAAAAACAAACAATAAACAAGGAAGAGATAAGAAACATAGATGATATACTAACCAATATAATTGAGTGAAACTGAGTGAATGAAAAATAAAATTGAGTGGAATTAAATGCATATAAGGTTGAAACGATGTGAACAGAGAGAATAATTTAAAAACAAATAATTAGGAAATGTTAATCTTAATAAGTCTAACATTAATTATTTTAATACAAATCTTTTGGTTCCCTCTTAAACATTCTAATTGAATTTATCTTTTTAAAATCAAACGTTGGCACAGGGACCTCAAGTGTCCTTCCACCATGTTTGTTAGAGTACATTGGAACGACAGAGGGTTGTAATGTTTGGTATCTGGTCGTTACAGCATGGCAAAAAGGTATTTGGAATTCGTGCTTAAAATGTAGTTTAATTGCTAGTCGATATTTGTATAATAAAATGAACGGGTAAAACGTCGGCTTTCTTAATTGTTCACATCTACATCTCTTGTTTCTCGGTACTTGTTAGCACACAGACGAACCATTTGATTTTGTAAAACTGAAACTTTATTTAATTGAGATAGAGAAGCATTTTCCCATGCTAAAATACCATATGATATTATTGACTGTGCTAATAATTGATACACTGTACAAAGAGTTCTAGCTGGAAGGAGATTTTTATGATAGTAATAATAATAATAATAATAATAATAATAAAAATAATAATAATAATAATAATAATAATAATAATAATAATAATAATAATAATAATAATAATAATAATAATAATAATAATAATAATAATAATAATAATAATAATAATAATAATAATAATAATAATAACAATAATAATAATAATAATAATAATATACATATATATCTCTGGCTCCTGTTTCCAGCTTAAGTTAGGTCAGGGGGTGGCTACTGGCTATAGCCACCAGGATTCTAGGGCACTTCAAGAGCTCCTAACACCGGCTTGCCAGGCCTGTCATGTCCTCTTCAAATTCACTCTCTTTTCTTCCCACCAGCTCACGCCATCCACTTCTGTCTTCCCACAGTCTTTTTGCTTGCACTACTTGCCAACTTTCACCTCTATCTTAATAAAAATATAAAAATAATAACAATATTATTAAATAATGTACACAAATATCTAGGATTTGAGCAGGCTAAACAAATTGATCATAAACTGATGAAAAGTAAAATAATTTCTACACAAGAAACGAATAGGATCAATTTTAAAAACATAACTGAATGGTAAAAACAAGATCAAAGCAATTAACACTAATGCTATACCGGTACTCACATATTCATTCGGAATTATTAGTAAGATAGAAACAGAGATTCATGCCCTGGAAATACTCACCAGCACAACATTCACCAAATACACAAGTCATCACCCTAAGTCAACAAAAGAAAGAGTGACATAGAGAAAAAGGGGGAAGTGGCTTGATTGATTCAAACAATTTATATTATAAACAAATTGAAAGTCTTAGAAAGTACTTTTATACAAATTGCCCACATTCACAACTTCACAGAGCTAGGGTGTCGGCAATGTCGCTTTCTCCTCTGAATGTAAATTACAAAAATTTAAACTTGCTTCAAAAAATAAATTCTGACACAGCGAAGGAGGTAAGGGTATCAGATAAGACTTTACATAGCCATATATTTTTAATTGTTTAATTTTTTAATTGTTTATTTAATTGTTTTCAGCTCGATTCGACGTTGGCAAGTGGGTGAAATATCGATTCCCATATAAAACATTAATTAATTAATTATGATGAATGAATTAACAATTTAGTAAATATGAGAGTTGATTCATGTATTGTCATTAAGAATACGTCTGTTTGAAAAATGTCAGCTTGATCAGACATTAAACAGTAGGTGAAATATTGATTCAAAGAAAAAAAAGAAAAATTGTTTCAGAATTGTCCAACTTATATTATACAAGTAATTTGTCTTGAATTTAGATGTTTGTGAAAACATAATATATAAGCATACCAATTAATACTTTAGTAAACGAAACATCGCCAGATTTTCTGTTGGGTACCAATAATATTTCATATAGAGCACTTGATACCTATTTTTTCTTTCAACGTCAAGCCGATAATTTTAACAATATAAATCATCGATTGATTCTATTAGCAACGATGAACATTTTCCCACATGCAAGCTGGAACATACGAGTATTCACCCCGTCATCTTTTGTTAAAATTAATAGTATCTAATGAATTTTATTATAATACTTGCTTATGTGCTAGCGTTATTCTGAAAACATTCTGATACTGTACCTCAAAACATAATGTAGTAAATAATGATTCTTTCGGCAGCACATTTTCTGCTTTCTGTTTTGTAAGACGAATTCTATATACGTAACATAATTTTCCTAAACGTGCATTATTCATCGGAAAATATTTCATTTTATCTGATTATTGTACAATATATAAGAGTTTGTAATTTTTGGAAATGTAAAAAGTATAAAACTGTGATTTCATATAATAACGTTTTAGTAAATATTAATTTGGAGCTAGGTCGAACTGAACCTGGACAGGGGGGAGATCATTAACGGCGCATTGACGCAACCTATATCAAATAAAATAAAATAAATTCGTATGTATAGAGTCTACGCGCTCAGTTACAAGACGAGTTTCCAGTGGGGGACTTTAATTTAAAGCGACTAAACCAACCCTGTAGACCCCGAACACCATCGACGAGTGAGCGATAACCAATCAAAGATCTATATTTCAAATGTGAAACATTCGAATCAGTGATTGGACAGTGCGAACACCCGAGGACAAATGCCAGAATCAACAAGGTCGATTCAGCACAAATCATAATTTATTGAGTGCTTCGTTGCTAGGACGGCTCCAAAGTCAAGAATGGAATTGAATCCATAATATATGTTGTAACACTTTTGCCTGAATCGAACCCGGGACCTTCTGCATTGGAAAAAGCGATGCTATAACCACTGGACTAACGAGCCACCTACTGTACTTGTACCTGTGTCGTGTCTTTACTACTGTATAATAAAACAGAAATATGTGTGAATTGTCTTGATAACGCCTCAAGGAATTTGTCCAGTGGAGCAAGGTCCGGGTCAAGCAAACAGTACTCTTGTATTCGCTGTGGAGGGAGTTGTTCACTAGTTTTACTATAGAGCACATTGTTTTTCATTATTTAAAGTAATCAAATTAGTTTTGTGTGACCGTTCAAATAATATATTATTCACGCTCTTTGCGCTGTTCTAGCAACTCTTGTCGAATCAAATATCCACATAAATCAATATGCGAGAAGTGAATCTTAAATACGACATAACACAATGCTGACGAACACAACAAATACACATACAATCTAAATACAAACGATACATTTAATGGTTTTCGGTATGAGATATCGTTGGTCGTTTAAAAACAACCATTTGTGCGAATTCACTACCAAACTCATATACCAAAATTTGAAATGGTGTGTTAACGCACTATAATAATATGAACTTTCACACTTTCATCTTGCTCGTTAACAATGCGATTCCGTAACGCAAAGATGAATGCAAAACATAATATTTTTTTAATATGCGTTGTCCACAACTTGTGTTGCTCAATTTTTGGAGATGAACATTTTACCTTATTAACCTTATTTAACAATCAGTCTTCACGGGCTCCATTAAATGAATATTTACATGAAAAAAAGGTTCCTGGAATAGTCTTATTTCCTCCGAAACAATGCACACATATGGGAAGAATATATGAATAATTTTAAAAGAATGCACATGTATGTAAAAATGGTACTATGAGAATCCCCCCCCTCACGGTTGGAGTTTGTAGTTTATATTTTACACTCTTACCAGAATCGATAAAGAAGTACTCTTCTAAGAATGCGAGTACTCTTTTATCGACTCGGTTCTGTTCGCCATGCTTGGACGTGTGTCCTGACCTGTTTCTAGAGACCCTTGAAATGAGTCGTCGAGGCGCTACACGCGTCAACTACAGCCATCTACGGGCTACTTATGGAACTATCTCTAATTCCGAGGTATCTGTCGGTAACATTTTTTTATTCATTCTCATTCGATAACTTAGCAAACGCTTCAGAAACTAAACAGTATTTGTGTAACAGAAAAGTCAACTTCAATATGATACTAGCAACACCAAAAGACAACAATGAAACAAATGAATTGAATCGATGGACAAACAACAAGCTGTCAAAAAATATTTTTTTCTGATTTTGGAAAACAAAACAAAAACAAACAAATACACAAACAAAACTTTTAGTAGTTGTCCATCATTAAAAGTTTTAGATGGCGAGCAGTTACTATTGCTACACTTTTTTTGTATTTCTATGGTTGCAATTTTTTTATTTTGACAGCTGATTGTTTGTCCATCAGTTCAATTCATTTGTTCCATTGTCGTAGTCCTGATGTGCGGTCAGTTGCGGGTTCCCTATACTGTCATATGTTTCATGTTCGAAATATGATATCAATTCTTAACAAAGACTCGTTAGTCGCCTCGTTTTATTTACTTGGATACGGTTTTACTATTAGATAATGTCAACGGCATTGTTCTGAATATCATATCGGTATATGATTTATTCATTTACACACTTAATATTCTATAAACAAAATATGGATAATGTACAAATGAATTGTTTATTATGTAACCATTTATCGGATTGTTAACACATTTAACTGTACTACCTACCTGGAACTCTCCTCCCCCCATTCGGCAAAAAGTTGTGATTTCAAAAATATCAACGTGCGATGATTGATATCAATTCACATGAAAGAATGCTACCGTACCATCTCTAACAAACGCACACGCAACAAGAATGCTACCGTACCATCTCTAACAAACGCACACGCAACAAGAATGCTACCGTACCATCTCTAACAAACGCACACGCAACAAGAATGCTACCGTACCATCTCTAACAAACGCACACGCAACAAGAATGCTACCGTACCATCTCTAACAAACGCACACGCAACAAGAATGCTACCGTACCATCTCTAACAAACGCACACGCAACAAGAATGCTACCGTACCATCTCTAACAAACGCACACGCAACAAGAATGCTACCGTACCATCTCTAACTAACGCACACGCAACAAGAATGCTACCGTACCATCTCTAACAAACGCACACGCAACAAGAATGCTACCGTACCATCTCTAACAAACGCACACGCAACAAGAATGCTACCGTACCATCTCTAACAAACGCACACGCAACAAGAATGCTACCGTACCATCTCTAACAAACGCACACGCAACAAGGTTGCTACCGTACCATCTCTAACTAACGCACACGCAACAAGAATGCTACCGTACGATCTCTAACAAACGCACACGCAACAAGAATGCTACCGTACCATCTCTAACAAATGCACACGCAACAAGAATGCTACCGTACCATCTCTAACAAACGCACACGCAACAAGAATGCTACCGTACCATCTCTAACAAATGCACACGCAACAAGAATGCTACCGTACCATCTCTAACAAACGCACAAGCAACAAGAATGCTACCGTACCATCTCTAACTAACGCACACGCAACAAGAATGCTACCGTACCATCTCTAACAAACGCACACGCAACAAGAATGCTACCGTACCATCTCTAACAAACGCACACGCAACAAGAATGCTACCGTACCATCTCTAACAAACGCACACGCAACAAGAATGCTACCGTACCATCTCTAACAAACGCACACGCAACAAGAATGCTACCGTACCATCTCTAACAAACGCACACGCAACAAGAATGCTACCGTACCATCTCTAACAAACGCACACGCAACAAGAATGCTACCGTACCATCTCTAACTAACGCACACGCAACAAGAATGCTACCGTACCATCTCTAACAAACGCACACGCAACAAGGATTCTACCGTACCATCTCTAACTAACGCACACGCAACAAGAATGCTACCCTACCATCTCTAACAAACGCACACGCAACAAGAATGCTACCGTACCATCTCTAACAAACGCACACGCAACAAGAATGCTACCGTACCATCTCTAACAAACGCACACGCAACAAGAATGCTACCGTACCATCTCTAACAAACGCACACGCAACAAGAATGCTACCGTACCATCTCTAACAAACGCACACGCAACAAGAATGCTACCGTACCATCTCTAACAAACGCACACGCAACAAGAATGCTACCGTACCATCTCTAACTAACGCACACGCAACAAGAATGCTACCGTACCATCTCTAACAAACGCACACGCAACAAGAATGCTACCGTACCATCTCTAACAAACGCACACGCAACAAGAATGCTACCGTACCATCTCTAACAAACGCACACGCAACAAGAATGCTACCGTACCATCTCTAACAAACGCACACGCAACAAGAAAAAAGCAACAGATAAACACAATTGCATTATTTTTCTTTACATAATGAATACTACGTATTTATGACAACAAAATGATGAACACGCGTAGTCGGCATTCCAATGATGCGATCGGAGTGTTTGTAACAAGAGCAAATGAATATAACATAAAGGCCAGTTTACTAAACTATTGATCTCTGATTAGCTGGTAATCGGAGATTACTACGAACAAACACGGCTACTGACTTACGTTTACAAGGTAATTCGTTGAAACTATAGTTACGTGATTACAAAATTAGATGTCAACTATAAGTTGGTCAATTTGGATCTAAGTTAGTTATTTTCATTAAAAAAATAGTGTTTCGTTTTATAAGGTATTTTATGGCTTGATCGTCAGACGGACAACAAATATGATACATTCAGCTTGTTGGTAAGAAATGTGATTGTATAGGTTTTAAATAAAAGCCGACATCATCGTCCTTGTTTTTCCAATAACTTTTTTCTAGTCACTCGTTGAGATTATCATATTCGCTAAAAATAGGTTATTTGATAGATATTGTTGAATGCTAAGTACCAGAGATCGTTTATCCCCGAGATGATGTGCCCCCCAGTAAACCGACCAACTCTAGAGTAGGCCTCGCCCTACTAAACCAGCACATAGTGTCACCAGTGTATTAACTAGACACCTATGGCAAGCAATACCCTCTACCCAGCCAGGACGTATAGTTTACTCTTGGGGGAATGGAATGTTTCTATTCTATTGATTAAACTTCCTGTCGAAACTGAAAAATAAAACCGTGATTCGTTTCCTATAAAACCTGGAACTATCACATCAAATTGGTTGTAAACGCACTGTGCAGTCTGTATTGGACAATTTTACCACACCTTCAAATGCATTTTGCAAGGAATTGGCTGGACATTGACAGCAACATGGTATTGTGTGAAATATGTTGTTGTTCCCACGCTAGCATTGGACAGAGAATGGTTGCATGAGAACATTTGTTGAACATTGTTGGCTTTACACAGTTGGTTTTATTTTTAACTGTACTGAACGAATTGCGGTGCCTATCAAGAAAACCCTACTCTAATATCTATATAATATACAAAACTTGTGATGTTGGTAATATCAATTTTCAGAAGTTGCTTCAATACTTTCAATACTTTCAAAATAGCTTATGTTGTATCTACCTTATGATACACAGACGTTTAAATAAGTTATAATTTTTGGCAAGACTATTTAATTGTTATTATAACTTTGATTATTTTATTACAACGCTTATATTAACTTGCCTTGTTTGTCTGGACGGAATCTTTGAATCGATATTCCACCTACTTTTAGATGTCCGATCAAGCTGAAATTTTTTACACAGACGTAGACCTGATGACAATACATGAATAAACTGTCATATTTACTAAATTGTCAATCCATTCATCATAATTAATTAATTAATGTTTTATATGGAAATCGATGTTTAACCCACTTTTCAACGTTAAATCGAGTTAAAAGTTTTCACACAGACGTATTCTTAATGACAATACACAATACAATTGTCATATTTACTAAATTGTCAATTAATTCATCATAATTAATTAATTGATGTTTTATATGGGAATCGATGTTCAACCCACTTCCAAACGTCAAATCGAGTTAAACGTTTTCCCACAGACGTGTTCTTAATGAAAATACACTAATCAATTGTCATATAAACAAAATAATCAATTAATTCATCATAATTAATTAATTGATGTTTTATATGGAAATCGATATTTCACCCACTTTCCAACGTTGAATTGAGCTGAAAGTTTTCACACAGACGTATTTTTAATGACAATACACGAATCAATTGTCATATTTACTAAAAATAGTCAATTAATTCATCATAATTAATTAATGTTTTATATGGGAATCGATGTTTAACCCACTTCCGAACGTCGAATTGAGCTGAAAGTTTTCACACAGACTTATTCTTAATGACAATACACGTATTAATTGTCATATTTACTAAAAATAATCAATTAATTCACCATAATTAATTAATATTTTATATGGGAATCGATGTTTCACCCACTTCCCAACGTCGAATTGAGTTGAAAGTTTTCACACAGACGTATTCTTAATGACAATACATGAATCAATTGTCATATTTACTAAATAATCAATTAAATTATCATAATTAATTAATCGATATTCGATATATATTCGATTGCAAGATTCTTTAAGACTTAAAAGTATAAAATAATATTACATGAAAAAAATATATTTTTTTTAAAAAACAACGCTTACATATTT
This sequence comes from Isoperla grammatica, assembly GCA_945910005.1. Taxonomy (NCBI): domain Eukaryota; kingdom Metazoa; phylum Arthropoda; class Insecta; order Plecoptera; family Perlodidae; genus Isoperla; species Isoperla grammatica. The sequence continues at coordinate 82,836,023 of OX246737.1, forward strand.
TAAATGCACTAAAAGTAAAAAATAAATTTTCGCCCAACAAATTTCTGCCTCACTCGGAAAATAAAAGCGTTGGGTGCTTTCCCTGCATAAACAGCAGAATACTGCAATCTATGTCAATACCGAAAGCGGCCAACGCTTTTATTTTCCGAGTGAGGCAAAAATTTGTTGGGCGAAAATTTATTTTTTACTTTTTAGTGCATTTAAAATATATAAGCGTTGTTTTTTAAAAAATATATATTTTTTTCATGTCATATTATTGTAATATCACAATGTGTAAGTTTATAACAACTATGTTTATTCAAAGTCGTGATCAGTTTATCCACAGATAAGGGATTGTAGGGGGTTTATCGAATAACTTACTTGCACAGTACGTGGTTGCTGTTTCGTATTGTTCGTACTTTATTGATCTGTGTTGTAATCTATATGTTATGAAATATTTAACAGTAAGGTCCAGTCTTACAATATCCCAATAACTACTTATTTGTCGAATAACTTGTTATCTCCATGGCAACGGCCAATCAATACTCTTGAATTTTAATTGCTACAAATAACTTTCTTATTGGGAGATTTTCAGACGAAATATAAGTCTCATATAAGTGTGTCACCGTTGTATTGTGTATTTGTATTTTGTAGTCGTATTACAACAATCCTAAATGAACTAGATATTTATTCGATATTTTTAATAGGTTCCACTCATAGTGTTGCTTATAGAAAATACTTAAGTTTATAGCTATTACTGACTGTTCTTACTGTAGAATTATTATACGGTTGTATAGTCGTATTGTATACATTTTTATTAATTACTGTTTAAAATAACAATACATGTTTTTAAATCAATCACTTAACACTTAATAACCAAGTTAACCTTGTATACAAATCTGCGCTTTACCAAACACATTTGAGCAACTCTAATCCTATCATTTTTTTTTCGCCGACAGGCGCTCCTAGTAATGCAATTAGTCCGCAAGCAACGCATGTCATTGTTATTTACGTAATGAAGTTATGTGTACATTACGTACACAGATGTATACCTTTCACGTAGGTTTGGTGTTTTGCAGGGTATCTGTCATAACTCGTCATTGAATGTAAAAGAAAATTGCTTGTCGGTACCTGAAATATTGATTATTATTGATGAAATGTAATAAGTGGTTCATAATTCATTGTAGTTTACTTCGATGTTAGTGGTTGATTTATGGTGCTGGAGTAATAATGTTTTAACTTGTGTCTAAGGCTCATTTACGTCCAAGTAGTTTATAATTTTACATTATTTAATTTATTATGATCTTTTGGACGTAAGAGATGGATACAAAGATACAAATAGAAATAATAAATATATTTTATAATATTGTAATATAGGTAATAAATAAAATATATATTATATAATACGAACGACAAGTATGAACATTGTTTTCATTACTTACTAGAAATATAAAACACGCCAGATAGAAAATATTTTGTCATTACACACCACAAAGTAGTTAATCCACATATTGATTATACAAGGCATTCAACGATTTATGATTCGGATATCTCGATTGAAAAACTAAATGAAATAAATAATATTTGTAAAATAATTGCGGGTTCAGCATAAAACATCGGTGAAGACTGTAACATGGATGATTGTTGCACATCATATTTCTGAAAAATGTATCTCTTTTCCATCTTCATGCAATCTTTAATAGAGAATGTAACAAATTTTATATTGTGAATTTTGAGTTAATATATTAGGTTAATGGTTATGTAATAATTAAAATACGTACATTTTTGTAACACTAACAAGTTGGAACCATATTGTACTTATGTTCAATCGTATCACTCTGAGAACATAAATGAATCCAGGCAATAGTGACTAGCTAGTTTCACAACACCACTAGAGATAGCGCCACCTACATAAACATTCATTCATGACCACGTGGATATGTTTGGTCTACGATCGACCTACTATAAAAGCCCTGCCCATTTCATGTTTCTATAGACCCTGGTTGCTAGGCGACGAGCGTTGGAAGCTGGATCAATAGGACAGTATGGACCGCGAGAAGTGGAACACTCAATGGGAAGGGCCGCTTTCCTCTCACGTTGACCCGAAAACCCCGGCTAATTTTGTCTCGCTTCTACTGAGCACTAATTCAGTTTTTTTCTCGTTTTCGCACTGACTCCAGTGTAGCAGGTTCTACCCCCATTCATCCCCACACTAATTCTTATTATCATCCCAGCCCTCGGGCTTATGCGTTTTTTAATCTGTACTCCATCATCTGCTCTAGAGGGTCCAGCCCGGGAGAGCGTTCCAGCAAAGTTCAATGTTGAACTATTGCATCTAGTAAGTAAGTAAGTAGTCAACAACCGATATGTATGGCGTTTACATAACTAGACAAAGGCAAACGACATTTATGAAAATGTCGTAAAGCAAAATGTTGAAAGAACATTGCATATTAAAGATCACTTAGAATTGAAATGTGATACTAAACATAAACCTAAATAGCAATCAACCTAATAATTACGTAATAGTACGTTTGTTTCATTGACTGCTAGTTTAAATCAAAAAAGTATATACTTTGGTATTGATTTATTATAGCGTCTATCCATTTAGTTATACTAGGAAAACGCTCCGCGTTAACAGATGAGCGATTTATTTCAGTGTATCAAATCAAATAAATCATTTGCATATCATATAACTCTTTTAAAGAAAAAATACCTTTATAATAAACAAGATATTTTTACAAGATGGCGGATCAAGTTACAACAATATTACTTAAGTATATTATTTCTTGATATGTTGCTAACTAGGAAAACGATCCGCGTTGACAGATGAGCGATTTATTTCAATGTATCAAATCAAATAAATCATTTGCATATCATATTACTCTTAAAAAAAAAAAAAAATACCGTTAGAATAAACAAATGATTTTTTTACAAGATAGCGGATCAATTAACAACCTTATAACTTAAGTATATTATTTCTTGATATGTTGCTAATAAATGCACGAAATATTATTTAAATCCGTTAAGAAGTTTTCTTTAAAGAAATTAAAACCTTCAAGTTGATGGTTTCCGCATGATTTCATTCAACCGTGGTCTACTCAATAGGCTCTAATTCATAAACTATTAAACCTATCAGTGTATGGAACATTCCATACTGTAGATACAGACTATATCTCAAATTTAATATTAATTTATCATAGAATAGCGATCATAATAAAAGCTTTTTAATTTGTCGAATAAGTTCGTTTTTAACATTTGCATGTTTGCCGTGAAGGTCATTAAATATAACACGTCATTGTAGCCATTCTATGATAGCTATCAAAATTCCAAATACGTAGTGAGAAAGGTCTGACTGCGTAAGCCATTTCGGCAGCATACTATGTGCATCTTACTTCAATGGTCCGCAAATGCGAATCATATCGGTGAAACACTGTAAAGACGAAGAAAATTACTGCCGTAAATAAACAATATTTGTTTATAACATGGCGGTTGAAGCTAAAATTTTAAAACTGTTGTCGTGTGTTGGTACTATTAATGTAAACTTACATATAAAAAATTATTTATATCGGTTTGTAAGTTTTAATTTAATTAAATAAATAACAAAACATGTGTTTCAGTTTATAATTTTTTGTAGGTTGGCATCTTACGTCATTGTAGCCATTCTATGATAGTTATCGAAATTCCAAATAATATTACATGGGTATTGTTACGTACGCTATGTTTTGTGTATACTATGTGCATCTAATTGCAAAAGTCCGCAAATGCAAATCATATCGGTGGAACACTGTAAAAATGAAGAAATTATTGTAGTAAATAAACAATATTTGTTTATAACATGGCGGATAAACTTACAATTTTGAAACTTTTGTCAAGTGTTGGTACCGTTGATGAAAATCTACACGTGAAACAATATTTAAATCCGTTTGTAAGTTTTCATTTAATTAAATAAATAAACAATTTTTGTTTTTCAGTAATTAATTTTTTGTAGGTTGGCATCTTGACGAATGTTGCTGGTTATGTAAACAGCATCGAGTTAAGTAGTCACAAATGTTGACAAAAATTTCAGCCAAATACGCAAAGCCGTTTGACCTGTGCGCGACGAACAAAATTTAGCGCACCGACATACAGACATATATACATACATACATACATACATACATACATACATACATACATACATACATACACACAGACAAAGCGCCGATCGAGTTGTATGGAAAGATTCACTTCGCTTCGCTACGCTCATCTAAAAACACTCCGCGTTGACAGATGAGCGATTTTTTTCAATGTATCAAATCAAATAAATCATTTGCATATCATATTACTCTTTAAAAAAAAAATACCTTTATAACTAGGAAAACGCTCCGCGTTGACAGATGAGCGATTTTTTCTGTAAATCAAACAAATTTTTTGAATATCATATTACTCTTACAAAAAAAACCTTTATAATAAACAAAATTCTTGTTTGCAAGATGTCGGTTTAAGTTACAATCTTAGAATTTGTGTACATTATTTCTCGATATGTTGCCAATAATTGCAGGAAATATTATTTAAATCAGTTGAGAAGTTTTATTTAAATAAATTAAAACCATCAAGTTGATTTTTCAATGGATTTCCGCATTAGTTCAATCGACCGTAGTCTACTCAATAAACTCTAATTCATAAACCATTAAACCTATCAGTGTATGGAAAGTTCCATATTGTAGATACAGACTATATCTAAATAGAAATATTGTTTAATCATACAATTACTGCGTTTTAAATCATAATTAAAGCTTTTTAATTGGTCGACCAAGTTCGCTGTTAACATTTGCATTTTTGCCGTGAAAGTCATAAAACATAACACGTCATTGTAGCCATTCTATGATAGCTATCAAAAATCCAAATACAAAGTGAGACAGGCCTGACTGCGTAAGCCATTTCGGCAGCATACTATGTGCATCTTACTTCAACGCTCCGCAAATGCGAATCATATCATTGGAACACTGTAAAAACGAAGAAAATAACTGCCGTAAATAAACAATATTTGTTTATAACATGGCGGTTAAAGCTACAATTTTGAAACTGTTGTCGAGTGTTGGTACTATTGATGTGGACTAACATATAAAACATTATTTATATCGGTGTGTAAGTTTTAATTTAATTAAATAAATAACAAAACATGTGTTTTAGTTGTTCATTTTTTGTAGGTTGGCATTTTACGTCATTGCAGCCATTCTATGACAGCTATCGAAAATCCAAATAAAAGTGCATAGGTATTGTTACGTACGCTTTGTTTGGTGTATACTATGTACATCTAACTGCAATAGTCCGCAAACGCGAACCATATTGTGATGTGGCTAAAATAGCCGGGGTGTCGGAATCCTGACTGGTGGAGGAATAGGAGTTCACTAATATATATATTCTTAAGCCTATATCGTAGGCTAAACACTCACAAAATTATCATTAACGCTAGAGACATACAAATACATATTGTATTCCCCAAATGGGTGTACTCATCTTATGAAGAGGTTAACCCGTTGGCCCGTTGACGGGAGTCCAGGAGAAATCCAGATGCCGGACTGTAGTTGGCGCTGTCGTGGCGGTCGTACTCCCGTCGGAACACAGTCCCGACAGTAAATGTGGAGCAACGGATGCAGCTCACGAAATGGTTCAGCACGAACACTCGGAACACAGTCCCGAATTGGCACAGTACGGCAACAACACGATATCGGAACACAGTTCACGATAGAACACGGTATTATCACAACCGTGATTGGAACACAGTTCCGAAATGGTTCGGTATGATACAGATATAGGAACGCAGTTCACTAAATCAAAACAAACTTACTATTTGACTTCCTTTCTTTATTATCAAACTCACAAGATCACAATCAGATCATCCGTACAAGAAACAGAAAAACAAGTGAAGTCCTCTCCAGGAATCAAAACACAACAATGAATAACAAAGAAGTTACAACAAAGATATGTTAGTCGATCAAACCTCAATACAAACAATATAGGTGGCTGTGGAGGTGTGGTCGGGAACGCTGGTTACCATTACAGCTCCCCACTGAAAAGACTCGGTCTTGCGGACGGCAAGATGAGTGTTTTAAGTAATCCGCTATACGTATCCGAGTGGTGTCCCACGCAATTTTAGGTTGTTTGTATTGCTTCAAATGGATGATGTTGTAAGAGCCTTTTAAAATCTTGCCCCCTGGGTCTTCCAGCTCATATGCGTTTCTATCAGTTGCTATCCTGGCGTTTCGGCATTGTCCGTGGTTCGTTGGCACCGTGTTGACAAAAGGGATGGAAATTATTTCGTCGTTTGTCCCAATGTTAAGACTTGCTTCTTCGAAGCTCATAACAGCATTGTTGTCATGTAGCCAGTCGGCGCCGAAAATCATCTTCCGCGATAACCCGGGCACTACTATACAGGCTACTGCGCCTGTCCAGCCTCCGATTACGACATCCAACAACACTTGTTTGGACGCGAGCCTATTTTGTTTGCCAACGGCGCCTATGACTTTAATTAGTGGGATAGGCAGTAGTGGAATATCTCCCTTCCCCTCGCGAAGTTCGTGATAAAACGATTCTGAGACACACGTGATCTCGCTGCCAGAATCGATAAGTATGGGAGTTTGTGTCAATTTATTGACAATTGCATTGACCTCTGGGGATGTTCTCGCTGCCGTGTAGGTGTCGTCCTCATCGTCCGAGAGAAGCTCACGACTTTCCCCGGCCGTGATGTGTAGGACTTCCCGTTCCAACATCGCCACTGTTTCGTCGGTCTCATCCCCCACATCGCTCTCGACCGCCGCTACATCCTCGGTTATGTCAATTCCTCTAACTTGTCTATTTGCGTCGAAAGTTTGAGTTTGTTCGCGATTGCGATGGTTTCCTCGTTGCATATTACTGTCGCGATGGGGATGCTCGGTACGCCACTGGTTCCCAGTCGGTCGCGATTGGTTTGATCCCGTTGTGGGAAAGGTTGAGGTTGATTTCTTATCCCCGTGGCTGTCCCGGTTACTGGAACCCGATTGGTGCCGCCAGTTATAGTTAGTTGCCCCTTTATCGCTATAACCTGGCTTAGAACCCGCATGTGTTTGCGATTGTCTAGGGTCCGCATGTGCTTGCGATTGTCTAGGGGTGAATGAGTCGCCCGTCGGTTTACGCTTGTGTGCCTCGTCTAAACGGTGCAGAAGCTTTAAAGTTTCGTCAACGGTATTCTTCCCTGCAGCTAGTAGTGTAGCAGCTACTTCCGGACGGAAATGGTCGGTAATTGCATCAATTACATCTTCGTCAGGTATGGTGGGTGTCAGATACCTTGCTTTTGCGAGTATTATCAGAAAGTAGTCCGCCATCGTGGTGTCATATTGGCGCGGGCACGTACCGTGATACAACTCATAACGCACGTTGCGTTGTTGAGCCGCCCCCCAGTATTCATTCAAGAATGCGCGCCTGAAATCGGAAAATGACGTAAAACGGTCCGCGTAAACTTCGCCCCAGCGGCGGGCTGTGCTACGTAGCTGGCCAGTAGCTAATCTAACTTGAAATTGTTGAGGCGCTCTTGACAATTCAAAATAATTTTCAAGTTCTTTGATAAACGTAACCGGATGGGTTTTACCATCCCCATCGAAAAGTGGTAATTGTGACGAGGATCTTAGCTCTGCCCCCCAAATCAAAGGTGCTACCGCATGTTGATGTTGTTCCTGCTGGGTTGGTTGCGCTTCGAGCGTCGCCACCTTCTCTGAGAGAAGTTGTACCGAATTTTCTAGTGTTGTTACTGATGATGTGAGGGTATTGCAGGAGTTAGTAATCTCGCCGCGAATTGATTGTATTTGCTCAGTGCAATCCGATTTCAACGTTACGAATTGTTTTACTAGTTGTTGGGTCTGGCTAACGGTATCCTGTCGGAATCCTTGGACGTCAGTCCTTAAGGACTCTATTAACGCCGCTAGTTTGTCTGCGTCTGCCATATTGGTACTAGGTCCGTCTTCTAATGATACTACATCAACTCCACTCCCAGAGCGTGTTTTTACCATGCACCCCTATACTATAGTCAGTACGAAGTGTTAAATTATGCTCCTAAAGATAAGCAATTTTTTTTTTATGGGACTAAACTCCCTCCTCTATCTACAGCCAAGAGCACGTTGGGCGCCAGATGTGATGTGGCTAAAATAGCCGGGGTGTCGGAATCCTGACTGGTGGAGGAATAGGAGTTCACTAATATATATATTCTTAAGCCTATATCGTAGGCTAAACACTCACAAAATTATCATTAACGCTAGAGACATACAAATACATATTGTATTCCCCAAATGGGTGTACTCATCTTATGAAGAGGTTAACCCGTTGGCCCGTTGACGGGAGTCCAGGAGAAATCCAGATGCCGGACTGTAGTTGGCGCTGTCGTGGCGGTCGTACTCCCGTCGGAACACAGTCCCGACAGTAAATGTGGAGCAACGGATGCAGCTCACGAAATGGTTCAGCACGAACACTCGGAACACAGTCCCGAATTGGCACAGTACGGCAACAACACGATATCGGAACACAGTTCACGATAGAACACGGTATTTTCACAACCGTGATTGGAACACAGTTCCGAAATGGTTCGGTATGATACAGATATAGGAACGCAGTTCACTAAATCAAAACAAACTTACTATTTGACTTCCTTTCTTTATTATCAAACTCACAAGATCACAATCAGATCATCCGTACAAGAAACAGAAAAACAAGTGAAGTCCTCTCCAGGAATCAAAACACAACAATGAATAACAAAGAAGTTACAACAAAGATATGTTAGTCGATCAAACCTCAATACAAACAATATTGGTGGCTGTGGAGGTGTGGTCGGGAACGCTGGTTACCATTACAGTGCATAGGTATTGTTACGTACGCTTTGTTTGGTGTATACTATGTACATCTAACTGCAATAGTCCGCAAACGCGAACCATATCGGTGGAACACTGTAAAAATGAAGAAAGTATTGTCGGAAATAAACAATAGTTTTTTATAACATGGCGGATGAACTTACAATTTTGAAACTATTGTCAAGTGTTGGTACCGATGATGTTAACGTACAAGTGAAACATATTATTAAAATCCGTGTGTTAGTTTTAATTTAATTAAATAAATAAACAAATTTTGTTTTTCAGAAATATACATTATTCTATTCATACAGAATTCTTCTATTCCTACAGAATTCACTAAGCTCTTCAGAATTGAACGGTGGACCGTTGTCTGTGACAATAGTTTCAGGAAAACCAACACAGAAATCACTGAGCGTAGCTTTTCGATTACGTTCTCAGCATTGGTGGTAGCCATAGGCCATACTTCCAACCATTTTGAGTAGCTATCGACTAAGATCAACAACATCGAATCGTCTTTCTTAACGAAGTCCAAGTGGATCCGTTGCCAACGCTTTATCGGTGTAGGCCAGTTATGCAGCGTAACTTTTTGCATAACCCCTCTCGATGACTGACACACTTCGCAAGTTAAGGACATCTGTTCGATTCCCTGATCGATCCCTGGCCACCATATATGGCTTCTAGCCAGAAGCTTCATCCGTACAATTCCCGGATGTTGCTCATGCAAAAGGAATAGCACGTGGCTTCTAAGGCTCTCTGGGACAACCACTCTGTTAGCCCAGGTCACACCATTTTCGTCAACCGACAGTTCATTTCTGCGATCGAAATATGGTTTAAGGTTTGGATCTACAACCGAAGAGGGCCAACCCTGCTGAGAAAGAGCCAATACTCGTGACAGAACCCCATCTTTCGCTGTGTATCTGGCTATGACTTTTGCGGTAAATGGTCTTCCAGACAAGATAGTCTCGCAAACACGATTTACCGGCGAAAAGGAACAGCTGCTCTTACAATCAGTATTGGACAATGGCAAACGTGATAATGCGTCTGCATTTTCTATATCCTTGCCTTTTCTGTACTGGATATCATAGTCATAAGCAGATAAGATAACCGCCCATCTCTGCAGTCTGGCTGCCGCTAGCGTCGGAATACCCTTTTTGGAACCTAAAATCGATTTCAATGGCAAGTGATCCGTTACTAGAGTAAAACGATGACCATAAAGATACTTATGAAACCTCCGAACTTCATAGACAATCCCCAAGGCTTCCTTTTCCACCTGCGCATAACCACGCTGAGATTTATCCAGGGTTGATGAGGCAAAGGTCACCGGACGTTCCACCCCATCTATGACATGCGATGACACTGCACCAACTCCATATTGGGACGCGTCACATGTCACCACCATTGGCTTAGACGGATCATAAGGAACAAGGACCTGGTTTTCAACTAATAACTGTTTGCTAACAGCAAATGCCTTACTGGATTCCTGATTCCATTCCCACACACGATTCTTTTCAAGCAACCGATGTAAAGGCTTCAACCTGGATGACAAGTTTGGAAGGAAACAACTGTAAAAATTTAGAAGACTGAGATACGATTGTAATTGACCGACATCTTGAGGCTCTGGTGCGTTTTGAATAGCCTCAACTTTTTCCGAAGTAGGGTGGATTCCGTTCCTGTCAATGGCATGACCTAAATACTCTACACTGGAACATAAGAATCTGCATTTCGCTATATTAACCCTGATGGCGAACTCCTCCAAGCGCTGGAGCACTAGCCTTACCGTACGCAAGTTATATTCCCAGTCCTTCCCCGAGATAAGAATATCATCCAGGTAACACTGAACATTGGGAATTCCGGCTAACGCCTGATCCATCACCGATTGGAAAATCGCCGGTGTGCTACTGATGCCAAAAGGAAGACGCTTGAATTTATATAATCCCAAATGGGTATTAATTGTCAACACTGATCGGGAACCCTTTGAAACCTTCAACTGTTGATATGCTTTCTTTAAGTCTAGGACAGTAAACACTGTACCCCCAGACAGTGATGCGAATCAAGTTTGGGAAGTGGGTAGTGTTCCGTCTCAGCACACCTATTGACCGTTACTTTGTAGTCAACACACAACCGAACGCTATTCGTCTCCTTTTTGGGACTACTACTAATAGTGATGCCCACGCACTATGCGTTACAGGCTTTATGACTCCAGCTTAAGCTAACCTACCTAACTCTGCCTCTGTTTTCGTGAGCGCATAGGGCACCGAATAGGGTTTGTGAAAGATTGGAACGGATCCTTCTTTCAGAACAATGTTTGCTTCAAAACCTTTTATCTCACTACGATCATCCTTACTGAACACCCTAGGAAATTCGCTTTGAAGCTTTTTTACTTCCTTTACCGAACTTACAACATTTATGGAATAAATGAACCGCTCTGCAGCTGACAAGTCAGTTCTCCAGCTTGGCATCAACACATCTAGCCAAGCTCTCCCAAGAAGTGGTGAAAAATTGGTTACCTTTGCCACTACAAGTGGTAACAAATGCGAAACATTTCCCTTGCCATTGACATTAACAGATATTTGGCCAACGATCTGTAATCGTTCACCTAGGACTGACTTTAACTTGATTGTCGATGGTTCGCACTTGTAGCCTTTGAACTTATCTCTATACATATCTTCTGAAATGATTGAACTAACAGTGCCTGTATCAATTTCCATCTCAAGGATACGTTCACCCATTGCCACTGGCACGTAAGCAGAGGTTTATCTAATTTACCCACTGTTTCCAATCTGTGGATATCAAAACTTCCACTTTCATCTGAGCTGGAACCACTAACACTGGACTGTTCATCAATCTTTTTCACTTTTTTTGGACTTTGACACATTTTTCATGTGTGTCCCACTTTTTGACAGCTGAAACACTTCCAGGTTTTTGCAGGACAAAAACCTTTGTTGTGCAGACGACCACTTCTGCGACACTTTTGACTGAACGACTTTGACTGCTTCCGGTGGTAGCGATGCTCCTGCCCCGACTCGGACTGCTTATCACCACCAGATCTGGACTGACTGGACTTGCGGTGACTTGACTTGTGACTTGACTTGCACCGGTTACTACTTGAGACTTTTGAGACATGATCATCTTGGTATTTACCTGGTTTAATCATTCGGGTATGACTCTCTGCTAACTCTAAACTACGCGCTAGGTTACAGGCCTTATCGAAAGTTAATTTGTCTTCTGCCCCTAACAGCCGTTTCTGAACATCTTCTTTAACCAATCCACACACAAATCTGTCCCGTAGAGCTTGATCTAAAAAACCTTCAAAATTACATGAACTGGCCAGTTTGCTGCACCTTCCCGTTGATCCCGTTTGTTTAAAACAAACCTCTCGGTTATTATGATTTGGCAGGCGCAAAATGATTCCTCAACGCCAACACAATTTCTGGAAAACTTTTTGACCTTGGAATTGCTGGACTTATCAGCGACTTTAGGGTGGCATACAACTAAGCCCCCATTACTGTCAAAAACAGAGGTGCTTTTTTTTCCTTCACTTCGTTAACCAATAGAAATTGTTCTAATCTCTCAATGTATGAGGTAAAATCCTCCACCGACTGATCATACTCATCAATTTTGCCGAAATACGACGCCATCGTTTGACTTGGACAGATGTGACCTTGAAAACGTGTGTAACCCAGACGACGTACAAACTGACACGCCACACACGCTTACGTTTTCGAATGGCCGTCGAATTTCAAAATGGCTGACTTCCGCCCAGACTGACTATGCCCGACAACAATGGACTCCGAGCACGACCAAAACTGCGAGAACGTTTCGCACTTCAAAGATAAAATGTAGACTTACTATGACACGGCATGTTCCACTAACACTTCTGCAACTTCTGATCACTATTCTCGTCGACAAAAACTGTTGTATTCTTCACGTGGGTACTCAGAAATCACAAGACCAAGTATTTGGTCGAATCAAAGACTATTTGGAAGAGAAATAGTGTAGGGCCTAAATATAAGTTATTGTAAAGTTAAACCTATTGTAGGGAGACCGGGGCTAGTTGGCACAGGGGTAAGTTGGCAAACATGCTTTATTTTCGTGTTTTCTGTATTGGTTAAACTGGAAAAAATACATTATGTTTAGAAGGCAGTGCCCAAGACCACAACAAAGTTTCGTCCATGTGACAGCCATCGTTTGGGATTGGCAAATGAAAGAAGAAATTGATACTCTGTGAGTAAGTTTTACTGCTTCTGGTTATGTGATGTTTACTTTTGTATCCTAAATGTTACTAGGTCATGAAATGCACTCGTGTCATTAGTTATTTTCTTAGGATTATTTAGTTTTAGTGTTATTTCGTTCACTCAAATTGCATGCCTCCCATTGATCTTGAAACAAAATAATGTGTTGTGGGGTTAGTTGGCAATGTTGACATGGGGCTAGTTGGCACACTGTGCCAACTAGCCCCGACTGGTTGTTATTAGTGTCCAAGTGTAAATGTCAACACACTTCATGAAATAAATAAATGTTCTTTGACACCACGCAGTCCTAAATGCATTTGGGTCTAGGCCTACTTAAAATCTGTAGGCCTGGGGCATTGCCTCAATAGCTTAGGCCTAAACCTACAACTGAACTTAGACATAGGATAGGCCTAGGCCTACCTATATGTAAATGTCTACCTTAACCTAAAGCCTACCCAAGCCTAGGCCTATTACTAGGGTATCCATAACTAATTTAATTTATAACAATGTTGCAGATGATGAGAAACTACAAACGAAAAACAGAACGGGGTGCGGTTGCCCCAGACATTCTGCTACGAGCGGTTCGAGTAGTTAAGAATGAAAATAAATCCGTAAGGAGTGTTGCAAAAGATTTCAACATACCATACCGAACCTTAGCGAGGTATTGTACAAAGTTTTCGAATGAAGAAGTGGCCTCGAATGAAGTTGGGCCATCTCTGACCAATGTTGGATATCAAACGAGCAGACAAGTTTTTAGTTCTGAGCAAGAGTTGATCCTGGAAAATTATCTCATAAAAGCAGCAGATATTTATTACGGTTTATCTCCTAAGGAGGTAAGAAAACTAGCGTACCAATATGCCGTTGCAACTGAATTGGTCAAAATTCCTGCCTCTTGGTCAGAGAAACAAATGGCTGGTGCCGACTGGTTTACGGGTTTTTTAAAGAGACACACAAAACTGTCAATTCGCACCCCGGAAGCTACAAGTCTTGCTAGGGCAAGTAGCTTTAATAAGACAAATGTGAATTCCTTTTTTGATAATTTGCAAACTGTTCTTACCCGACATAGTTTAGATCCAGAGGACATATGGAACATGGACGAAACTGGTGTGACAACGGTGCAAAAGCCAGATCGAGTTGTTGCTCGCAAGGGCTGGAAACAAGTTGGCAAGTTGACCTCGGCTGAAAGGGGAACACTTGTTACAGTTGCCGTTGCAGTATCGGCACTTGGCAACAGCACTCCACCATTTTTCGTTTTCCCACGAGTTAACTTTCGTGCACATTTTTTAGCCGGTGCTGCTGTGGGGAGTTTTGGTTGTGCCAATTCTTCTGGATGGATGAAGGAGGAGCACTTTATAGACTTCATGAAACATTTTGTAAAATATGCGAAATGTTCCAAGGAAAAACCTGCTCTATTACTTCTTGATAACCATGATTCCCATTTATCTATTGCAGCGTTAAATTATGGTAAAGAGAATGGTGTTGTTGTATTGTCTTTCCCCCCCCCCCCACTGCAGTCACAAGCTGCAACCGTTAGACCGCAGTGTGTATGGTCCCTTTAAAAAATATGTAAATAATGCTTGTGACGCTTGGATGGTGAATAATCCAGGTGCCACAATGTCAATTTACGATAATCCCGGAGTGGTAAAATTGGCTTTACCTCGAGCAGTGACTCCAAGCAATATAATGGCCGGGTTTTCGGTAAGCGGTATCTATCCGTTTAATCGAGACATTTTTGCAGAGGAAGAATATTCTCCTGGGTTTGTAACCGATCGCCCAGATCCAAATGGAGATTTGCTCGTGGAAGTAAACAATGACGAGGACCATGGTCTTATTCTAGAGCCACAAATGATATTTCCAAGTGAAGACATTCCAATGGAAGAAGGTACAGAATATGAGGTGATTGCGGAACTCATTGTCGAAGCGGAAGCCACCGTTGAATCGAAAGCTATCGATGAAGAGGAAGCCGCCATGGAAGCAGAAGCTACTGATGAAGAGGAAGTCACCATGGAAGCAGAAGCCACCGGTGAAGCGGAAATGACTGTTGAAACTACATCTTTAGGCCTGGAGAGACCTGGAACGTCGCGTCAGTCTTCAGGATGCGTTCAAAGCCCTGAAGACATTCGACCGTTCCCAAAGGCCGGACCACGAAAAATAACTAAAACCAGCCGTAAAAAGCGAGTAAGCGCCATTCTTACAGACTCGCCAGTGAAAGATGCGTTGGAAGCTGCAAAGAATCTGACTCTTAAAAAAAGTGGGCCTGCTAAAAAAATGGATCTATCCAAAATAAAGAAAGAAGTGACATCCAAAAAGAAGAAAGAAGTGAAGAAACCCAAGAAAAATACCACTAACTCTATGGACACAGATACATCTTGTTTAGTGTGCATGGAGCCGTTTTCAAACAGCAAATCCAAGGAAGTGTGGGTCAGGTGCAAGGCATGTCACCAATGGGCACATGAAGCATGTACCGAAGGCTACAAAAGTTATTTGTGCCACAATTGCGACTCTTCAGATTCTTAGAAAATAGATTCACTTCCTTCTATTCAATAAGCCTTTTTCCAGTTCCTATTTTAAGTTATGTAATTCATGTATGTATATGTTATGTATGTATAATATTAATGTTATGTTACATCATGTTCCTTAATTACAGACTGATTTGATGTGTTATTGAAAGATGCCCATCTATTTACTATGTGCCAACTTACCCCTTGTCCTGTGCCAACTAGCCCCTAGCACGGGGCTAGTTGGCCCACTCACATAAGTAGTTTGTTTTTAAAATATAAATATGAAGGAGTAACCTTACACCAATGTAATAATTACTAAATGTTACCTAATAAACACCCTTTTAAATTACTACCATGAGATATTTATTTGACTTCTGAATATTTTGCAAAAAATAAAAATGTAAAAAGTGTGCCAACTAGCCCCGGTCTCCCTATATAGAATCTGATATAATGTAGGGCCTACATATTATAAGTTATTGTAAAGTTGTAAAGCTATTGTATATATAATATAATAATATGTAGGGCCTACAAATAAGTTATTGTTAAGTTGTAAACCTTTTGTGTATAGGGCCTAAGTTAAGTAAATTAGTTATTAGAATAACAAAATAGTTGAATGTCCAATTAAATATGTACATGTATGTATTTATCTAAGACAAAATAAACATATCTCATCTTATCTCATCTCACCGTTTTATTACGACAAATTCAAACTGACATGGCTGCCGGAAGACTTCGAGCGCAACCTCGTAACAATGAGTGTCAAAGACAAACATGAACCACATGAGTCAACACAAGAACCAAATACATAGCACCAGCTACAGGCAATCCTGACTGAAGGTTTTTTCCGAGGGTTTCCTCAGTCGCAATACAATTGCTGGGATTGAGTCATCCTAACAGCCCTCCGACATTCCTTCCCAACTATCCCAAATACCACAGTACCTACTAGGGATGACATCGGGTACCCGGGTACTAACCCGGGTACCCAGCTCCGAAGTGTTACCCGGAGCCGTTTTTCGGGTCCGGGTAATTTATAAGTCCGTTTCTGGGCTATACTTACGCGCCAGTATTGCTGCGGTTGATTTCGATGGAGCCAGCAGGTACGGCGCGAGCTTATACCCTTCCACAACACGTGACCCGGCGGGGAACAGAACAGACGTGAACCGACTTGCATTCGTTACTGTTTGTTCATTGTTTGACATTCTGGTGAACATTCTGGCTAACACTTGTTCTATTACAATTTATTTTACTTGAAATGCATGTTTTATGTACGTGCTTCAGTGGTGTATTGCGAAATGTTTTTTTTTACTCGACGTGATTACTGCAGGCGTATACCAAGGAGCTATTCGAGCGGGCGGCATGCATGTCATTCGTCCCTCGTCTTCGCGCCCCGCGCCCTTCACAAGGACTAGCGACGACCTTCAAATCAAGCCTACACATCGAAAAATACGTTTTCAGGATCCGGGTACCCGGGTAATATGAGAGCTGGAACCAGTTCCGAATTTTATTACCCGATGTCATCCCTAGTACCTTCTAAGTCACCTGCAAAGGAACATAAATTGTCCCTGGGCAAGTTTCCTCTGAAAAATGATTATTATTATTATTATTGTTATTATTATTATTATTATTATTATTATTATTATTATTATTATTATTATTATTATTATTATTATTATTATTATTATTATTATTATTATTATTATTATTATTATTATTATTATTATTATTATTATTATTATTATTATTATTATTATTATAATTAATATTATGATTATTATTTTTGTTATTATTATTATTATTATTATTATTCGTGATCGTGAGTTCTCGTGGAAGCAACACGTGGACTACCTCTGTGCAAAACTCCGCTCATGCGCTTATCAGTTGTATAAACTAAAACCTGTCTTGTCTGATGACTTGATAAGGCTAGTCTATATTGCGCTGGCAGAATCTATTATGTCATACGCGTTGCTCTCATGGGGGAAAGCCTCAGAATCAATTATTAATGTTATAATTAATCAACAGAACTCTCTGATAAAAATTGTTTGTCCTAAACAGATACTTAAAAACTCTAAAAACATACATAATGTGTACGAAAATTGCTCTTTATTGCCTTTGAAATCAATGTTTAATTATCGGATGGCATTAGCGTACTACTTTAACAACGAATATAAAATACCGTACATGCATAACAAGGGTACGCGTCTGGTAGGTAAAGGTAAATATGTAGTTCCTATTACCGAAAATAAATATGGAGAGCGTTGTTTACGTTACCTAATTCCTAAAATTTTTAATTCATTGCCGCCTGACGTCGTATCCTTGGATAAATTATCGATAATTAAGACAAGTTTAAAATCACATTACCTTACTAACCCAGACAGAATGTACTGAAAACTTCCTCGCATTAATCGCGCGTACAGTGCTGAACGGTATGTTTAATTATCTGTTATCCTTGTATGTAAAATTGACTTTGAATTTTTAAATATGGAAGTAATAATTTTCTATTTCAACCCCTTCTATCATATTCTATCATATTATTATTATGTATCATACGCATCATATTATTGTATTTATAGGACAAGTCATGTTATCGTTCTGTTTCTTTACTTTTGTGTTTCTGCTTTCTGCTACGAATGTGGTAATTTATGTCTTTTATTTGTATGTGACCCACTGATAAGCCACTAGGCTAAGTGGGATATTAAGTATGCACAAATTGTAATGTACATTGCTTAAGTTTGTAATAAAAAAAAAAAAAAAAAAAAAAAATTATTATTATTATTATTATTATTATTATTATTATTATTATTATTATCATTATTGTATATGTTCGGTTGGAGACCAATTAGTTTAATACTGTCATGGAGTTTACGTGGAACAATACCATTTGCTGATATAATAACGGTACAATAGTTACATTATTCTGCTTCCACAACCTTTTTATTTCAATAGATAACTCCTTATATCGGTTTATCTTTTCCAGCCAAGTTGTCTCTACATTGTGGCCTAAAGGGACAGCAACATCAATTAAAATCGTTTTTTGTTTCTTCTTGTCAATAAATATAATATCCGGTCTATTGCGATGTATTGTTTGGTCCGTTATAACTGCCCGGTCGTAATATAATTTGTAGTCTGTACTGTCTAATACCTTTTCAGGCTTGAATTTGGAATACGCAATGGTTGTGTTTTAAGTTAATACTTTTGGGCTAATTTTTATGTATAATGTTTGCAACTTGGTTATGCCTATGAAGATAATCTGTTTGACAAAGCATTTTGCACCCAGATACGATATGTTCAATTGTTTCGCCGTTCATATTACATTTTCTACATTTATCATCCACTGTGACGTCTTTCATTATGTACTTTTTGTAATTGTTAGTCTTGATTACTTTATCATGAATAGCGATCATAAATCCCTCTGTTTCGCTGAAAATGTCCCCGGACGTTAACCATTTGTTCGATGCTACCCTAACGACGTTATCTTTAAGAAGTTCTTTATAATGTCTGCTATGTAACGTCTTTTCTGATATTCCGACCTCCTTTGCTGTGTCAGAATTTAGTTTTTGAAGTAAGTTTAAATTTCTGTCATTTAAATTGAGTGGAGAAAGCGACTTGTATGCCGATACTATAGCTCTATGAAGTGTTGAGTGTGGGCATTTTGTATAAAAGTACTTTCTTAGAATTTCAATTTGTTTATAATATAAATTGTTTAAATCAATCAAGCCTCTTTCCCCTTTTCTCTTGGTAGAGTAATTCTTTCTATTACTGACTGAGGGTGATGACTTCTGTATTTGGTGAATGTTGTGCGGGTGAGAATTTCTAGGGCATGAATATCTGTCTGTGTCCAATTAATAGTTCCAAATGAATATGTAAGTACCGGTAAACCATAAGTGTTAATTGCTTTGATCTTGTTTTTACCATTTTAGTTGTGTTTTTAAAATGGATCCTATTCGTTTCTTGTATGCAAAAATTAATTTACTTTTTATCATTTTATGATCAATTCGTTTAGCCTGCGCAAATCCTAGATATTTGTATTTGTCTTTTTCGTCCATTACTCCAATTCGGCTGTCTTCGTCGATTTCAAACTCTTCTAATTTCGTATTATTTCCTTTGATGACATGAAGTGACTTACATATATCAATTCCAAAATCCATACATACATCTCTACTGAATTCTTACGTTGAGTTTAGTAAATTTGTCATGTTTATCGCATTTAGAGCATATAGCTTGAGATCAACCATGTAGAATAGATGAGAAAGTGTGTGGCAAACCGTATTACCGTCCTTTATCTTGAAACCATGTGTAGATTTGTTTAGTATATGAGATAATGGATTTAATGAGAGACAAAACCATAACGCACTAAACGAGTCACCTTGAAAAATACCTCGTCGGATGTTAACTGGGTCAGTTCTTATCTGCTCTTTGCCTACGTTTAACTTTAATGTTGTTTTCCAACTCGTCATCGCTGTCCGCAAAAAGTTAACTGTCAGTGGGTTTACTTTATAAATTTCCAGTTTCTGTATTAGCCACGAATGTGGTGACGAATCATACGCTTTCTTGTAATCAATATAGCTAACGTGAATGTTTCTCTTCTTGTTGAATGCTTGGTTCATTACAACAGAATCGGTAATTAATTGTTACTTACACCCTAGCTACAGTTTACGACTTCCTTTTTGTTCTTCAGCTAATATTTTGTGTTCTGCGCAGTGACTATATATTTTATTTGTTATGGACGATGTCAAGATTTTGTATATCGTTGGTGAGCATGTAATTGGTCTATACTTACTTGGATTTTTGGTGTCATTATCTTTTGGTTTAAGAAATGTTATTCCTTCAGTAAAGAAATCTGGTAAATCCTTGTCTCCTAATATAAATTCATTAAGACATTTAGCAATCTGGGTGTACACTGTACATGTTTGAAAACTTCTTGTACCAAAAATTTTGAATGCTATCATTACCGGGTGCTTTCCAATTATGAGTATTTCGTATCGTTGTTTATAGTTCGTTTACACTGATGCCATCAAATGTAATTTCTTCGATATCACTCATTGCCTCAATTTCATCTTGAATCCATGTTGCATTGTGATTGTGCATTAATTGGTTACTCCATTTCCCACCCCGTAAACCATTTCCTACTATTTCTTCTTTATTGTTAATTTTCTGAAGGAATTCTTTTTCTTTTTCTTTAAACATTTTGTTTTGCTCTTTTCTATCACTACACTCTTTATTGCTTCGTAATCTTTTGGCTAATGCACTTCCTTTTTGCTTTAGAGTAGGTATCCAAATATTCGTTTGTAGCCTCGTTCGGTGTTTCATGTATAGTATGGATTTTGAACCTTTCAAATATGTTTTGGCAGTATTGTAATATCTTTTTAGATCTATTACCCATCCTGAATTGTTCTTATCTTCCAATATCTCTCCTTAACTCGTATGTCCGTTTGACATATCTTCGTTCCCATTTTGGAGTCTTATTTTTCTTTTATGTTCTGAGAATGTACCAATTTTATTTTAATCCCAATTGTCTGACCACTGCTACGGCTCCACAATATATTGCTGCATGCACTTCCTCAAACGACAATTCTTTCTTCGCGTAACCTAACAATATATGTGCGTTCATTACGTGCATTACTATGTCCATTTGCTTAGACTGTTTAGGTTTAGGAATTCTAGGTCTCTTGTTCGGTTCTATAAGTGCAAATTCTGACAAAGCATTTTCAAAAGCTAATGTAATATGTCCTTTAACATCGTCTATCTCTTGTAAGTTTCCTCTTGTATCCTCTTTTTGTTCAATGTTATTTATAGGTGGGTGTTGTTGATGTACCTCTTGTGTGTTCTGATCTTCTGGTCCTTCAGGTAGATCTACTGGTTCCATTAATGCTTGTCGTAGATGATCATCGTTTCTTGATGCTTCCATGATGTTCTCCTCGTTCGCCAAATCCTCTTCATTTTCTTGATCCGTTTGTAGCTCTTCCTCTTTTTTTCATGTCTTATTACGTTTAATACGTTTAATGGTAGCATACCATTACTTACAATGATTCTCCTTGGGTCTGCTTCTTTTTGTTCGGTTACATCTACTAACGGGTATTCACGTGTAAAAGCTCGGTGCAGTTCTTGTCGATATCCAACTAATCTAGTTTCTAATAACGTTATTCTATAATAGTTGCGCATCACACAAATGTTCATGTTTTCTGTCCATTTGATACGCTGCCTCACTCGTCCAGATTTGGTGGTCTGTTGCGATAACACATCAGAATCATCCATAATCTGTTTGTTTATGTACTAAATGTCAAATATTCATTCCTGTCAAACTAAGTTCTTTGTCACAGAAAGTTAATATTGTTTTTAAAGAAATCGAAGCACTTAATGTCACACTTTTCTTTACACTCACAACTTGGCCGTGCCCCGTCAGTAAATAACACACGCAATTACAAGGTGCTGAGTTGGAGTTGAATGACAGTTTCAATTTTCACAGATTCCGAAGACGTTATCTTCTTAATTCCGGAAACATATTAAAAGTGCTTACATACAACCGTAAAATATATATCTAGTTACAATATTATCAAATCAAATTATAAATATGAGACCTTGATGTGTCCAGATCCAGCTTCAGTCTGTCAAAATCAACACTAATTTCAACTGTTCATATGTTTCTCAAGCAAGGCCCTGGACTAAGTGTAAGCCTACAAAATTAAACTACTATTTATATACAAAGTAATGGATACTGGTACTTCCCTTTCTGTCTTCTTGTAGTAAATCACTCGTAGATCTCAATGCCGTGAAAATTGTTGGTTGATTTCAGCTTTTTCCCTTTGAAATGTGATATATTATCAGCAGCGACTTGGACATCTGAACGCCGTAGTGGTAGGACGTGTTTCCCTTGTGCTCCGCGCTCCGTGATATCAGAGGTTATGTTGTGCGGTATCTGTAATGGTGAGTTACCTGCGGACGGGGACTATGTGTCGTGCTTTGGCTGTGACTCTAGTTTGCATCATAAGTGTGCAGGATTTAAAAAGTCTACGCATCTAGCAAAATCACGGGAAGTTAAGGCTAATTGGCGTTGTGTCGGATGTAGGCAAATCAAAAGCCAGGACGATAGTGGTTTATTGGGTATGATGTCGAAGTTCAATATTAATTCCTTACGCGAGGAGTTCAAATCTTTTAAAGAAGAGCTTTCTTCAAAGTTCAAGTCATTGAAGAAGTGGCATCGTCAGGAGTCGGGAAACAAATATCCCGACCGGACATGCAAGGGGCTCCGGTTGGGTATCGACAGTCAGACTACAGTCAGACTACAGCAGGGAATAGAAAGTATAAGGCATGTTCAGCATGGTGGGAACGGGACATTCATAGGAAAATGTTTTTGAAGGAGTTTCTCTTATTATACGCTTCTTTCCTGGATGGTCCAGTTATCCCTAATCATACGGTACCCGGAGACACCAGAGTACTACATGGGGCGCAGCTACTCTGGGCCTGCAGTATGATCTGCCCAACGACGGGATCTTTGTAAATTGGTTATTTATTAGATTCGAGCCACAGATAACTAAGACAAGATAACACAGGGGGTCCACACAATATATGTAAACGAACCCACGCTTCTACACACCACGGTAACTTCCATCTCTATGTGTGTCCCCGTGTCCCTCTGTCTCCTGTAGGCGCGTCTCGTTCACGTGTGTCTGGTTCCGGACCTTCTCAAACTCTCCTGTCTAGAGCTCTCTTCCATACTCTTCGTGTTGCCATAGCAAGAGAATAATAATAATTATAATAAAAAAAACACAAACCACACGACCACGACCCCTAGATCGATAACAACGAAACGATAGGGAGATCGTTTTATGACAACTGCCCCTACAGGAATAGGTTGCAGAAGTCCCGCTGGTTTCAAATAAAGACTCTTTTTTGACTGGCAATCCCCACAAGACTGCACATACTTTTCCACCTCTCGAGCCATGTTATCCCAGTAAAACCTAGAGCGCGCTTTACCATATGTCTTCATGTAACCGAAATGAGCCCCTCCCGACGGACTGTCATGTAAATCATACAACACTTCAACCTTCAAACTTTGCGGGATAACCACTAACTTATCCGAACCAGGTGACATGAAATTCTTCCTACATAAAATGCCGTTGTCCATTATGAAGCTGCGTGTTTTCCGTCGTGGTTGCACTGTCGGGGTCAGCCATTGCATCCATAATCTCAGCTAAATCCATATCCTCTCGCTGCAAACGCGCAATGTCAGCCATATCGAGTGCCATTGTCAGCACCTCTAACTCGTCGTCGCGATTTTCAAATCATGCACATCATCAGGCAGAAATCGTGACATACAATCAGCATCAAGATGACGTTTCCCGCTTTTGTACACAATCTCTATGTCATAATCCATTAATGCTATCGACCAGCGCAACAAACGCCCCCCTTGTACACGGTTTTTGCAGATAACACAATGCACAATGGTCCACTATCACCTGAAATGAACGACCCCTCAAGAAATGACGGAAATAACGTACTGTTCACACGACTGCAAGGCATTCGAGTTCAGAAATTGCGTAGTTCACTTCAGCACTAGACAAGCGCCGGGACGCATAACCAATGGGATGAAAGTCCCCATCCTCCATCTGTTGTACCAGGACAGCGCCTAAGCCCACCTTCGACGCGTCCGTCCGCAATTGAATCGGCGCCGTATGCGAAAAATGCCGTAACACCGGTGCGGAAAGCAACTTTTCTTGCAATGTCCGAAAAGCTATTTCTTGTTCTGGTTCCCACACAAATTTAACCTGCTTCTTTGTTAGGTTTGTAATAGGCGCTGCAATTACGCTTTAGTCTTTAACAAACTTCCTGTAGAAAGACGCCAAACCTATGAACGAGCGAAGTTGCTTTAATTTCTTCGGTGTTAGAAAATTCTGGACAGCCCTGATTGTGTCCGCTGTTGGCGATATGCCCTTATCACTTACCATGTGTCCCAAAACCTTAAGCTCGTTACATCCAAAGACCCATTTTTCAGGGTTAAGCGTCATGTTCACATCTACAAACTTTTGCAACACTAACGTCAACCGCTCGAGATGCTGATCATAATCCTCAGTCATTGTTATAATGACGTCATCTAAATAGCACAGACAAGAAATAAACTTCAAAGCACCTAGAACTTTATCCATAGTAGCTTCGAAAATAGCTGGTGAAGACTTAAGCCCAAATGGTAAAACGTTCCAAGTATAAAGACCGACAGGTGTAGTAAAAGAGACATACTTCCGAGATTCTTCAGCCAAAGGAAGTTGCCAAAATCCCGAAAATAGATCGATTGTCGAAAATATGGTCGACCCAGTCAAATACGAGAGAATGTCCTCAATATTTGAACTCGGAAAGGAACATGTACGTTTTTTCTCATTTAACTGACGTAAATCACAGCACATTCTCATTTTACCATTTTTCTTTTTTACTAAAACAATGGGACTCGCCCATTCCGACGTTGAAGGACTAATTACACAGACTTTCAACATGGCGTCAATCTGCTCGCGAATAATTTCCCGCTCCTTGTGACTGACCCTGTATGGCGGTCTACGCACAGTTGTCGTGTCGGCCATATCAATAACATACTCTCCAACATTGCACCGACCCATCAAATCCATTGTCCATGCAAATACTTTATGGAACTGCGTCAAAACGTCCTTTATACGTGACCGCTGCTCTCGCGTCTCATTCACTAACTGCTCGGTGGCGGCTTGCTCACCCCGCGAGTTATCTTCCGTCAACACGCAAGCATCTACGCTACGAACTGCCTCAGCCTCAGTCAGACTACCCAACACGTCACCAGCATATATCTGACACACTTCGGGCGAAACATTAGCTACCCACATAATAGCCATTGACTCCCGTCGTAGAAAACTACTGGGCATAAGCAAACCCTTGGTATGCATTAACGACAGCTTAGGTTCAAACACATACGACTCACACCACATGTCACCGTCAACCTTAAATGGAACCTCTGTAATTGCACCCGCAGCAAGACACATTGACTTAGACACCACGAGATTCAGAGTTACTTCCTCGTCAACCTGAATGTTATTTAAAAACTCTGCTGACTCAGCCTCCTCTTGTTGCAGACCATAGCACAGAGCATCATTCGCAAATGACACTCGAACATGAGCTGTGCCATTGCATGCCGAGATACTAAACTGATTGTAGTAAATAACAACACCATACGTCACACTGAAATCATTCCCTAAAATACAATCCACCGACAAACCATCCACAGCAATAAAATCGGCCAAGAACGACACACTGCTAATAGACACTGTAGCACCTTCAACTTTGCCCACTACTCGCAAAGAAGCGTTGTTAGCAGTGCGCAGCAACAAACCTGAAATAGGCTTAAGCTGGACATGAGGCACTCTTGCCGCATTAATGCACGATACTCCTGCTCCTGAATCAAGCAACGTATTCAACGTTACGTCCCCGAATTGTATCCGAACCCTTAAGGCTCCTATAGTCCAAATAACCACAATGTCTTCCTGAACAACACATCCACGAGTTGATAAGGGGGTTATTTCTATGGGGCAATCTACCCTACCACAATCACTTTTAATTCCTGAACGAGCAACAACTCGCATCCCGCGACATATATCACCCTCATCCTTGACAACCAACTGAGCAGCTAACTTAGGACTGTGATCTGCACAAGGGATAACTGGACCATCCAGGAAAGAAGCGTATAATAAGGGAAACTGCTTCAAAAACATTTTCCTATGAATGTCCCGTTCCCACCATGCTGAACATTCCTTACACTTTCTCTTCCCTCCTGTAGTCTGACTGTAGTCTGACTGCCGATACCCAACCGGAGCCCCTTGCATGTCCGGTCGGGATATTTGTTTCCCGACGCCTGACGATGCCCAGAAACAACCCCTTCCTCACCCCCTTGCTGGCCATCTTGATCCCTATGTTGTGCCTTAGAAGCTAGAAACTGTACACAGTCTCTAATAAAGTGCCCTTGTTTTTCACAAAAGAAACAAACAGGCCTGCCGCCTGTATTCCGTTGATTCGTCCGGTGATATACTACCCCTGAAGGACCGGGTCGACTGTCTTGTGAAGCCGATTGGGATTCGAACTGATGCAACCGGGTAGTCAGAGCCGATACTTGCTTCGCCAAGTCTCTAACCACAACAACCAACTGCGAAACAGCCGTGTCCGTTGACGACACCATGGGTGCCACCGTTTGAGGAAGATAACCCCCTACAACCGTACCATTACGAACAGCTTCCACTTGCTGAAGTGTGTCCAATAACGCATCGACTGTTGGGAAAATTCTCCTTACCACCCCCTCTGCCAAGTCTGGTCAAAGACCACGGATACACCACTGTACTCTATCGGCATTCGACATCTTAATGTCGACCTTGTCACACAAACGAAGACGGTCGAAAATATAGTCTTCGGAAGACTCGCCCAGCCGTTGAAGCCTCTGCCCTAAAAGGAGTATCCAGTATTGAATGTCCCCCTTATGTTTTCCAAAAACATGAAGGAATTGAGCTTTAACAGCTGCCCACTGCAAAAGCTCCGGCGCTGTAGCGTCTGCAGGTGCCCCCGCCGCTGCACGTGCCTCCACAGTGTCATACCAAGTTAACTGAGTACCTGATAAATACAAAGGCAACATGGACAGCTTCTTGTCGTCCACCCATCCATTCGCTTTCGCTACCCTCTCAAACGCTGCCATCCACCTATCGGCATCATCCGCCCCCGCCTGAAACCTCGTAGGCACAACCTGTGGAGGCTGCATGTTGTCTACAGCAGTTTTCGCTCCAGGGGGGTGAGTCTCGACTTCCTCGCGGAAACGAAACTTTCGACAGGCTGAAATCTATTCTTGACCAATCGGAACCATGTGGCACGTTTTAAGTATTTTCCATAGTCTGCTAGTGGTTGATCAGTTAATCATCCAGGTGGCGGTGGGTATTGTCATTAAAGCATTATCATTTGTTCTGATAAACATGTCAAACGGGAACGAAGTTAACAATAAGTAAGCTAATACTTTATTACAACACATTATATTAGAATCTATACATTATGTAGCCTAGGCTGTAGTACTACGTTACTAATGTAGGCCTATTAATGTAGGCCTAGGCTTATTGTAGCCTAGTAATGGCCTAGACTAAAAGAGTTGGGCCTAGACCTAAGCTAGGACTACACCACGTGATGAATTGACGTCACTTTTGTCTGTAGGATGTAATTCCGACAGCCAAATTGCAGATGGAATTACTTTCCACAATCGAAAGTGACGTCAGAAGATCACGTGGTCTAGGTTTAGCCTAGGTCTAGGCCCAACTCTTTTAGTTTAGGCCATTGCTAGGCTACAATAAGCCTAGGCCTACATTAATAGGACTACATTAGTAACGTAGTACTACAGCCTAGTCTATATAATGTATGGAACCTAATATAATGTGTTGTAATAAAGTATTAGCTTACTTATTGTTAACGTCGTGCCCGTTTGACATGTTTATCAGAACAAATGATAATGCTTTAATAACAATACCCACCGCCACCTGGATGATTCACTGATTCACCACTAGCAGACTGTGGAAAATACTTAAAACACACCACATTGTTCCGATTGGTCAAGAATAGGTTCCAGCCTGTCGAAAGTTTCGTTTCTGCGAGGAAGTCGAGACTCACCCCCCAGGCACACCAACCAATACACCACCGAACTCGTCTACAGGGCTATCAGGAGGAAAATGTGTCAATAAAGCCATCTCAGCAATCTGGTTCGACTCACCCTGCGTCACTCTAGCGTACTCCAGCAAGCGTTCTGCAGATGACAAGTTCGCCAGTACTCCCACACCACGAAAAACACGCCGCAAAGTACGATCGTCTGGGACCGGAAACATGCGCCAGAGCGACAGTCGGCCCTAGCTCTTCATTTAAAGAAGTTACTGGCGTCGGAGAGGTAACTAGCTGAAATTTTCAGTTAATGTTCCTTACAGTATCACGGTACTCTGGTATAAATGTTTCACAAAAAAGCATGTCGAAACACTGTCAAAAAAAATATTGAAGACGCAATTTTGTTTTTTTGAGATGTTTTTCTTTTCTTCGACTACTTCGGTCAAAAGAAAGTCCTTGACCTAATTTTTATTTCTGAATGTGTATAAAGTGTATGTCTAACAATATAAGAAGAAAAACAACAGCAATATGAATTTCCATGTATGGTACATTAGAAAAATGGAGGAAAAAACAGCAAAAAATCTCATTGCACGGTTTCAAACTCGATCAAAAGCTAACAAAAAAATCTAAAAAAAATAATGAGTTGCACCATAAGATAGACGAACTCATTGGCTACAGAACTGTGTTTTTCAGTTTTCGTTTACGTAAACTTCGTAGCATAGATTTTCGCGTTGTTTGAAAGGCTGTATTATCCAGCGCGCTCGGGGCGGCTGCGCGCTTACGGCGCAGTATCACATCTACAGCCAGTGATGTTGCAAGCGAATTTCGACCGCTTTGACCTATCATAGTCGTGAACAATCACAGTCACACATACAACGATATGCTAAGTATGTTTAGAGTGTCATCGGCCTCCTTATCATTTATGGTTAATTTGCTTCATCCACATTTATTTCCTAGGTAATTAGATTAAGATACATTGTTATATGCGATTGTATATTTGACTTATCAATGATAGTTATGTTTGTATTTCTAGACGTAATCGGAAATAAAGTTACCTACCTACTCTCATATATTTACCTCCTTGATGTTTTCTATGTCGCGGTGGAATTGAACGTATATTGCACTTTAAATTCAACAACGACAGGCATATTACAGACAGGTTGATCGAGTATAAAGATATTATACAAAATAATAGTCGGACTTAATGATTGATTAATGGGGCTTAACGTCTCATATATTTGCAACAATGGCTTATGGAGACGATGAGCGGGTGATAATGAAGATGAGAAAGATGATGATGAAGAATAAAGCCACATCCGAATCGGATCCATTGTACGTCGCGTGGGTCGTCATACGGGAGTCCAGCAAGAGAGGGCAGGGCCAAGTGGGAGGAGACAGTGGGACAGTGGAGGGAAAAGGGAAGGGACAGGGTCTCCTTCCGTCACCTCTTACGACTAGCAGAGTCACTCTGGGCCTATTCTTCCCCGGGCCCAGACGGGCTAGTCGGACTTAAAAATGATTTAGATGACCCCCAGTGGTATAAGACGCGTGACTCTAATTCGGGAAATACCGGTTCGATACCGGCCCCTGGTAGTCCAGACAAGTTTTTCCGATGTTTTCCTTAGTCACAAGGAAATGCTGCGACTGAGTTTTACTATCAGCCGTCGGATATTCCTCCCCAACTCTTTCACACACCGCAATACCTTCACAAGTACAGGTAATGCATATAAAATATTATTTGAAACAAAATTATTATTATTTTATTGAATGTATCACAATCATACAATCTCGGTCAAAACCGGCGTTAACATGTTATATGGACGTAATGTCAAGTTTTCCCATGTGTCTACCTTATTTAACTTCACTAATTACATGTTACTAGTTTAAACAGTCATCAATCTCGGTCAAAGCCGGTGTTTACATGTTATACGGACAATATAGATGTAATGTCAAGTATTTCCATGAGTTACCTTGTTCAACTTCAGTCTTTACTGTCTTATTAGTACTACTACTTATTAGTCGTATACACTGCATAATGATATACTCTTATTTGCGTGGCATTATTTTATTGTTGCAATACATACAAACTTGGTCAAAACCGGCATAAACATGTTGTACGGACACACATGTCAAGTATTTCCATGCGTTAACCTTATTAAAATCTACTTAGAACTAATTAAATATATCATTGTCCATATTATTTTTCCAAACCAAACTGTGGATGCTATGTACGGTCGTGGCCGATTTGTACTCATCCCAGCATTCGCTCTTCGTACGGTGGAAACCACGAAAACCACCATCGGGATGGAGAATTTCTTGAAGTCTTCATTCTTCTTAGTTCAAAAATGTTCGCACTATCCTACACGTGTTCAAAATTATTGCTTTTTGCTTCTCGATGTATATGTTCGGTTGGAGACCAATTAGTTTAATACTGTCATGGAGTTTACGTGGAACAATACCATTTGCTGATATAATTAACGGTACAATAGTTACATTATTCTGCTTCCACAACATTTTTACTTCAATAGATAACTCCTTATATCGGTTTATCTTTTCCCGCCAAGTTGTCTCTACATTGTGGCATAAAGGGACAGCAACATCAATTAAAATCGTTTCTTGTTTCTTCTTGTCAATAAATATAATATCCGGTCTATTGTGATGTATGGTTTGGTCCGTTATAACTGCCCGGTCGTAATATAATTTGTAGTCTTTACCATCTAATACCTTTTCAGGCTTGTATTTGTAATACGCAGTGGTTGTGTTTATAACTTTATACTTTATGGCTAATTTTGTATGTATAATGTTTGCAACTTGGTTATGTCTATGAAGATAAATCTGTTTGACAAAGCATTTTGCACCCAGATACGATGTGTAAAATTGTTTCGCCGTTCATATTACATATTTGTCTACATTTATCATCCACTGTGACGTCTTTCATTATGTACTTTTTGTAATTGTTAGTCTTGATTACTTTATCTTGAATGCCGATCATAAATCCCTCTGTTTCGCTGAAAATGTCCCCGGACGTTAACCATTTGTTCGATGCTACCCTATCGACGTTATCTTTAAGAAGTTCTTTATAATGTCTGCTGTGTAACGTCTTTTCTGATATTCTGACCTCCTTTGCTGTGTCAGAATTTAGTTTTTGAAGCAAGTTTAAATTTCCGTCATTTAAATTGAGGGGAGAAAGCGACTTGTCTGCCGATACTATAGCTCTATGAAGTTGTGAATGTGGGCATTTTGTATAAAAGTACTATCTTAGAATTTCAATATGTTTATAATTATTATTATTATTATTATTATTATTATTATTATTATTATTATTATTATTATTATTATTATTATTATTATTATTATTATTATTATAATAATTATTATTATTACTATTATTATTATTATTATTATTATTAATAATAATAAAAACATTATTATTACCATTGTGTTACGTATTGCTTTAGTGATTAGTATCTATCTATTTATAATTTATTAGTATAACTTGTGGAATCCCTACGGACATAACCCTAAATGCTGTCTTCATTTTCTTCTTCGGCGTGATTGTGGATGTTGTAGCACCCTCTCTGGCATCGACAAACTTCTGTACATCCAATGCCACTAGCATTGCAAGTGCAGGATGTTGTGTTACACGTCTTTTTTGATTTGCAAGCACAAAAAAAGTTGTTGAGCATCTGCAATGCAAACGGACCTTCGTAGTAAAGGGGTATGAGAAGGCCATTTTCATTTGTCACCCATCCACTGTCTTGAGGACCTATTACTTTAATACTTATAATCTACTTGGTAAGTGAGTGTGTGCATTTACTCTGTTCTGTGCAAAACAACCGAAACACCTGTAGTTCGAATGAAGTACGCAATCGTAAATTTCATTTTAAGCAGAAAGCAATAGAATGAAAGGTATTAGTGGTAGAAGGGTTTCCACCTTCTAAACATGCTATCAGAAGTATTTTGTTGTGTGTTGATTAGCATGTGTTCGAATGGATTGGTAACCCTTGCGTGAAGTCAAGGTGGTCGAGATTCGCTTGCATTAGCGCATAGCTTCTGTGCATACTGTGCCTTACGCGCAGTCGGCCGAGGCGGCGCTACGCGCAGTACAGTCTCTCAAACAACGCAATAATCAATGCGACGAAGTTTACGTAAACGAAAACTGAAAGACACAGTTTTGTAGCCAATGAATAGGCCTATCTACTTGTGCAATTAATTATTTTCTTATTTTTCGTTTGTAGTTTGTGATCGAGTTGGAAAACGGGCGGAACGATTTTTTTCGATTTTCTTTGCCATTTATTTGATGTATTATGTATAAAATAATAATAACATTAACGTATTTGAATTAATATGAAACGATATTATGTGTACACATATTCTAAGTGGAAAATCCGGCATATAAGTGTATAACTTCCAAAGTTATTACAGAAAACATGCATCAGCCTAAAAAATCAAAATTTGGTGTTTGATAATTTTTTTGGTGGTGTTCCGACACGGTTTTTTGTGAAACATTTCTACAGAAGTATCGTGGAACTGTTTAGAACATACTCTGAAAATTTCAGCTAGTTACCTTTCCGACGCCACAAAAGTGCTCTAAACGGCTTCCTTCGCTTCGGTTACTAGATATCCCTTAGACCGCAAGCCAAATAACCTCCAAAGCAAAAGAAAAGTGAAGACACAGACAAAGCAAACTAATGTTCAAACTTATCGTGGTTAAAATCTACCCGGCGCCTCCACCATATCTGTCATGTAGCAAATCATACGGTAGGCCTACCCGGAGACACCAGAGTACCACATGGGGCGCAGCTACTCTGGGCCTGCCGTATTATCTGCCCAACGACGGGATCTTTGTACATTGGTTATTTATTAGATTCGAGCCACAGATAACTAACACAAGATAAAACAGGGTGTACACACAATATATGTAAACAAACCCACGCTTCTACACACCACGGTAACTTCCACCTTTATGTGTGTCCCCGTGTCCCTCTGTCTCCTGTAGGCGCGTCTCGTTCACGTGTGTCTGGTTCCGGACCTTCTCAAACTCTCCTGTCTAGAGCTCTCTTCCATCCTCTTCGTGTTGCCATAGCAAGAGAATAATAATAATTACAATAAAAAAACACAGACCACACGACCACGACCCCTAGATCGATAACAACGAAACGATAGGGAGATCGTTTCATGACACTATATCCCTGAAAATACACTTGTGTTTTTTTCAAATTTAGCACAATTAATGA
Source organism: Isoperla grammatica (assembly GCA_945910005.1). Lineage (NCBI taxonomy): Eukaryota > Metazoa > Arthropoda > Insecta > Plecoptera > Perlodidae > Isoperla > Isoperla grammatica. The sequence goes on from OX246737.1 coordinate 82,869,454, forward strand.
TATTTCTCATTGAACTTTGCAACACGCTATATGTTCAAAAGTAGGGCCTAATAATATTTGATGTTATGCACAGATGAGTAAATGAAACATTGCCAGTTTGGTTACATTTAAAATATTTACTACTCTGGTTTTGTGTTCTTTAGACAACTGAAATAAATACAAGAAAAATGAACGTGCGTTTGGCCTCGTAATAAAATAATCATTTGGTATTGTAAATCTGGCCATAATACGGAAATGGTGTCCGCAGGTGTTCGCACTGTCCAATCACTGATTCATATGTTTCGTATTTGAAATATCGATCTTTGGTTGGTTATCGCTCACTCGTCGATGGTGTTCGAAGCCTACAGGGTTGGTTTAGTCACTTTAAACTAAAGTCCCCCACTGCAAATCAGTTTAATTACTGAGTGGGTAGACTCTACATGTGATTTTTTTTTTATTTAAGCTGCCAGTCATATAATCGTAGATCAAGTGTATTATTGATATTAAGAGAAGAAGTGAATATTATTGCCACATAGTTTTATATTTTCCACATGTACGTTATAAAACCCAAAATGATACTTTTGACTAGAAAATATAACTATCAATGATTTTGTTACACAGTTTGATGTGTAATGTGTGTTATGTTGCAATAAATAAATAACGAACTATCAAATTGAAAATGTGTTTTTTACTGAAATTAAACAATAACAATAATGTTTGATAAGACTTTTACACAAAAATAACTCTGGCCACTTAAATTATCAATACAGTTGATTTATTAAGGAACATGATAAAATTTGTTTAGTATGTTTGTTAATCTGTTCGTATTATTTAAATCAAAGTCTTGCAATTTAACGTTTTTAGTTACCATCATAGCTTTGGTATGAACAATTAATCGTAAACTAATTGATCTGTAACGGCCCCTAACCAGTAACCAACAAATTGAGAAACGAGTTTAAACTAAGTTTTCCATTTTCGATTTTAAACAATCCCGTCCAACATGTACGAATTGTTTTTCCAAGACTACGGTCAATTGAAATCTGATCTGTGCGGTTAAAGTCAAGCCTAAGCCTATTGCCTGGCCATCAGATCGGAGCTGTCGAATGAAGAATTAACGAACACCCCCCTGCCATAAAGACGTAAGGTCCCTCTGTGCGGGCCACAGGTTGCAGCACAGCTATCGACCATTACAGTGTCGCCATGGTTACGCTCAAGGCACAGCTGGGAGATCGCTCTTACCAATACAGCCGCGACCGCTATAGCTCATCACAAGACGAACATTGGCTGGCCTCAATCTTACCCTTTACACGTCAATCCGATAACGAGCCATCGCGTGATTTCCTTACGAACACAATGGGCAGACAAGTTTTACGGCTGAGGGATTCGGACGACGCCACGTTAAGATTAGGATATCGCTAGCACTAGTAGTAAGGGGGAATGCAACATAGTTTGCCGTGCATTAGGGTAAATATCCATTTTTGGAATTAATGAAGCTTGGACTTTTAAGAAAGATTAAGTCTTCAGCTTCAATCGTACCAAACATCGATTACTAATCTTTATAATTACATAATATTAATGTTTTTTTAGTTAACACCTGTAAAATTGACTTTAAGAACGATATTTAGAGCAAATATAAATTCAGAATCTAAATTCAAACGTTTTTTGCATAAAACGTATAAATTATAATGTTTTACCATTGGTATATTTTCAATTTTCAAAATTGATTTCAATGAAGAAAATTATTAATAACATTTGATTTAATAACCTATTGTTTGTGATTCTGATAAAATATTAATAAAAGGCCGACGGTAGGTCCTTGCATTTCGTTCTGAGTTACATGCTTTTTAAATGTTTAAGATATTTTACACCGTTTACAAACTATCACTTCAATTATTAGTTTTTAAAATTTCAAGAATTATTTTGTTCGACAAGGAGCACTAGAGTTGCAGTGTTTGGAACTGGGTAGAAAATTGACCATTCACCCGTGGGAAGGACAAAATGCAACTTTGGAACAGATTGAAGCTTGTCACCTGTCACATTACTAATTACACTATATGTGGACGTACCGCATGGGTAGTTCGATACTGAAATGCGACTCAACGATGCTCGCCTGCAACTACGCTTACAATTATTTCGAAATTTCACTTGTGGTAATATCGGCCTAATCTACAAGAAATCTATGATACACTTTGTAGTGTGTAACGATTATCAATTGACACCATTTGAGACAAACTCTCAACCATGTATAACCAGTAGGCCTATTGAGATCAGATGAGAATCCATGAATATGTTTTGGGGAGCTGTTCAGGCAACCAGACCTAATAATGTATGCGAGGACGAAAATTCTTCGTTGTTTGATTGTCATATTATAATATTTAACACGGACTAATAAGTGATGTGTGGTATGGTGGTTTCGTATCCACTTGTTATTGTTATGTTAATTGATTTCATTCACTTACTTATTTCTTAATTCATTACAACGCCAATGGACATTCACAAGTACAACGCATACATACAGCATAAAAGATGTATATAGTATATACCAATAATCAGGCGCAGACTGGCTAGGGATGCCGGGATGCGATCGCATTCTGGGCCTCTGGGCAAATCCGGGGCAAATCTCATCAAATGATGAGAACCATTCTCGTCGAGATGTCATGTGATCAGTCGCACCAGAGTCAACAACCCACATGTCACTGTCAAGCTCAGCATTCACAGTTTCCGTTACAAACGCTTGATCACGACCACTTAAAACATTATCAGTGTTCTTACCTTGCTTTTGTTTTGGATTTGGGCAGTTTCGTCGAATGTGGCCTAATCCGCCGCAACCATAGCATTTGAAGTAAGACTTCTTTTCCTTGCCTTTTCCGGTTGTAGATCCGACAGATTTCTTCGGTTGCTGTTTTTTCCGACGCTTTTCTCTTGAGTCTTGCTTTTGGCCGCCATTAGAGCCACCAGCTCTCCCTGCTATTCAGCTCGCTGTTGCCGTGTCAGTGCAAGTGCCATGTCAGCACTTGCACCAAGTCAGTGAATGTTTGCTGGTTCTCCGACCTCGCCCACCAAGCCTGTCGAAGATTTTCGTATTCATCCGGCAAAGTGTCTAGCAATTTTACCATCAAGGATGACTCATCCTGTTTTACATTTAGCTGTTGCATTCGCAGAACTAAACCCTCGAAATTGGCAATGTGAGTTACCATGTCCTCGGTTTGCTTAATGCTAAAACCGAAAAATTCAGCTTGGACTGTATGTGCAGCTTGTTTAGTTTGTTGCTTGTGACGCGCTAAAATCAGCAGGTGCACACCACTCGGCAGGCCTGACGCACTTACCGGGCCGGACCGACTCAGAGGAGATGGGGGGGTGGGCTAAGTTGCGACTCATCTTCAGATGGTGGGCGCCACTTCGTTTCGAGTAGATGACCTGTAGGGGATATTGTAGAAGGAACGAAGAAATTCTACGTTGAAGAATAACCCCAGTTCATGAGAGAGCAAAGATAGAAATTTATTGTGAGAGAGAACGTCTGACGACAAATGGACAATGGTGGACAAGACACAGCTTGAGAGACTCCAGTCGATAAACATGAGAAAACAACACAAATAGTTCATTGACAAAAATACAATATAAGAAAAATAGAAAATACTTGTTTAGTTAAATACGCTACCCTTGATGGGCGTACGGTACACTTAGTTTACACGTTCGCTCGACTTGAGCCTATTGTGACAATACACAAATACTTAATAATAGTAAGATAGAAAAATATGGAATAATAGGTAGGCCTTACAATGTAACTGTAGGTTAAAGCTTTTAAGCTCGGGCCTTCATGGGCACTGGGAGACTCAAAGCGACTAACCCTACGTTATGTAATTCCCTATCTCGGTCAGCCACGGACACTTTGAGATTCCAAGTACCCGTCAGTAAATTCTCGCCCTCACATTCGCCACGGAATAGGTTGAGGTTCAAAGCTACTACGGTACCTACGTTAGTTAGTACATACAGAAGAGGCTACGTGCCTACCTAGCAAGACGAGTTGCCAGCAAATCCATCGGCTCTACCAGCCGTGACTATTGCTATCCTAAAACTAACAAGTTTCTAAGATTACGCTACAACTAAACATGGGTTATGATACGGACTTAAATTTAAATACAAAATGGTGATCACCTTACACTGGTTGTTCAGATACCTGAGAATTATTACTAGTTAAACGCTGAATGCTAGTCTGTACGTCAGGCTTAAATCCGCTACAAGCGTGTGGGTATCAGACCCGGATGCTTTGATCGTACAGACCTTAACGGCTTAAATTATAATAACATTTACAGGGTTATACAAGGTTACTATACACTTAGCCTAGGGGATTTTCCCCCTGCTCCGGCTTCTAGTTACAGGATAATGAATAACGCTCTACCTTGGTAGGCTTGTACACTGGTTCACTAAGTTAGCATATGGCCTAACTGAAATGTAAGCATGTAGGCTTCACGCCAGACACGTAAGTCTACATATGGTATGACTGAATAATAAAGTTAAAGTTCCTCCACATGCTGGATAAAAGAAGACCAGGCTTTATGCACGTGGGTAATTAGTGATTTCGAATTCGGGTATCTAAATGGTCAGTGAGGCCATGCCTCTAGTGGCTCAATTACTGTACCGACATATCGGGGTTCTCGTGGACCGAACCTGGCTGGGGAAGCCTACGACGGAATTTTCCCACGTGGTTGTCCGTGAAAATCCACCTCGCCGGGGAGCCTCCTAGATTAGGCCTAGACTGACAGTCGCCTCGGATCGGATGCTGCTAGCCTAGAGGTTCGCTGCGTCGCACGCTCGCCCATCGGTAAAGCTTCGCTCTGCCGGAAAATGAAGGCTAGACCCTCCGGAAAAATTTTATTTTGAAAGAGAAAATGGCCAATGTAATAAAACTATTTTCAACAAACGATACGTTCAGCCTAAAGACACATTCTCAGCTTCAACGCCAGATTAGATGGATGAACAAGGACTTACCAATGAATGGATTTACGAATAACTGGTTATTAAACCATGCTGCACGTAGAACGCCTCTGGTAGCTTACATGCTCGAGCAAAATGTAGCTCCGAAACACAAAGTTCTCTGAGGACTTCTCTCACGAAACAGACCAATGCCTTGTCTAGACTAGCACTTTAAAGCGACCTTTAAAGTGAGAGTCACTTTAAAGCTAGGTGTAGCAGCTCCAAAAGCAACTTCAAGTCCCCCTCACTTTAAGTGATCCCGAGACCCCACTTGAAGTGAGGAGCTGTTTAATTTTCACAATCGATTGTTGTTTTTCGATATAAAAATGGAGGGAAACCTAGAATTTGAGGTTATGTCATTGGCGCTGAAATCTAGCCTAGCACTGTGAAAGATGTCCAGTTGCAAAGATACGGCGAGTGAGGCGAAAAAACGAAGACGAAACTACACGGTTGATGAAATTCACTGCCTAATTGATATTTGGGACATATGCCCAACATGAGCAACGCATAGGCCCTAGGCCTAGCTGCTCTTCTTTGCACACGCAACAGTTGTCAACGACGAATAATTTCCGTCAAAACCTGTCTCCTGTCATCTTGTCGCCTTCATTTCTCGGCAAGTGCTTGTCTATGGTTTGTCCAGGAACTGAACCACTGCGTTACGAAATGTGTTAACATTAACAAATCAATCATTTTCTACGAATTGTTATGCAAACTGTCCAATATAAACAAGATCAGCTGCTGTCAAGTGTCAAGTCAAGCACAGACCAACTGTTTGGCCACTGCACTCTAGACGTGGAAATAAAGTGACCCCGAGGGCTGTAGTGTAGACGACTGTTCACTTTAACTGCCGCACTTTAAGTGATCCTCACTTGAAGTGAGCCCAAGTGTAGACATGGCATAACCTTCCTGCAGCGGCTTCTCCGCTATCGTCGTGCGATAGAGTCGAACGAAATTAGTGCTGCGGGGCGACACTTGGAACTTGCTCGGCTGCGTTAGGCTCTCACCGGCAGTGGAATGCGCGGGATTTCAAACGCTGTGCGGGACGTTCGAAACACTTGATCATCCGACGCTATGAAGAGGGGTCCAGTTGGCTCTGGCCAGCCTTCAGAACATGTGAGACGACCGGAATATCACTAGGGGCCAGCCAAGTGGATTCCCAGCCGTCACATGCTCAAAAACAGCGTGCAACTTGATCCACATATCTCTTGCCGACTCGCAAGCTACTAGCAAATACCTTCTGGTACCATTTAACATGGAAGGCGGCGGCGACACAGTTTGCAGCGCTCTGGGCGGCATGGAGTGACCCTAAGCCCGCGAATTCAAATCTGCTGCCAAGAGAGCTAGCATTTTCAGATAAAGTTTCATCAAATACTTACATACTAACACTGATTTTACCATAACTTACTATTTGTAAAATTATCCAAACCGTTCATGATGATCCTTTATGTTTCAGTAATGCATATTATGTTCTACAATCTCGTACAATATGATATGTAACTTTGTTTTGGAAGTACGACGTTCCATACAACTAGGTACCTATTCACAGCATGATAATGAGTTTTCTTAAGTCTCTGTGAAAGCAGAGATTGGCAGTGCTCTTGTCTAACAAATAAATATTAGTTGGCCAAATTATATGCCGGCCAGCGGCCATAAACTTCAAAACAACATGACATGATACATGCGTAGAATCAGCTGTTGGGGATGAGGAGCATGGAAATAAACAAAGCAGAGCAGAGGTTCTACTTCGACAACAAATGTTAATTTGCATGTACACTAATGAGAAGATGATCTAGTAATAGGCGTACATTATGGTTTTAATAAAAGCAAAGGAAAATATCAGATCAAGGAAGGCAGGGCAAAATTGTCTCCCTGTAGGCCTAGGCCTACCATGGGCTTATTACTGCCTACCCTATACTGGTTGTGGAATTTTGATAAAATTTTGGTGAGTTAGTGTATGCACGCCCGCTAAGGTTTCTGAATGATAACTGCCCCCCCCCCAACCCCTACCACCACTGAGACACCAAGATGCAATAATGCTTTTCTAAACCATTCATCCGACTGCGATCAAATTTTGTTGAGTTAGTGTATGCACGCCCGCTAAGGTTTATGAATGATTACAACCCCACCCACCCCCCTCACCCCCCCCCCCCCCCCCACTGAGCCACCAACATGCAATAATGCTTTCTATTATTATTCATCCGATTGCAATAAAATTTGGGTAGTTAGTGTATGCACGCCCGTTTCAGTTTCTGAATGATAACCACCTCCCCTAACCCCCCTTATCCCCTTATCCCCCCCCCCCCCCACTGAGCCACCAACATGCAATAATGTGTTCTATTATTATTCATCCGATTGCAATAAAACTTTGGTGAGTTATTGTGCGCACGCCCGCGAAGGTTTCTGAATGAGTACAACCCCCCCCCTTCCCCCCCCCCTTTGTTGTGTACAAACAGACAGAAAAATATATTGTGTCTCAAAAAACACTTCAATAAACAGAATTAAAACATAAACACTTTCTTTCTTTCAGTGGCATTGCAACGCATGCCGGGTTTGCCCTTTTATTTATACATCCACGTGGGAAGTTAGTAACACAATCATATAAGCCAGGCCTACGGGTATAATTTGTCGTCAAAAGTACGATCATATAAGGGATGTGTATACGATACTATAAGTGTCCAAAAGTAAAGTCAACTTATTACCGGTACCTAGCACCTGCACAATTCAAATTCCCACCTAAATCGTATTTGTTTAGAGTGAATTAACTCATTCTTAAAACTATCCGTTATACTATTTAAAATACGTATTAAGTGGTTTTACAATACTACAGCTTAGTCAAAGCTACTATTATTAATAAAACATGTGTCTTTATCTTATTTCACCCGTAATCGTGGGTCAAATCGAGCTTACTCGGCATACAAATTGCATGCTTAGCTCCCGCGATGAACGTTGTTAGCACTCCGCGCCGCCTCAGCGCTAGTGTCGGAGCTGTCGCCATGATTTCCTGGTAGTCGATCGTATTATTACTGCTACGGTATTTGTTACTAGTAACGCCTTTGCTTTAGCTTCCAAAGTTTTGACAATAACTTGACTAGCTGCGCGATTTGCCTTATCCCAGCATACGTAGTTTTTTGAACTGCAGTAGCGTCATCTGCCAAAATACTAGCTTTTGCTATTGTACCAATGCATACCTCATATGCGCCTTCAATTCCACGTAGTAGATTTCTCAAGGCGAATTTCCAAATGCTCCAATTTTCGGCACCACGAAGTTTTTCGATACCGTGATATTCCATTTTCTCTTTGCAATCCGTTGCGTTTCCAAATTAATGAGCGAGATCACTAGGCCTGGGCCCTAGCTTCCTGTCCCACGCTACCGGTACTAACGTGATGCAACACAAAGACAAAAAACCGACCGAAAACGAGAGATTCACGTATTCACACTTTGTTCTACACATAAACCATGTTCTGCTACCATATTAAGACACAGTGGTATGTGTTGAATATGCTTTAATAGGGAATATGCGTCATCTTTTTTTAGCATTTTACTAGATTAGGATTAACTTCCTGAATACAAAAATATTTTATTTTGATGACATGGGATAAAATTCCATTTATAAAAACGAGCTGAAAGTTTCACACATATTTATGTCGGGAAAAACGGGGCATACGTCACTTTCCCTGTATCAGCAATCAACCAATCATAAACTGATAAATAAAATAACGCTTGTTTGGAAATTATCATATCTAAAATCATATAAAATCGAATTAATGCCTAGTACGCCTAATAATTAATTTTGAAGCCCAATTTCTATAAAAACAATAATACTTAACCTATTTTCATAGAATATCAGTAAATAATGGGTGTTTTTATTCATATAAAGCAGACTTGACAACGGCTTGAGTACAAATTTTGACAAGGTTAGCTTGATGACCTTGAAAATTTGATTGTTTCGTCTAGGAAGCGGTGGCAAAATCCAAGGAGGTTATATGCCAAGGTCCACTAGATCGCTTGTAGCGCGCGCGCAGCGCGCGCGAAGTAAGGTCATCTTACCTATTTCCATAATGTTAAAAATCCCATGTTATTCAAATGGGAGAATCATCCAGAAAAACAAATGAATTGATCTGTCAAAACAAATAATGGGCCAAAAAGACAAAATAACAATTGGTAATGAGATTTGGTCTTCACATTCTATATATATATATATATATATATATATATATATATATATATATATATATATATATATATGTTTTAATACTTTACGCGTAAGTTCACATTATTGGTAAGGTTTATTTAAATAATAATGCGATTTTTGTAGTTGGATCCAAAATGGCGGTTTTGGATCTCATTCAATGACCTTACTTTGCGCTTCGCAATTACTCTGCTAAGAGTAAATCCAGTAGACCTTGGTTATATGCAAAGTCATTCATATAAGCAGTGATTTACAAGGATTGTGACGTCACATACCGTTTAAAAATAATAGTGCGGGAAACAGATAATCAAAATCTTTGAACATTTATAGAAGTATAATGGGTTAATTTTAAAACTTTTAAATTAGGTTTCTGATGTCTTCAGATGAATAACAATATAGTCCACGTACTTTCAGAGCTGTAGAAAATTCATGCACATTCCCTATTAGGATAAACATAGAGAAATAAAGGCTACTGTATAGCTTTGTTTCATGTTTGGCTTTAGGATCAATTGAAATAAATAACACGATGCTTCCATTGTTAGTAGATATATATTGATAACATCTTACATGATCCAAGGTTTGCAGCCCACTGACTAGCCTAGGCCTGGCCGTTACTCATGTCGGTCTTCCCGACCTTCTAGGCGGACGTGACGTATGCTACACGTGACATATGCTACACGTGACATATGCTACACGTGACATATGCTACACGTGACGTATGCTACACGTGACATATGCTACACGTGGCATATGCTACACGTGACATATGCTACACGTGACGTATGCTACACGTGGCATATGCTACACGTGACATATGCTACACGTGACATATGCTACACCTCCTCACTTAAGTTTTAATCGTGGGTGCACACAAATTAAAGAAATTAGCACTGCATCATATTACAGCCCTTTTACATATTACATCTCATATTACATTTTTTAACATAATATAAAATAATTAACAAAGAAATTGACACTAGCATGTATGTTCCTTATACTGTGCTTAAATGATACATGTTATACATAGATTACATAGATATAGGTTATACACTATTATACATTACAAAAATGACACAGATTTATCATGTAAATGACTTACTGAAAGTCATTTTACTTCTTAGGTTTAATTACAACTCTACCACTTCGTGTCATTAGTGGTGCGTTTAATGCCTTAGTTCCACCCTGACTCTCACGATGGGCAATTGTAACCTCTGGTGTAGGTGACGGATTGGTAGGATTGGTTTCTTTTATGGGATTAAAAAATGGCGTTGGATTAGCGGATTCAGTAAGAGAGCGTCTGTTACGACGTAGAAGTGTATTGTTTTGATCCCTAATGATGTATGAATGATCTAGGAGAGGGGTGGATGCTCGTTACTTGAGCAGGTTCACAAATTTTTCCTTTCCTGACCAGTACACTAGCACCAGGTTTTAGTAATTTTAATGGTTTAGCATTAACATCATAATACTTGTTTTGCATCATTTGCCTGAGCACCAGTTTAGATTTTATATCGGGATGAGGATCTGGATTTAACAGATGTGATAAAGTTGGGAGCTTAGTTTTGATATTATGATTTAGCAAGAGTTGAGCTGGAGAGAGACCTATACCTTTAATAGGAGTACTACGGTATTCCAACAATGCTATGTATACATCCTTTCCCTCAGCTTTCATTTTCTTTAACATGTTTTTTGTTATTGACACTGCTTTTTCCGCCAGTCCATTTGACTGCGGGTACAAGGGACTTGATGTTATGAGATGGAAATCCCATTCATTAGCGAATGTTCGGAATTCGCAGCTGCCAAAAGGCATGTTGTCGGATACAAATTCGTTAGGAATTCCTTAGCGAGAGAAGATTGATTTCAATTTAGTTACAACTTCAAGCGTAGTCTTATTCTGTAATTGGGTGAGCTCTATCCATTTGCTAAAATAATCCATTACAACAAGATAACTACTACCTCCGTATTCTAAGATATCAGAAGCTATTTTAGACCATGCCCTATCAGGCACCCCATGTGGTATCATAGGCTCCTATTGATTGGCTTTTCGAAATCTTTCACATATTAAACATTGTGTAACCATAGTAGCAATATCACAGCTCATACCTGGCCAGTAAAGAGTGCTCCTAGCCCTAGCTTTACATTTTTCTATACCAGAGTGGCCCTCATGTATGAGATGTAACATGCTTTTACGAAGCTCTACTAGTACAATGAGTCTATCACCAAGGATTAATAGTTCTTCAGTTACATGTATTTCATCTTTCATGTTCCAGTAAAACCTGGCCTCAAGTGGTACATTTTGTTTATGTTTAGGCCAGCAATTAGCACATAATTTGGCAAGAGATTGTAAAACTACATCATTCCGGGTTGCGATTTTGAATTCAGTTTTACGTTCCTCAGTCATGGGTAGGTGCTTTACTAGTGAATGAATTATATATCTCATCTCAAGATCATCTTTAACCGGATCGTTTAGATAAGCACGTGATAGTGTGTCTGCCAGGTATAGGTATTTACCTGGTACATACGTGACTGTGATTTGATATTTTAGTCTAAGCATCATCCTTTGTAATCTAGCGGAAACCTTATCAAAACTTTTAAGACAAATCGATTCGAGAGGTTTATGGTCTGTATGGACCGTAACTTTACAACCAACCGTAAGTGAATTGGTGGAATCGTTCCAGACCAAACACTATTGCGGCTAGCTCTTTCTCGATCGGTGCCCAGCGCTGTTCATTCGGTGTTAAACTACGTGATGCGTAGGCCAATGGGTGTCCATTCTGCATCAGGCAGGCGCCTAGACCGTCTTTCGACGCATCTGTCTGAAGCGTTAGCGGTTTGCTACTATTATAAATGGCTAGAACAGGGGGTTTGACTAAATGAGTTTTGATTTTTTGCAACGCAACATCATGTTCTGGGTGCCATTGCCACGGAATATCGTTTCTGGTAAGCTGACGTAATAGTGCACTGATTTGGGATAAGCCTGGAATAAATGGTGCTAGATGCTTGGCCATGCCGAGTAAACGCATTAATTCGGTCTTATTGCTAGGCGTCTCCATCTCTATTATAGGCCTAGTATGACGGGGATCAGCTTCTACGCCCTTGGCAGAGATTACTCGGCCAACGTACCTGACTTCTGATACTCTGAATTGAAACTTGAGTTCATTAAATTTTATTCCGAGCTCTCGTGCTCGCTCAAACACGCAATTCAAGGCCTCATCATGTTCCTCCACTGTCTTACCTGAGATTATAAAATCATCTATGTAAATGTCAACAATCTTTATATCACCAAATAGTTGTTCTTGTGTTTTTTGGGATATTTCAGGGGCGGAACATATACCATACGGTAAGCGAAGGAATCGACACCTTCCAAAGGGTGTATTGAAGGTACACAAGTTAGCACTTTCCTCTGAGATAGCTAACTGCCAGAAGCCTTCCTTAAGATCTAGTACTGAGAAAACACCCTTCCCACTTAACTTAGCTATTATGTCTCCAGTCTTTGGGATTAAATTATGTTCTCGTTTAATAACCCTGTTAAGATCACGCGGGTCAAGGCAAAGTCTAAGCTCACCATCCTGCTTCTCAACTACGACTAATTTATTGACCCAGTCGGTGGGTTTGTTAACCTTTTTAACGATTTTACGGGATTCTAACCTTTCCAGCGTTTCTTTGAGTTTTCCATGCAGACTTAGGGGAACTCTTTTTTGTGACTGAACTACAGGAATGGCTCCTTCCTTGATTTCGATTACATGGGTACCTGGAAGGCTACCTAGACCTGTAAACAAGTCTCTATTTGCTTTAATTACAGTTTCTTTCGTGTGACTGACCTGTATTTTATCTATACGCCTAATCAAGTCATGTTTAATGCAGGCTTCTAGACCTAGCAATGGTTTAGTTTTGGTATCTAAAATTATAAATTCTACCGGTGTTGTAGTACCTCTCTTTACCTGGCAGTCTAAGGTTATTACACCTAATGGTTTAACCTTAAAGTTATTATTACCATAGGCAACTAAAACTGCATTAGTTTTTTCAAAAGAGCTTCTGGGTTGATTTCCTTTAACTTATGTATGGGCAAAACACTAGCCTCTGCGCCACTGTATAATTTAAAGTCAACAAGGCATTTATTATTCAAGATGGTCTCATTCCAGGACCTTGTTCCTGGGGTAGGCATAAGCTTAGATTTAATGGTTCTACAAAAGTCTACCTCAGCAGTTTTAATGGTCTTTGGATTTTTACCTTTCTCTGGCACTTTGTTCAGTGCGTAAACATAGAGTTCTTCTAGGTTATGTGGATCTTCTCTGGTTTCATCATCTTCTTCTTCTTCTTCATTGAAGTCTTCATCTTCTTGTTTTAGCGCGTGCATTTTCTTTGGCCTGTTCCGTTTTGGGCAGCCTTTCGCGAAGTGATTTTTTTCGTTGCACAGCAGACACGTTTTACCATAAGCCGGACAGTTCCTTGCTTTGTGAGTATAACAACACTTTTTACACAAATATTCTTCATCTTCTTCCTTCGGCTTGTTCTTCTTAAACGAACTGAAGCATGATTTTCCCATGGAGTAATTTTTCTTCATTACGGCATCGATTGGTGTTTGTTCTTGAACTGCTTTCGCATGACGTTTGCTTTCTTCCGAGGTGCGGCAATGATCTGCGGCTTTCTGTAGTGTTAGGTTGGGCTCTCGTAGAAGTCGTTCCTGAATAGTTTTATCTGATGTATTTGATCGCGAATTATGCTTTCTTCTTGCGATTCGAACTCACGCGACTTAGCAGCAATTTTTAGTTCTGTTAAAAACTGTTCAAAGGGCTGTCCATCCTTTTGGGTTATGGTAAAGAATTAAAATCTCTCGTAAACTATATTTTTGCGCGGGGAGCAATACTGTTCAAATTTATCAAGGACTGGTTGGAGCTTGTCTTCATCTCCCGGTAGAAACGAAAACGTGTTGAACACGTCCAGGGCTTCGTCTCCAATAAAGCTCAACAGTTTTGACACTTGCACAGATTCGTCTTTACTTTTATCTCCGCCACTAGCTTTCAAGAATATACGAAAGCGTTGTTTGAATTAACGCCAGTTCTCTGACACGTTACCTTTAAGGTTTAGCTCACCCGGCGGCTTATACAGCTGGGCTTCCATTGTTCGTTTCTTCCTTCTGTCCACGTTGTTTCGTCCGCACTTTTTAGGCGTTATCACTTAAGTGATGGTTTATTACAACTTGTGGGATCTCACTTCTGACACCATGTTAAGCTTTGTTTCATGTTTGGCTTTAGGATCAATAGAAATAAAGAACACGATGCTTCCATTGTTAGTAGATATATATTGATAACATCTTACATGATCCAAGGTTTGCAGCCCACTGACTAGCCTAGGCCTAGCCGGTACTCATGTCGGTCTTCCCGACCTTCTAGGCGGACGTGACGTATGCTACACGTGACATATGCTACACGTGACATATGCCACACGTGACATATGCTACAGTTACATTATACGCACACAAAACGACGACCAAGAGCGTCCGCCATTTGTGGACAAGGTTGACTGTGGCTTGCATTACCGCCAACAACTGGGTATCATGCAGAGGAGGACCGGAGTCCGAAAATTTTCGTACTATCCTACACGTTTAATATTATTGCTTTTTGCAACTTGCTGTATACGTTCGGTTCAAAAGCAATTAATTTAATACCGTCATGCAGCTTTCGTCACACAATACCATTTGCTGACTAAGCAAGAGAAGCGTTTGACCTTTATGGCACTTCGTTCTGTTTTTTGTTTGTTTGTTTTGTTGTTTTTTCTTTTCTTTTTTATATCTGTCGATAGCGGTCGAACGGAAAGTCCGATCAAGTTGAAATTTGTACCATCCACAAGCCTCGATGTGGATTGAAGGTGTTCAGTTTTGAGCCAAATCGTTCGAAAAGCTACAAAGTTACACAAACGTTACTGCAAAATATTTTTCTGAAACAAAATGGCGGCAAAATGTGAGATAGCCATATTTTTTTACAGACTTTTTCGGCCACGAATATGGTCATTTTATGGCGTTTGATAAATATTGGCAAAGTAACACAAAAGTTACTAGAAATTGTTTTTCTGCAACAGAATATCGTCAAAATGTGAGGTTACTATATTAAAGTACATTTTCGTCCGGTCCCGAATATACTAATTTCAACGCAATCTGATACATATTAGAGGCATAAGTTACATTTAGAGGCAATGATAACATTTATATTGCTGTCAATAAGTGTAAGTAACGGTGGCGGACCGTGTTGAAAACATGACGACGAACTAAGCAACGCTTATTGCACTGCATTCAACAATGTCAGAAAGTATAATAGCTATGGAAATTAGAAAAATGTTTGCAATGCTCATTCTTGAATTCTTGTTACTTGTTGTTTTTATTAGCTTTGAAATTTTTCGCCAGAAAGTTCGTAGATATGTACGCGCTCGCTTTTCAACGCGTCATACAGAGCGTTTTCCTAGTAAAATTATTAAGCGAGCGAAGCGAGCGTCTGCATTATACCTTTATGGCACTTCGTTCTGTTTTTGTTTTGTTTGTGTTTTTTTATGTATATATTTTATTTTTTTATATATTTTTATTTATTTATATTTTTTTTTTTTTATATATTTTTATTTATTATATTTATTTTTTTATATATTTTATAAAAAAAATTTGGTCACGAATATGTTCATGTTACGACAATCTGATAAATATTGGCAAAGTTACACGAAACTACTAGAAAATATTTTTCTGAAACACAGAAACGGCAAAATGTGAGGTGGCTATATTACAGTAATTTTTAGCGGACACGAATATACTAATCTAATCATGATCTGATGCGTATTAGAGGCCAAAGTTACATTTCTATTGCTGTCAATAAGTGTAAGTAACGGTGTACCGTGTCGAAAACACTATACGAAATTACAACAAAAAATCTTAGCAACGCACATTTCAAAGCATTTAACAATGTCGGAAGCTTTGAAAATTAGAAAACATTTTACAATGTGCATTCTTAAATTGTTGTTAATTGTTGTTTTTATTAGCATTGAGATCTTTCCGCCAGAATTTTGTAGATATGGACGCGCTCGCCTATCAACGCGTTCAACAGAGCGTTTATATAACAGTTACATTATTCTGCTTCCACATCATTTTTATTGCAATAAAAAGCTATCAATACCGGATAAGTTTTCTACGGCATTATTTTTATTATAATTTTTATTTTTATTATTATAATTTTTATTATGATTATTATTTTTATTATTATTATTGTTATTATTCTTATTATTTTTATTATTATTATTTGTTTTTTTAATAATTTTTATTTTTTTTATTTTTATCATTTGTATTATTATTATTATTATTATTATTATATTATTATTATTATTATTATATTTTTTAGTATAATTTTATTGAATGTATCACAATCATACAATCTCGGTCAAAACCGGCGTTAACATGTTATACGGACGTAATGTCAAGTATTTCCATGTGTCTACCTGATTTAACTTCACTAATCACATGTCACTAGTTTAAACAGTCATCAATCTCGGTCAAAGCCTGTGTTTACATGTTATACGGACAATACAGATGTAATGTCAAGTATTTTCATGGGGTACCTTGTTCAACTTCAGTCGTTACTGTCTTATTAGTACTTGTTCATAGTATACACTGCATAATGATATGATCTTATTTGCGTTGTCTTCGTGTGTGTCTTCTTTGCGTCGTGTTACTGTGTGTACGGTCGTGGCCGATTTCTCGATGCCATCCAAGTAATTCTACTCTATGGACAATGGAAAACCACGAAAACCATGTCAGGATGGATGTTGTCTCAAAGGATTCACTCTCATAACTTTAAACAAGTTCTAAATGTTCTTCGGTATGTTAATGTTCACGTCATGTTCTGTCAAAATTATTTTCTATAACAGCTGTCAAAGTTCGTTTTGTTGTCTCGAAAAGTTAATGCACTCAGTCGATACACTTCCCAGTTTGATCGAAAGTCCACTATTATTTCCCTTCAACGTCCTTGATAGGAATCCTCTCGCGATTTTCCTGGTGAGGTCTCGTCGAACTCCAGAACCGCGCGCGCTGTTAGCGGCAAATTTGTGGACTACCATCTCGTAAATTTCCAATTACTTCTCAGATTTCAAAGACGAAAAGTCCTCTCAATTCTGAAAAGATTGAAAAGTGCTTACGTACAACAGCTAATACATCTTACTGTATTTATTTAATCTTGGTAAATTATGTGTAATGAATAATATGAACTAAATCTACGCCCATATTGACCTAATTTGTCTGCCAACATTATCTACCTTCATTTGATCCTATGTTAAACAAAACGGAGTCCCGACTATCTATAGTGGTCTAAAGTTACAAAGTTACACAATAGTTACTACAAAATATTTTTGTGAAACAAAATGGCGGCAAAATGTGAGAAAGACATATTTTTACAAAGATGTTTGTCCGGTTACGAATATGTTCATGTTATGGCGATCTTATAAGTATTGGCAAAGTTACACGAAAGTTACTCGAAAATATTTTTCGGAAACACAGTAACGGCAAAATTGGAGGTGGCTATATTATAGTAAATTTTAATCCGTACACGAATGTACTTCATTCAGAATAACCTTAATCAAAAAACCGTGTTTGCAAAAGTTACGATACCTAGATACCTTCACCTTAATGTGGACATCATTATAACAACATTGAGATGATAGAAGTCTTTATTGTGTCCAAAACGACAAAGAGCAAATTACATTTATACATACATTGATTAAGCATTTATAAGCGTTAACAAAGCGATGAAAAGAAATTATTCATAGTACTCGTCCACAAAACCATATGATATGCTTACAGATCATGTATACATGTGTACATGTGTGTGTTTGTGTGGGCATAATACGTCACCCGGGTGGTTTGTGTGATCTACCTTAGGGACTCCACCGCGCCCCGGTCCGCCTACGCCACTGACAATCGTTGCGTGCAATCTGAGCAGCGTGACACTCCAGTTGGTGATTCACTCCAGTGGACTCGCGGCTGAGCCAGGGTTTCGTATTAAATCAACAGAGAAGACAAAGAGGATCGAGCAATCGAGTTTAGGTTGCTGCAGATAATTTGTTTAGTTTATGATAAACACGCTCCAAAGAACATGGAGGAAACTTGCTCAGCTTCAAGTTGAACTAATGATATAATCTGCAGGCTTTGATGTCATACAATTGTTGGGTTGTTTAATGTGAACTGGTCAAAAAAGTACGTTATCACATTCTGCATTCAAAACACGTCGTGCAATGATTATAATTATAATTATCACACAATATATAATATATAATATATATAATAAAAAGGAATAATCATACTACATCAACAAAGTGTCAGTATCATGCAGCAGCTTCAAAGCCAAAATGATTACTGGCCGAAAAATGACAAAGGGAATGCCGGAATGAACATACTAAAAGGAAAATTGTTCCAATAAGTACATGAAGACCGTGGAAACCTGTTGCAACGTAGAAATTTGACCCATTAACTGCATCAGAAATTGCAAAGGGGGCTTCAATATATTCGTAGGTATGAGAATAGAATTATAATTATAATTATAAGAATTATTTTATTATTATCTATTATTTTTATTAGTATTTATATTATAATTACTTGTAATTATTATTTTTATATTATTATATTATATTATACATTTTTTGTACATCTATACTTAAGTTATCAAATTCTATTACAATAATTCAAAATTGAAATTGACCATAGCATTTGTACAAGAGCTAAAGCCTCCAAAGTGTACAGAGTTCCCAACATTGTTAATAAATATGGTGAAAGATCGTTGCATGTAAAAGTACCACAGTCTTTTAATATGTTGCCGATTGAACTGAAAGATTCAGATAGAATAAATCAAATTAAGATATCAGTAAAAGAGTTTCTTTTGTAACATTCGCTCTAAATTATTATATTTTCATTATTAGCATTGTAAGGTATTTCGTGTATTTGTCCTTGCCGTGTATATGCCTTCGTTAATTGAATTGTGAATGGTAATATGTAGGTGTTAAAATAAGTTAGTGAAGGTTTTTTTTTTATTGTAAGGTATTCTGTACATTGTATTTTCACTGCGCAACATGTTAATCTTAGTCCGTTACTTAGTCGTATTTATTATTTTCGTTGCTATATATAACCCACATACAAGCTAATAACTTAGCTTTTTGGGACGTCGAATGTTAATTTATATGATTATAAATCAAGTACACAGTATGGTTCATAATATGTACACAGTACAGTACATAATATGGTTATCAATAAAAAATAAAAAAAATAATGATTATTATTATTATTATTATTATTATTATTATTATTATTATTATTATTATTATTTTTATTATTATTATTATTATTATTATTATTATTATTATTATTAGTATTATTATTATTATTATTATTATTATTATTATTATTATTATTATTATTATTATTATTGTTATAATAATTATTATTATTTATTAGATTATATTATTAATAAATAATGAATGTCAGCTGCGTCAGTCGTCTACCACCTACTGACTACCACCTACTGAATTATTACCCTGAAAGCAAACCCTACCACATTCTTGAGTAGTCCACTTCACCAATGCAAATCTTCATCCTTCCTTCTTCATCTTCATTCGTCTACCCTTCAGCTACCGTAATCACTTTCTTAATTAATTCACAACAACCTTTATGTTCATATTTTACTCTTCTTGTTTGCAATTATGCGTACAAACCAATAAACCGAAGTATGCTTTATACCCTATCATGTTCCTTCCCTACAAAATGACGTTATTGACTGACGGCTTATTTGAAATACTACGGATTGCTATAGCCATAGCTCCATTTCACCAATGAAAATACAATACTCATTCACTTTACCAATGATAACACTTTCGTCACGTCAGACTTCTTTGATAGGACACAATAAACAGGTAATAATAATAATACTTTATTGAACATATCGATGAATAATATTGCAACTACACTTAAATAAAACAGAAATTCCTGAGTATGACAACTCTTAACTTTCATAACATATAAATTGAAATAAAACAAAAACATTTATAATGTGGAGAAAAAAGCCCCCCCCCCCCCCCAAAAAAAAGCAATAAACAGGTACACCTAACTGATTGCTATACTCAACAACAGTCAATTCACAATGCTAAAAACGAAGCAAATATTATAAAATATACAATATTTCTTCCCATCGCCAATGACTCTACGCATAATTGGCAGGGTACGTCGAAGGCAAGTATTCACAATGAACAAAGCTCACATGAAACAGAATGTAGAATTTGAACCAAATAAACACCTACCTACAATCTAGTAATCCAGCTGAACAACAAACCCACTGTAAAATTTCGACGCGACGCCACTGGGGAAACAAGTGCACCCGATTTCAGCTTTCATTTTCCTTGCGAAAAGACATTCCGCTTGCCCGCATTCTAAAGCCGCATGTCCAAGCACGCTTCCCCTCAAAGACCTCTTGCTATTAGTCTCCCCTTATGAAAAAGAACTACGGATTTATGTAGTTTTTTCAAAAAACTTCATCAATTTTGTAGTTTTTTCTAAAAACTTTAACGAGTTGGTAGTTTTTACAATTAACTTTAAAAAAGGTGGTAGTTTTTTTCAATAACTACGGATGTATGTAGTTATTTAAAAAAACTTCCATCATATCCGTAGTTTTTTTTTAAACTACAAGCAATTCAAATTAACTACAACGTGTTGGTAGTTTTTACAAATAACTTCAAGAAAAGTGGTAGTTTTTTCAAATAACTCCGGCCCACTGGAAGTTTTTTTTTTAAACTTCCATAATTTCATGATTTTGGTAGTTTACAAAAAAACTTCAAATTAACTACAACGTGTTGGTAGTTTTTACAAATAACTTCAAGAAAAGTGGTAGTTTAAAAAAAAACTCCGGCTAACTCGAAGTCTTTTAAAAAACTTTAATAATTAAATAATTTTTGTAGTTAATTAAGAAAACTTCAAAGTAACTACAACGTGTTGGTAGTTTTTACAAATAACTTTAAGGTAAGTGGGTGTTTTTTTAAATAACTCTAACCAACTCAAAGTTCTTTAAAAAACTTCTATGACATTATAATTTTTAAAGAAAACTACACAGTAAAGTCAAGGTGTTGGTAGTTATTACAAATAACTTTAAAGTAAGTTTTTTTTTTTAAATAACTCTGGTCAACTCAAAGTTTCTTTAATAGACTTTTTAACTTTTCAATTTGTGTAGTTTTTTAAGAAAACTACATAGTAACTTCAACGTATTGGTGGTATACATATAAATAACTTTAGATGTTTCAACAAATATATAAAAATATATTAGTGAAAGTGAAAGTGCTTGGACCTACATATTATTAAACACTTGAACAGCACAGCACAAACCAAAATCACCCAACATTCTTTAAAAACGGGTTAAAAAAATCCTTAAAATCTTAGGAAAAATCACAGATTCCAAATTTGTTGATTTCAATTTCGAAAATATGCACACAAAAGTTGGGTCTAAAAGGGGTTGTTTAAATAACTACTACAAACATTTTAATAGTTTAAAAATAGTATAACTAGGATAACATTTATATAGGTAGTTAAAAAAGTATCACCATGTCATAGTATGATCTAAATTATAGTACCAAAGTTTTTACTTTTTCAAATTATAATTCTTCGACTAATTGAATTATTTTGAAAATAGCTTATGTATACATTAGGTAAAACTACTGGAAGATAGCACGCCTGGATAGCATATAGCCGTAATTAAAAGGAAGATATGACGTCAGCTCTGTTTCAAAATTTGTATATAAGTATAATCAACATCGGAAAGGATTTTTGCGGATGCGGAGACTGTTGTCATGCAGATGTCGACTACCAAGTAACCTGTATTGTCAGGGCTGTTGAAATGGGGGGGAAAAAAACGACCACACAATTTAAACAATGATGCAAAAAAGCCTGCCTGCCACCTGGAAACTTGCAAAAATACGGCCCCATGCAAGGCATTAGTATACTAAACCTTAAAATTATATATTACATGTGAACCATTGGGTCATATTACACCACTCTGGGAAGGTTCATGCAATTGGAAAAGCACAGGCATGCAGCAGGGTCTTGCTGACAAGATCAAGTCATGTATAGGAGTTATCTGTGGTATAGGTGTGGGGAGGGGAATGCAACTAAGACGGATCCTTAGTTCCAATAAAATCTTTGTTGCGGTATTATATAGCAATGCATCTCATGTAAAAATATTTGATATCCATATAATAACTAAATAGTATCTATATCGGAGGTATCTAAATAGTATCTAGTTTATATCTATTAGTATCCACTCACTGATTTGGATTCCATATAAGATATCAAGTTAGTATCCATTTATAATCCAAGGAATACAAATTTAGTGCAAGTTTCCAAATAGCATCACATTAATATCCAAATAACTTCTATTTCATATCCACATGGATGTTATTTGGAATCAGTCTGGGTATTAACTTAAAATGAGTCCAAATAGTATCGTGTTAGTATCCGTAAGATTTTCATTTGATATCCACATGGATGTTATTTGGAATCAGTTTGGAAACTAATTTAAATGAATCCAAATAGTATCATGTTAGTATTCATAAAACTTCCATTTGATATCCACATGGATGTTATTTGGAATCAGTTTGGATACTAACTTTAAATGAATCCAAATAGTATCATGTTAGTATTCATAAAACTTCCATTTGATATCCACATGGATGTTATTTGGAATCAGTTTGGATACTAATTTAGATGAATCCAAATGTAATATGCCTATGTAATATATACATGTAAGTTCTATACAGTAGGTATTAAGTTAGTTCTATTACCAACTTGTAATATACTCGGAGCATAGCTGTGTAAAGAGTCCATTTTATGTAAATAAATAAATAAACTAACAATATTTAGATAATATTGTTTTTTTCTTCGAAACTTATATTTGAAAATTGCCGCGGTGCGCGTGGTTCGATTCTCAAGATTCAACACATACAGCTAGCGGTGCGAGCGGTGCGTCTGAGCATGGATTTATAATAGTACCTACGGTACTGGATGTCTAGCTCTGTAGTAAGCGGTGATCGTATAAAGTGCAGTGAGATTTGCAATGCATTATGGGTGGCAGGCATTTTGTTCCTGGTTGTCAATGTCAAAGACAGCTGTTAATTGTTGTTTCGTTATTGTTTGAGTTAATTGTTACGCCTAGTAACATGTTTACAAATATCAAATCGTCGTGTTTTTGTTTTCTTTGTTTTCTTTGGTGTTTGATTAAAGAAATACGATATTAAAATTAAGTTAAACTATAGGCCTAGGCCTAGGAGGCCCTATAGACATACGGCCTAGGCGTAGGAGGCCCTATAGGACTAGGCCCTAGGCCTAGGAGGCCCTAGGCCTAAGCCTAGGAGGCCTAGGGCCTAGCACTTCAGTTGAAGTCTATGAGCCTACATTAATTTTGTATTTTTCAAAATTCGAGTGCAAAAATCTTAACGTTAAATACACATTAGACTACCCGTAGAATAATAATTGCTTGACGGTCGCGTGAAAAACCACCACGAGAAATAACCGGGCTAGCGACTACGATGCTAATTTCGTCACCAGTTTTGACAGATCACAGCCTTGGATGAGTCAATAATAGATGATCAATCAGAGTCAACCAAGGTCTACTTGATCTCCGCCTAGCGGAGGCTCGACGAGCCTCCGCCAGGCGGAGATCAAGTAGACCTTGGAGTCAACCTCAAACTCATCCAGAAGGCTGTAATTTAAGGAACAAAATGGCGTCAGCTGCTCGTCGGCCGGATGTACCTCAATGAAACAGGAAGTTCCATTGAAGCTAGACCTCCTGAAGATACAACTCCATGGTCTGAGCGTCTCCGTCTACAAGCAAGCAAGCATGTTCCAGCTCGACAAACAACATTTCAACGACAAGTTCTCTGGTAAGTACAGTTGTAATTATTAATATTAACACATTTAAAGTGATCTAGACCAAGGATAATATATGTTTAGAGTGACACAATATTATTACTATGCTTGGTCAAACACAATGCTTGTGCTTGTCTGTAGATGAAGCTACCATAACCTCAAAGACCAACTTGGCCTCTAGGCCTAGGCGTAGGTCACCTTAGCTGTTGAAATCTAGATTCACTTATCTCAGGTTCTAGACAGTGAGAAGACCCTACAAGCTCAGGTATTTTACAGTCTTCGTTCAACAAACATAACCTATCAATATTTGTTGGTAGCCTAGGGCTTAGCCTAGGTAGGCCTCTTGGATACACAATCCCTAGGGCTTAGCCTATGCCGGTGGCATCAGCTTCGCATTAAATAGGCACGGGTTTATTGTGAATTGTAGACCTAGGGCCTACAGTACAATAGCCCTGGACTTAGACTAGGCCTACCATAATCGGGTCTACAATAATAGGCCTAGATCTGGCAACTAGCCAACTAGACCAGAACGATAATGGGAAGTGTGCGGTATATAACCTTAGACCAGTAATATAGGTAGACGGAGCAAGCCGATGCTAGCGACCGGCCGCGAGTGAAACCAACATTGAGACCACGAGATGTGGGGACAGGATGCGCGGCAATTTAAAGCCTCTGCGTATGAACAGTACAAAAAGTACATCGTTGTGTAAAGAAAAATTATCATTTTCAATTAGTGCAAATTAAAAATATGTTAACTAAGATTAACAGAACCTTCACTAATCATTTCTGAGGAAATACAAATAATAATACATACTTTGTCAAATGTCAAACGTAAATGCCGCGCACTTAACATCATCTAGCGGCAAACCTGCGAACTTCTCGCTAACAATGCAGTCTACCGCGGATTGACCCGTCGAGAAGGCTGTGTCCCCACATCACGTGGTTTCAATGATGGTTTCACTCGCGATGACGTCATACTCGTCTACCTATAGGCTATTACTGGTCTAAGTATATAACAGGACGATAAAATATTATTCTGTATAGGCCTACCCCCCTCCCCACCAGGCTAGCAGGCAGGAGGCCTACCCATCTAAATTGTGATTAGTTTCTGCAATCTCTGTTAGAAGCTACTGTAACGGGAATGGCTTCACGAATCGAGACGTAAGATAACGCGTAGGCCTAAACGAACTTATTCGTTACAGTTGCCAAACTTTGCTGTTATAGGGCCTAGTTAGCCTATCGTTATAGTTGCTGGGCTATTGTAGACTGACCTTTGTGGTTAGAGCCTATCATCCACCTATTTTAATTAATTGCCCAAGTCATAGGCCCAGCCTTGGCCATGTAGTTTATTTAATTTGTTGAATATTGGCTTAATAAGAAACCGCCTGGGTCTGGGTTATGAACCGATTGAGTGGAGTGTGTGTTGTAGTAGTAGTGGAGAGACCAAACTTCAGCGGTTGATTCCACTGATTTGTACTAAGGCCTAGGCCTACTGCTGGGGTAAGCTAGTTGTCTAGAGGGTAGAGTTGAACGCAAGTGTGTGACGGCAACGGTAGTAGGCCTACAGTACGGACATGAACAGATGAGTGATTCGTACTTGTGATTGATTACATTCTGCTAAGTACTAGGCTAGCCGACTAGTGTAGGCCTATGTTGACTGTAAGAAGCAGAGAAAAACATCCGCTGGCATTTCTAGCGAGCTCCAATCAAAACTGGTTATTGTAACTAGTGCCCATTCACACATGAGAATCTGTTATTTTATTCTATTATTATTTTATAATTATATGTAGGCCTAGGCCTATACTCCTATATTAAATATTATGTATCGGTGGTAGGCCTACGCCTACCTATGTATTATTATTCTGTCGTGCATCGGGGATAGTAATGAGCTAGCAAGAGTCAACTCGCGCTAGTTTCTCGATTGTCTGACACAGCTTTTAGATACAAACATATTATTATAAGGTTCATGTGCGAGTTGAAATTTAACGCTGTAAAACGACATGTGTATTGTATTGGTCAATCTCTTTCAGTAGGCCTACTTGACTACATAATACTAATAAATCAAGTTTAGATAGCCTACCATCATATGGCATCTGCTATCTACATGACACAACTTCCACTTGTGATTATTAGCTGGCCATAGTTAGTTTTGGACTTTTGGGCATAGTCAAGGCTGGAAATAATAATAAAATCTGAGTATCTGACCCAGAAGAGTTTGAAAAAGGGTTTTTGGCAGTTAAGTACTATTTGTTTGAAATGAAATAGAGATTTGTAAGAAGAAATTGTATGCCCACAAAGGAAATAATAATTTCAAAATGTTACTTTCTAGCCCGAGACGTGTGCCACAGAAAATCTTGGTGTGCTGCGCTGTGGCACGCATTCATTGTTATGATGCTAGCCTATGTCTCCCTATATAAAATCAATATTAATTGCTAGGCCTATGTATTTATTTTCCAGATTCAAAAACTAAATCCACTACAGCCCAGTGATGAACATTGACAGCTCAATGACTCTCATCGACCAAGAAAATTTGGTTAATCATGCTAAATCTGCAGTGAAACAGTGATCCACAATCGTTCATCCAATATTTTTTTCAAAGTATGATCATTCCCTAATTTAAGCTAAACTAGAAAGTAAAAGACTGAAGAAAATACACTTAGGGTACCCAAGGTGTTAAATAATGACATTTTGTGGCAAATTTGTGTTAATAATACAAAGTAAAAAGCCTGTATAATTTATTGTAATCATAACCTCAGTTGTGTAATATAGCTTAATAGAATAATTTTTGTAATTTACTACTGAACGAAGCCTACCTTCCCTATTATTTCACAACCATTTCAGTTCATAAAACTGGCCCAATCTCGATCAGTGTGGTCTACTTTCAAAGCTGAGCATTGGCGTACCTCGAGTTATCCCACAGGTATAGGTATATAATACATGTTATTGTTTTTTAAATCAGATTTTGGGTCGATTCCTGTATTTTATGGTAGATTAATTTAAATTTTAGTTGCTGTTCAATCTGCCAGAAACGGCATGATTATAAACCATTAGCTTATGAGATATTTATAATTTTTTGTTTGTTCTTGTTTTTAATTCTTGTATTTTTATTAGGGCTGCCCAAAGATAAAAAATATCATATCGATCACAGGATGAATTATCGATATCGCAGGAAGAATTATCAATATCACAACGCGATATCGAACTTCTTAAATTACGTATCGATATCGCGATATCGAAACTTACCTTGTCATTGACTACGTATATCACGCAATTCTAACGCGCTTGAGATGAAGGCGCCTTGCTTTCAATCGGTAGATGAGTGAGGAATCTGCTCCGTATATCACGTCAATCTGAAGCGCCCTTATCTACACCAGCTGCGAATTCAGCCAATCACAACACAGGCCGTGCATCGCAGAGCCGCTTTGACGTGTATATCACTTAAATCAAAGTGAATTCTAACCTCCAACTCGCTTGCCCAAGCGAGTTGGATCGGCGCCGCCTTGAGGTAAATTCGACGTGTATAGGCCTACCACACTCTGCAACCGATTGGAACCAAGGCGCCTTCATCCTAGGCGCCTTAAAATTTCCAGACCAGCCGGAAGCCATTCATTATAATAAATATTACCGTATTCCGTAAATATATGTGTTTACTTTGAAATGTCTTATTATGTGTGTCAACTTGTGTGTTGTGTGTCATATGTTGAGTGTTCTCTTCTCCCAACGGGTATTCAGAATTTAAAATATCCACACAGAGTAGTGATGGCGTGACGGGACATTATCGTTTTTTTTAAACAAATATAGCTTATTAGACACAAGTTCGATATCGCAATATATACGATATATTAATTCTATATAGGCCTAGGCCTCGATATCGAATTAAGTTTTATTATCGATATCGTATCAAATTATCGATGTCGTTGGGCAGCCCTAATTTTTATTCCTTTGTAGGCCCTACTCTCTGCCCTCCTTTTCTACTAAATTTTCAAATTATTTTTAGTATTGTTATAGTAGTATTATAATAATTTTATTATTATTGTTATTATTGTTATTATTATTATTATTATTATTATTATTATTATTATTATTATTATTATTATTATTATTATTATTATCATTATTTAGGCCTATTATTATTAGGCCTATTGGCGTGTGTTGCTATTTTCTTGTATTTTCAAACTTATCGCTTATGTAATTTAGGCCTACCGGGTATGTGTTTTTCATTTTATTTAATTACCAGTCTTGTAGATTGATTTATTCTGTGAATTTCAGGGTGCGGCCAATATTAATGTTAATTAATAATAATATTACAACATTATTATTATTATTATTATTATTATTATTATTATTATTATTATTATTATTATTATTATTATTATTATTATTATTATTATTATTATTATTATTGTTGTTAGTATTGGGATACCAACAATACAGTGCTAGGATGATAATATGTCTCGGAAGTTAAACACACAAGTAACAGGTAGTGAGCCTTGATTGTGCATTTAAACATCTAGAAATGAAAAACTTGGGTAAGTGCAGGTTGATATAAGAGATGCTTGCAGTGCTGCATATAGGGTCATTCCATATGAAGTCAACCAAAAAAAGGAGAAAATATTCATGTACGCTTTGGATTTTTATGAAATTTTCAGCGTTGGTTAAAAACTTAAAAAAATCACATACGTATTTTTTTTTTTGCCTCTACCTTTACCCGTTTTGGAGTTACGGGCTGCCCAAAAACTCAAATTTGAGTGCGTGTTAGCGCACCCCTATATTTGTAACTTTTGAACCGTTTGACCTAGAAGGCTGATTTTTTTTTGTAAATTAAGCCCTTATTTCATCCTTTCTAATTAGTCAAAAACATGTACACTAAATTGTTTCTGTGTGTTATTTATAAACTAATTTTGTACTTAAATAAGCCCCCCTCCCAAAAGGGTATTTTAAAAAAATTAAAAAAATTTGTTTGGATTTGTACATATGTTTGTTACATGTACAGCAAATTTCGTTTTGTGGAAACCTTGGGTTTAGGAGTCATAAATGTTTAATGCCCCTAGTGTGTAGGTATAATTGTCTGGAATACATTATTGTATGTGAAATGCTTATCACATTTTTTTAAAATTGGTGTGTAAAAGTAGGCTTAAGTGCCAAAAGCTTGTGTGTCTTGTACACACTTGGAAGGGCTGTGTTTTCTACAATCTATAGTAGAGAGGGCTGTTGCATTCTACTTCCTGTGAATCGTTCTAGGCCTACTTCTTTGGTGGAAGCATATGGTTGTCTCAGCCTGTTTAAACATTGTGTATGCACACATTTAACAGTGTATAGTGTTAGATATATCTACTAAGGCCACATTACATTCAGTGGTATTCCTAGTTATTAGCCCTGTAAGTGTAAGTGTTCAGGCATGTAGGACTACAATAGGTAATTGAACTAGCACAGCTCTTAGGCAAGACTAACCTAGCCCCAAGAAAATGGAAAACCCACTCAAAGTTTTATGTATGTTTGCTGCAATCCATTTAACAAACAAAAACATGGAAATCAGAGGAAGAATCTTTTTGGAATAACTGGTGCAATGCATCAGAAAATTCCTCAAGCCCCTATTCGAGGAAAAGTTTGCAATTCTTACTTCTCACTTTAATTGATCCGCGAATCGCAACAGGGCGAGCTTACACACTTGGTACCAAGAAAAGTGAATGAGCCTCATACAAACTTGAATCATGGAAAGAAATGGCTTCATAATACATTGAGCAGACTACGAGCATTTCCTAACACCATTATTTCAGACATATTCTACAGTAAAACTTCTTTATAACGAACTCTTGGGGGCTCGATTATTATTTTGTTATATTGAATAAATTTCTTTATAAAGATGGTACTACCTTTACATGCATAAGAACCTTTTGGGACCTCAAAAACAGTTTGTTATGTATGTAGATCATTTTGTTATAAAGACGTTCGTTATAAAGAAGTTTCACTGTTGAAATAAATGTCCCACACCCATATCAACACTCTGGTTTAACCTCTCTATGACTAAACAAAATACCCCATGCCGTGGTTGACACCGTGGAGTGGTTTTGGGGCTTTAAACAAACGTCAACCAGTTTTATTATATACTACCGTCTGTGCTACCATATGTAATATAATTGTTTATTTGCACATTACCACACCTTTTAGGTTGTATCTTCTAAACCTGAAGTTTCCACAAAACTAAATTTGCTGTGCATGTAATACATACATGTACAAATAAAATATATTTTTTTCAAATTTTTAAAAATACCCTTTTGGGCAGTAGACTTCTGTAAATCCAAAAATCGGTTTTAATGTGAAGTTATAAACAATAAAGTGCATATGTTGTTACGTATGTACAAAGGATATAATAATAGCACCATTTACCAAAAAAAATCAGCCTTCTAGGTCAAACGGTTCCAAAGTTACAAATTTACGGGCACGCTCATGTAAACCCAAATTTGGGTTTTTTCAAGGTCCGTAAATCAAAAACGGTGAACGTTAGAGCGAAAAAAAAAAATACGTGTGCGTTTTTTTTGTATTCTTAACAACTGTACCAAATTTCATCAAAATCTAAAGGGGACATGAAAATGTGCTGGTTGATTTCATATGGAATGACCCTATAATAAGTTGTAGATGGGCTATACCTAGCCTCAGTGCATGGTCTTCTATTCTTATTCTACATCCCATAGTTCAAGCCCGTAGTTAATGCTAATACCAGTAATTTTAAATAATAACGTTCTGTAGTTATATCTAGTAGTTATTTCCCATAGTTAATGCGTGTAGTTACGTTCTATAGTTAAAGCTAGTAGCCTAGTTATTTTCCGTAGTTATGGCTAGTAGTTATTTCCATAGTATTATCCCGTAGTTATTGCCAGTAGTTATAGCTAGTAGTTATTTTCCGTAGAAATATCCCGTAGGTATTGCCAGTAGTTATTTCCCGTAGTGATATCCCATAGTTATTGCCAGTAGTTATTGCTAGTAGTTATTTTCCGTAGTAATATCCCGTAGTTATTACAAGTAGTTATAGCTAGTAGTTATTTTCCGTAGTAATATCCCGTAGTTATTGCCAGTAGTTATAGCTAGTAGTTATTTTCCGTGGTAATATCCCGTAGTTATTGCCAGTAGTTATAGCTAGTAGTTATTTTCCGTAGTAATATCCCGTAGTTATTCCCAGTAGTTAAAGCTAGTAGTTATTGTTAGTAGTTTTTTTAAGAAGTTTTTTTTGCTGAAACGGTCCGAAATTACTACTCTAAATAACTACAGTTATTTTTCGTAGTTTTTTTT
Source organism: Isoperla grammatica (assembly GCA_945910005.1). Taxonomy (NCBI): domain Eukaryota; kingdom Metazoa; phylum Arthropoda; class Insecta; order Plecoptera; family Perlodidae; genus Isoperla; species Isoperla grammatica. Next base: position 82,900,804 of record OX246737.1, read on the forward strand.
TGTAGTTTTTCCAAGTATAGTTAATTTTAGTAGTTTTTTTAAGAAGTTTTTTTTGCTGAAACGGTCCGAAATTACTAATCTAAATAACTACAGTTATTTTTTGTAGTTTTTTTTTGTAGTTTTTCTGTAGTTTTTTTTCGTAAGGGTCGTCATTGTCACGTGGCGTTCAAACAAGTTACAATACAAGATCACTAGCACAAGGTCTACGCTATTCCGTCCGATGCAACACACTTCAAGCAGTTGTTAGTGATCTGGCCTGGGACTACTTATAATTCCGCAAAATATATAAAACAAAAACCACAAACGAAAACACTAGAAATAAAGAGATCTAGGACATACATCATACCCGGCGCCTCCACCATTTGTAGATTATACCGATAAGTAGGGTTTATTCTCCAAGAACCTAAAGCCTTAACGATACCACAAAAAAACTTCTCCCTAGTATGACGTGTTATTTTAAACCATGTTGTCGCAATTATCTGATCTTCTTATGTGATGCGTAATATGACTATGTGCAGAAGTAAACATTCTTAACGAGGACTTCTGTATTCCATCTAATTATCAGTTTTTTTAAGAGTTGCAGTAATATCTTCTTCAGTTATTCGTTCCAATCCCATCGAAGAAACATCCTCCCAGTCCCTTTTACTTCTCTGTATCCACTCGGCTTGCACACTGTGCTACTGTTCACTGTTCCATATTCGTTTCTCTGTATCCACTCGGCTTGCACACTGTGCTACTGTTCACTGTTCCATATTCGTTTCTCTGTATCCACTCGGCTTGCACCCTGTGCTACTGTTCACTGTTCCATATTCGTTCCTCTGTATCCACTCGGCTTGCACACTGTGCTACTGTTCACTGTTCCATATTCGTTTCTCTGTATCCACTCGGCTTGAACACTGTGCTACTGTTCACTGTTCCATATTCGTTTCTCTGTATCCACTCGGCTTGTACACTGTGCTACTGTTCACTGTTCCATATTCGTTATCTGTAACCACACGGCTTGTACACTGTGCTACGGTTCACTATTCCATATTCGTTTCTCTGTATCCACTCGGCTTGTACACTGTGCTACTGTTCACTGTTCCATATTCGTTATCTGTATCCACTCGGCTTGTACACTGTGCTACGGTTCACTATTCCATATTCGTTTCTCTGTATCCACTCGGCATGCACACTGTGCTACTGTTCACTGTTCCATATTCGTTATCTGTATCCACTCGGCTTGTACACTGTGCTACGGTTCACTATTCCATATTCGTTTCTCTGTATCCACTCGGCATGCACACTGTGCTACTGTTCACTGTTCCATATTCGTTATCTGTATCCAATAGGCTTGTCCACTGTGCTACGGTTCACTATTCCATATTCGTTCCTCTGTATCCACTCGGCTTGCACACTGTGCTACTGTTCACTGTTCCATATTCGTTTCTCTGTATCCACTCGGCCTGTTCACTGTGCTACTGTTCACTGTTCCATATTCGTTTCTCTGTATCCACTTGGCCTGTACACTGTGCTACTGTTCACTGTTCCATATTCGTTATCTGTATCCACTCGGCTTGCACACTGTGCTAATGTTCACTGTTCCATATTCGTTTCTCTGTATCCACTTGGCCTGTACACTGTGCTAATGTTCACTGTTCCATATTCGTTTCTCTGTATCCACTTGGCCTGTACACTGTGCTACTGTTCACTGTTCCATATTCGTTTCTCTGTATCCACTTGGCCTGTACACTGTGCTACTGTTCACTGTTCCATATTCGTTTCTCTGTATCCACTCGGCCTGTACACTGTGCTACTGTTCACCGTTCCATATTCGTTTCTCTGTATCCACTCGGCCTGTACACTGTGCTTCTGTTCACTGTTCCATATTCGTTTCTCTGTATCCACTCGGCTTGCACACTATGCTACTGTTCACTATTCCATATTCGTTTCTCCGTATCCACTCGGCTTGCACACTGTGCTACTGTTCACTGTTCCATATTCCGTCCGTCTGTATCCACTCGGCTTGTACACTGTGCTACTGTTCACTGTTCCATATTCGTTGCTCTGTATCCACTCGGCTTGTACACTGTGATACTGTTCACTGTTCCATATTCGTTTCTCTGTATCCACTCGGCTTGCACACTGTGATACTGTTCACTGTTTTATATTTGTTTCTCTGTATCCACTCGGCTTGCACACTGTGATACTGTTCACTGTTCCATATTCGTTTCTCTGTATCCACTCGGCTTGTACACTGTGATACTGTTCACTGTTCCATATTCGTTGCTCTGTATCCACTCGGCTTGTACACTGTGCTACGGTTCACTGTTCCATATTCGTTTCTCTGTATCCACTCGGCTTGCACACTGTGATACTGTTCACTGTTTTATATTTGTTTCTCTGTATCCACTCGGCTTGCACACTGTGATACTGTTCACTGTTCCATATTCGTTTCTCTGTATCCACTCGGCTTGTACACTGTGATACTGTTCACTGTTCCATATTCGTTGCTCTGTATCCACTCGGCTTGTACACTGTGATACTGTTCACTGTTCCATATTCGTTTCTCTGTATCCACTCGGCTTGCACACTGTGATACTGTTCACTGTTTTATATTTGTTTCTCTGTATCCACTCGGCTTGCACACTGTGCTACTTTTCACTGTTCCATATTCGTTTCTCTGTATCCACTCGGCTTGTACACTGTGCTACGGTTCACTATTCCATATTCGTTGCTCTGTATCCACTCGGCTTGTACACTGTGATACTGTTCACTGTTCCATATTCGTTCCTCTGTATCCACTCGGCTTGTACACTGTGCTACTGTTCACTGTTCCATATTCGTTCCTCTGTATCCACTCGGCTTGCACACTGTGATACTGTTCACTGTTCCATATTCGTTCCTCTGTATCCACTCGGCTTGCACACTGTGCTACTGTTCACTGTTCCCTATTCGTTCCTCTGTATCCACTCGGCTTGCACACTGTGCTACTGTCCACTGTTCCATATTCGTTTCTCTGTATCCACTCGGCTTGCACACTGTGCTACTGTCCACTGTTCCATATTCGTTTCTCTGTATCCACTCGGCTTGCACACTGTGATACTGTTCACTGTTCCATATTCGTTCCTCTGTATCCACTCGGCTTGTACACTGTGCTACTGTTCACTGTTCCATATTCGTTCCTCTGTATCCAATCGGCTTGCACACTGTGATACTGTTCACTGTTCCATATTCGTTCCTCTGTATCCACTCGGCTTGCACACTGTGCTACTGTTCACTGTTCCATATTCGTTCCTCTGTATCCACTCGGCTTGCACACTGTGCTACTGTCCACTGTTCCATATTCGTTCCTCTGTATCCACTCGGCTTGCACACTGTGCTACTGTCCACTGTTCCATATTCGTTCCTCTGTATCCACTCGGCATGCACACTGTGATACTGTTCACTGTTCCATATTCGTTCCTCTGTATCCACTCGGCTTGCACACTGTGCTACTGTTCACTGTTCCATATTCGTTCCTCTGTATCCACTCAGCTTGCACACTGTACTACTGTTCACTGTTCCATATTCGTTTCTCTGTATCCACTCGGCCTGTACACTGTGCTACTGTTTACTGTTCTATATTCGTTTCTCTGTATCCACTCGGCCTGTACACTGTGGTACTGTTCACTGTTCCATATTCGTTTCTCTGTATCCACTCGGCCTGTACACTGTGCTACTGTTCACTGTTCCATATTCGTTTCTCTGTATCCACTCGGCTTGTACACTGTGCTACTGTTCACTGTTCCATATTCGTTCCTCTGTATCCACTCGGCTTGCACACTGTGCTAATGTTCACTGTTCCATATTCGTTTCTCTGTATCCACTCGGCCTGTACACTGTGCTACTGTTCACTGTTCCATATTCGTTTCTCTGTATCCACTCGGCCTGTACACTGTGCTACTGTTCACTGTTCCATATTCGTTTCTCTGTATCCACTCGGCCTGTACACTGTGCTACTGTTCACTGTTCCATATTCGTTTCTCTGTATCCACTCGGCCTGTACACTGTGCTTCTGTTCACTGTTCCATATTCGTTTCTCTGTATCCACTCGGCCTGTACACTGTGCTACTGTTCACTATTCCATATTCGTTTCTCCGTATCCACTCGGCTTGCACACTGTGCTACTGTTCACTGTTCCATATTCGTTCCTCTGTATCCACTCGGCTTGTACACTGTGCTACGGTTCACTATTCCATATTCGTTTCTCTGTATCCACTCGGCTTGTACACTGTGCTACTGTTCACTGTTCCATATTCGTTCCTCTGTATCCACTCGGCTTGCACACTGTGCTAATGTTCACTGTTCCATATTCGTTCCTCTGTATCCACTCGGCCTGTACACTGTGCTACTGTTCACTGTTCCATATTCGTTTCTCTGTATCCACTCGGCCTGTACACTGTGCTACTGTTCACTGTTACATATTCGTTTCTCTGTATCCACTCGGCCTGTACACTGTGCTACTGTTCACTGTTCCATATTCGTTCCTCTGTATCCACTCGGCCTGTACACTGTGGTACTGTTCACTGTTCCATATTCTTTTCTCTGTATCCACTTGGCCTGTACACTATGCTACTCTTCACTGTTCCATATTCGTTTCTCTGTATCCACTCGGCTTGCACACTGTGCTACTGTTCACTGTTCCATATTCGTTGCTCTGTATCCACTCGGCTTGTACACTGTGCTACTGTTCACTATTCCATATTCGTTTCTCCGTATCCACTCGGCCTGTGCTACTGTTCACTGTTCCATATTCGTTCCTCTGTATCCACTCGGCTTGTACACTGTGCTACGGTTCACTATTCCATATTCGTTGCTCTGTATCCACTCGGCTTGTACACTGTGATACTGTTCACTGTTCCATATTCGTTTCTCTGTATCCACTCGGCTTGCACACTGTGATACTGTTCACTGTTCCATATTTGTTTCTCTGTATCCACTCGGCTTGCACACTGTGATACTGTTCACTGTTCCATATTCGTTTCTCTGTATCCACTCGGCTTGTACACTGTGCTACAGTTCACTGTTCCATATTCGTTTCTCTGTATCCACTCGGCTTGCACACTGAGCTACTGTTCACTGTTCCATATTCGTTGCTCTGTATCCACTCGGCATGCACACTGTGCTACTGTTCACTGTTCCATATTCGTTTCTCTGTATCCACTCGGCCTGTACACTGTGCTACTGTTCACTGTTCCATATTCGTTTCTCTGTATCCACTCGGCTTGCACACTGTGATACTGTTCACTGTTCCATATTCGTTTCTCTGTATCCACTCGGCTTGCACACTGTGATACTGTTCACTGTTCCATATTCGTTTCTCTGTATCCACTCGGCTTGCACACTGTGATACTGTTCACTGTTCCATATTCGTTTCTCTGTATCCACTCGGCTTGCACACTGTGATACTGTTCACTGTTCCATATTCGTTCCTCTGTATCCACTCGGCTTGCACACTGTGCTTCTGTTTACTGTTCCATATTCGTTTCTCTGTATCCACTCGGCTTGCACCCTGTGCTACTGTTCACTGTTCAATATTCGTTTCTCTGTATCCACTCGGCTTGCACACTGTGCTACGGTTCACTGTTCGATATTCGTTTCTCTGTATGCACTCGGCTTGCACACTGTGCTACGGTTCACTATTCGATATTCGTTTCGCTGTATCCACTCGGCTTGCACACTGTGCTACTGTTCACTGTTCCATATTCGTTTCTCTGTATGCACTCGGCTTGCACACTGTGCTACTGTTCACTGTTCAATATTCGTTTTTCTGGATCCACTCGGCTTGCACACTGTGCTACGGTTCACTCTTCCATATTCGTTTCTCTGTATCCACTCGGCGTGCTGCTGCTTGCTGCTTGCTTGGAATTAAAATAATGGAGTTTTTGTACTGAAAGATGTTTTTTTTAATGGGACGACCGTTGACAGCTTGACAGTGTATTAAAGAGATTAGATTTTTCACTGCCTGTCTTCGCCCGCGCGGACACTGGTGGGGGTAAGAGGGGAAGGCATTCCGCATAACTCGAGTGAACTCTTTATTTACGGCCACTGTAAGTGCTAACTGACCGTATGTTCGCATACAGTTTTTATTGTTTATTGTTTTGTTTTATTATTGTCTGGTTTTTGTTTTATTACAATGAAATTCAAGTTGTTCCCACGTTTTGGCCTACGTATATTGTATTCCACGACGAGAAGCCCGCTGGAACATACCTCGCACCAGCTAACAACACTTATTTGTCGATTGTGGAGTCCAACTTCTTTGGTGAACGTTATATTTTACGAGTTCAAATTGTATTATATAAAACAAAAATAATTAAGATCGATGGGTGAGGTGTTATTACTTGTATTATTATAACAGTGAGGCTTGAAATTAAAAGTATGTTTGTACAAACGTTTGGGTACAAAACAACTTGTTTTTTATTATCCTGCAACACTTTTATCTTATTGTGCTTTTGCCAGTAGATATATTTAAGTTTGAAATTTCTTCTACTTCTGAAATATATTATTCAGTTGACATATTGTGAAGTAAAAGTATGCACTTTTCCTCTTTCACAATTTCTATAATTACATTTGCCTAATGCAGAGTCAAGTTTCAAGTTAAATACAAGATTTGGCCTAATGCAGAGTTGTGTCATCCGGTGTGCAACACATTCAATTGTCCCAGCGTCGTAAGCGATGTTAGCACAGTTATTAGAACATTGTGCTAAGGGCCGGTATTTCAATGTCCAATTAAAATTTACTTTTCAGTTAAATTGTTTTCACCATGACAACGGCCAATAGAAATGCACCAAACTGGGCTTACCTGACAGTTAAATTTACTTGACACTTTAACTGGACATTGAAATACCGGTCTTAAGTCGTCAGGTGCAACTACCATTGCCCCCTACTGATTTTCGGATTTTCCCGACTGTTTCGCTATGTACGGGAGATTTAGGTAGACCGGTTGGAGACACGAACTAGTATGGCCGATAAAATAAATCTGTTAGAGTAATGACTGACCCCGTGGTACGAGGAGAGTGGGTAGATTGGGTGCGGCGTGGAAGCAAAAGGAGGACGAGATCGAGGAAAGGGAGTGACGAAGGTGAAGACGGGAGTGGACGAGAGTTCTTTTACCGACGGGATGACGAGGTAGGGATGCGCCGTTAGCATTAGTCTGTATTGAGGGTTGGGTTCACAACTTAGTCAATTTTCGTCACACCTTCTCAAAACTAATAAATGCGGTTCCTCTATAATCGAACCCAGGACTAGTATTCACAGATAACCTTGACTCCTTGGTACCAGACCACCTCTGATCCCATATGCGCGAGCCTCATGGTTAGTGGTGCTATACGCCCCAGTAAAGCCACGAGGTACAACGGGTACCAGTCCACCTCTGATCCCATATGCGCGAGCCTCATGGTTAGTGGTGCTACGCCCCAGTAAAGCCACGAGGTACAGCGGGTACCAGTCCACCTTTGATCCCATATGCGCGAGTCTCATGGTTAGTGGTGCTATACGCCCCAGTAAAGCCACGAGGTACAACGGGTACCAGTCCACCTCTGATCCCATATGCGCGAGCCTCATGGTTAGTGGTGCTACGCCCCAGTAAAGCCACGAGGTACAACGGGTACCAGTCCACCTCTGATCCCATATGCGCGAGCCTCATGGTTAGTGGTGCTATACGCCCCAGTAAAGCCACGAGGTACAACGGGTACCAGTCCACCTCTGATCCCATATGCGCGAGCCTCATGGTTAGTGGTGCTACGCCCCAGTAAAGCCACGAGGTACAACGGGTACCAGTCCACCTTTGATCCCATATGCGCGAGCCTCATGGTTAGTGGTGCTACGCCCCAGTAAAGCCACGAGGTACAACGGGTACTAGTTCACCTCTGATCCCATATGCGCGAGCCTCATAATTAGTGGTGCTACGCCCAAGTAAAGCCACGAGGTACAGCGGGTACCAGTCCACCTTTGATCCCATATGCGCGAGTCTCATGGTTAGTGGTGCTACGCCCCAGTAAAGCCACGAGGTACAACGGGTACCAGTTTACCTTTGATCCCATATGCGCGAGCCTCATGGTTAGTGGTGCTACGCCCCAGTAAAGCCACGAGGTACAACGGGTACCAGTCCACCTCTGATCCCATATGCGCGAGCCTCATGGTTAGTGGTGCTACGCCCCAGTACAACGGGTATGAGTCCAGCGTCCCGGCAAGGTGGCCGTGATGTTCGCTACATTAAACGTCACTGTATTCACACAAACGGAATGTTGGTGATCGTCGTAGGGGGGGGGGGGGGGGTGTAAGAGGGGAAGACAGAGGAAGCACGAGCACGAGATTCGGAGACGCGGCGACGACGGACAACGGTGGTCCGACGAATGTGTTGCATTCACCAACGGGAGGAATACGGTGGTGAACTACCTGCAAGTAATCTAGCTAGAGGTGCTATGGTTGTAATTTGGACCATGTCAGTGCAATAGTCCACCGCTCATTATAATAGCTAGTCACGCTCGTCCAGGGAGGTGAATTTTACTCCCGAATGTTTTCCCTGTTATCAGGCTAGATCGATGCTTGAATGCTACGTTCAGTTTGATTACCGAGTAATTGCGACGATGTCCGACTACCTAGCTTTTAGCTGACCTAGTACATAAGAAAGCCTTTAAGATTTAATTCATGTAGGCGGCCAACGTTATTCAGGTAGGGTTTTCCTGTTAAATATGTATTATCTTGTAAGCTGCGCCATAGGTTATTGAGCGTGCTCTGTAAATTAACACTAGGCTCCGGTGGATGATAACTGGTACAAAGAGAATAGATCGCAGTGAAGGTGTTTTGGAGCAGAGGCGATCAACCATGCAGCCACCTTCTATCAGTGGCATCAGGTCTTTTATATGCGGCTAGGTATCATGACGTGACCTTACGCACGGTAAACGGATGTTGAGCTATAGAATCAAACTGGGTTGTTAAAAAAAATGTTATGCCTTTAAATAGTATTCGTTTGACTATCCCATTTTAAATACTTTTTTACTTCTTTGCACTGAGCTGGCTGTTTTGATTACAATGTTTTGATTAATTTATCGGAAAAGTACTTTCATTTTGAAAACATCGCCGTTAGAAAGAACACGAATGAAATTGTCTTATGCGGGACAAGCGGGAAAAAGTTTTACCATTGTTGTTGACGAAGTTTGAGGAAATAACGAATAATAAATAAAACGCGTACACAAATCTCGAAAGTATAAAGAGAATTTTGCCGTGTAATTTCAGATAGTAGTTGAACACGGCAGCAAAGGGATAAGCAATATTTTGCTCTTCTTTTTCTGTGAGGAGTTTTTAGACTTTTCAGAACCAAAAAATGATAAACTTTACCTCAACACAATTTCCGTGCAAAAATCGTGTAGTCTATAATTTCAAATCGTCAACTTTCTACGGAAATGTGAGGTAGGCCAAGTTTCAAGTTTCCGAATAAACATCGTAAGGATATCTTGGTGTAGAATCTTTTTACATTTTCATCTTTTATGAAAGAAAAAACGTAAAAATCGATTATCAATTTCATGTGTTTTAAACTAGGAACCATCCCATGTGTTCAAACTGAACATCTGAAGCTTCATATTCTTTGTTCTATATGGTAAAGTAAAAAATGACATTTCAATCATTCTTAGTTCAATATTTGTTGTCCGTTTATGTGTCATACATAACCTTGGATGTGTCGCTCTGTTGGAATAACACATCGAGACTCTAGAACCATAAGGTTCCATCCGAACGGGAAATTTATAGGAAACTTCGCGAACTTGATGCAAATGTTGGGCCTGCAGAGGAAAGTGAATAATGCGCTCAGCTTCAGTAAGACAATTCCTTATTCAAACAGTTATAATCTAAAGGGGCTCAAAGGCGACTGGCATGGAAAGGTCTGTCGAGAGCTACACGGTTACTTCATGCTCAGTCTTGTTATTGTTAATCGGAAATCAAAAGGGGGTATACCATGGCAACGGAGTTGGAGAGGTAACCGGACTCTTGAGGAACAGCAGAATGTTACTTAACTATAGAAGAGTTACCCTGGTATTCGTCGCGTAAGTGGTTGTGTGAGGGGCTCATGCCGGGGGAAATAACATTGTCATGAAGTGCTTAAGGGGGTGTACATTGGGAACGGTATGTTTTCCCAAATCGTTCATTGTGTATACAGAAATTATTACACATAGCAACTACTACATGTTATAAAGGGATCTAATAATAAGTGTTGTGAAGTGTGTACAGGTAAAACAAAATTTGATCGTGCAAATACATAAATGATCACCCATGAATCGAGCTTAATTAAAATAAGCTATTGCTTATTTTTGTACAAATGTCTATTCTGCCAACTAAACAATTGTTTTTTAAATGAATATGTTAAAACGCCTTTATGGGGTTATCTTTTTTGTACTACGAAGTTAGGAAAAAATCAATGCATTATAGTAACTAGGAAAACGCTCTGTTTGACGCGTTGATAAGCGAGCGCGTCAATATCTACGAACTTTCTGGCGAAAAGTTTTCAATGCTAATACGAACAACAATTAACAACAATTCAAGAATGCGCATTGCAAAAATTATTCTTATTTCCATGGCTATTATTCTTTCCGACATTGTTGTATGCAGTGCAATGTGCGTTGCTAAGAATTTTCGTGGTCATGTTTTAACACGGTCCGCCACCGTTACTAAGGTCCAAATGCATATACCTTCCTCAGCTCTTCCTTTCCTCAGATCTGAGATAAGGAAGACCTGAGTCGTGAGAGCCCCATGCAAGGACGCAAACACCTCCTCAGCTCTTCCTTACCTCGACCTCACATCGTCATCACGCTGACGAGGGCTCGAGTCTTCCTCCGCCCGACCTCAGCCAAAACTTAGCCAATCACAGCGCTCCAAAATCATAACAACTCACAGCTGTGCTTGTTTCAATTTCAATGGCGGCGCTCACGGCAAATGTGTTGGGATGGCGTAACTTTTTACAGAGATTAGCAGTATATCTTTACGAAAAGGCCGTACCAGAGGGAACGAGAAGATATTTAAGAGATATGAGAACCTACTGGAAGATTTCATTATGGTGCATTCAATATATTTTTCCGTTTTGCGATGAAACTGTGGCGAAGGAGGCCCGGACTACGCTCATAGGACAATCGAGATTTACAGGTTTCGAATTAAACCAGGTGTTAAATGAATTTAATATTTTACGTAAGCAGAAGATTTCAGATGCGTTGTAAATATATTTGTCTACTAACTGGATATAACCTACATCCAGCTCTAGCCCTATCCTACGGCCCTCAAGCCTTGCCAAAGGTTGCTGTGAAGGCCATGTAAAATATACGGTCCTAGGCCTAGCCTAGGCCTAGCCCTAGCCTAGACATCATCGACTAGGTAGGTCTACCTAGGCCTATCCTATTTCAAATGGACATCGTTATAGTGGTTGTGGTCCTAGGCCTGGGCACAAGATTGAAGACTGAAGTTATGTCTCTTAGGCCTAGGTATAGAGCCTACCCCAGCGTGGCCTGGCCTGGCCAGTAGGCCTAGGCCTAGTTTGCACTCAACTCATGTTGATTGCCACATTCCTCAGAGAACTTTAGGCCTAGCCTAGACATACGGGCTATGACTAGTAAAATAATGATGCAACGGATCACTTATCCAACTTTAGGCTTATGTGAATAGAGTAGGCTTGGTACAGAAAACTGCCAAGGTTGTTATGTAGGGCCTATAAGCCTAGAGGATTGCAGGACAGTTCTTGAATTCAGTTTTGATACCTAATTTGTATTAATCATTCCACAGTAAAAATGTAGGTTGGTCTAGGCCTAAAACAACATTCAATTTTATGCCTGAAGTGGGGAGAATTTAGGCCTAACCATAAACATAATATTCAGCACCCACAACAACATTGCTACCTATATTATTAGTACCATGAATTTGTTGTGCAAGTAACAGCAAGTTTAGTCCTACTATTGACTAGTGTACTGTGAGCAATTGGACACCCAGCACAATGGTAAGCCAAAACCTCACAACTTGCAGATGTAAATTCCTATACTACCTAGAGCTAAACCCACTGTAATAGGCCTACAATATGTTTATTTCCACATGCCTATTTTAATGTTGCTTATACATGTACATGTAGGCCTACCTGATATTGTATAAAATTCTGACTCAATAAAATTTTAAATCATAAATTATTTAAAACTTGTCGATCTAATTTTTACAATTCCTACTATCTGAAAGCATTTTCAACTCAGTTCAAAGAATATAACAGTAAAATAACTGGTTGCCCTAATAACAAATTTATTTCAGCTCCCAACAACGTGTGAAAGTCATAAATGAACACACAATACTAGTAAGTTGAGAAAATAATTATGACTTCTGCAATGAAAATGTGGTTTGTGTAAAAATATAAAAACAAATTCCGAAGTAATGTCTTCTTTTTATTTAATGCCCACATTTGGCTGTTATGTCATCATGCTATGTAATGTATGTGGAGGTGGATGTATTTTAATAGCCCTATGCCAATCACCTATAGCATTGGGGGGGGGGTGGGGGGGAGTTAACCAACGGTGGGCTGCTAAAAAAAGTAAATCCTCAAATTATACTCGCAATCATTGTAAAAATATTATACCTGATGTGAACCAATAATTGCATTAGGCTTAAAAATTCCAACCACGATTCATGCTTCAACCAAACTTGTAATTGCTAAAAAAAAAAAAAGGAAATATTAATATATTTTGTGAAGAATTCATATAAGGCTACCTATATGGTTACCCTTGATAGGCTGTCAATTTTCCTACAGTCTTCGTTCATCAATTGAGAATAATTATTTTAATTTCATTGCTAATCACTAATCAGTGTTAATAATTTGTATTTATTATTTATTAAACATTATTCTAGATTTTCCAATATTCATATACTTTAATTATTTTAATATTTTAATGCTGCTACTAATAAATAAATAAATAAATAATTAAATAAATAAATAACAAATTAACAAATAGATAAATAAGTAAATAAATATATATATATAATTAATAAATAATGCCATATTTCAAGGCCACGAAGTGGTTGACAAGACGTGTCTTTATAGTTGCCGCCGTATTATTTGAATGAACAACAGGTCACTGCCTTGTAAAATGGAAACAATTTTGAATCAAGGTGGCAATATACAATGTTGCCAAGTCTAACAATGACACTAGCTTTTCCTCAGCTGAGTCGAGCGTGAGGAAGGTTCATGAATTCCATTCGTGAGTCGCGGCTGAGGAAAGGCTGAGGTAAGGCTGAGTTAAGGAGCACGTGAGGAAGCGACTATGCATTTGGACCTAACACTTATTGACAGCAATAGAAATGTAATTTCTGCCTCTAATACGTATCGGATCGCGTTTACATTAGTATATTCGTGACCGGACAAAACTTTACTATAAGATAGCCACCTCACATTTTGCCGTTACTGCGTTTTAGAAAAATATTTTCGAGTAACTTTCGTGTAACTTTGCCAATACTTATCAGATCGCCATTACATTAACATATTCGTGACCGGAAAAATCTGTAGAAAAATCTGGCTATCTCACATTTTGCCGCCATTTTGTTTCAGAAAAATATTTTGCAGTAACTATGGTGTAACTTTGTAACTTTTCGAACGATTTTGCCTCAAAACTATACACCTTCAATCCACATCGAGGCTTGTGGATGGTTCAAATTTCAATTTGATCGGACTTTCCGTTCCACCGCTATCGACGGACATAAAAACAAAAAAAAAAACAAAAAAAAAACAAACAAACAAAAAAAAACAGAATGAAGTGCCATAAGAGTCAAGTGGAAACGCTCGCTTCGCTCGCTTAATTATAGTGTGAATGTTTTAATCCACCTGTAAAGTAAAAGTCTTTACACCAACAACTTTCATTTTTTGCTTCATGTTCTTTCTTATTAGCATACTTTTATGTTTATTATTAATTAAGCGAGCGAAGCGAGCGTCTCCACTTGACTCTTATGGCACTTCGTTCTGATTTTTTTTTTTTTTTTTTTATTATGTCTGTCGATAGCGGTCGAACGGAAAGTCCGATCAACTTGAAATTTGGACCATCCACAAGCCTTGGTGTGGATTAAAGGTGTATAGTTTTGAGGCAAAATCGTTCAAAAATTTACAAAGTTACACCATAGTTACTGCAAAATATTTTTCTGAAACAAAATGGCGGCAAAATGTGAGATAGCCAGATTTTTGAACAGATGTTTCCGGTCAAGAATATGTTAATCTAATGGCGATCTGATCAGCATTGTCAAAGTTACACGAAAGTTACTAGAAAATATTTTTCTAAAACGCAGTAACGGCAAAACGTGAGGTGGCTATCTTATAGTAAATGTTTGTCCGGTCACGAGTATACTAATTTACACGCGATCCGATACCTATTCGAGGCAGGAATTACATTTCTATTGCTGTCAATAAGTGTTAGTAACGGTGGCGGACCGCGGCGAAAACAAGACACCGAAAATTCTTAGCAACGCACACTGCACGACGTCCAACAATGTCGGGAAGTATAATAGCTATGGAAATTAGAACATTTTTTGCAATGCGCATCCTTAAATTGTTGTTAATTGTTGTTTTTATTATCTTTGAGATCTTTTCCCCAAAACGTTCGTAGATATGGACGCGCTCGCTAATCAACACGTCAAACAGAGCGTTTTCCTAGTAGCTATGGAAATTAGAAGAATTTTTGCAAGGCGTATTCTTAAATTGTTGTTAATTGTTGTTTGTATTAGCATTAAAATCTTTTCGCCAAAAAGTTCGTAGATATTGACGCGCTCGCTTATCAACGCGTCAAACAGAGCGTTTTCCTAGTTAATTAAGCGAGCGAAGCGAGCGTTTCCACTTGACTCTTATGGCACTTCGTTCTGTTTTTTTTTTTTTTTTTTGTTTGTTTGTTTTTTTTTGTTTTTGTTTGTTTTTATGTCTGTCGATAGCGGTCGAACGGAAAGTCCGATCAACTTGAAATTTGGACCATTCACAAGCCTCGATGTGGATTGAAGGTGTATAGTTTTGAAGCAAAATCTTTCGAAAAGTTACTAAGTTACACCATAGTTACTGCAAAATATTTTTCTGAAACAAAATGGCGGCAAAATAAGAGATAGCCAGATTTTTCTACTGATTTTTCCGGTCACGAATATGTTAATGTAATGGCGATCTGATAAATATTGGCAAAGTTACACGAAAGTTACTCGAAATTATTTTTCTAAAACGCAGTAACGGCAAAATGTGAGGTGGCTATCTCATAGTAAATTTTTGTCCGGTCACGAATATACTAATGTAAACGCGATCCAATACGTATTAGAGGCAGAAATTACATTTCTATTGCTGTCAATAAGTGTTAGTAACGGTGGCGGACCGTGTTGAAAACATGACCACGAAAATTCTTAGCAACGCACATTGCACTGCATACAACAATGTCGGAAAGTATAATAGCCATGGAAATAAGAACAATTTTTGCAATGCGCATTCTTGAATTGTTGTTAATTGTTGTTCGTATTAGCATTGAAAACTTTTCGCCAGAAAGTTCGTAGATATTGACGCGCTCGCTTATCAACGCGTCAAACAGAGCGTTTTCCTAGTTAAGCGAGCGAAGCGAGCGTCTCCACGAGACTCTTATGGCACTTCGTTCTATTTTTTTTTTTTTTTTTGTGTTCTAGACTCTTATGGCACTTCATGCTGTTTGTTTTTTGTTTTGTTTTTATGTCTGTCGATAGCGGTCGAACGGAAAGTCCGATCAACTTGAAATTTGGACCATCCACAAGCCTCGATGTGGATTGAAGGTGTATTGTTTTGAGGCAAAATCGTTCGAAAAGTTACAAAGTTACACTCAATAACTGTTAGTAACGGTGGCGGACCGCCGCGAAAACACTAGAAAGACAACGAAAATGCTTAGCAACGCAAATTGCACTGCATTCAACAATATCGGGAAGTATAATACCTATGGCAATTAGAAAAAATTTTGAAATGCTTATTCTTGAATTGTTGTTAATTGTTGTTTTTATTAGCTTTGAGATCTTTTCGCCAGAACGTTCGTAGATATGGACGCGCTCGCTTATCAACGCGTCAAACAGAGCGTTTTCCTAGTATGTTGAATTTCCACTTCCTTTGATTTTATTTCATTTCTCAATTATTTTTTCTTGTTCTTTATTTTTATTTTATAAAGTTTAGTAGGTTGTTTTTTGTTGTTGTTATTGTTATTAAGCGAGCGAAGCAAGCGTTTCCACGAGACTCTTATGGCACTTCGTTCCGTTTTTTTTGTTTTTTTTGTACCGTACTAGACTCTAACGGCACTTCATTCTGTTTGTTTTTTTTGTTTTTTTTTGTTTTTATGTCCGTCGATAGCGGTCGAACGGAAAGTCCGATCAACTTGAAATTTGGACCATCCACAAACCTCGATGTGGATTGAAGGTGTATAGTTTTGAGGCAAAATCGTTTGAAAAGTTACAAAGTTATACCATAGTAACTGCAAAATATTTTTCTGAAACAAAATGGCGGCAAAATGTGAGATAGCCATATTTTTTTAAAGCTTTTTCCGGTCACGAATATGTTCATTTAATGGCTATTTGATCAATATTGGCAATGTTACACAAAAGTTACTCGAAAATATTTTTCTGAAAAACAGTAACAGCAAAATGTGAGGTGGCTATCTTGTAGTACATTTTCATCCGGTCACGAATATACTAATTTAGACGCGATCGGATACGTATTAGAATTAGAGGCAGAAATTACATTTCTATTGCTGTCAATAACTGTTAGTAACGGTGGCGGACCGCGGCGAAAACATGACAAAGAAAATTCTTAGCAACGCACATGGCACTGCATTCAACAATATCGGGAATTATAATAGCTATCAGAATTAGAAAAGTTTTTGCAATGTGCATTCTTGAATTGTTGTTAATTGTTGTTTTTATTAGCTTTGAGATCTTTTCGTTAGAACGTTCGTAGATATGGACGCGCTCGCTTATCAACGCGTCAAACAGAGCGTTTTCCTAGTTTATGAATCAGTTTTTTAAGCGAGCGAAGCGAGCGTCTCCACTTGACTCTAATGGCACTTCGTTCTGTTTTTTTTTTTTTTTTTTTATGTCCGTCGATAGCGGCTGTGTTTTTATTGACTTTAAGTGATACTTTTTATCAACCGTGGAGAGTCGATTGATCAACCCTTAAAACGAAAGGCCGATTAGTCGACCCCATAAAAATATGGGTCGATCCTGTGATAATCCCCCAGGGGTCAAATTTTCGACCTTTTCGAATTAAAGTGAGTGGACGGTAATGGTTCAACACCAGCTCCGAAGATGGTAGGGAATCTACTTTGAGAAGAGGGAGACCTTCTCAAAGTGGGTTCACTTTCATCATCGGAGGTGGGCAAGGACCATCCCGAACATAGGTTGGAATTGGATTGGGGTGAATGAGATCGACTTTCATCGAAATCTGAAAAATTATATATTATCACATAATTATAATTCAGACTTCAAGTTAATGAAAATTTGGTGGCAATACTATAAGTGTTACATAGTATATATTTTGTTCAATAAAAATAAAAATGATGTGATAGGTTGTGTCACACCCACCCGTAACAAGGACAAGGAAGCTCTCTCCCCCCCCCCCCTCCATTCCCCTGAGGCAGGGGGGGGGGGTGGCAGCTGCAAGGGTGGTGAGCCGAAGACTGATCAGTCGGTACCGGGTTGTCGAGGTCGAGGGACCGGTAGGGCGGGAATTCCAAATAAAGATAATTTTACATCATATTTGTTGTGTCCTGTGAAATAATCCTCCTCTTTCTCGGACCACATTACATACAAAATTACGAACAACATATTCGATCGGTGTCACACATGCTAAATCACAATGACTTTCAAAGGATATCAATTTGTTAATTATATAAATACATTTTATGATGAACTTTAAGACCGGGAAAATATTTTTAAATAAAACACATTTTATATTAGGTACACTATATTTTCGGAAATATCTCTAAAGCACACGGCTACAGACGGCAGACTTTGTAAGCGATGAGATTAGTGGATGTTGTATTTGGAGACGTTAGGGACACTATGGGGATCCGAATGA
Source organism: Isoperla grammatica (assembly GCA_945910005.1). Taxonomy (NCBI): domain Eukaryota; kingdom Metazoa; phylum Arthropoda; class Insecta; order Plecoptera; family Perlodidae; genus Isoperla; species Isoperla grammatica. The sequence goes on from OX246737.1 coordinate 82,918,880, forward strand.
CAGGTGTCCTCCAGGAACGTTGCGATCGATTGACCTGGCCAATGTTTATCTAAACATGGCTGTTTGTCACGTGGTAATGGTAGTTTGACGCTACGAGGGGTAAAAACATAGCGCTTCTTCTTGCACTCAAACCTCGAATTGAAAAACACAATAAAATGCATTCGGAGGACAACTAGGTACTGCAAGTGTTTCACTTGACTATAAAACGATTTTAAGCTACACCTATACCAGTACTTGTTCATTGTGTGTGTGTCTTTGTGTTAACCAACTGACTGTCTAACTATTAATACATACAAATTATAGCTTAGCGTAATATTGTATAAACCAGGGGAGGACCAGCCTACCGGGTGACCGAGCATAGATATGGAATGGTAGGTGACCGTGAAGGTGACGGTAGGTGTGACAAATGACCGAGCATAGATATGGAATGGTAGGTGACCGTGAAGGTGACGGTAGGTGTGACAAATGACCGAGCATAGATATGGAATGGTAGGTGACCGTGAAGGTGACGGTAGGTGTGACAAATGACCGAGCATAGATATGGAATGGTAGGTGACCGTGAAGGTGACGGTAGGTGTGACAAATGACCGAGCATAGATATGGAATGGTAGGTGACCGTGAAGGTGACGGTAGGTGTGACAAATGACCGAGCATAGATATGGAATGGTAGGTGACCGTGAAGGTGACGGTAGGTGTGACAAATGACCGAGCATAGATATGGAATGGTAGGTGACCGTGAAGGTGACGGTGGGTGTGACAAATGACCGAGCATAGATATGGAATGGTAGGTGACCGTGAAGGTGACGGTAGGTGTGACAAATGACCGAGCATAGATATGGAATGGTAGGTGACCGTGAAGGTGACGGTAGGTGTGACAAATGACCGAGCATAGATATGGAATGGTAGGTGACCGTGAAGGTGACGGTGGGTGTGACAAATTAGAACCTGTGCCGATTGTGCTCAAATCGTCCAAGGGACGTGGGATGTGCACTACAAACACGACAGAACGCCAACTGTATTTCGCTATTGTTTTTATGAAACGCTCAAAACGCACTTATACCAGCCAGTTTTTTTAAACTTCCGCCTGCGGCGCTATTGTTGGGGGGTTCTGCCCCCCAACCCCCCGTGTTTTTTTTGCCTGGAAAGATGTGTCCCGCCTACTTCAGTTTAAAATATGGCAACCGTTCCCAAAAACAATTAGAATTATTTATGCTTATCGCTTGTGAGAAACACGTTAAGAATAGACAAAACTGTGATAAAATTACCGACGAGGTATCAATGATAAGTGAAATGCTAAAACAAGCAATTAATTTACTAGAATATCATTTATGTCCGCCTCCGATACGCCATATGTAGCAGCATTTTGATGAGTGTCAATGCATCTATATTCTGTATACATATATTATTTTTTAAATCTGTAAGTGATACCTCCCACCTCCCCAACTGGCGAATACAATTATTGGCTGACTGGTGCAGTAGTTTTGCCAGATTGCTTTTTAGCGCCAGTCCGCCACTGGTATAAGCCAACCACAGTATTATGCATACTAAGCATAGACACTAGAGCCTATAGGGGGCTATCAATATACAGATATTTTTAGCGGGATTCACATGAGGGCTCATGTGTGTAGAGAATGATTATGCCACGGAGATTGAAGGCAGATGTTGTCGGGCTCATTGACATTACAATGCATTGCCAGACGGGTGGGATCGCACCGTAGCTACGTTGTTCTACAGTGCACATGGCGATAACTCCGACGGGTAGGAACTAGTTACTAGACACTCCACGCGCACACGCTGAAACAACCGTCCGAGAAAAGGAGGATGCATGGACGAGAAAGGCTTTTCATGGGAAGATCTACCATGCACTTCATGATCCCTGTATTGATATCGCGTCATCAAACAAAGTGGTTATGTGGTGATTTATTTAGGGAGACGGAAGAGGTAATGATAGCTATCCAAGGTGAAGTTATTGATACCAGAAACTACAGAAAGATCTTACAGTCATCACGGTTACTTGTATGAGGTGTGAAATTGTTTTATTGAGAATATAAATCATTTACCTTACTTGCATAAAATGAATATTTTTATCGGCATAAGCAAGTAATACGCATAACTCACCAAGGGACAACATTAAACCTTTACTTTTTTTTATCTGAAAGAGTGACAATGTAAGAACATACCTGAAAGCAATCCGTTATCTCGTTTCAAAGAATGGAGAGATACTACTTCATGTTGATAGAACGATTTTAACAAGAAAGTCAAAAAGCATAATAGCTAAGCTATAGACAGCTAAAACACCGCTGCTATCATTGGCATTGCCAATTGCCATCCCAGTACCAAACAATATGCAAACAACTTCCAGCGAGAAATTGAAATTGAGAAATTGAGGAGATATTCAGATTTAGCATACCGAATAGAAAAAGACCCAATTGAGGGTTGAGTTCACATTCTCCCTTTTATAATTTCAAATACTGGGTCGATTCATAAAAGTGGAGTGCAGAACCTTGGTAAGGGTATGGGCACATGGGTTCTTATTCAGATGTCTGTTATTTTGAACAATTGTCACATAGTCCTTAGCTTCTTACAACTTGACAGAGGGGGATCTACACCCCCATATGGTTTATGAGGATAGTCCCTGCCTCACTGGATGGTTCAGCTTTAGGTTGGGGAAGTCACCTCACCATCTTCTCTAATGGGGGTCCCAATAGCCGCTGTTCTTTTGTGTAATTAAACATTTACTTTAAACCTAAAGAGCCTGGCTATAACTTATGATTGAAAAGTGTCACATTTTTTAAATGTTACACTATCAAATTCACACAAAATTTTGGTTCAACTACGAATAACTAATATACAATTTTAAATACTTATTTACGTGTGCCTTCATTTAATAGGGGCAACGCGGAGAATCGTTGGAATTCTTCCCATGAACTTAAGTGTTTGTGTCTCTTCTTCTCAATCGTAGAACTTCAAGCTATCTGTGGAATGTTCGAGCTCAACCTTACTCAACTAACATTTGAACAGAAAACATGACAGAAATGCAATATCATATTCACTTTAATGACGGAAACTAGAGGAATGTTTCAATATCATTACTATCATAGAGTTCATTTGTAAACACCGGCTTTGACCGAGATTTTGTATAATACTGTCAGACATTCAACAAAACATTATTATTATTATTATTATTATTATTATTATTGATTGCTCTTTGATTGATTATTATTATTTTATTTTTTTATAAGCTTAAGCTTTTCCATGTAAAGCTCCACGAATATAAATGTGATCAATACAACTAACGTTTCGTTCGTCTCGGACAAATTCTTCTCTTGTCGGAATGTCTTTGCATTTCAGTATCCTTTAATGCTAAAACACTGTACATATAGATTATTAAATTAATATCAACCAGTAAGAGCCTGGATTTGTTTTTATGATTACTAGGGCTAGGATGTTCAGGACATCTACTTTTTTTCTATTGGTAAATACTCACCTGGAAAATAGTTTTAAGTGTGTTTCAAGTGTTAGGGATGCCAAATTTATGCATTTTATTTTGCCTTAAAATGCCTATTTACATCATTTCATGAGAAAAGGTCCTTTTTGGGCATTTTTAAGGGACGTTTTGCCTATTTTGATATAATTTGCTAAAACGGATGCAAAACCTGCGAGTGCAGTGTCGAGCTTGCCACATTATCGGGCCAAGCATACGCAATGATTTGTTTGCTGTCGAATACTGTAAAGATGAGTGAGAGATGAGATGAGCCAGCCGATGTCTGCAGCGACGCTAAAGTTTGTGAAATGAAATTAGAAAGATAAAATTATGTTTTTAATTTTTCTTCTTGTGCTTGATACATCGACAAAACTATTCCCCCCCCCCCCCCCCCCCCCAAACTCCACGAAAATATATTGGTGTAACTGAATTAATTTAATAAAACAATATTGAAAGTAATGAAACCAATAGAATTCGATAAATTCAATAGGTCCTATTTAGGTCCTTTTTTGCTGTTTTAAAGGTACTATTTGCCTGCCTTTTTCTCACTTTGAAAGGTCCTGAACATCCTAGCCCTAATGATTACCCTTTATGTGGCGTTTTATTTCATCAATAAAATCATTTTTTGTATTGATATCATGGGCTCTATATACGCAGAGTATGTCTATTTTAGTTTCATTATCTAAAGACATAACACCTTCGATACCTTCAAAAGAAACAAACTCAAACTTAGTAAAAATAACAATTATCCTCCTCTTCTCCTTCTGATTCTAGAATTACATACGGAGTCAAAACCATTTAAATTATAGTTGTGTTGATTGTCCGGTAAATCCGTTTCACTGAGAAAAAGCAAGTCCTATTTACCATTAAAGGAAGTCATAACTATCTTTAACCAAAGATTACAATAATCTTTGGTTCAACTCATCCCAGTGAACTGCAAGCGACCAAACATTTAAATGAAACATGTAAAACCAGAATCATCATAAACCCAGTCATCAAAACATGCTACGGTATTACAACTAATCTCTATATTAGAGTCCAAATAGGTTAGGTCCATAAGACAGTTAAGTCGACGTAGTTGTAGATGAGGTGTTTACGTGAATGACAACTTACGTGACTGGCCATCGGTCGTTACTCAACTCAACTTGCAAAGATCAGCAACTGACTTGACTGTCAACAAACGACGAGAAGATTCGTTTTCTTTCACTAAAATGTTACCGTTACTCCACCACACAAACTTATTATATCCCACTACTCTTGATTTTTGCTAAGCTCCCCACTGGAGGTTCTTGTAGTAAAGCGAAAGATTTTCTCTTACTCGCGCGCTAAGTTCCGACCGCCAATGATTTCCAAATAATTGCTTGTTTGTATTTGACTCGCAGTGCCAGCTAGAAGTGCATTTTGCGTCTTCCTCGAAACTTATTGAACGATTATTGTGTTAGGATATTCTTAGTTTCGCGTTTGCAAACAGTGAGACGATTCTTTATCCTCCTCTGGCAAATCAATTTGTAATACGTCAGCTACCTTAAGTACAAGTTTTCATTTTTGTATTCTATTATGTTGCATATTTTTATGTTTTTTTCCTCCCGTACTGATTTAATAAGTTAGAGCACTGATTTCTTTTTCCCTATCTTTCTCACATTATAAAGGTAACTTCATAATTCCATAGTTCTTTTTACAGCTTATCACTTCCTCCTTTTAATAATAATAATAATAATAATAATAATAATAATAATAATAATAATAATAATAATAATAATAATAATAATAATAATAATAATAATAATAATAATAATAATAATAATAATAATGCAGGAAAATCATTAGACTTGAGGCAGCTAAATAATATAATGTATGCATCTGTATTAGTCATAGCAGACCATTTAGAAATTCAAGACCAACAAAATAATGTTTTTAAGAGAGCCACATTGCCAAAATGGAAAGAAAGGATTCAAATTCAAATAGCCGAATGGAGGGCAGACTTGTCTTTATTGAATGAAATAAAATTTGATATTTTAACCAGTAAGCTAGAGCGAAAGAAAATATATTTGTATAAAAAATATAACATATTAAGTTATGAAGGTATTGCAGATGTAGAAGAAATGTTAAAGCAAAAGATACTTGCAAAGGCTCAACGAATACGCCGATACGAGAAAAGGACGTTGCAGTACAGACAAAACAAGATGTTTAGAGAAGACACGGGTAGATTCTATAGAGAATTGGGTAAACGGACGATTACAGTTAAGATTCCCCCAGCGAAGGAAGATATTGAACATTTTTGGAAGGGAATATGGGAAAACGAACAAGAGCATAATACGAAAGCTGAATGGATACGTAGATGTGAAAGGGAATGTGAGGACCTTCCTATTATGGAATGGGGGTTAATAACTGCAGAAGAAGTTACTGTCAATGTGAAGAAAACTGCTAATTGGAAATCACCAGGAATAGATGGAATCCAGAATTTTTGGCTTAAAAGGTTTACTTGCACTCATACTATTCTTGCTGATATATTCAACTCAATGATTACCCACCCAGAAGAAGTGCCTCAGTGGCTAACTGAAGGTGTCACCTCTTTGTTACCAAAGACAGAAGAAACTACCCTACCAAAGAACTATAGACCAATCACCTGCCTTCCAACAACTTACAAATTATTATCATCTATCATTACCAAACGTATGGCAAATTTTCTTAATGACAACAAAATATTACCTCTAGAACAGAAAGGATGTTGTACAGGAACATATGGGAGCAAAGATCATTTATTAGTAAGCAAAACAATTATGGAAGATAGTAAAAGGAAGGAGAAAAACCTTAGCATGGCGTGGATAGATTACAAGAAAGCTTACGACAGCGTGCCTCACAGCTGGATTCTTGCCGTGCTTCAGATGTATCATATTAATCCAACATTAGTCAACTTTTGTAAGCAGATGATGAGTCAGTGGAGCACAACAATGAGACTAAACAGTGAACAAGAAACCATCGTCTCTAACAAAGTTAAAATTAAAAAGGGCATTTTTCAAGGAGACTCTTTATCACCATTACTATTTTGTATGTGTTTGATACCACTAAGTACGGAACTTAATAAGACTGGACTTGGATATACATTAATCAAAGGAAAAGGGAAAATTGAACATCTTCTATATATGGATGATCTTAAATTATTTGCAAAAAATGAAAAGGATATTGAAAAATTGTTAAGTACAGTAAAAATCTTTAGTGATGACATTAAAATGGAATTTGGAATTGAAAAGTGTGCAATAGCAACATTCAAGGCTGGGAAGTTAACATCAAGTAATAATATTGAATTGGACGATCAAACTATTATCCAAGACCTTGGCGATAATTCATATAAATATTTGGGAGTAGAAGAGTCACAAGGAATTCAACACAACACCATGAAAAACAAATTGATTCTTGAATATCGGAAAAGAATAAGATTAATTTTAAAATCCGAATTGAATGCGCGTAACAAAATGTTGGCCATAGGAGCCTATGCAGTACCTGTGTTACACTACAGTTTTGGTATCATAGATTGGAGATTAGAGGAGATTCTTAATATAGATCGTAAAACCAGAAAGCTTCTAACTATGTATGGAATGCATCATCCCCGTGCTGAAACTGAGAGGCTGTACATTTCTAGATCAGAAGGCGGAAGGGGACTCTTAAAGATTGAATCTATGTTTAAAATAGCTATCATCGGATTACGAGCATACCTGGAAAATAAAGAAAATGATAGATATGTTGAGATTATGAATGATTATGATCACGAGAAACCAAACACAACATCCATTACTAAAAGAGCGATCAAATTTCAAGAAGAACTTCAGTGCTCACTTCAACATAACAATCAATCCCTAAAAGAACAAATCCGATGTTTGAGAATGAATGTTAAACATCAACTGCAACTTCTTGGTACGGAGAAATGGAAATCCAAAATGATGCATGGACAGTTTCTCCGAAAAATTGAACAAGAAGATTACAGTAAGATGGATACATTCACTTGGCTCAAGCAAGGAGATCTTAAAGGAGAGACTGAAAGCCTTCTGATTGCAGCCCAAGACCAAGCATTGAAAACCAGATATATTGAGAAAAAAATTTATAAGACCCGAACTGATGCTCATTGTCGTCTTTGCAAACAATTTAATGAGACAGTGGACCACATTGTATCAGGTTGCCCAATTTTGGCCAAACATGAGTATATAGAGCGACATAACCGGGTTTGTGCACGTCTGCACTGGGATATATGTCGTTTCTATAATATAGATGTTTGTACTAATTGGTACGAGCATCATCCAATAAGTACAATACATCAAGGCTCAATAACATTACTCTGGGATAGTCAAGTCTACACAGATCGATATATTCAGCATAATAAGCCAGACATAATTATTAAAGATCATGAGAATAGACAATGTATTATGGTGGATGTAGCGGTGCCCTCTGACAATAACATCACAACTAAGGAGGCGCAAAAGAAAACCAAATACAAAGACTTACAAATTGAAACCCAGAGAATGTGGGGGATGCGGACAAAGGTAATCCCGATCATAATTGGAGCGACAGGTGCCATCAGCAAAACATTTCAAAATTATTTAGAAGATATACCAGGACAACATAACACAAGGGAACTACAGAAGACAGCCATTCTGGGTACTGCTCGCATTTTGAGAAAGGTTCTATAATATTTTGATATCAGTTTTTATATTGAAGTCTTTATGTTATGTTTATATAATTGTTTTATGTAGAATTTATGACATTGCGTGGTCCTGCGATGCGGTGCGGGTGTTTTGGGTTGGCCCGGGTTCGTACTGCGTCGCACCGCAGGGCCACGCGGTGTCATGAATTCAACTATATTTGATTTATGTGTAATATAATAATCTTTGTGATATGTAAAATCTTTTTAAAATGTAATTATTTTTGTAATGTGTAAAATCTTTGTAATGTCATTTTTTATACTATGTGGTTGCAGCACCTAAGAGGTGAGGATCACCTTTGGTGCTGTAGACTAATAATGTACCTGCCATCTGGTGATGTGATAAATAAAGATAATAATAATAATAATAATTGAAAACCAGATATATTGAGAAAAAAATTTATAAGACCCGAACTGATGCTCATTGTCGTCTTTGTAAACAATTTAATGAGACAGTGGACCACATTGTATCAGGTTGCCCAATTTTGGCCAAACATGAGTATATAGAGCGACATAACCGGGTTTGCGCACGTCTGCACTGGGATATATGTCGTTTCTATAATATAGATGTTTGTACTAATTGGTACGAGCATCATCCAATAAGTACAATACATCAAGGCTCAATAACATTACTCTGGGATAGTCAAGTCTACACAGATCGATATATTCAGCAAAATAAGCCAGACATAATTATTAAAGATCATGAGAATAGACAATGTATTATGGTGGATGTAGCGGTGCCCTCTGACAATAACATCACAACTAAGGAGGCGCAAAAGAAAACCAAATACAAAGACTTACAAATTGAAACCCAGAGAATGTGGGGGATGCGGACAAAGGTAATCCCGATCATAATTGGAGCGACAGGTGCCATCAGCAAAACATTTCAAAATTATTTAGAAGATATACCAGGACAACATAACACAAGGGAACTACAGAAGACAGCCATTCTGGGTACTGCTCGCATTTTGAGAAAGGTTCTATAATATTTTGATATCAGTTTTTATATTGAAGTCTTTATGTTATGTTTATATAATTGTTTTATGTAGAATTTATGACATTGCGTGGTCCTGCGATGCGGTGCGGGTGTTTTGGGTTGGCCCGGGTTCGTACCGCGTCGCACCGCAGGGCCACGCGGTGTCATGAATTCAACTATATTTGATTTATGTGTAATATAATAATCTTTGTGATATGTAAAATCTTTTAAAAATGTAATTCTCTTTGTAATGTGTAAAATCTTTGTAATGTCATATTTTGTAATGTGTGGTTGCAGCACCTAAGAGGTGAGGATCACCTTTGGTGCTGTAGACTAATAATGTACCTGCCATCTGGTGATGTGATAAATAAAGATAATAATAATAATAATAATAATAATAATAATAATAATAATAATAATAATAATAATAATAATAATAATAATAATAATAATAATAATAATAATAATAATAATAATAATAATAATAATAATAATAATAATAATAGAAATAATAATAATAATAATAATAATAATAATAATAATAATAATAATAATAATAATAATAATAATAATAATAATTATAATAATAATTTCATTTCATTTCATTTCATTTCGTTTCATTTCATTTCGTTTCATTTCGTTTCATTTCATTTCATTTCATTTCATTTCATTTCATTTCATTTCATTTCATTGACACAAAATACATATAGGTATACTTATTTTGGCATAACATCACCATGAGCACTTTGCTCGCGTGGTGGTAAGCTCACAATGTCATTAAAACAATATTTCTTTGTTGTGCCGCCGCCTACTAATAACCATAACCATATACACACAGCTAAAAACTAAAAACTAAAACATTTAAAATGTAAAACTATAAATAAATATTAAAACAGTATTTGCATCACTCAATTAAAAAAGTATCTGTTTTTCGATTTGCTTTAAAACATCCCTAGCTTTCATTTTGAAATTACTTAGAGTCATCCTAGCATTAAAGTCAGGCATGAACTTAACCATTATGTTAAAAAGAGTTGGTCCTCTGTATGACAGTTGATTGCGCGCATTTGACATTACAAACTTTGGGACACTAATTTTATACAATGTAGCTTGTCTTGTAATAGAGGAACTGACCACTGGTTTATAATTTATATGAACAAGAATTATTAAAAACATACATGACAGTCTTAAAAATATACAAATGTTTCGAGGGTAAAATACATAACATCGAATATAGAAAAGTGGTGGAATCTCCTTTCCGCATATTACAGATAGTTCTAAGCGCAAAGTTCTGTGACGTAATTAATGGGTGTAACTTGCTAGCAGAGGCACCTCCCCAGTGAACAATTCCATATTGCAGGTTACTCTGATACAACGCAAAATACAACTGCCGCAACACCTCCACTGGCATAAATTTCCTCATGTGATAAAACAAAAGTATTATAGGCCGGATTTTTGACTGTAAATAATTTATATGTTCATACCAATGTAACGCCGAGTCAATGAATACACCCAGGTATTTAATGGATTCGCACCTTTCAATCTCACTACAATTCTAAATAGCAGATGTACAGCCTGGGAAGTGATATTTTATTGTCAAATTAGGTATTGCCAGATCCTCTTTAAAACGGAAAATTATGAACTTAGTTTTTGAAATATTTAGAACAAGTTTATTGAGACCAAAGAAGACGGACAACACACGCATGTCTTCATTTATAAGAGCCTCAAGAATACTGTACGATATCGCGGAAAGAGCCAGTGCTGAGTCATCGGCAAAAATTGTTACTTTAGAATATAGCGGCAAGTAAGAGAGTTCGTTTATAAAAATAAGAAAAATTACAGGACCTTGAACTAACCCTTGTGGTACACCATAAGTCACAATCTTTGTCGATCTACACACCCCTTTGATCATTACCCTTTGCACTCTATTCGACAAATAAGAACTAAACCACTTTCCCATAACACCTCTGATACCACAATGATAAAGCTTGTCCCATAACACCTCTGATACCACAATGATAAAGCTTGTGCTTAGGAATAAATAAACGATGACTTTGGAGCCGTCCTAGCAACGAAGCACTCAATAAATTCAAAGTTGTTCTGAATCGGCCTTGTTGATTCTGGCATTTGTCCACAGGTGTTCGCACTGTCCAATCACTGATTTATATGTTTCGTATTTGAAATGTCGATCTTTGATTGGTTATCGCTCACTCGTCGATGGTGTTCGGAGCCTGCAGGGTTGGTTTAGTCACTTTAAATTAAAGTCCCCCACTGCAAATCAGTTTAATTACTGAGTGGGTAGACTCTAAATGTGAATTTATTTATTTATTTAAACAAGTTCATGGGACACCATGTCAAACGCCTTGGCTAGATCTCAATATACAGCTAAAGTGGTATGTCCCTTTTCCACTGACGCTGTTATAAATCACACATGGTTATCAAAAGCCATATCGCAATTTCTGTTAGGTAAAAATCCAAATTGATCAGGAGAAAAGAAGTTAACAGATGTTAAAAAATGCATGACTATTCTTTACACAAATCTCTAAAAATTTTGATACTGTAGAAAGAACAGATATCGGACGGTAATTGTTTACTTCAGCCTTCCTTCCTGATTTGAATATCGGAGTTATTAGTGCTTCTTTCAGTATATCCGGTACACAGCCTTGCATAATAGATAAGTTAAACAAATGCTTTAAAAAAGGAACAAATACATCAATGTTATTCTTAACCATACACACATTGAGTTTATCGACGCCTGCACTCTTTTTAGATTCCATATTACGTATAATCTCCACTAACTCGCTTTCTGTAATCTCATCACAGCACAAGGTCTTATCTACCCATCTTGCAGATTCAAGTTTAGGGTTTTGGCCCATGATCTAAGTATTTCTTGTGATCTAAGTATTTCTTGTGTGGACTAGGTCTGGCACTCCGGCGCACGCGTTTGAGCCAGGCCCCGCGCATGTCGTCACTTAGAGACAAGATCGCTGGCCGGCAGCCGTCTCGACCGTGGTAAACTACCCTTGTCGAGTGGTATCCTACTTGACTGTCAATATTTTAATCTTATTGACGTAAATTCTAATCCGACAGGAAAGATCAGACATGTGTTCCTCGTATTATAGTATTATTAGCAACTATGTTAACTATGAAGATAGCAATATCTTGATCACAAGTCGGGGTCGTTGCGTTGAATGAATCTAGTTCTGCAATCGCCACAATTAGATGCAGAAAACAATTAACATCACAATGTACATATTTTAAAATAAGTTTACTCGCATTCGCATTCTTCAACTCAATGTTCAACATAAGAGATTCTCAGGTTTAGTGGACACGTCATGCACACCGTACCGTCACATTACAATATTACAGTAAGATTATTGATGTTTTATTTAACAAAACATCCATTTAGAATGCCGAGAGATGGCTCAGTGTGTAGCACACGAGGCTTTAATTCGGGAGGTCGCTGGTTCGATGTGGTCCCGCTCACCGGCAATACTGACAAAGTTAAGTTATATTTATATTATGTTAACAATGGTTTTAAACTAAATCCAACTTTTTGCATATTGATGGCCACTATAGTAATTGACGTAAAAAAATTCTAATTTGTTTACAACTTGCTATATTTGCCATAATATATATATGTATTTTACCAAATTAATAAAATAAAACTATAATAATATAATAAAACCCGAGTTCGATTACGGGTTGGGCAAATAATAATAATAAATACTAAATAATAAGTTTAACATTAAATGAACATAGTATATTATACTCATGCGTTTCTGGACTTTTAAGCCCGTAAAACATTGAATTTAATCGTACCAGTTTGTACAAAGGATGTTTATTATACATGAAACAATAGCATTATGAATGAGAATAATAATAACATGCACATGTATAGGTATATATGTGCAAAATATCCGTTCAAGTGAACATAACTTAATTGGGATAATCAATTAATAATGCATGCTAGCAATTATTTTTATTTTTATTATTATATGCTAAATTTATTAATCTACGGCAGGCGCAATCGGCAACAAATCGACTGAGATAACAAATTATGAGTGACTCACCATCATGATGCTTTCTAAGTTACAGTTTTCTTCATTTTTTTGTTGGCTTTCTCTCTCGTTTCTTCCTCGATTTTACTGTTTATTTCCTTGATCCTGATGTACATTCGAGTGCGTGCAAATATTTTGATGGTTTTTCAGATAACGTAGTAACTATTGTTTTAATTGTTGCAACCAAATGTTTGATGTAATGCGGGTTCCTGTTGATTAAACCACTTGCTTTATTATAATCACAAAAAATATCTTCCATTTTATTCACTTCTATTAGAAAGTCAGGATGCGGTTGAAGAAGGCCTCCTTCGGATAGGTGATTTATCCAGGTACGGGAGTCTTCTTTTTCTTGGTAGCATGATAAATTTAAATGTCCTGTCGGAGTTCCCAGAGACCTGTCTTCATTCCGCATTCTAAAGGCTAAATATCCGGCTATGTATGCTAGCCCAGCGGTTTGAATTGTTTCTTTGGTATTCACTTCAAACAAACAATTAATTTCACTCATATCGAATTCGAATTCGTCATCGTCGTTTGTCACTTCACTTGCGGTCATTATTGTACCTAGCATTGAAGATGTTATGGTATCTGGTATATCGATGTTATCTTCGTCAGGCTCAATGATGGGAGTTGCGGTATTATCAGAATATGTCATTTCAACAAATGATACTGATGACGTTGATGGCAGATGCGCAACCAAATTCATTTTAGGAGTTTCATCCGCTGCAGTGTTCGCACTTTCTGACAAAACACCTTCATTTTTCCCCAAGATATAAGAGCGCATTCTGTTTGTGAACTCTGTTGGAAGAGGGTGATCATGCAAATAACCAGCTGCCCGTATTGCAGAAAAGAAGTTTTCCAAAACATCTTGATTTAGGCGATAGGTTAGAATGTACTTAAGGCCATAATGTTGTTCTAAGTCATTGTACAGTGATTGGAGAGAAAAACTAGAAATCATGATACCGGTTTGAAATGGCATTAGCGATTTTTTACCCTTAACTCGTAAATTTTTTATCATATCCACCATATTGTCCAAGATTTTAATTTGTGTTGTTAACGCTAGTCCATATGCCTTCATTCGTTCTCGGCGATCTGCCTTAGGCCTCCTTGAATTAAACACGTCAAACCAATCATTGAACATTTTTAAAACTTTCGCACAGTCGGGCCAATTACAAGCTGTAATCATTCCCTGTCTTCCGCACCATTCAAGTGCTTTCGAAATCGAATTTGAAAACAGCTGTGCGGCCGTTTTAACCTTTTGACGCCCAGCTTTTTTGACGGTTAGGTGGTGTAACGTTAATTTGTGGTCAATTTTGACTTCGGTTTGATTTACGAGTTTCAATAGTTCAAACAAAGGATCAGTGTTAATTATGATGTTGATATAAACAAACCCACTATCTATAAAATGGTTTCTAGCAAGCTTTAAGAGATGAGGAACGTCTGCAAAGACGTATATCTGCCGCTCGGGGTTGGCAGGGTTAGGAAAACTGACATTATCGATAGAAATATTTAATGTCTTCCACAACCCCCTGTTGGAACCACCCATATCACTCACCATGGCCACGACTGTAAACCCAGCCTCTGCTAAACTACAAATTATTTCATTTAATTTGTCTTTGGTTATATTAAAGTCAAAGTCATAGAACACAGGTTGTTTCCAATTGCCAACAAGTCCCCTAGCCATTACAACTTGAGCATACTTACAAGGGCCGATTACTGTGTCATGAGATTTGTCGTAACACACTTTCCCGCATATCTTCATTTCGTCAAATGAAATCACTGTCAGTTTTTCGTAAACCGACATCCTTTTTGCTTTCGCAGACATAAGACTTAACACTTCTGACAGAATTCCTCTGTTACAATTTAATTTACGAGCCCAGTTTCTTAGGGTTGAAAGAGCAGGGAGGGGGTATTTTAATTTATTTCGAAGGTACCTATATGCTTTTGCACTAACAATGCGCAAGGAGATTGCTGCCGAAATGTCATCTGCTGACCACTTAACTCTTTTCCGGCCAGATAGCAAAGATTTGATTTGTCCTGCCGTAAATAGTTCACCCATTACGCTTTTAATTTTCTCGGATTGATTTATATCCTTTTTGATGTCTTTTAATTGCTCCAACAATGATGAATTCTGTCCGCGAAGATTTTCATTTTCATTCTCGGCGCGGGAAAGCTTTATTTTCATTTCTTCCATCTCTTGAGCCGTGTATCTGAAAATTCAACAATATAAGGTGCTGAATTTCAATCAACAAATACGAAAGTTATATGAAGCAAATAAGCTATTTCTAGATCTCAAAGCATTTGATTGGTAGTTGCCATGGAGATAACAAACTATTTGCATAATAAAAGTTATCAAGAGATTGTTATACCGGGCCTAAGTGTTATAGAATATATTTACAGATTTGAAAGAACAACGTCGTATAGTAAAAATAATATGAAATAATTAATTATAGAGGTATTAACGTTAATTTTTTTAAGGAGAATCAAATTGTACAATAATACATTGCCATAATAAATCTAGCAATATTTCACATGTAGTAATAATTATTGGCTATGAATAAGGCAAGGACACGTGATTCCATAAGTAGGCCACTATAGAGATAATACTTACATTTGTGTATTTTCGTCAGCAGCTGCGTGTTGACGTTCGTTAGCGGCATCGATGCACGTTGGCATGCTCGGTTGACAAGTAGACGTGGAGGCTGTAAGCTCGTCTTCTTTTAGCGCTATGTTCTTTTCTGGCCGTTCTTTCTTTATTTTCCGGCATCGAACTCCGAACCTCCGGACGGGGCGAATCCTTTGCCTTTTGCGAAGACGATTTTAACGTTGGGACGCATCCTGGCTTGACTTTACGGGACTTTTTTGGTGAATAACCTAATAACTTGTGCTGTAAATTCCAATGAAAGGCGCCTTCTTCAAAGTGTTCCGAACAAACTCTTGAATGTTTTACATTAAACTTATCGGATCGTTTGCAAAATTGAACCCAAATTGAACACAAGGTTTCATCCTTAGGGAACGTAAGAAAAGATATGTGATGTCCGGCACTTTCGGAATCACGTTTTATGGTTCTATTGTTACATCCGAACACAGCACATATAACCATTATGACATGCGAGATTACGAATAAATATGCAAATGCACAGTTTCAAAACGATGTTTTGGTTTAGTCGAATAGACGCGCATAAAGTTACATACCTATATAGTTGTAGTGTTGTAAATAAAACATCTTATATAATATACAAATAAAATAAAACTGAACAAACCTCACTGTCACAACGTTAGTCACAAGTCAAACGCCTTATTGAATCACTTGTTATATTAAAGTAAATTTGTAGGTCCTACTTAGGAAAACACTTTAAATTAATATTTAGTTTCGATGAATTAATGTTAAAAACACATAACACGCACTATAAAGACAATACTTGGCAATTAGGTACAATAGAGGAAAACAAATTAATAATGCAGAAAGCAATCGCGCCAGAGCACGTATCAACGCGAGTCCTTACTCTTTCAAAGATGAGGACACACTACTTTGAAATGTCCAGACTCCAGAGGGTTAATTGTGGACTGTTCCAGAAAATGAATCATAATATTATGTTCATCTTATACACGGAAGGAAGCAAGGGATTATTGCTACCAAGAAGTGTGATTTAGTGGGTCCGGTTTACAAGATTATTACTACCAGGAAAAGATGTCAGTGAGAGGGTGTAAAGTGTTTTCAACTGTCTCAAGACACGCAGTGTCACACAATATATGTCAACATGTCAGTTGTCAATCATTAGTTATCTGAGTGGTGGTCTGAGTGCTTGCATACAGCGGGCCAGCCCGGCCCGCCGACCGGTTCTTGTCTCTAGCTGACGTCACATGCCCCGCGGCTGAAGCTACCCTGTGCGCGATGTCATACCTAGCCCACACAACAAATATCCAAATATCCTTATACCATGGTTTTGGCCCACATCCTGTACTTGCCGATTGCTTTTTACCAAAACATTACTTGCGACGTTAGCAAAAAAATTGTTGAAATGTTCAGCCATCAACTGTGGATGATCATCAGCAGAGACACTCTTACCGCTTATATTTATGTTGCGCACTTCATCCCTATCGTTACATTTTAGTATCTTGTTTGCAACTTGCCAAAAATTAGTACCTTTTTGCTTAGCTTTTATCAACTCATCAGAATAAAACTCAATTTTATCCTGCTGAACCGCCCTATCAACTTCAATATCAACTATAATAATAACAATAATAATAATAATAATAATAATAATAATAATAATAATAATAATAATAATAATAATAATAATAATAATAATAATAATAATAATAATAATAATAATAATAATAATAATAATAATAATAATAATAACAATAATAATATTTTTTTTAAATTTCAGTTATGAATCTCACAAAAACACACACATACCCACACAGTTGATAGTAAAATATCAACGACATAATAGAAAGAGTAATATAATAGTATAGTACATGACATAGTACGTGTACAACGTATCACTCAGGGGTCTCATTGCGAGTGAGTAATTACTTTTAATCATTACAACCTGATGAAATCTTTTATGTTAATTCATTCTTCTTACTCTGTCTGAACCCCAGAATCACTTAAATGCAGTCCACTTCGGGACCACTAATTTCCCCTCAACCATCTCAGAAATCGGATTTTTATATTCTGTCCATGCGCGAACGTTATCATTTCAAAAATAACTATGGTTTATAACGACAGAAGCATTTGCAATTTATAAAGCTACCTGGCCATAAACTCACACTAACTAATAAAAATACAAAATACAAAAGTAATTGGTTGAAAGTGCACTTTAAACAAAAACATTAAACACGAAATAGAACGAACATTAATGCCAGTTTGAAAGCACTAAAATAAAAGAGGTGACTAGAATACTGAATACAATTAAAACGATCCTTAATTAAAAACTAATATTAACAAGAAATTCCATCAACTTCATTGCACATTAATTAACTAAACGAGGTTAAAACAACATTGCAACTAATTGTTTGGAATGTAATTCCATTTGAAAGCATTCCTCGAAGTCTTACTAATACCGTATTGCCTAGCAACATGGACTCGACATACTAAACATGTACAATTAATTATAATCAAAAAGCATTCTGAAAAGGTAAGGTCCATGTAGGTAGTTTTTTTTTTTTTTGAGGTATCGATGTTTTAACTCTGGAGTTCTATATTTATTTTCTACGTTTTTGTAGGCGTCAAGAACAGTTTTTCTTTGTACGAGTTGAACTGCCCAAATATGTTATAGTCCTTTGCATAACGATCGAAAAAGGCCCGGTCGATATAAAATTTGGGTCAAAGAATGACATATATCAAATGAAAGCTTGAAACAATTACTTTCCAAAAAACCATGATATACCTCTGGCAAATCCAGCTTTTTATGTCAAAACCGGGGTCAAAGGTCAAATTTGTAATTTTTAAATAATTTTTAATTAAATAATGAAAAATGTTTGCAAGTTTAAGCATACACTTTAAGTAAGGTAAATGTATTATATTTATTAAAAAAAAATTAAATTACCTACTTCACCTTTTTTGACCTTGATTGGGGTCAATTTTCTCAATATGGGTAATTTCTAAAATTTTCTTTGATTTATTGGCCAATATTCATTATATCAACGTACTTACTCATAAATACGTGAAAATGAATAGTTCTTATTGTTATCACATTGCTTGCACGGTATTCATTCAAAATGGCGGTCAAAGGTCATTAGGTAAGTATTTTCAAACTAGGTCTAGTAACAAAAATATGACTTGTGGGTACTCTAAATACGTAGAATTTTAATTGCAATTGCAATAACGAATAATAATATTATGTCTTTATCGTAAAAGAATGTAATTGTCATAGAACTTATAAACTATTTAAGTTTATTACTGAATTTTTATCAAATGTCCTCATCAATCAGGATATTTTTTAATTGGTGTGCTACTGTAACAAAATACGGTTTTAGAAAAGAGCCGGACTATGTTTAGATACGTGATATGATACTAGTATTATGTTATATCTACCTTAGCAGTCACTGTCCAAGTCGCCAGATTAATCACCTTCTGACTCACTGGAATTCTCATGGTACTGGTACTCTGGTACTGGTACTCTGGTACTGGTACTCATGGTACATGGTACTGGTACTGTACTGGTACTGGTATTGATACTGGTATTTGTACAATCCTTCAGCTTACAAGCGTGGGTACACTTCTATTGATTGGCCAAACACTCACATGTCGGCATCTTGCAAACACGGCAACAGTTACAGACTAGGAGATCCATAACGGTCAAAGGTGCTGGAGTTCCAACCGGTCACTCATTACTCAGATCTCCTTCTGCCGTGGTTTTCCATCTATAGCCGCATGGATCAGGAACATCAGGGTTGGTGTCCAAACAACGTATCCAGACCGCTGTTTGGTAGTTAGCTCGCAGCCGCAGGATATGAAGCAGTAGACAATCGTTTCAAGGTGGTAGCTGATTTGACTTGATATCATCACATTTACTTTTAAAAAGCTCGTAGCGCAGCTGGTTCACGCTTGACTATCAAAAATCAAACACACTTCGAAGATGTGTAAAAACTAGCGAGTTCGTTGGGATTCGAAGTATGTAATACCCTCCCTGACCTCCATGCACTGGTTGTGACAAAGGTTGGAATTCATAGTCGGCCACTTCACCTAGGGACACCCAATGTTGCTATGGATATGTTTTCTATATGGGGAAAGGCATGTATGAAACTGTTACCTTGTTACCAACGGGCGCATCTATAGGTGTAGGGGACAACTATGAGTTCCAACCTGAGTTAACTCATTCAGTGGTAAAGGGAAAAAGAGAACTTTGAATATCATGAGAAAAAAAAACCATTTCTGTGTCGAGCTAGGCAAGATGGGTCAGGACTAGAGAGTTTCTATCGATGTCATCAAAAAAACTCGAAGAGTTTGTCTGTAAACTGTGCTCTTTGACCACGACTCTGTCGTGCGTCAACCAGCTGCGCTACGAGCTTTTTAGAAGTAAGTGTGATGATATCACACGTCTTAGGTGAGGGGGGGGGGAGGGGGTCGTCAGTCTAATCAGCTACCACCTTGTAACGATTGCTTACTGCTTCATATCCTGCGACTGCGAGTTATCAACCAAACACGATCTATAGATATGTTGCTTGGAAGCCAACCCTGATGTTCCTGATCCGCGTGGCTATAGATGGAAAACCTCGGCAGAAGGAGATCTGAGCAACGAGTGGATGATTGGAACTCCAGTTCCTTTGACCGTTATGGATCTCCTAGCCTGTAACTGTTGCCGTGTTTGCAAGATGCTTACCTATGAGTGTTTGGCCAATTAGCTGAAGTGTACCCACGCCTGTAAGCTGAAGGACTGTCCAAATATCGGTACCCAGCATGAGAATTCCAGTGAATCAGAAGGTGATTAATCTGACGACTTCAACGTTGAGTGATTTTGACTTCAATGTTGATTAATTTGACAACTAGACAGTGACTGCTAGGACAGATATCATATCATACTATCATATCACGTATCTGAGCATGGTAATGCTCTTTTCTAAAAAATGTATTTTGTTGCAGTTGCACACCCATTCAAGAATACCCTGATGTCTGAGGACATTAATTAGAAATTCAGTAACAATCTTAAGTAGTTAATAAGTTTTATGATAATTACATTCTCTTACGATTACTACATAATATTATTATTCGTTATTGTAATTGCAGTTAAAATTCTGCGTCTTAAAGGCCCAGTAAGGGTTTCAAACAACATATTTTTAAAATAAAGATTGCTTCTTATAATTAGTAACGCAGAAAACCGTAGTGAAAACGCCCCGCTCGTTCTCCAGATACTTGCGCGCGACTGTAGCAGCACGTGGCCTATTGGCGCGTCACAAGGGGCCTACTCCGCCCGCATACCGCTACGCCAGGACGAGAAACAAGCCACTGCTACTGTCAGTCGTATAGCGTCAACTTGTCATTCCACTCGTGGCTCGTGTACTTGTCTGTGTTTGTACGTTAGTTAAAAAGTTTGTCAGTTCGTTCGTTTGTTTGTTTGATTGCTCGTAAGTTTAATTGTGTGTGCGTGTGTTTTTGTTTCCATTATGGTCAAAAAGAGTTGCGTTTTTTGGTGTAACAATTCCCGCAAGAGCAATCCGAACATATCTATGCACAGTTTCCCTCATAAGACACGATTTTCTGTTCTCCATAAACAGTGGTTTAATAAACTAAAACGGAAGCGGTCCGATTTTTTTGCCATGAATACATCCAAAAAAGAAATTGCATTTATGCGATATGACTTTAAAAAGCGTTGCTTTCATTTTCAAGTTCTTTCTTCTTATCATTACATTTCGTTTGAAACAGTAAATTATGACGGGCAGTTCTCAAAGTATGTATATTGAGCACAACCGAATCAAATGCCTCGTGGTATATTATACAATCTGAATCTTGCCCTACATTGTTTATTTTAACTGATTCAGAGCAGCAAACCGATTCTGTGTCCGTTGTCATTTCTGAACACGCACCACATTTACACCATAGCACATTTCCACTTCTACCTAGCAACATTTCTGATCTTAGGTTTCCGATTCCCGTTTTTCTTGAATTGCAGCGTACTCTTCTTCTGTGTAGCGCGGCTCATAACGATATGGCTTCGCGCCTGCCATAGCTATGAATGAATGTACGCCGAGCGCGAGCTAGGCTACCACCCCTTCGTCCGGCTGACCGCAGACCCCTGGTGACGTCACGCGCTTCCATAGCATGGGGCAGGTAGAGCGCAGAGAACTCGTGAGCCTGTGGACCGATTTCGATGATTCTTTTTCTGTTGTTGTACTAACGTTTCTTTGATGACACGTAGAAAAGTTTGATCAAACCCTTACTGGGCCTTTAAGAGTACCCACAAGTAATATTTTAGTTACTAGACCTAGTTTGACGATACTTACCTAATGACCTTTGACCGCCATTTTGAATGAATACCGTGCAAACAATGTGATAACAATAAGAACTATTCATTTCAACGTATTTATGAGTGCGTACATTGATATAATGAATATTGGCCAATAAATCGAAGAAAGTTTTAGAAACTACTCATTTTGAGGAAATTGACCTCAATCAAGGTCAAAAAAGGCTAAGTGGGTAACCTTTTTTTTTTCGAAGAAACATAATACATTTACCTTACTTAAAGTGTATGCTTCAACTTGCAAACATTTTTCATTATTTAATTATAAATTATTAAAAAAATTACAAATTTGACCTTTGACCATCGTTTTGACATAGAAAGCTGGATTTGCCAGAGATATATCATAGTTTTTTGAAAAGTTCTCATCTCAAGCTTTTATTTGATATATGTACACACACACACACACACACACATGTACACACCCACATTTTATACCGTCATTCTCATTATGCAAAGGACTATTAATCATACATTAAAAATACATTTTACTGCAAATTTAAGTTATTTATGTTATATCATATTATGGGGATAACTTTTCGGTTAGCACATTTGAGTTAATCTCATATCCCAGTTTTGAATGTTCATACAACGTAATTTCCTTTATGTGATAAACAATTATTATACACTAGACATAATTAATATCTTCTACTTAAAAAGAAAAGAATGATTTGTAAAATTCTCTAGAGCAAAGATTGATCGTCTCTTGTCAATCTAACAAATACTTGTAAGCCATAAAATAGGCCTACATCTAGAATACACACATTATTACAACTTGATACCCATGTTCATTCTATTTCCTCCGTCAATATTACAGTTGAAACCAGATTATCTATAACGAACCTGGAAATG
>OX246737.1:82949405-83004405 GCA_945910005.1 Isoperla grammatica
GATTAAGGCAGATAAACGTGTTTTACAATATTCGGGCAATAAAATAAATACTATGACGTTTACGGAATCTAAGTCTTATATCTATCATATGGCATATTATGGATTGTTACAAACAATATAACATAAAATAAGGAGAATGTATAGATATACCGATCATACCATAATTAAGGACCGGTATTATGAAAAAGCTTGTTTAACCTTGTTTTCCCGCGGTAAGCTAAATATCATGTTGCTTTCTATTAGTTAATTGGTGTGTGCTATTGTTAACAACGGTGTCTAAGTCATAAATGTCTAGATTTTTTACAATAAAAAATATTCACTTTTTTAATGATATATTATATCATATTACCTGTGCTATTACTATACCACTTGGCATTGCCATTTCATCCATTGTTTGGTACCCATTTGTTCGTGCAATTTTATAATGATGATATTTAGGGTAACACCTTATATTTTTGCATTTGTGGATTTGCATTCAGTATAACATGCATATCACATTAAAATAATTACATTGGTCTTACATTTCTTTCGATATTTTGCTTTAATATCACATTATCCTACAATTACATGCTAATACATACATTTGTAAGAGCTTGATATGTTGATACTTGCCCGCCCATTTGAAGAATGTTGGGACTTAGTCCTTATAAAAGTCGCTGGCATTTCGTTCCATATACCGTGAGCCTTAGTACTACCTAATACTGTTGTCTGTTGGGATATATAACGTTGGAAAGCATAAGTGTATCCTACAGTATAGGTATACATACGTAAAAATATTAGATGTGCTAATGAAAAATTTTTATTTTAGAAATCCCTGCTGTAGGTGTATTCTACAGCTGTATTACATGTGCCGCTTTTCAGGTGTGTATTTGGGAAGGCGACGACACGTACGAGAACGGTTTGTCTGATTGTATTGTATAAGAAACCTCGGAGTAACCTTCGATCACGATTGCCGGTCACCGGTGTAACAGAATATCTTTAGCCTTGGAATATTATTACTCAGATTGCGTTACACGTTGCGAAGCAAATTTTCAGAAGAAAACGTGGGGTCTCAAAATAACCTTAACCTGACCTAACGTAACCTAACTTATCCCAGCCTAACCTCACCTAACCTAGCCTAACCTAACCCAATATAACCTTAGTATAACGTAGCTTAACCTTTTCTTTGTTCGCAACGTGTAACGGCTGCTTGAGTGAGCGCGGGTATTAGTAATGATGGGCTATATGTGTAAAAATATTCCAATACACCGGTATGGAAGTAGCAACATTCGGAATTAGTTTCACATTTTAACATTTAGCTGTTTCTATGGGTATTATGTAGTGCTAGTCGTTCAGGTATGTTATATGTTAATTCTATTAGTAGTCCTTCATTTAACTTACATAATATTGAAAAATAGTCTCAATCAAATGGACAAAGAGTATCATATATGGTTGGATTCACAGAACTTCAGGGAATAACGCCTTTGATGATACTTTTGAAATCACAGACCCCATTAGGCGTTACGACGTCTTGAAAATGAACGCCTCATTTTTTCGATACCGCACTCAAACATTAAAATCACTATAACGCAAGACGATAAAAACCAATCAGGTTTATTGTACTTGTATTATATTGGCAAGAACCAGTTTATTTAGTAACAATAATATAAATTTTATATGGTTCATTCAACAGAACAGTCTGTTTCAAATGTATTACACGTTGTTTTATTTTATAATTTATTTAGGAATCGCATTAATTTTGATTGCTCTGAAATCTACAATTTAAATCATACACCTGTAAATATTATTCAATATTAATTATCTATTTAATTTTATAATATTCAATATTATTCCATTTAATTCAACATAAATATGAATCAAACAATTACCAATCACATGGATATCTTGGATTGGGTATAACAAAATTTGTTTGTATTTTGCATCATGTTTTGTATTGTGACGTGCAGCGCATTGTGGGTATCCCGCGCTTTCGGCCGTACCGCGTACACCAACATTAGAGTTACGTTTCGTCTCGTTCTTGAAAACTGAGTATTTTATGCCATTATAGAGATTTTATTTTGTATTGTTGTTTATTATTGACTTGTAGAATTGAATATTTTTGAATGATTGTCTGTTTTTCTCAAAGAAACAAAAGGAGGTATTGCATGTGTATTGTAAAAAACGAGCATCTTCATCACATAAAAATACAATGTCTTTACGTTTCACTGAGCATAATTTTAGAAAAATAGATTCATCTAAATTAAGCATATCATTTAGAAATTACTTTTAAGAACTAGCCTGTACCAGTCTCCCTTACTCTGCGAGCATGGCATATATTATGTGTATTTGTCCTTGAACTGCATGTTCGCTTGGTCAGAATAACCATGTTGCTCGTTTTGTTATTAATCGAAAAGATTGAATGTGCCTAGAAGAAAGAGGTTTAGTTAACGCGTGGGTTTTACTTAACGTTTAATCGGGGAAGACAACATTGTATTTATTAATCTATTACCCTTCATTCGGTGTCCTCGTTTTCAGAATCGGTAGATTCCATGGGCTGAACGTCAATGTTTTCGCCATCGTCATTTCTCTCGCCGTCGATTTTCATTGACAATTCCACAAGACTTAATTATATAAATGTCGGTACATCGGAGTCCACTGTTCATACAACAGCATGAGGTGGCGATACATTGCCGAGCTAGAGCGTGTACAAGAAATCAGCTCCAGTACTGCAGTAGGGGCAGGCTCGCAGCTCATCCAATCAATCTCAATCGAGTGGGCAACGTTCTTCCAGCCATGAATATTTGGTGGAGGAATATTTAGATTGCATTCCAGTGCTCGAACCCAGATACCTGCCTGATTGTTGGCTCTAATTATGTTTCAGAAGGGTATGTTGGCATGGTGGAAGGTTTTGAGAGTCAATAAGTCCCTTCCTCAAACAGAAGAGGGAATAGCGAAGGCTGTTGACTTCTGATACGTTCTTGCCACCATATAGTTGGCACACACACATCTCTGTATCACATTGGACATCGATAGACAACTGCAACGCTGAGCCACCTCTACCGGTACCTAATTGATGGTATGTTAAATGCAAAGGCTAACATCCTATTACAACATTCAACGATGTTTCAGGACATTTGTTTCAAAAATTATTGCAAGACTTTGGAGGTGCTAAGCGAATGGACATGGGCTTTGATATTTATTTGGAACTCTCCATTAAAAGGGTAGAGAGGCTATGAACTTAGACGGCTGGAACCTTGCATTTATTCGGAAAAATTGCAAGACACTGGAGCTTTTCAGATGTCAACTATTCCCTCTTCTGTTCGAGGTAATTGACTCTCAACATCTTCCACTATGCCAACATACACTTCTGAAACACATACTTGGAGCCATCTACCAGGCAGGTATCTGGGTTTGAGAATTTAAAATAAAAATGCAACCCAAATATTCCTCCATCAGATCTTCACTTCATGGATAGGAGAATAATGGCCACTCGATTGAGATTGATTGGATGAGCTGCGAGTCGGCATCTACTGCAGTACTGGAGCAGATTTCTGACAGTGTTCGCTTTGTATTATGAATGGACTCCAATGTACGGACATGTGTAGAAAAACTTGTGGAAATGCCAATGAAAATGACGGTGAGAACTATGGCGAGAACATTTATGTTTAGCCAATGGATTCAAACAATTCTGAAAATGAGGACACTGAATAAAAGGTAAGATTACTAACTACAAACTTAAGTTCCCCGATTAATTGTTAACTAAACTCACCGGTTTACTAAACCTCGGTTTTTTCCAGGCACATTCAATCGTAACACAACGAGCAACATGATTATTCTGATCAAACGAGCAGGGCATGGACAAAATACACATTATATTACATAAAAAAGGCATGTTCGCAGATTTATGTAGACTACGGTATAGGCTACTTCTTTCAATTCTAAGTGACCTGTTTAATAAGTAATAATTTATTTCAATGAAATTTAATTTTCTAAAATAATGCTCAGTATAGACACTGTATGTTATTGATGACGATGCTCGTATTTCATAACACATTTATTATATACATTATAAAAATTTATTATATTTATTGTGATATTAATTTGCTATACGAATACGCAATCTGTATACTAATTCTGTAGACTAATAGGCTAATAGCGAAAGCTTAATATAGATACTTGTTTGATTGATTGATTGCTTAATTAATTAATTACAACACACGTACAATATGCGACACATGCAATAACGTTATTTTTTTTTCTTTTTTACTAAAGGCTGGTCCACACAGATTTTTATGACACACGATTTAAGGTTTAACGCGTAGTCGTAAAGTTGGATAATAGAAACACGTACTGGCGTTCACACAAAGTTTTAGTTTTAGGACGTTGTTTTCATTGTAGTTTTTAAAACAACGTCTTAAAACCTTATGCATTATGTCTTCAAAATTTGTGTGGACCAGCCTTAAAACTGACTATGTACATACAAGTTTAATCAATAATCAACAACAACAATCTATATAATATATATATGTCAAGTTTCAAATTCTCACGGCTATATGTTAAATAATTGTTTTTTGGGGTATTATCAAGTGAGTTAAAGAATGAGGGTTCTGACTTACCCCCTCCATCCCGACGTTTCGATGTAATATCATACATCCTCTTCAGGGGTTCCACCGAGTCTACCTCCCTCCGCTCGGCCGGTCGAATCTCCACTGCTGTTGATTTCCTGGTCTGGTGTGGACGTTGACGTCACACTGGCAATAGGTGTGCGCGCATCAAACTTCGTAGCATTAAGTTCTTACAGTTTCTTGCTTCTACTGCGTGTCAATGGCCCTAATCTAGTGCTGGGTATCTCGTCCCCAATGTCTGAAGTCGGCACGATCGCAACCTCGAGTTGTCCCCCGTTGTTCCTTCCAATCATGAGACCACCTTCTGTATTCTGTCTTGTGTTTCTTTCGTTAAGTAGCGGTTTCCAGGATGTGGGTAATCGTACGCTATCCTTGCGTACGTTAAGATTTTCTGGCCTTCTCTCTATTTCAATGGGGTCTCTAATAATACGTTCAGAATACCCTTTCACCGTCGCTAATTTTTTACATCCCTCGAAGTCAATAGCATGACCTGAAGTGGTAGCATGTTGAGCTTTCCCCGAGACGTCACTTCTGTTCTTCACTGCTAGTCGGTGTTCATCTTGTCTTGCAGAGATACGTCTATTCGTTTGGCCAATGTATACACTATTACACGACGTGCACGGAACCTCATACACTCCCTGGTTTTCGAGAGGTATTTGGTGTTTTCGGTTTCTCAAGAATGATTCAATCTTTCTGTGGGGTTTGAAAACTGTTTGAATACTGTGTTTTTTCAACATCCTACTTATACGGTCAGAAGTCCCCAATATGTATGGGAGGGTTACAGTGGATTTAAAATCCTGTTTAGACACCTTTTATTAATTAACGGTTTTTTATTCATGGCTTTGTTGATAGTTTTATATGAGTACCCATTACTAGTTAAGATATCAGGTAACTCTTTACACTCACTGTCTTGATGATCTTTATCTGCAAGTTTTTTCAATCGGTCCACTAGAGAATTGACAATAGAGTTGAGATGTGAGGGGTGATGATGCGAGAAAGCATTTAAGTACCTATTGGTGTGCGTAGGTTTACGATACACTGTGTGACCAAGAACACCCTCTGTATTTTTATAAATCAACACATCTAGAAATGGTAGCTGACCTTTGGTTTCCACTTCCATCGTGAATTTTATAGATGGGTTAATGTTATTCACGTAATGTAAGAACTCAGTTAATCTCTCTCTACCATTTGACCAGATCATAAAAATATCATCCACATACCGTCGATATAATGTAGGTTTAAAGGGTGACTCTTCTAAAAACTTATCTTCAAATTTTGGTCATAAACAGATTGGCTATGGCAGGAGAAATAGGAGACCCCATTGGGACGTAGAATCTCTTTTTACTAACGTGCCTATAAACGAAGTAGTGGATGTTATGTGTGACTTACATATTCCTGATCAAATGGTCGAACTCATATTGCACTATCTTAAAAATACTAATTTTATGTTTCAAGGCCAGAAATACAAACAAGTTCAGGGTTGCCCAATGGGGTCTCCTATTTCTCCAAAACTATTCAAAAATAAATAAAAACATGTTTCACCATTTCCTAAAAATCCAGTTAACGGGGGCGAAAAGAGGGGGGCGATTTTTTTTATGAGGACACCAACATCTCAAAAACCGAAGATGTTACAGGCGTAAAAATTGGTAGTTCGAAAATGCACGTGTTTTACAATTTTCCTACGTCCTGTTACGGAGGATGAAAAGGAGTAGTGAAGTGGAGAGGGTGAATTGTTAATCTATAAAACCGAAGAAATTCGAGACGTGAAAATTGGAAGATAGATTCTTCTTGAAAACTAAAGACACACATACGTATAAATCAATTTTTTTTAAATCCAATATACGGTGGCAAAAAATGGAGTATTTGTTTTATGAAGATACCTTTAAATCAAAAACCGAGACAGTCACAACCGTGAAAATTGGTATTTAAATTCAATTATAAAAACAAAGACACAGATGTTATATCAATTTCTGAAAATCCAGGCAATGGGGGGGAGAAGCGGCGGTGTTTTTTTTTTTTTTAAGATTCCTATATCTCAAAAACCGATGATGGTAAAAGTAACAGACTGAATAATCAGTACCGATAATTCTTGAAACATAAAGAAATACGTGTTTAATGTTGTAAGCAAATCCAGTTAAGGGGGTGAAAACAGGGGGTGATTTAAAAAAAATCAAAACACGGAAAATGTTACAGTCGTGAAATATGGTATTTAGATTCCTGTTTAAAAATGCGTAAACAATTGTTTTACAATTATTTAAAAATCCAGTTAGGTGGGGGGATTACAGACGTGAAAATTGGCATTTAGATCCTTCTTTAAGAATGAATAAACGTTAGTTTTACATTTTTTCAAAAATCTTGTTATAATGGGTGAAAACGGGGGTTAAAAAAGAGAAGGCGATTTTTCTTATAAAAAAAAAAAAAAAATGGAAATGTTATAGACGTGGAACTCGGCAATATGATTATTCTTTTTGAATTAAAAAAGCACAATTTTCACCATTTTCTGAGAACCTAGTTGAAGGGGGATTAAAACGTGATGGCGAATTCATTACGAGTACACGCAAACCTAAAAAAAAGGGATGTTACAGACGTGAAAATTATTAATTACAATCCCCTTTAAAAATAAACAAACGTGTTTTAACGTTTTCAAAAAATCAAATTTATGGGTGTGGAAGTGGGCGGGGGTGATTTCTTTCATGAAGATACATATACATCTTAACAAATGAAGATGTTACGGACTTAAAAATTATATTGAGACTCTTCTTTAAAAATAAATAACTACGTGGTTTACTATTTTGTATACCACAATAATTGTACAAAATCCTTAAATGTACGTGAGCGAAGCCACGGCGGGCAACTGTTACTAAATTAAAAATTGTGAAACAAGGTCTATTTATATTTGAAACACACTGTTTTGTTTAATGAACCACAAATCATTTTCATAATTGTCACTAAATGAGATCTTTCCAATAGAACACACCTAGAATAAACATGATTGGTGTGAATCGTCTTGAGTTATAGTGATTTTAATGTTCGCATGCGCTAGCGAAAAAAAAGAAGCTTCGTTCAAGTTCTTGGAGTCGTGACGCCTAGTGGGGTCGGTGATTTAAAAGTGTCATAAAGGCGTTATTCCCTGAAGCTTTTTGAATCCAACCATGTATTATTTTGTCCCGTTGTCCATATGGTTGAGCTTATTTTTCACGTTAAATGAAGGACTGAAGAAAGATAATGATTTAAAAACGTACAGGATTCAACTAAAGTGAATACCTGTTTCGTGGCGTGTTGGCTCGTGTTGCTAGATTCACTTGCTTATATTACCTCCCCCCCCCCCCTTCCTCCGCCCCCCATTGAGCAGTGAGATAAGTGAGATTGTATTCCTTCCTTCTTTCAATGCAGCAAGGAAATGGCTTTGTAAGGAAAAACCCGAGCCCGACAAAATAAAATCATTTCACTCGGTAGATTCGTTGCTATGGGTGACAACTTGGTTTCACATTTGCTTACTCCAAGGATTGGGTAGAAATCCTGGGTATCTCAAATCGTATCATTCTTTAGCCCGGCTCTTTAGAGCAACGTACACAAATCCGTGATGGATACAACTAAAGCTTTCTACTTTTGTAGTGGAAACGTTTGGAATTTAATTTTTCCATTGATGGCAGCTTACATCGCGATCATTAGCCAACTAAGCGGATTGCTACTTATTAAATATCGTAGCATTGGATGATTCCTTGCCATTGTAATCATTGCGATTAAAAATAATCTGTAACTTTTTCCACCGGAAGAAAGAGAGTATACGAAAAGTAAAAGAGCGCGAGAGAGAGACTGATGGAGAAAATAAGATGTAATAGATTATGTCTGAAACATGTTTTCGTTAAATATTGTAT
Organism: Isoperla grammatica; assembly: GCA_945910005.1. NCBI lineage: Eukaryota > Metazoa > Arthropoda > Insecta > Plecoptera > Perlodidae > Isoperla > Isoperla grammatica. Next base: position 82,957,888 of record OX246737.1, read on the forward strand.
CATTATTTATAACTACATTATTTATAACTTCATAACTATTATAACTATTACTATCATTGCTTTTAAATTTGATTGATTGCTTTTTATAATTGTGTTGCCCAGCCATGGCCCATGGGGTTGTAGTAATACACGTAGAATAAAATAATACCTCCATACTTTATTTCCAACGAACACAATTGAAGTGACAGGTTTGGCTCTCGCCCATTACCGTACATCACCACTAAAGGTTTAGAAGACCCTTGTGCAAATAGGGGTCTGTTGCCATTGCGTGGATCACGACACGGGCTAGGGTTTTTATTCAAATATATTTTCAGTAATTCTTCTTTATAATTTGTCTATTACCACCACCACCACCACCACCTCGACTATTATTACTACTACTACTACTACCACTACCACTACCACTACCACTACCACTACCAACACCACTACCACTACCACTACCACTACCACTACCACTACCACTACCACTACCACTACCACTACCACTACCACTACCACTACCACTACCACTACCACTACCACTACCACTACCACTACCAATACCACTACCACCACCACTGGTTTTCAATTAAAAACATTTCTGAATGCAAATTATATTAAAGTACTTTCATGGCGTGAACGTGAACATAACTAAATTCTAAACTACGTATTTAGTTGATTACTAATCACTCTTAATTTAACTGATTCTAACACTTATCAATTTCATTTTGTTTTAAAATCATACTTAATTGAGAGTATTGTTTCTGTGTGACACATTCTTTCCAATGCGATGATGCGATAAAAATTAAACAGGGGCAGTTTTGGGAAGATTCTAAACACACTTGATGCCAAACAGTAAGCAAAGTGTTATTTTGGACGTAAGACGGAGGCTATTCCAAATTTTATTTCTTTCTATTTTTTTTTTATTTTTACTTATCACTAGTTGAGTTGAAAATAACCTTTTCTTTCTTCTGGAGACAAATTAGGCCTTGTTTGACGTTGTTCTGAGTATTCTTTTAACACCTCGAACAAAGTAACATCATGTTATCGCAAAAAGGCGAGCTTTTTAGGGAAGGTAAAAAAAGCATTTCTAGAGGACTTCAGACGAGGGTGTTAAAGGGGATTATTTACGGTCCCATGGTGGTTTCATAAGGGTTCCCTGTCGTAAAGAGGAATACTTTTTCAGCGGCCTCTCCCTTTACGTTGGAGTATTTTTATGTAATGCGTGTTCTTCCATGAAATTAATACAACGTACTCTATCGTTTTGTTTTGAAGCCCAGAACTTTTCAGGCTTTATCTGCAAACACCAGAACGGAGAAAGTAACCACGTTTCATTTCTCACGTGCAACGGATTATTATAAAGAAATACTTGAGAATTGAACTCGAAAAGTCGGAATTACAATTTAAGAGAGAAACTCTTAAAGCACATTTTTTTCTTATGCCCCGCTCAAAAGAATGACAAATCTTTAGTTGTATCTTGCTTACTTTCCAGGTCGAGCATTTGAGTATTGTATAATATTGAAACGTTAAAATTTTGTTGTACAGGTATGTGAACATGTTTTTCTTTTTTCTTTTGTAGAGCACAAGCGAGCATCAGACTAGGCAACCATTTTCCATATTTTACATTTTAATGGCGTAAACAATTTGCATTCAAATTAATACGTAAGTGTGTTTTAATGTTTAATTTTAAACCACATTTGCTGATGACACCGTATTGCTCTTCTCCAGCTATTCGTGGATCAATGTATACAAGATAGCAGAAGGTGAATTAAACAAAATTATGAAATGGCTTGAAAATAACCTTCTAACACTTAACCAAGAAAAAACGTTATTCATGACCTTTGCACCAAACAAAGCTGAGCAATTAGATCATATTAATTGTAACATAAAATTACACGCGAATGACTGCATAGGTAGGGCCAGACTACATTGTAGTTGCTTTAATCTAACCAAAGTAAGTTACGCTAAATACTTGGGTATCACAATTGACGAACATTTAAAATGGGACAAGCATATCAATATCGTCACAAAAAAAGTACGAAGCACTCTTCCCAAATTCTACTTACTTAGAAATATTCTTTATACAAAAACACTTCAAGTTGTCTACTATGCTATTGTGCAATCTATCATTCAATATGGGATCATTGGCTGGGGAGGCACATATGACTCGCACATAAATCCACTCTCAATAATACAGAAACATGTTATTAAGGTTATGTTAAAAAAGCCCTTCCTTTACCCGACTAATCTGGTGTTCTCTGACAGCGGCTTCCTAAATGTAAGAAAAATATATCTGAAATATTTACTTAACCACAGTCACAAAATATTCCATAAGTTAAAAACTGAACCTCATCGACATGGAACGCGAAATCAAATACAATACAAATTGAATATTCCTAGAACCCGTCTCCACATGACGCAGAGGCATGCGCTTTTCCTTGGTCCTAAAGCCTATAATGATATTTTACCCTTAAACATAAGATCCACTAAATCGGTAGATAAATTCAATTTACTGCTTAACAGATGGTTAATTCAATGTCCCAATGAAACTATAAATAACACAATCAACCTTAAAGTAACTAGAAAAGTCGGTTGGTACTCGCATGATTAACAATGGTTTAATGCAAACATGCTTGTTTAAAATACATCCTAGAACACTGTATGAATAATTGTTGTACTTTTCATTCTCTAGATAAATTAACAATAAATTAATATAAAAAGTGTATTGGTGTATATGCATGAATAAATCATGAAAATTGCTTTTTTAGTATGTTGAGTATAGCTACTAAAAAACAAAAATTGCATTTGGTCTGCCATATTAATGTTATTAATAATTAACAATAATGTAACTTCAACCAGAGAAATCGTGAAACAGTAGAAATAAGTAATACAAAATATTTTCAACTCAAATTCTGTTTTTAGTTTTAGATTATTTTATATGAATGCTAAAGATGTAATGAAAGAATATTGTGAATCTTGCATTCTGTTTCTAGTCTTAGGTTAAATTTAAGTAAACATTAATCTAAGTGAAATCATTATTTTTCTATAATATTGTAAAATTATGTACAACTAACCTAACTAGACTAAATCCATAGCCAGAGGAACTGCTACCCACCCACAAGTGAAATCTTCTGTGGGTAGTAGCCTCGATTACCAGTTTAAAGTGTCAATACCTACTGTACCATTCATCCTCACCACCTATTGTATATTGTACTGAACCGATGATAATGTGCAATTATACATCTTCAGTACATGTACTGTTATATGACTGTATGTACACAATGATCAAATGGAAATAAAATTGAAATTGAAATGTGAAATAAAACAATGACAGGATCATATTTTGTTTCCACACTAATCGTACAAACAGCTCAGCTTAAATGGTTAAACTTTTGGTTAAAAAGATAAAAGCTCTTTTCATTAAGATTCCGACCTGAAAGGATTTCTTTGGGAGCTATCTTAACATTTTACTAATGGTTTACTTATAAATTCAACTGCAATAGGTGATTTTCAGTGGGAATATTCGAGTTTGTGTTCTTGCTCATATTGGTATTTGGATTTTTCCTTCCAGGACCTCCAACACCGTCGAGTATAATACTCAGCAGTTGACAAACAGACGGGGCTGAAACTGTACAGAAGGGTAAGTCTGCTATACACAGCACTCGTTATTTGGTTAGTGCCCAAAGGCTCACGACTGCTTGCTATTCAATGCGGGCACAACAATTATACTCAGCAGTTGACAAACAGACGGGGCTGAAACTGTACAGAAGGGTAAGTCTGCTATACACAGCACTCGTTATTTGGTTAGTGCCCAAAGGCTCACGACTGCTTGCTATTCAATGCGGGCACAACAATTATACTCAACTCAGCAGTTGACAAACAGACGGGGCTAAAACTGTAGAGAAGGGTAAGTCTGCTATACACAGCACTCGTTATTTGGTTAGTGCCCAAAGGCTCACGACTGCTTGCTATTCAATGCGAGCACAACAATTATACTCAGCAGTTGACAAACAGACGGGGCTAAAACTGTACAGAAGGGTAAGTCTGCTATACACAGCACTCGTTATTTGGTTAGTGCCCAAAGGCTCACGACTGCTTGCTATTCAATGCGGGCACAACAATTATACTCAGCAGTTGACAAACAGACGGGGCTAAAACTGTACAGAAGGGTAAGTCTGCTATACACAGCACTCGTTATTTGGTTAGTGCCCAAAGGCTCACGACTGCTTGCTATTCAATGCGGGCACAACAATTATACTCAGCAGTTGACAAACAGACGGGGCTAAAACTGTACAGAAGGGTAAGTCTGCTATACACAGCACTCGTTATTTGGTTAGTGCCCAAAGGCTCACGACTGCTTGCTATTCAATGCGGGCACAACAATTATACTCAGCAGTTGACAAACAGACGGGGCTAAAACTGTACAGAAGGGTAAGTCTGCTATACACAGCACTCGTTATTTGGTTAGTGCCCAAAGGCTCACGACTGCTTGCTATTCAATGCGGGCACAACAATTATACTCAGCAGTTGACAAACAGACGGGGCTAAAACTGTACAGAAGGGTAAGTCTGCTATACACAGCACTCGTTATTTGGTTAGTGCCCAAAGGCTCACGACTGCTTGCTATTCAATGCGGGCACAACAATTATACTCAGCAGTTGACAAACAGACGGGGCTAAAACTGTAGAGAAGGGTAAGTCTGCTATACACAGCACTCGTTATTTGGTTAGTGCCCAAAGGCTCACGACTGCTTGCTATTCAATGCGGGCACAACAATTATACTCAGCAGTTGACAAACAGACGGGGCTAAAACTGTACAGAAGGGTAAGTCTGCTATACACAGCACTCGTTATTTGGTTAGTGCCCAAAGGCTCACGACTGCTTGCTATTCAATGCGGGCACAACAATTATACTCAGCAGTTGACAAACAGACGGGGCTAAAACTGTAGAGAAGGGTAAGTCTGCTATACACAGCACTCGTTATTTGGTTAGTGCCCAAAGGCTCACGACTGCTTGCTATTCAATGCGGGCACAACAATTATACTCAGCAGTTGACAAACAGACGGGGCTAAAACTGTAGAGAAGGGTAAGTCTGCTATACACAGCACTCGTTATTTGGTTAGTGCCCAAAGGCTCACGACTGCTTGCTATTCAATGCGGGCACAACAATTATACTCAGCAGTTGACAAACAGACGGGGCTAAAACTGTACAGAAGGGTAAGTCTGCTATACACAGCACTCGTTATTTGGTTAGTGCCCAAAGGCTCACGACTGCTTGCTATTCAATGCGGGCACAACAATTATACTCAGCAGTTGACAAACAGACGGGGCTAAAACTGTACAGAAGGGTAAGTCTGCTATACACAGCACTCGTTATTTGGTTAGTGCCCAAAGGCTCACGACTGCTTGCTATTCAATGCGGGCACAACAATTATACTCAGCAGTTGACAAACAGACGGGGCTAAAACTGTAGAGAAGGGTAAGTCTGCTATACACAGCACTCGTTATTTGGTTAGTGCCCAAAGGCTCACGACTGCTTGCTATTCAATGCGGGCACAACAATTATACTCAGCAGTTGACAAACAGACGGGGCTAAAACTGTACAGAAGGGTAAGTCTGCTATACACAGCACTCGTTATTTGGTTAGTGCCCAAAGGCTCACGACTGCTTGCTATTCAATGCGGGCACAACAATTATACTCAGCAGTTGACAAACAGACGGGGCTGAAACTGTACAGAAGGGTAAGTCTGCTATACACAGCACTCGTTATTTGGTTAGTGCCCAAAGGCTCACGACTGCTTGCTATTCAATGCGGGCACAACAATTATACTCAGCAGTTGACAAACAGACGGGGCTGAAACTGTACAGAAGGGTAAGTCTGCTATACACAGCACTCGTTATTTGGTTAGTGCCCAAAGGCTCACGACTGCTTGCTATTCAATGCGGGCACAACAATTATACTCAGCAGTTGACAAACAGACGGGGCTGAAACTGTACAGAAGGGTAAGTCTGCTATACACAGCACTCGTTATTTGGTTAGTGCCCAAAGGCTCACGACTGCTTGCTATTCAATGCGGGCACAACAATTATACTCAGCAGTTGACAAACAGACGGGGCTGAAACTGTACAGAAGGGTAAGTCTGCTATACACAGCACTCGTTATTTGGTTAGTGCCCAAAGGCTCACGACTGCTTGCTATTCAATGCGGGCACAACAATTATACTCAGCAGTTGACAAACAGACGGGGCTGAAACTGTACAGAAGGGTAAGTCTGCTATACACAGCACTCGTTATTTGGTTAGTGCCCAAAGGCTCACGACTGCTTGCTATTCAATGCGGGCACAACAATTATACTCAGCAGTTGACAAACAGACGGGGCTGAAACTGTACAGAAGGGTAAGTCTGCTATACACAGCACTCGTTATTTGGTTAGTGCCCAAAGGCTCACGACTGCTTGCTATTCAATGCGGGCACAACAATTATACTCAGCAGTTGACAAACAGACGGGGCTGAAACTGTACAGAAGGGTAAGTCTGCTATACACAGCACTCGTTATTTGGTTAGTGCCCAAAGGCTCACGACTGCTTGCTATTCAATGCGGGCACAACAATTTTATAGCTAGGTAACCGACTTGACTCACACAATCACGTAATGTTTCGCGGCATCGTTAAGGTGTGTCTTTTTAGTTCTCCACGCCAATCTCTAATTACATTTGTATTACTAAATAATATGTTGCAGGTTACTTTAATTTGAATCATAGAACATGAAAGTCAATTAATAATTTGCATTAGTTCGTCTAAAAGATCAAATTATGATAAGGTAGGGCCTATACTTCAAAATATTGTTCTTGTTGTGCTTCTGATTAGTGATTAGGCAGGATTCGTGAAGATAAAAACTGCAACCTTAAAAAAGCGATTTCCTTGCCAATAACGATGAATGTATGTAACGCACATAGTCTAGCGAACGTATTATTTAAGCATTTAATTACTTTTTGTGAACAGCTTGCGTAATTCAATGTCATTCTTTGTTACTTGATCTTTTGCTCGTTTTATTAAATTAATTAGTACTTACTTACATACATGATCAGTGGAAATCAGTTATAATGAAATCATTAAACGGTTTTCATACGTCCGTCTTGCAAACACATTTCCCTTTTGAATGTTGTTGAACTTACCGCTAGCGGGGTCTGATCAACAGTGATAACTTGATAAGACATAGCACCGTTCACTATCAGGCATAACGTGTAAGGAGTAAGTCGTAAAGCGTAGTGTTTTCTATTGTCAAGTATGTGTTTCATGGCGTTCATTCACAACGCCCCCTAACTAGGAATCCAAGTCATAACGAATTACACAACATCCATTGATACGACAAGACTCTCTCGACGAGCTAATCAAGTTATATGAGCCAACAGGAAGCTTATTAGCGCAGTTAAAAATGGGTGGAAAGACGTAGTTTATTGTGAACGACTTATATTTCTAATGCGTTACGTCTTACACCCTACGATTTACTTCTTACGCCTAATTACTAATTATTGGGAATGATTGTTGATGGGCGCAATATAAGTGGGGACACGTTGGAACTAAACTATTTTTCCCCTAATCTTCGAAAGGAAATGTTATCATTTTTTTATTTTTGAAATGTGTTTTACAGTTTGTGGATGCCCAAATTTAGGGTTCAAGGTTGATTACTACAAACAAAGTCAACATAAAAAACAAATAACAACGTGACATCCAAAAAGTAAAAACTTTGAACGGCAGTAACTTATATCGTCTTCCTAAAAACAATGTTTTAACAATCGATATCCATGCAATCTATATTGGTCACTTTTTTGTTGTAACTTTTCTGCTCACAACTTGTCTAGGCTGGTTTGATATTTCTCGTTATCTAGACTTGCGAGTAAAGTACAATGTGTAGACTGTAGAGTAATAATGCTACAATCACTACCAAAGCACTTCTCTCTCGGTGTACTCTACTTCAAAGGGAACAAATTAATAAGTTATAAAGATAAAATCTGTTAACCTAAAAAGTTTTTAATTTAATAACAATATAATGAAAACCCGACTTACAAGCGCAAGCAACTCTGTCATGAGAAGTCGTGTTTTCGTTGATAGTATACGGCACTTATTTAATATTTTCACCAGATAAAACGAAAATATAGACTGGCGCCCCGAGTGCATTTCAAATATTGGAACTAATGCGTACGCAAAATGACAATTAAATTGTTTTAGGCCAAATTAAATGAAATGCTGTGTGATGTCATCGTGAGGTCCAACGCTGTTTATGAATGCGTTAATTACACACCTACTTAAAAAATACGTTTACTGTTTTCAAGCTCTAGACAGAATCCGTTGATATTTCAAACCAATTCCCAAAGATAAATCGTAAGAAACATAAAAACTCTCGTTTGAATGTGATTGGTCACCTCATAGTGATATCATGCCCTATTGTTCTCACCATAGTGACGTGTGGGAATTCCAGCTATACATAAATATCTATTTAATTTTATATACAATTTCTTAAATTGTAAATGTATATTTGTATGCAGTACGAAGTCTTTAATTTAGTAAAATACTTAATCATAACAAATTTATAAAGAAGTTTAGCATATTTTATTTGTGTTGCAAAAATACTTATTGACATGTATTATAGTGTAATTTAATAGTGCAACGCATGTTACGAGTCGATGAATAGCTTAATCTAAGTTGCAGGCCTGATTTCGTACAGCATTAAATTTGGTTTCACTCTAATGTTTTCGGGGGAAAATTGAATCAACTGTACTTCTATAATATGAATGAGTGTGATGGCAGTATGCCAATAGTGTCGGCTGTAGTAGTTTAAGCTTTTCTTGACCGCAAATCGAATTTGGGTTCCTCCGACTTACGACTACCATTTACTTTGATGTCAACAATAACAACAAAATATGTGGGTTTAAGATTAACAGTCTCTTAGTCTTATGTACCCAGTTTAGCTCATATGGTGAGTGCATCGCTAAGTAAAATTAAGAACGATGGGTACGTTTACGTCAAAAACCCAGGCAAATTGTCATGTTTTAATTATATCTCAGAATGTACCTCGAAATAAAAAATCTGAGTAATAAGCGGCCTGTCGTTTGGTAAGCCCTACAAACTGAAAGATAAATGTATTTAACAATATAATCAGTATGACTGTGATTTTTATTTCATTACATTATTAACTAATTAGGTATCACAGTCATACTGATTATAATGTAAAATACATTTATCATTCAGTTTGTAGAGCTTACCAAACCACAGCCCGCTTATTACTCAGATTTCCGATTTCGAGGTGCATTCTTGAGATACTAGGAAAACGCTCCGCGTTGCCAGCAGCCAGATAAGCGATTTTTTTCAATAAATCAAAAACATCATTTGCACATCATATTACTCTTACAAAAAAGGGCTACGTTTATAATAAACATATCATATTTTTACAAGATGGCGGTTTAAGTTACAACCTTAGAACTTGTGTACATTATTTCTCGATATGTTGCTAATAATTGCACGAAATATCATTTAAATCTGTTAAGATAAATTGAAATCCTTCAAGATGATTTTTTTTTTATTTTTATTTATTCTCAAAGTTTCAAATACAGCAATTCAACCATGCTCTTCTCAGTTGGCTCTAATTCATAAACTATCATTCCTATCTGTGTATAAGAAATTGCCTAATGTAGATACAGACTATATCTAAAACGTAATATTGTTACATCATACAATTACTACATTTAAACCATAATAATACCTTTTTTAAATTGTCGACAAAGTTCGTCGTTAACTTTTGTATGTTTGCCGTAAAAGTCATCAAACATACCAAGCCATTGTTGCCATTTGATGACAGCTATTAAAATTCCAAATACACAGTGAGAACAACCTGAGTGTGATGATATTTTTGGTGCATACTATGTGCATCTAACTTGAATGATCCGCAAATGCGAATCATATCGGTGGAACACTGTACAAATGAATAAAATAATTGCCATACATAATCAATTTTTTTTTTAACATGGCGATTAAAGTTACGATTTTGAAACTAATGTCAAGTGTTAGTATACTGTCGACGTGGATCTATATGTAAAAACGCATTAAAATCCGTGTGTATATTTTAATATAATTAAATAAATAAGCACATTTTGTTTTCAGTAATTAATTTGTTGTGGGTTGACATCTTGCCGAATTTTGCTGGTTATGCTACCAGCATCGAGTTTCGTAGTCGCGAGTGTTGACCGAAAATTTTAGCCAAATACGTCAAGCAGTTTGACCTGTGCGCGACGAACAAAATTTAGCGTACATACACACACACACACACACACACACACACACACACACACACACACACACACACACACACACACACACACACACACACACACATACATACACACACACACACACACACACACACACACACACACACACACACACACACACACACACACACACACACACACACACACACACACACATACCACACACACACACACCAATAATAACACACACACACACACACACACACACACACACACACACACACACACACACCCTCACACACACACACACACACACACACACACACACACACACACACACACACACATACACACACACACACACATATACACATACTCACGTACACACACAAAGACTACTTGAAATTTACTGGTATGCATTAACAATGAAAGTGCACAGTGAATACCGTCAAACTAAACACTACTTTAAATGAATTGAACTCGAATTCACTTAAATCCTAAATAGCTGTTTAAATTAGATTGGTGTCCAATTTGCGAGAAACATAAGCATTTAACTGAGAAACGGCAATTAATTTACACTCTGGTATATTTCGAGATAAATCTCTTAAGGGTAACTTCGGTAAGAGACTTAAGGCGTGAGTCGTTCTCCAAAGACTTAAAATTCTAACCCCCTGAATTGAAGATTAAACGCCGTGTACCCAGTCGTTGGACGGAATGGGTTTAGGAGAAGAAAGAATTCATCATCTAGTGAGAATTCTTCCCCTTGGAAAATGTAATTTTAGGAACCAAGCGCGAGAGCGTCCTTCGGTGTGGTGCTTCCTGTGGCAATGAAAAGAGTTTTGGAGTAACGTAAAACATTTTATCGCGGATTTTTAAGGCAGTCAATTACTTGCTTGGTAAATTTCTATTTAAGGGATAAATTGCTTATTCATATATCATGCATGCTCCATCGAAAATATGTTCTATTGTAAAAATAAAGTACACTATGAAATTTCAAATGGAGTTGTGGACAGTTATGTGAAAACAATATAGTAAGTAGAAACCCATCTCTTACCAGTTCAAGTTCGCTATAGTTGACCAAGTTTCAGAAATCTTAGATCGATTCGCATCTAATATATATTTGAATACGGGAAATTACAGGCCTTACAACAAAGTGTAATGGCCATGGTACATTCATGTATTATTTATTTTACGACGGTGCAACAGTTAGGTAATGGGCCTTTATTCAAAACACATGAATATAAGATGAAACTTGGCACGCCTATCCACTATTTCCATACCAAAGTTTGGTAGGCCTACATTCAAAGCACATGAATATAAGATGAAACTTGGCACGCCTATCCTCTATTTCCATACCAAAGTTTGGTAGACCTACATTCAAAGCAAAAGAATATTAGATGAAACTAGGCACGCCTATCCTCTATTTCCATACCAAAGTTTGGTAGGCCTACATATAAAGCACATGAATATAAGATGAAACTTGGCACGCCTATCCTCTATTTCCATACCAAAGTTTGGTAGACCTACATTCAAAGCACATGAATATTAGATGAAACTTGGCACGCCTTCCATACCAAAGTTTGGTAGGCCTACATTCAAAACACATAAATATTAGATGAAACTTGGCACGCCTATCCTGTATTCCTATACCAAAGTTTGGTAGACCTACATTCAAAACACATAAATATTAGAAGAACCTTGGCCCGCCTATCCTCTATTCCCATACCAAAGTTTGGTAGGCCTACATTCAAAGCAAAAGAATATTAGATGAAACTAGGCACGCCTATCCTCTATTTCCATACCAAAGTTTGGTAGACCTACATTCCAAGCACATGAATATTAGGTGAAACTGGACACGCCTATCCTCTATTTCCATACCAAAGTTTGGTAAGCATATATTTAAAATAACTGAGATCAACCAAATGGCATGAGCCATCTCTTATCATAAGGACATTGGGTTCCCAATGATTAGGGTTATCTTACTCAAGAAGAGCACGCTTGCATAATATACTTAACATCTCCATTTAAGGTGAATCTACCCCCCCTGAAAAAACACTTTTGCTAGGAATAACTTGTAAATGTGAATGTGTGACGTCTGAAGTGTACCCCTCCTCCCCCCCACTACCACAACTCCAACCGACCTCTGCGTGCTTCGTTCTGATTTCAGTCGAGCGCAGGCTCTTGCCAAAGCAAGGTCACACCCGGGGAGGCGCCGCTCCGCTTACTTGGTGTCATGTTTTCCTCCAATACTGGGATTGAATCTGTACATTTGCGTTCTTAACTACTGTTGAGCGGTGCTAGGACACAAGGAGACAATTTCTTTGCGCAAATTACCTGTCTAGAGTCTAGACCCGTGAAGTAGTTACGGCTGGACTGCGACACGAGTAAACTGGTGCGCTTTACATCCGTGTTCGTATTTCACCAACATTCGAAAAGTTTTTTACGTAGGCTTGAGACTGCAAGCATTTTGGGAAGATAAGGGTCGAGCGCATGATATGCACTTTATTTCTTGTAAGTGACTCTTTTCATAATTAAGTTATAGAACAGTAAAAACAGCATATACTCAAGTGCCGTTTCACCGGGACACGAAAAAATTCATTAAAAAAAACTGGTCACATAATTGTGTTTTAAAGTTGTATACCATCATTCTTAAGATAGCAACCTACAGCATACTACATTTTCGTGTACTTGACAAATATGGTCTAGAAGTGTTATTACATTAACGTAAAGACTTTTGAAGCCATCGGTACACGTAAACAATAAGAGTGTAATTTTGTTTAAATCACTTTTTGCAGACATAATATCAATATTTATCAACCTTTATCAAAAAATCGTAATTTAAAAAAATTAAGTTACCTAGATACCTTCACCTTAATAGAGCTCCATTGTCGGATTCCGATTTTACAACTAAACAATATGCATGGCCGAATCTCTCTTCATACATTTGATTTTTAATTTTCGAATAACATTTAGGAATCAGTTTTTAAATATTGAACTTCTTAGAAGACCCTTTCCGGAAACGAACCAGAGAAATACGCAATAAAATCCTCTCTGCTCCGTGAAATAAATTATGTACAACAAAACCTTATTTATCGAGAGCCTTTATCAAGTCGGGTTTAACTTTAAAATATTGATCGACAAAAATCATCTTTCGGCAAGTTAGCTTCGAGCTAGGGTAATATACTAGCAACACCGCCAGTAACTGGTTTCGTCGATCCGTAAGCAGTGGCTCCCAAGTATCAATCAGCTCTAGACTGAACCATAGCTTTAAACAAGACTGAATTACAACTTGTAGTTTATTAATTCTGCAGAACCTGTCGAAGGAGGGTAGGCCAGGCTATCTACGATATTCTATGAATATATCTATTTTAACCCTTTGGTTCCCGTCCCCAATTAGCCTGTATAGTGTCAGGATGATATAGCCAATGGACTGGTTTGCGTACAATAGGCACTGATGATATGAACTGATGAGGTCGTTCTACATTCTTATCTATGATTAATTTTAGTATTAGTCTCGAGTAATGTAACAGACATAAAAGAACAAACATGTGTTTATAAATCATCATCTCACAATATTATGGAGAGAAAATGGAATTTCCATTCCATTCATTGTGTAGTTGTTGTGCACTGCTTTCGGGGGAAAAAACAGGAGGGGGCCTTGTAAAATCTCAATTTTATATGAAAAATATTATCTTCGTCGTTTCCATTTCATGCATAACGATTTTGCTAGATATGTTTATACTTCTACTTATAAATCATGAACAACTTCAAGCGATGATTTAGGGTGTTCATGTGTGCTGCGATTTGCCACAAAGCTTTTTTTCAAATAAACATGGTGATATTCGACTTCTGTGCAGCTAAGTCTTCTTATGTGGTGTATCTAAACGAGTCACGTCCCATATAGACAACCCGGAAACGAGTCTGTATCCTCTGTAACGAGATTTCCACAGTTGTATAGAAGTTCTTCACTGGAAACAAGGCCACAAAAAAGGGTAATTGATTGATTGATTGATTAATGTGTTACTTATACGAATAATTTCTACTGAAGCCATTCTCATACCTCATGTAGCTTCTACATGATTTACATGTATATACAACTCATAATATGTAGCAACATTAGTATGGACTTAACTGAGGACAATCGACATTAATTTTATACCTTCTGCATGGGAGTCCGGAAGGAGGGAAAAGGGGGGAGCAATGAGGCTCAATTGCAGCCCCCCCCCCCCCTCCCTTACCTTCTGCATTTTAGGAAAAAGTCAATTTTTTCCGACTAACACAAATAGCAATAAAATTCATTCCTAACCTAATTTTACGTTGCAAAATCGGTTAAAACGTGTCTAAAATCGAAATTATTCCCTGCGGTACTAACTGGGAAGCCAGCTAACTGGGCAACCACAGACTACTTACCCTAATATGGACAATGTTGGTTCGTCTTACCTCCCTCCTGTCGCCGCCTATTACTTTGTGTAGCTATATTTTATGTCTGTGGTATCGACGTTTGTTTATCCAGCCTCGCATGGAGAGCAGCATTGGTCTTTCATTGCTTAATCTCGATTATTACTATCTGACAACTTGGTGGGAATAACCGACGCTGTACCTTATACGATCCGGTGTTTTAGAGTGAAGAGGCGATAGGCATGTTTGTAAAAAGACATTTACGGTGTGACTAGTGACTAACCGCAAGTGCTACAAGGTAAAGTTGCTCAAATGTTTTGAAGTACCCAACACATATTTTATTTAGGTCCTTTCTTGTAATCCAGAAAGATGAAAACTTACTGCATTAATTATTAGAAGGAATGTTCTCAAAAAATAAATACAAATTTTGTTAAAAGAAAAACGTAAGTTTTCCCGGTTCACTAACCGCACCCGAGTTTACGTACCTTGTAAGTTGTTGGCCTCTATATTAAAATAAATAATAAACTGTTTTAATACTCGTTATTTTATTAGCGTTTACTATGAACGTAACTCAGCAAAACAAATCCAGAAACAAGAATCGAACCGATGTTTTTTGTAATAAACCTTGTGGTGTTGTCACTGGTCATCTGACCAAGACCGGTGGAGGGGAGGGGTAGCTTCCCTCCAACAATGCACCCCAGGACGAGGCGGCCAGTCGGGAGGTAGCCACCCTCCTACGCGGTCGTGAGTGGCGGGAAACGGTACACGTGTGTTGATTTCAACTGCACCACAGAATTGTTTCTACCTCTTTTCCTTGCCTGTTACATTACATCTGGCGCCCAACGAGAGAAAAAAAAACAGTCTTGAGTCCGTGTCTCCCGTCGTATCGTGTACCGTTTTTCTTATTCGTTCGTGTATCGCGTATAACTGTGGTGTCTGTATCGTGTAAAACTGTGTCTGTATCGTGTAAAACTGTGTTTGTTTCGTGTAAAACTGTGTTTAAATCGTGTAAAACTGTGTGTGTATCGTGTATGCGTATAAACAAAAACATTATCGTGCTTCGTGTAGCTTTGTGTGCGCGAGTGAAGTACTAGTTCATGGACGTATATGGTAGTGACGCGCTCTGGTCGCGATACGGTCTGCGCCATCATGACCACCAATGAGGACATAGTCAAACTTCTCCAGGGCTTACGCGCCGACTTGAAGGAGAAGGAGTGCGACGGATTGACGACGTCTGTGGCAACTATCCAGACGTCAGTCGGATCACTGGAGGAGAGGGTGCGCGCGCTAGAAGTTCGGACGCCACCAGATTTGGCGGGAAACACAGTTCCCGCGTCACCTACCGAATCCATGGCTGAACGCGCAACGGCCTGGGGGGCCAATTTCCGACCTCAATCGCAGTTGCCAACATTTGACGGCTACGGGGGTCGAACACACCCGGTAGTCTTTATTACCGAACTCGAGTCATACTCGGCGATGGCACGAGTCCCTCCCAGCTATCAAGTTTATATGGCCACAAACCAGCTCCGCGGGCCCGCAAAACGATGGGGGGAAGTCTTCTCCGACAGGTTCAAGTAATTTGAAGACTTCAAACGCTCATTCCTCAACGAATTCTGGGGGGCGGCGCAACAGCGCTCGGTGCGGTATGAAATATACCACGGGAAGTGCCCACCCGCTTTCGAATCGCAAATGGCAGAGTATTTCTTACTCGTTCTGTCAAAGGCACGCCATTTGCGACCGGCCCTAATAGATGACGACATCATGGACGCCGTGGCTGACCACTTTCGCCCGGAGGTCACAGCCACACTTCTAGCCGCCCGGTCAACGACAGTCGATGACACGTTGAGCCTACTTCGTCGACTAGACGAAACATACAAGCGACGACCGAATGTCAACGACGACCGACCGAGAACTGACAGCTTCCCCAAACCAAACAACAGGGAACATACACCAAACTGGCGACAACAGGCAGTTGGGGAGGGACACCGTCCGACGGGCGTCACAGGTACGCGCAGCAGCGGCGCCCAGTAACGAACTGACGCCAACCGACAACGAGACTCCATACCCTCATACAACCGACAAGTTCGCGCCATCGCGACAATCGACGACGAGTCAGGCGCGGCGATGCATGACGACGCGGGACTGGAACCTGTGGTACAAGACGTCCACGTACAACACATCTCCAAACTGGACGACACGGACCTGTTATCGGAGTCTGAGCCCGATATCTCTGTCAATAAGGCCCCTGAAGTGTACGGCACGTTTAATGGAGTTGTGGATTCCATGGTTTTAATTGATTCCGGCAGCGACATTTCATGTGTCTCGGAAGCATTTTACCTGGAACTATTACAAACAGGCAGGCAGGTTCCAACGCTTCCGGTACCTCAACTTAAAATTCATTGTGCGATAGGGTCCGATACTAACAACGCAACAAAACAAATTCTGACATTTGTGAAACTTTACACACGGGCATTGACAAAACGGCGGCATTTCAAAGTATTGTTGAGATAACTCTTCTTAACCCTACTATCAGACAGGGTCATATTTGCCTCCGAATCATACAGGAAAGCCTGGGAAGGAGTTAAACCAGGGGTAATTTTAACATGGGGTTAGCGAGAGTTAAGGAGAGTTAAAGAAATGTAAAGGAATGAGGCCCCTGGACGCCAGCATCGATAAGAATGCTGTGGCACCCCTTTAGTTTTGTTATGGCAGGATTAACTAAATCCGTGATACAACATTCCATAGCGGCAAGTCAGAAGACTCTTAGGTTGGAATTCATAGTTCTTCCTTCCTACACCTAGGGGCACCCATTGTTGCTATGGATTTGTTTTTTTTATGGGAAATAACATGGAAACAACTGTTACCTTGGTAACAATGGGCGCCCCTAGGTGTAGGGGCCGACTATGAATTCCAACCTTATAAGTAAGAACGCTAATGCCGGTGCTGCTCATCTTAAATTAAACACATCAGGACAAACGCACGCTGATGGAGCAAACGTATAATTTCTGAAATATCAGATATCTTACACGACAATAGAGTAGAATAATAAGGAACGCATTCTATTTGCAACAGAAACGACAACGAAATCTGTGATTTTGTAAGGACACATTACTCCATAAATTCGTATTCTCAACCAGTCAAGCACAGTATTTTAACTATTCGGCATACTAATACAAAAGTTGCAGCGAGCAAATGTATTGTTTTTATCTGACATTTTGTTCTTTATACCAACTATAGATGTATTATGATTTGCGTATTTGACATAAACATCAAATGGATCTGACCTCCTGTCATTGTTTGCGTAATGAATCAAATTCTCAAATTTATGAACCAGATTATTTAGTGATATGCTACCACTGACAAACTATTGTCTAGGATATACACAGTTGTAATTATTTACGTCTTGGACAGTTCTTGCGCATTATAAATTATGTAATATCACATCATGTGTAATAATAAATTCATTGCATGTTTGAAAGCCATTCCACATATTATATTTCAGGGGCCGGATTCACAAGAGGTCTTAACTTAGGCCTGGCCTAACTTTAGGACCACTACGCCATTGGCTGATACGAACCTACACATAGCCTCGACCAGACGTTGCTTAGAAACCCTAGTAAATAACAAACCCTTGAGAAAAATGTTTAGGCCCGGTATGAGTTGGTCTTATCTTTCTTCAAAGATGGTGGCAATACTTCTATGACTTTGAAGTGTGAACATAAACAAATATCGTTAACTTACCTTGACATACACATTTCTCTGTTTTTAGATTGTGGAGGTATAAGAAAACCAAACACTAAACTTTAAAACACCGCCTTGCAATATTTTTAGTTTACTGTGATTTCCACGAAAGTAGCTATCAATTGGGCCGTGTAGTAGGCCTATCATGGATTTATAATAGCACATACAGTACAGCAGGACTTAGGACCGGTCCTAAGTTAAGACATCTTGTGAATCCGGCCCCAGGTGTTTCTACAATAAAAACCACAATACCCATGTAAGTGTTCTCACGGCCAGGGTAAACCTTGTTAAAGCGCGAGGCGGGAAGTTATTAGCCTATACTCTCCATTAGGTCTAACACAGCGGTCATAACTCACAGCCAGGGTTAACCTTGTTACAGCGCAAGAGGGGAAGTTATTAGCCTACTCTCCATTAGGTCTAACGCAGCGGTCATAACTGTGTTCTCACAGCCAGGGTTAAACTTGTTACAGCGCAAGGCGGGAAGTTATTAGCCCACTCTCCGTTAGGTCTTACGCAGCGGTCATAACAGTGTTCTCACAGCCAGGGTTAAACTTGTTACAGCGCAAGGCGGGAAGTTATTAGCCCACTCTCCGTTAGGTCTTACGCAGCGGTCATCACAGTGTTCTCACAGCCAGGGTTAACCTTGTTACAGCGCGAGGCGGGAAGTTATTAGCCCACTCTCCGTTAGGTCTTACGCAGCGGTCATAACAGTGTTCTCACGACCAGGGTTAACCTTGTTACAGCGCGAGGCGGGAAGTTATTAGCCCACTCTCCGTTAGGTCTTACGCAGCGGTCATAACAGTGTTCTCACGACCAGGGTTAACCTTGTTACAGCGCGAGGCGGGAGGTTATTAGCCCACTGTCCGTTAGGTCTTACGCAGCGGTCATAACAGTGTTCTCACAGCCAGGGTAAACCTTGTTACAGCGCGAGGCAGGAAGTTATTAGCCTACTCTCCATTAGGTCTAACGCAGCGGTCATAACAATGTTCTAACGGCCAGGGTTAACCTTGTTACAGCACGAGGCGGGAAGTTATTAGCCTACTCTCCATTAGGTCTCACGCAGCGGTCATAACAGTGTTCTCACAGCCAGGGTTAACCTTGTTGCAGCGCGAGGCGGGAAGTTATTAGCCTATACTCTCCATAAGGTCTAACGGGGCGGGAAGTTATTAGCCTACTCTCCGTTAGGTCTAACGCAGCGGTCACCACGTCAACGGTCAACGTTCCAGTAACAAGGTGACTTTGTTTGAAAGTAGAATAATGGGGTTGATAAAACCAATTAGTATAATCTCTTTGAAAGTGACTACACTGAAATCATCTTGACGTAACCTTAATTACGACTAGGGTTGGTAATAATACGCCATGAAAACTGGTGAAGGCAAAAACGCAAAGCACGTATGCGGTTCAATTCAAACGGGTCGACGTAACAAAGCGTACGCAGGGTATCTAAGGCAAGCAATTTTGATTAATATATTGTATTAAGCTTTACGTTGTGTGCATATTTAATATTTCTCCTCTCGGATCAATTTCTACTAAGGCAGCATTTGTAAATGAATACGTGAAATGGTTAACATTCAAGCACGTGTAGAGCGCGCAACGATATTTCAGCTCGGGGTTTGTGATGCGGATGCTTTAATTTTACAATACCGCTTAAAGCCAGCTAAGTATTTGAATGTGTGGAACTTATTCAAAATTATCTACACTGGAACAAGATACCAAATTAAATTGTCTTAGTCAAAGAGATGTATAAACCATAAAAGATATTTTATGTTTAAGAATAATGTGATAGATAGTCTGGTTACACGAAATCAAAGTATCGGTTAAAACCTTTATGTCCAAGATTCGATAATTCGTATACATATATATATATCTACTCGATATAAAATGTCGTTTTTGCTTCTCATAATATAAACGTTTAAGGCTATTCCTCCCCTTCGCACACAGTCTTGAAACATTTTTTTTACAGGCTAAAACAACAAAATATTTTTACCCGTGTCACCCCGAGTATTACCAAAATAAAAAAGAAAAAAATTTGTTGTTTCTACGCGTACCGGCCGTATACACTTCCAACTTTACGGTGCTTGCTCCACGGTTACAAAATACTAAATGTGACGTTTTAAATATTTTTCTCGATTTGAAATACTTATGAAATAATGACTTTGAAATTACATGGCTGTAGCATAAACAGGGACTAAACTACAACAATTTTTGTGTACCGATAAATAAACGAGTACAAATTGGAAATAATTTGATTAACAATGATTGCGGAAATAACTGAAACCCATGCCTCAAACTTCTTAGTCATTGTAAGGCATCCTTTACGAATAATTGTGAATTGACTTGATGCCTCCAGCACTGTTACTCATCAAAACGTCAGAGAGCGAAAAAGTACGTAATTAGTTGACGCAAGCGGTGCGAGCGAGCCGACCTTGCTCCCACAGTGTCTGTAACTCGACTGCCCTGTAACTCGGCTGCCTGCTGATACCTCGGCTCGGCGGGGTGGGGGGATGTTGGTTTGGTCACATTGCGTCATATATCAACAGCTGATAATGATTAAACAGTGTGCATATTTGAAAGCGGGCTGGAGGGGCCCAATTTGTCTTAATTGTTTAATGTTGCGTTATATGTGGGAACAAACTTAAAATAAAGACATAAATAAATCACATTTAGAGTCTACCCACTCAGTAACTAAACTGATTTGCAGTGGGGGACTTTAATTTAAAGTGACTAAACCCACCCTGTAGGCTTCGAACACCATCGAAAAGTGAGCGATAACCAATCAAAGATCGATATTTCAAATACGAAACATATGAATCAGTGATTGGACAGTGCGAACACCTGCGGATAAATGCCAGAATCAACAAGGCCGATTCAGTACAACTGAATTTATTGAGTGCTTTGTTGCTAGGACGGCTCCAAAGTCACCGTTTACTAATTCCTAAGCCAAGAAGTTATGGAATTGAATCCACATGAGAAGTTAAAAAACTTCTGCCTGAAGCGGGATTTGAACCCAAGACCTTCTGCCTTGGAAGCAGGAATGCTAACCACTGGATGCTAAGTATGTCTTGGAAGCAGGGATGCTAACCACTGGATGCTTAGTATGTCTTGGAAGCAGGGATGCTAACCACTGGATGCTAAGTATGTCTTGGAAGCAGGGATGCTAACCACTGGTAGCTAAGTATGTCTTGGAAGCAGGGATGCTAACCACTGGATGCTAAGTATGTTTTATTGTAATCGTGAATTCGTATATTCGTACATTGTTCCTGTTGTGTGCACGATGTTTTTTTATCTTGTTTAAATCCCATGAAATACATTTAGAAACTTAAAACACATTTTTAATATTCCAGCATGTGCAGGGAGCGTAACGGTATTTCAGGAGTAAACATGTGATCCTCAATTGTCCATTCAAATTGACAATGTTGATGTATTAATCGGACATCATTAAACGTTTGCTACCAGAATTGCAAGTTTACCCGAAGAGGAACAGAGGAAGAGGAAAAAACCATACTACAACGAAGTATTTTGATAAATGACATGTTAAGTATGGGTTAATATAAGTCTAATACAAACAAGAAATTATGAAATTAATGGAATTAATCCCAAAATGCTTGAGGAATTACATAGCTCTTAATAGATATTTCTGCGATTAGACTCGAGTTGTGCTCATATGATAATTCATGGTCACGGGATCACAACTCAGCGCTTTACTAACACACCGGTGAACCCAACAGGCCGCTTGTTGAAATTAATTTTACTGTAAACACATCGTACGCTTACTGAACAATAAGAGAGGTTACGAAAGAATTCAAGCCTACCCTTGTAGGCGTAGGTATTTAGGTGTGGGTGGAGGTATTTACTATTTTGGTACCGTAACGTTTTTAAAATAATTTTTTTTTGTGAAGGTTGATAATTAATATTGATATTATGCCTGCAATAAGCGGTTTTAAAAAAATTATACTTTTATTTTTTACGTGTACCAGTAGCTTCAAACGTCTTTACGATAATGCTAGACCATATTTGTCAAGTACACGAAAATGTAGTATACTATAGGTTATTATCTTAGGAATTATGATTTATAATTTTAAAACACAATTATGTGCCCAGTTTTTTGTAATGGATTTTTTCGTGTCACGGTGAAAAGGCACTTGAATATATGCTGTTTTTACTATTCCATAACTTATTTACGAGAAGAGTCACTTACAAGAAATAAAGTGCTTATCATGCGCTCGACCTTTGTCTTCCCAAAATGCTTGCAGTCTCAAGACTACGTCAAAAACGTTTCGAATTTTGGTGCCATACGTACACGAATGTAAAGCTCATCAGTTTTCTCGCGTCGCAGTCCAGTCGTAACTACTTTACGGGTCTAGACAGGTAATTTGTGGAAAGAAATTGTCTCCTTGTGTCCTAGCACCGCTCTACGGTAGTAGAGAACGCAATTGTACAGAAGCAATCCAAGTATTGGAGGGAAACATGTCACCAAGTGAGCAGAGCGGCAGCATCGCGGGGCCGTGACCTTGCTCTATCAAGAGGTTCCGCTCGACTGAAATGAAAACGAAGCGCGCGGAGGTCGGTCGGAGATGTGGTAGTGGGGGGGAGGAGGGGTACACTTTCTACGTCACACATACACATTTACAAGTAGTTCGTAGCAAAAGTGTTTTTTTAAGGGGGGGGGAAGGGGGTAGAACCACCTTAATATGAAAGAACTGAAAGATTGATCGTTAACTGCTCATAGGACCAAGGCATGAGAGCAAAGTTAAACTTTTCGACAAAGATGGGATGGTCAACACCTAGTCAAAATGGAGCACATTTATTGGGCGATCAAGCAGGGAACCAAAGTTAAACTTACCGGCAAAGATGGCGAATTGAAAAAAACGTGTACTTTTGTTAAATACACTAGCTTGAAGTTAGTTTAAAATTGTAGTTCAAACCAAACATAGCCGTGTTTACTTCAACTTGGCATGTTTCAAAGTTTCCTAAATTAATCCTTAAAATTAAAGTTCTTTGTATTCCTTTAGATACGTTTTCTCTAAATCGTCCTCTCCGTCATAATAAGTTGAATACAAAATAAATACAAAAATAAAGTAAAAATAAAAAGGGGCATAGCGCCTCCTAGCACTTCGCGTTCTAACGGTATGTTGTAAGGCGACAAACTTAACTTAATAATTTTGGTTGGTTAAGTTAAAACTGTAGTGGCGACTTGTAGTAACTTAAGTGTACAAGTGCACTTTTAGGGGGGAAATTCATTAATTAATACATAATGAGTATTATTAATGAGGTATAATTTTTTTTTTTTTTTTTTTTTTAGATACGATGATGGGTAAAATGTGTAACGTTGATCCAGTTTGATAGCTCAGAAAGTGACGGGTCATGAGCTTATCTGACTCAATACTCCCGGCAAACATGAATTTAACGTTAATCTACCCCCCCCCCCCCCCCCCTGAAAAAACACCTTTTGCTAGGAATTACTTGTAAATGTGTATGAGTGACGTATGAAGTGTGACCCTCCTCCCCCCCACTACCACAACTCCGACCGACCTCCGCGCGCTTCGTTCTGATTTCAGTCGAGCGCTGGCTCTGGTCAAAGCAAGGTCACGCGCGGCAAGGCGCCGCTCCGCTTACTGTGTGCCAATACTTGGATTGCATCTGTACATTTGCGTTCTCAACTACTGTTGAGCGGTGCAAGGACACAAGGAGACAATTTCTTTGCGCAAATTACCTGTCTAGACCCGTAAAGTAGTTACGGCTGGACTGCGACACGAGTAAACTGGTGCGCTTTACATCCGTGTACGTAAATCACCAACACTCGAAAAGTTTTCTACATAGGCTTGAGACTGCAAGAGTTTTGGGAAGATAAGGGTCGAGCGCATGATATGCACTTTATTTCTTGTAAGTGAATCTTTTCATAATTAAGTTATGGAATAGTAAAAACAGCATATACTCAAGTGCGTGTCACCGGGACACGAAAAAATCCATTAAAAAAAACTGGTGACATAAATGTGTTTTAAATTTGTATACCATCATTCCTAAGATAGCAACCTATAGCATACTACATTTTCGTGTACTTGACAAATATGGTCTTGAGGTGTAATTACATGACCGTAAAGACTTTTGAAGATATTGGTACACGTAAAAAACAAAAGTGTAATTTTTTTAAAACCACTTTTTGCAAACATAATATGGATATTTATCAACCTTAAAAAAAAAACTTAATTTAAAAAAGTTAAGTCACCTAGATACCTTCACCTTAAGAACAAAAGCGAATAAAATACATTTTGGTTAGAACAATGCATTAATCGCGAGTTTTAATTGATTTTATTGTGTCCTTTAATTCAATAAGTGTAAAGAAAAGTTGAACCGTGTAATATGAGTATAATAGAGCTGATTTCTGATTCAATACCCATTAAATCTAACGTTTAATTTCATAGCCGTGAAGTGTTTGTAGTCGTATCCGTAACTTTCTCTACTAGAGACCCATCTGCTACATGTAATATGCTTTACTGAAATCAAGCTGCATTCAGAACCCCGTACATAAAAAAAGATGGCTCATCTAATGAGTGGATAAAGCAATGTGTTCAAAGGGCATCGAGGGTGGACGATATTTGGTCTAGTATCCTGGTTGATTCGATTGTAAATTCAGAGTGTAGCACTGTAGCTATAGAGAGAAGGAAATTGAGCTCTCGATCAGCTTTCTGGTATGATGTTACTCGGCATGTGTGTCTGATGCCAGTGATCAATCCGGCTGTCATCAGCCTTAGGCTCGTAACTCACAACTACCGGTCACTCCCCCCCCCCCCCCCTACTGCTCAACCATCTGATAGCAAACACAACTAGGACGACGATGAACCGACAGGTTACAAAGTGTTTTCTAAAATGGAAAGCAGGGTTTTCAAAATTACATTGTGAACATTCACGTATGTATACAGTTTGACATTTGGGTTACGCACATTCACAGCTTGACCCGCGTGAAACGTCCACACAATAGTGACATTTTGTTAACCACACATTTTCTTGAGTGACAAATCACAATTCCCTGTGTGACATTCAATTATGTTAGTATTGGTCAACTGGTAATTATGTGATTTGAAGTATTCGTGCACTTTCTTGCATGTTTTCTCTCAATTTTATCCTCTACTCTAAAATATATATAATAGCATGAATTTTCTTGCCATTTGATCAAAACAGTTTATGAACGACACGCCAGTTTGATTCATTGCAAGGTTTTGCAATACCGTTTTGTTTCTGCATAAAACATTTATCTTTACCGAAGATGGAAGTTTTACGCACCCACGTGACCTATATGAAACTGGTTGCGTCATTGAGAGTTTGAAATGTAGGAAAACGAGATTGTGAAGAAAACTAGCCTATTCTTTAAGGCCCACTAAACCCAAAAACACAAGTCGAGTCATTAGACGCTGACGCTTTTACGTAAGTCGAATGAAAAAGTACCACCGCTCAGCGAGGCTTCGTTCGCCCTACAGCGCAGGTTTCGTTTTTTCTGTGACTTAGTTTGATAGGGGTTCGATCGTGTGACTGATATCCTCATTAAAATTGAACGCGAGAAACAACATCTCACTTCCACATCTCATAACTCACTCAATTGTAGCCCGATTTCCAAATGAATTACATCGACGTAATCTGTAAACCATTGTGATTATTGTGAGTTGTTGTTCTTGTTGATTCTGAGATATGCGAGTTTTTTTCATGATGGAAACAAAACCTTGTAATCGCCCGCCCGCTATAGCATGCGTGCTTCCTCGCTACGCCCGGCTCATTGTGACAAACGGTTTTAAATAACACGTCGTAAGTAATTTGTTTGTGGGTACAGCTAAACTCTGTTTCCATGGTACGAAAGATGACAGTTTGATACAGAAATTGATACCAAATTCAATCGTTGTATTAAAATTAATTCGGTCGTTTGAAGCCTTATGCGTGGACTCGGTATAGCGCACCCTATTAGCAAGCGGGCGATTACAAGGTTTTGTTTCCATCATCGAAAAAACCTGGCATATGTCAGAATCGACAAGAACAACCACTCACAATAATCACAATGATTAACAGATTACGTCGATGTCACTCATTTAGAAATCGGGCTACAATTGAGTGAGTTACGAGACGTGGAAATGAGACGTTGTTTCTCGCGTTCAATTTTAATGGGGATATCGGCCACAGGATCGAACCCGTATCGATCACCGTCACAGACAAAACGAAACCCTCGCTGTAGGGCGAACGAAGCCTTGCTGAGCGGTGGGACTTTTCTATTCGACTTCCGTAAAAGCGTCAGCGTTTATTGACTCGTCATGTATGTTTGGGTTTAGTGGGTCTTTAACTGAGCACACAGACTAATCGTATATATGGCAACATTTTGGTATTAAAAATGGAACGACTTTAAACAATGAAGGACTGTATTTATTATGTATTGTTTACAGCGAGATAATCAATGTGTTATATTGTATGTTCTTGTGACTATACTTGGAATTGTCTATGTCTTACATTCGTCAGTAGGTATGTTTTCCCTATAGGAATACCTGTTAGAGGGTACACACTACACACCCGTTTTACATGATATGGCCCTCTTCAGGTGACTACTGGGTATGTTAGAGTGTTTAGATCGTTGGAAAGGAATGTCCGAGGACTGTTCGCATGACTTAATCCCAGAAGTCGTATTTAAAACTGATAAAAAACCTGGGCAAAAACATTCAGTCAGGGTTTCCGATGGCCGGAATCAAACCGTTGCCCTTCCTAATCAGTATCGTGTCTTACCGCACAGCAACGTCTATAGGTGACTGTACTTTAAAACTTCTCGTGTGGATGGCTATATGTTACATTATTAAACGCGATGCCCCACACTCACAATGTTATTCGTTGGAAACTTAGATCTCTCCCTGCAATGCAGAGACCAGGCAATAATGGGGTTTACGGAGCAAAGACTCCGTCAGGCAGCTACTTGTCATTAACAGTGCGCAGCGTTGGCACATTTACACCACGCAACGCTGGGGAAATTCTGCTATAAGATGTTGTTTACTTACTTCCACCCAAGGTCTACTGGATTTACTCCTAGCGGAGCAATTGCTTAGGAATAAGTAAACGGTGACTTTGGAGCCGTCCTAGCAACGAAGCACTCAATAAATTCAAAGTTGTTCTGAATCGGCCTTGTTGATTCTGGCATCCCTCCGCAGGTGTTCGCACTGTCCAATCACTGATTCATATGTTTCATATTTGAAAATATCGATCTTTGATTGGTTATCGCTCACTCGTCGATGGTGTTCGAAGCCTACAGGGTTGGTTTAGTCACTTTAAATTAAAGTCCCCCACTGCAAATCAGTTTAGTTACTGAGTGGGTAGACTCTAAATGTGAATTTATTTTTTTATTTATTTAACGTCATTGAATGAGATCCAAAATCGCCATTTTGTATCCAACTACAAAAATCGCATTTATATTTAAATAATCCTCACCAATAATGTGAACTTACGCGTAAAGTATTTACTTTGAAAATATATGTAGAATGTGAAGGCAAAATCTCATCACAGATTGTTATTTTGCCTTTTTGGCCCATAATTTGTTTTGACAGATCAATTCATTTGTTTTTCTGAATGATTATCCCATATGAATAACATGGGGTTTTTAACATTATGGAAATAGGTTAGATGACCTTACTTCGCGCGCGCTGCGCGCGCGCTACAAGCGATCTAGTGGACCTTGACTTCCACCGCAATTGATCTAGAGGGCCGTGATTATACTCTATCTAAGGGTCCTTGATAGTTATATTAAGGTGCATTTTTCACTGTTGTGAAGGTTTGTCATTGAAGATCTAGAGGGCCGTGGTTAGCTCTATCTAAGGATCCTTGATCAATAGCACAAGCCTCAATAGGGAAGTCTCATCCAAAATAAATATTCCTCAAAGTACCTAAAAATGGATGATCATTATCTAAAAATACGGGCGGTATAATTTTTATATCTGAGAAGCGTATATTTCCAATTCTATTAGCATTTTAAGTTTGAAATTTGGAACTTCTTGTTCCGTAATTGAAAAACGGCTCTTGACGTCATATGTCATGTAAACAACTGCCTCCTTGAAGTATTCTTAATAATATCAACGATATTAAGTTGGACATTTTACAATATCTAGGATGCAGTGACTTTACAACAATGCCTTTTATACCACTGTTTTCTTCAGAAAATATATTTTGATTCAGTATTTACCAAAACGTGTTTAAAATAATGCAATTGTTAACATATTGTTGTTAATTAATGTTGAGCAGTGTTCATTTACTAACTAGAAATAAACGTTGGTTCAGTTAAAGTCTTCTGAGAGCAATAATCTACTAAAGGGTAGGATTTCAGTACTATTTGTATGATATAAAATTATTGTTTACTGACATATGACGTCAGAACCTTTTAATCACGAGCAAGATGGCGCAGGTTCGTTTCTGAGCGTGTTTTGACAGCAATATCTTTAACTTGCTGTTAAAGCGATGTTAATGCACCTTTCGAGCCGAAACCAATTAGTTCCCGTTTATTTTAACTTATGAGGTAACCAGTA
Source organism: Isoperla grammatica (assembly GCA_945910005.1). NCBI lineage: Eukaryota > Metazoa > Arthropoda > Insecta > Plecoptera > Perlodidae > Isoperla > Isoperla grammatica. Next base: position 82,986,811 of record OX246737.1, read on the forward strand.
AGCAAATAAAAAAAAATGCGTGAGACTTCCTTATTGAGGTGGTTGTGACATCACAGGCGGACAAACATTGTGTTGCTAGGCAACTGCATCGTCGTATCTTTCTTTGATTGGTGCATATTCAATGTTTGTCCGAAACAAAACACGGCTTCACGGCTATTTTTAGAATTGAGTTTGTGCTATTCTAAAATAGGTCAATTCGAATTGTCGGCACAAGTCCAAACAGTGAGCGGTTCTTTCGCGTGTCAATTTTGTAATTGTGAAATGACACCTTCATTGATTTCGCATTCAAAATGATCCTTTCTGCCACGTTAGTTTCTAGATACCGTTCCACAGTAAAAGATACATTTACACACACACACGTCGGTCGAAACGTTGAATGTTTAAAAATAAACGTAAAAGATAGGTTTATCTGTACAAATCTTTTCTTATTATGTATTGCATATACATATATATGTGATCTCTTACATTTTGTTGGTTGCACACGTCGTCGAAACGTTGACATTTATTTTGTGAAAATAAACGTTGGATTGGGTTAACCGTTAAAAATGTTTACGTACTTTATTTATAAAAACATAAATCCACGGCCACGACAAAAGTATTTCTTGAAAAAATAATGATTTATATAAATACAAGCCTTACTGACTGACTGACTGACTTCATGTAGAAAGTACGTTGCTCTTATGACGAAGCTACCCATTAACAGGAAAGGATACCTTTATGTCAAAAAACCGCACACAATTTTCATTTTTCAATTATATCTCTAGAATGGACTTCGAAATCAAAAATCTGAATCAACAGGGCACTGTGGTTTGGTAAGCCCTACATATTGAATGCTCTTAGTTGGGTCTTACATTATATTTCATTTTATTCTGTATGGTTTATATATATTAATATTAAAACACTAAAGCTGTCGTGGCCAGGATTTATGTCGATAAAATTAAAATAATTGCGGGTTATTCCGCCACGTCCAACCTCCATATTGTGCCGACGTTTCAGGAACCTTATGGATCCTATCCTCAGGGCGTCACTCTCTCAACCTTGAGATATATATATATATAATTCATTTTATTACTAATTATCGATTAAATAATCAAAATAACTACGCTAATGGTTTAAATATTTCACTGTCAGTAGAACTTACCAAAACACAGTGCGCTGTTGATTTAGATTTTCGATTTTGTGTTGTAATCTTGAGATATAATTAAAAAATAAAACTTTTTTGCGACTTTTGCCGTAGAGGTACCCTTCGCTCTCAAGGAAAGATTTTTTAAAATTCTGTCCCCAAGGCTACGAAAAGGGGGGTTGATGTTGTTTTTCGGCATACTTATATCTCAACAACCGAAGATGTTACCGACGTGAAGATTGGTAATAGATTCTACATTCAGAATAACTAAACACGTTTGTTATCTTTTTTCGGAAATCTATTTAATGGGGTTAAAAACGACGAGTTGACAAATTTGTAAGAGGACACCGATGTCTCAAAAACCAAAGATAGAAGATATTTCAAACGTGCAAATTCATATTTAGATTCTTCTTTTGAAATAAATAAACTACTATTTTATCATCGTCCCAAAAACCAGTTTAGGGGGTGAAAACAGGGGTGATTTTTTACCTCAAAAACCAAACATGTTTCAGACGTAAAAGATGACAGTTATATTCTGCTTTAAAAATAAATAAACAGTCTTACCATTTTCCGAAAATCCAGTTGACGGGGGTAAAAAGAGGGAGAATGTTTTATGAGCACACCTATATCTCAAAAACCAAAGATGTTCCAGACCTGTAAGTTTGTGGTTAGATGTATTTTTCCACTTTTTTTAAATCGTGTTAAGAGGGTCGAAAAGGGACGGTGAAGTGGAGGGAGGAAATTTATTATCTCAAAAACCGAAGATATTCGAGACGTGAAAATGGGTATATAGATTCTTTTTTGAAAATAAAGAAAATATTTTACAATTTAAAAAAAATCCAGTAAAATTTAGTAAAAAAACGGGTGTTTTTTTAAGTAAGGATACCTATAACTGAATACCGAATATGATACATACGTGGCAATTGGTATGTAGACCCACCTTTAAAAACCAAAGGAACACACGTTTCATTATTTTCCAGAAATCCAGTTAAGGAGGGCGAGAAGTGGGGGTAGACCTTTTTTAAGATTCCAACTTTAAGATGAAGGTATCTAGGTATTGTAACTTTTTATACTTATTTGATGAAGGTTGTATTTTTTGATGAAAGTTGATAAATATTGATATTATGTCTCCAAAAAGTGGCTTTAAAAAAATTACACTTTTATTTTTTACGTATACCGGTAGCTTCAAATGTATTTACGATAATGCTAGTAACACCTCTAGACCATATTTGTCAAGTAGGTACACGAAAACGTAGTATACTATATTTTGTTATCTTAGGAATGATGGTATACAATTTTAAAACACAATTATGTGCCCAGTGTTTTGTAATGAATTTGTCCGTGTCCCGGTGAAAAGGCCCTTGAGTATATACTGTTTTTACTATTCCATAACTTAATTATGAAAAGAGTCACTTACAAGAAATAAAGTGCTGATCATGCGCTCGACCCTTATCTTTCCAAAATGATAGCAGTATCAAGACTACGTCAAAACCTTTTCGAGTTTTGGTTCCATACGTACACGAATGTAAAGCGCATTAGTTTGCTCGCGTCGCAGTCCAGCCGTAATTACTTTACGGGTCTAGACAGGTAATTTGCGCAAAGAAATAGTCTTCTTGTGTCCTAGCGCCACTCAACAGTACTTGAGAACGCAAATGTACAGACGTAATCGAAGTATTGGAGGGAAACATGACACCAAGTGAGCAGAGCGGCAGCATCGCGGGGCCGTAACCTTGCTCTAACAAGAGTTTCCGCTCGACTGAAATGAAAACGAAGCGCGCGGAGGTCGGTCGGAGTTTTGGTAGTGGGGGGGAGGAGTACTATTCATACGTCACACATACACATTTGCAAGTAATTCGTAGCAAAAGTGTTTTTTCAGTGGGGGCAGAATCACCTAAAAACCGAATATGGAAAATGTTACAGACGTAGAAATTGGTAATTGAATATTTCTTAAAAACCAAAGCAATACGTATTTTAATATTTATAGCAAATCCAGTAAAGAAAGTGAAAAAAATGGGGTGATTTTATTTAAATCACAAACGAAATATGTTACAGTCGTAAAATTTGGTCTTTAGATTATCTTTCAAAAATATTGAACGGTTTTTTCACAGTTCCTCGGAAATCTAGTTAAAGGGGGGTTTAAAGAGGGGGTACATTTTTTATTAGCCTACGTATATTTCGAAAACGAATATATATTCGTGAAAATAGGTACTAAATTCTTTTTTATCCTAGTAGTGTGCTGGAGTGTGCATGATTTGGTAGCAAATATTTTTGTTTTCCTATAATTATAATTTGTATGTGTTTGTTTGTACTTTTAGTGTGCACACTTGGGCACTGCTCATCTTGTATGTAATGTGAAATGTCTGAAGTGGAGAAGCCGGTTTACAGTAGTGACTTGAGTAAGTAAATTTAATCGAGTTTTATTTTTTATTTCACAAAATACTATAGTTATATTGGTATTTTACTTTTTTGTTCCTGGAGTTCCACAAAAAATTACATAATCATAAAGTTCTGATCTACAAATTTAAAAATGATTACATTGTACTAAGAATACGATTATTTTAAACTTTTTGTATTTTTCCGAGCATTTGGCAATTTTTATTGGTATAACTACTACACTACCAATTTAAAAACGATTTTATTATAGTAAGAATTTAATTTTTTAGAATTTTTGGAATTTTTCTGAAGAAGTTGGCAATTTTTATTTTTATTCCTAACATTTTACTTAGATGAGCGTAGCGTAGCGGAGTGAATCTCTCCATTCAACTCGATGGGCCTTCATATCTTTCCTACTTGAAACATAGCTATTGGATTGGTTATCGCTCACTCGTAGTTGGTGTTCGGAGCCTACAGGGTTGGTATGGTTCAGTCGCTTTAAGTTAAAGTCACTGAAAATCAGTCTTGTTACTGAGTGGGAAGACTATAAATTCGTATGTTTTAATTGTTTAGTTATCTCTGATTTCAACTCGTTTGGCTCTTTGTCTGTGCCCGCGCAACTTGTTTCGTCGCGCACAGGTCAAATGGCTGAACGGGTCTGGCTAACATTTTAGGTCAACTAAAATAGATGCTGTTCACATAACTAGCAACATCCGTTAAGATGTTAACCTACAAAACATGTATTAGGGAAAAAAGTGGAGTTTTCATTTTTTGATTAAAACATATAAAACACGTATTTAAATACTTTTTTATATTTATGTCCAAAACAACAATGTCGGCTTGCAATAAAATTTTAAAAGTTGTAACTAAAACCGCCATTTTGTAAAACAAAATTTAGTTCCTATATACGGCAATTTATATTGTATTGTTTCCAGTGTTCCACGAATATGATTCTCATTTGAGACCATTGAAGCTTAATGCTCATACAATGGTGGTTGGCGTACATAAATACATAATAAAACTACGCGCGTACATAAAACTACATGTAGAATGTCAATAACTGCAATAGTATTGCAACAATAGCGTGTTATGTGTGATGACACGGCAAACATGCAAAAGTTAACTACGAACTTTGTCGAAAATTTAAAATACTTTATAGTTTAAATGTAGTTGTTGTATGATTTTAAACTATAAGCGTGTACATCTAACCTGCTTATAGATTGTGTCTCTTTGTATACACGGATAAGTTCAATACTTTATTAAAAAATGCCTTTTTAGCTGAGTACGGTTTCATGAAATCATGCGGGAATCCATTGATAAATCAGCACTCAGGTTTTAAGATATTTCATTAAAAGTCTTTAACGGATCTAACTAATATTTCGTAGAACTATCAAAAACATATTAAGAAATAATTTACGCAAGTTGTAACGTACGTCGGAATCTTGTAAAACATTATGTCTTCTTTCACGTACATAATTAAATCTCTCATCTGGCAACGTGGAGCGTTTTCTAGTATAAAACATAATTATAGAACTCCAACTTTTAATGTTTCTAAAGATTTGAAACTTTATTTGATGGGTTGCAAAAATTCGGTATTGGTTTATTAATTGCTGCGCAAAATAATATACTATGAACCTCCATCTCCCTCCGGAGAAGAAAAACTCTTTTTCGTGAATTTAAACTGTACTGCCGGACGCAAGTGTGTACTTTGTTCCAGTTGTTCGTGAAACCATAGACATGTTTGTGGTCACGAGTGCTTGCTTACTGCACGTGTAGATAGATATTTTATAAGCGGGGGTGTTGTTTGATGACGTAGGCACGCGTGGGGTGACGGCAATTCCCTACGGTATTACCATATTATGTGTCAAGATGAAAAATCTACGTGAAATATTTACAATAGAGATTCACAACGAAAATTATTATTTCAGCATGTCAATTTACGGGTTTCTGTATCTGTTCACTACCATAACGTGACTCAGTATTTCTAGAATGTACGCGCTCCACTTCATATTAAAGAGCGATATACGCACACTGTATTTCATTTAACACGGTCTGCATTTGACATCACGTTACTGGGAGTTAGCATCATTATTTACAACATGAACTCTGAACGGTTTTAGAAGCCAGACAAACACGATGTAGTCTACGAACGTAGTTTATTGTGATCAGCAAATACACAATATAACATTATGCTCCAAAGCGACGCAAGGATGATTTTAGAGTTATTTAGACACAACCCCATATTTGGTTATTACCTTTGCAGTAGCTAGCTCATTGACCGCGGTTGGTTAGGCGTTGACCAGGTAAAACATGGTTTCTTTCTACGGCGTTAGATGGCGTATTGTTTCACCTTCATTACCCAATACCCATTAGTCTCGAATAACATCGTTGCCAAAATACGATAAGTTAAGCCCAAATAACATCCTCACTTCATGAAGAATTGTCATCTTATCTGCGAAAAAGTGAACTTATTGATTATTGCAAACTCAGCGTTGTGTTGTTTAGTTGTCCATCCAAGCGTCATGGAGTTTCACTATCCTGCCAACATACTAAATTTTAGTACGTTTCTTTGGCATCTACTGTCTTGAGAGTGAAATATTAAGAGTGACATCTTTTTGCCGAATAAAAGAAACATATACAGTGTTCTGATAAAGGGTAATGTTGATACAGTCTGGTAGTTCCAAGCATTGTTGTGGCAACGGTCCACTTTGTTTATGATTTATTTGCTTCGTATCTATTATTGGATCAGTGAAAACCAAACCAAATGAGTCACAGGGGAAATACGTTTCACATCAACCGATCGAAAGCTGCAGTTATCTCATTCGTTGCTATTTGTTACGCGGCAAATGATTTATGTTCCGAAAAGATAGCTTTTCGAAGCATATTCAACAATAATTTGCGAAACATTGTACACTAGAAATAATAAACACGCTTATTTCTCTTTACATAAATTTGTCCTTATTTACTGTCAGATGATAGTTGTTGGCCATAACGAAAATCAAAGAAGGGGAAGTATGGATGGTGTAATGAAAACAGCAAAGGACGTTCATGTTTAGTTTATGATCAAAAAACTCGTTTATTTGAAACCGAGCAATGAATCATGAAATTCAATGCTGGAGGGCAAAGATATTGATGAGTAGTATATGATCATTTCGTTAATACCCTAAAATTTTACTTCTATGTACCATTTACAAAGAAAAAAAAACACCCGAAATACGATTGATAAAAATAATAAACATACCACATATACGTAAGGAAATAGAATTATTTTTTATAATAAGGTTAAAGATTTAAACTCAATGGCCACTGACAGCTTGAATACGAAAGACGTTTAGCAACGAGAAGCTGGATTCTCTCGGAAATTGTGCGAGATAATACAGTAAGATTAAGTATGGTGGCTCGTTGGTCCAGTGGTTAGCATCCCTGCTTCCAATGCAGAAGGTCCTGGGGTCAAATCCCGCTTCAGGCAGAAGTTTTTTAACTTCTATTGTGGATTCAATTCCATTACTTCTTGGCTTAGGAATAAGTAAACGGTGACTTTGGAGCCGTCGTTGCAACGAAGCACTCAATAAATTCAAAGTTGTTCTTAATCGGCCATGTTGATTCTGACATTTGGCCGCAGGTGTTCGCACTGTCCAATCACTGATTCATATGTTTCGTATTTGAAATATCGACCTTTGATTGGCTATCGCTCACTCGTCGATGGTGTTCGAAGCCTATACAGGGTTAGTTTAGTCACTTTAAATTAAAGTCCCCCACTGCAAATCAGTTTAATTATTGACTGGGTTGACTCTAAATGTGCATTTATTTATTTTATTTATTATTTATTTATGTGGACACTCCATGCACAAGGGGATTGATACACTCGGCTACAAACAAAACTGTGTAGACCGGTTTGAAACGTCATATTATATACAAAGAACAAAAGCCTCCATATTATTCAAACAAACAAATTACGTTACACATCGATGGTAGGTGTGTGTGACTCTAAGGCTGTATCAAACAACTTGAATGATTATTTTCTAACAAGGGCCAAGACAAGATGCTCAAAACATAATCAATAGTTTAAGTGATATTATTATTATTATTATTAATTTTAATGCTATTGTAAATACTTTTATTAATTATTATTACTATAATTATTATTATTTTTATTATTATTATTATTATTATTATTATTATTATTATTATTATTATTATTATAATTATTATTATTATTATTATTACTATCATTATTATTATTATTATTATTATTATTATTTTTATTATTATTATTATTATTATTATTATTATTATTATTATTATTATTATTACTATTATGATTATTATTATATTGTTGCAATACATACAAACTCGGTCAAAACCGGCATAAACATGCTGTACGGACATAAATGTCAAGTATTTCCATGTGTTAACCTTATTAAAATCTACTTAGGTAAATTAAATATATCATTGTCCATATTATTTTTTCCAAACCAAACTGTGGATGCTATGTACGGTCGTGGCCGATTTGTACTCATCCCAGCATTCGCTCTTCGTATGGTGGAAAACCTGGAAAACCACCATCAGGATGGAGAACTTCTTGAAGTCTTCATTCTTCTTAGTTCAAAAATTTTCGCACTATCCTACATGTGTTCAAAATTATTGCTTTTTGCATCTCGATGTATATGTTTGGTTGGAGACCAATTAGTTTAATACTGTCATGGAGTTTACGCGGAACAATGCCATTTGCTAATATTAGAAAAACGCTCCGTTTGACGCGTTGATAAGCGAGCGCGTCAATATCTACGAACTTTCTGGCGAAAAGTTTTCAATGTTTATACAAACAACAATTAACAACAATTCAAGAATGCGATTCGCAAAAATGTTTCTAATTTCCATAGCTATTATACTTCCAGACATTGTTGGATGCAGTGCAATGTGCGTTGCTAAGAATTTTCGTCGTCATGTTTTCAACACGGTCCGCCACCGTTACTAACAGTTATTGACAGCAATAGAAATGTAATATCGCGTTTAAATTAGTATATTCGTGACCGGATGAAAATTTACTAAAAGATAGCCACCTCATATTTTGATGTTACTGTGTTTCAGAAATATATTTTCGAGTAACTTTTGTGTAACTTTGCCAACATTTATAATAGTCCTTTGCATAACGCTCGAAAAAGGCCTGGTCGGTATAAAATTTGGGTCAAAGGATGGCATATATCAAATGAAAGCTGGAGATGAGTACTTTTCAAAAAATCATGATATACCTCTGGCAAATCCAGCTTTCTATGTCAAAACCAGGGTCAAAGGTCAAATTTGTAATTTTTTAAATAATTTTTAATTAAATATCAAAAAAATTTTGCAAAGTTTAAAAATACTCTTTTAGTAAAATAAATGTAAACAGTTTATTAAAAAAAAAATTAAATTACCTACTTACCTTTTTTGACCTTGATTGGGGTCAATTTCCTCAAAATGGGTAATTTCTAAAATTTTCTTCGATTTACTGGCCAATATTCATTATATCAACGTACTTACTCATAAATACGTTAAAATGAATAGTTCTTATCGTAATCACATTGTTTTCACGGTATTTATTCAAAATGGCGGTCAAAGGTCAATAGGTAAGTATCGTCAAACTAGGTCTAGTAACTAAAATATTACTTGTGGGTACTCTAAAGACGCAGAATTTTAACTGCAGTTACAATAACGAATAATAATATCATGTTTTAATCGTAGAGAATGTAATTATCATATAACTTATATGAATTTCTAATTAATGTCCTTAGACATCAGGGTATTCTTAAATGGGTGTGCAACTTCAACAAAATACATTTTTAGAAAAGAGCATGACCATGCTGAGATACGTGATATGATACTAGTATTATGTTATATCTACCTTAGCAGTCACTGTCCAAGTTGTCAGATTAATCACCTTCTGACTCACTGGAATTCTCATGCTTGCTACTGGTACTGGTACTGGTATTTGTACAATCCTTCAGCCAGTGTTGTAAAAGCTACTTTTTATGTCCTCAGACATCAGGGTATTCTTAAATGGGTGTGCAACTTCAACAAAATACATTTTTAGAAAAGAGCATGACCATGCTGAGATACGTGATATGATACTAGTATTATGTTATATCTACCTTAGCAGTCACTGTCCAAGTTGTCAGATTAATCACCTTCTGACTCACTGGAATTCTCATGCTTGCTACTGGTACTGGTACTGGTATTTGTACAATCCTTCAGCCAGTGTTGTAAAAGCTACTTTTTAAAAGTAGCACTGTTACAGCTACAGCTACTTGATCTTTGAAAGTAACTTAGCTACTTTTCAGCTACTGTATTTTGTCAAGTAGCTCGCTACTTGCACAGCTACTCAAAAAACGTAGTGACGCTACTTTACAGCTACTTTCATTTTTTTATAAAGGACCAAGAGTACGTACTATTTATTGAAACGGCGGTACGGTCCGGAAGGGAGTCATACTCATATCACAGCTCACGGGGTGAAACAGGAAACTCAGTGCTGGGGAGGCGGTTTTGGGACTATAGAGCCAGAAAGCCAATGTCAGTCGTCATTCCGAACCTGTGACGGTGGGAATTGTGGCGGGCGAAACGAACGTGTGTTTCTTTATTGCAAAAATAGAGTAGCGGCTACTTTTCGCTACAAATACTCGTATATAGTAGCTTGCTACTCGCTACTTTACCGCATTTTCAAATGTAGCGCGCTACCAGTCTCGCTACCAAAAAAAGTAACATGCTACAAGTAGCGCGCTACTTGTAGCGCGTTACTTAACAACACTGCCTTCAGCTTACAAGCGTGGGTACACTTATATTGATTGGTCAAACACTCACATGCCGGCATCTTGCAAACACGGCAACAGTTACAGGCTAGGAGATCCATAACGGTCAAAGGTACTGGTGTTCCAATCATCCACTCGTTGCTCAGATCTCCTTCTGCCGTGGTTTCCCATCCATAGCCACGCGGATCAGGAACATCAGGGTTGGCGTCCAAACAACGTATCCAGACCGCTGTTTGGTGGTTAGCTCGCAGCTGCAGGATTTGAAGCAGTAGACAATCGTTTCAAGGTGGTAGCTGATTAGACTTAATATCATCACATTTACTTTTAAAAAGCTCGTAGGGCAGCTGGTTGACGCTTGACTACCAAAAATCAAACACACTTCGAAGATGTGTAAAAACTAGCGAGATCGTTGGGATTCAAAGTATGTAATACCCTCCCTGACCTCCATGCACTGGTTGTGACAAAGGTTGGAATTCATAGTCGGCCACTTCCCCTAGAGGCACCCAATGTTGCTATGGATATGTTTTCTATATGGGAAAAATGACATGTATGAAACTGTTACCTTGTTAACAACGGGCGCATCTATAGGTGTAGGGGACGACTATGAGTTCCAACCTGAGTGAGCTCATTCAGTGGTAATAGGAAAAGGAGAACTTTGAATATCATGAGAAAAAACTCGCATTTCTGTGTCAAGCTAAGCAAGATGGGTCAGGACTGAAGAGTTTCTAATTCTATCGATGTCATCAAAAAAACTCGAAGAGTTTGTCTGTAAATTCTGCTCTTTGACCACGACTCTGTCATGCGTCCACCTGCTGCGCTACGAGCTTTTTAGAAGTAAGTGTGATGATATGAAGTCTAATCAGCTACCACCTTGTAACGATTGCTTATTGCTTCATATTCTGCGACTGTGAGTTATCAACCAAACACGATCTATTGATATGTAGCTTGGAAGCCAACCCTGATGTTCCTGATCTGTGTGGCTATGGATGGAAAACCACGGCAGAAGGAGATCTGAGCAACGAGTGGATGTTTGGAACTCCAGTACCTTTGACCGTTATGGATCTCCTAGCCTGTAACTGTTGCCGTGTTTGCAAGATGCCGACCTATGAGTGTTTGGCCAATCAGCTGAAGTGTACCCACGCGTGTAAGCTGAAGGACTGTCCAAATATCGGTACCCAGCATGAGAATTCCAGTGAATCAGATGGTGATTAATCTGACGACTTCAATTTTGAGTGATTTTGACTTCAATTTTGATTAATTTGACGACTAGACAGTCACTGCTAGGACAGATATCATATCATACTATCATATCACGTATCTCAGCATGGTCATGCTCTTTTCAAAAATGTATTTTGTTGCATTTGCACACCCATTCAAGAATACCCTGATGTCTGAGGACATTAATTAGAAATTCAGTAACAATCTTAAGTAGTTCATAAGTTATATGATAATTACATTCTCTTACGATTAAAACATTATATTGTTATTCGTTATTGTAATTGCAGTTAAAATTCTACGTCTTTAGAGTACCCACAAGTAATATTTTAGTTACTAGACCTAGTTCGACGATACTTACCTATTGACCTTTGACCGCCATTTTGAATAAATACCATGAAAACAATGTGATTACAATAATAACAATTCATTTTAACGTATTTATGAGTAAGTACGTTGATATAATGAATATTGACCAGTAAATCGAAGAAAATTTTAGAAATTACCCAGTTTGAGGAAATTGACCCCAATCAAGGTCAAAAAAGGTAAGTAGGTATTTTAATTTTTTTTTTAATAAACTTTATACATTTATCTTACTAAAAGAGTGTTTTTAAACTTGTCAACATTTTTTGTTATTTAGTTAAAAATTATTCAAAAAATTACAAATTTGACCTTTGACCCTGGTTTTGACATAGAAAGCTGGATTTGCCAGAGGTATATCATGGTTGTTTGAAAAGTACTCATCTCAAGCTTTCATTTGATATATGTCATCCTTTGACCCAAATTTTATACCGTCATTCTCGTTATGCAAAGGACTATAAGATCACCATAAAATTAACATATTCGTGACCGAAAAAAGCTTTAGAAAAATATGGCTATCTCACATTTTGCCGCCATTTTGTTTCAGAAAAATATTTTGCAGTAACTACGGTGTAACTTTGTAACTTTTCGAACGATTATGCCTTAAAACTAAACACCTTCAATCCACATCGAGGCTTGTGGATGGTCTAAATTTCAAGTTGATCGGACGTTCCGTTCGACCGCTATCGAAAGACATAAAAAAAAATAGAACGAAGTGCCATAAGAGTCTAGTGGAGACGCTCGCTTCGCTCGCTTAATAATTACCAAGTCTTTTAATGAGGAAAGGTTTTCTGACAAGCAAAAATTGGTCGAATAACAGAAGTATTTAAGAAGAATTTTAGCAGGCAATCAATATTAGAACCATTTGTTTGTAAAATACGTTTAGAAACATTTTTGAAGAAGGTCTAGGTCTACAATGAAATCACTTCTTACTTCGAAGGCTACAATTTATTTGCCAATGTTTAACACATCTTCCGTAAGAAAAGATCGACTGGAACTGCAATATGTTCATTTGCTGGCAATGATCTGACAGAACTGGATAAATGAAGGAAAACTGTAGTAATTTTTGTTGATCTCACCAAGCTTTCGACTGTATAGACATAACATTGATATGTTAACAAATAAACTCCATTCGTATCGCTCTAATATGGATCCATTCTTGTCTTTCAAGTCTGGAGCAATATGTTATGTCTTGTGAGGAATTGTGCTATTCGTCAAGATTATGTTCTGATATTAAAACAGCTAAGGAACGCCCCAAGGTTTAATTCTTAGCCTTCAACATTTTGGTATTAATTTAATGATTTGCCGAGGGCTGTAACGAAGTGGTTAATTAATATTAATGTAGATAAATGCTACGGCGGGTTTGTCCACTGACACCAACATTCTTATTTCAACTTACAACGTTCTCAAAACAATTGGACAGGTATGCGTTGCTGTTTTGATAAATAACATTAGATTATACCACCACATTGGTGTGGTACATATGGAAGCATTAATATCTGTACACCCCAAAAGAAGTACACATTCTCACATAAGACAATATTTTGTGTTCACACAGAAGTGTACCCAATAGATATTTTATTCACGCCAACACATATGATTGTGATGAACTTGAGAAAACGTATCGAGCATTGTTTGGAACGAATTGCTAACCCAGTTGTCAATCAATAAATAAACTCCACATCCAACGCGAAATGTTAACACCGATCTTATGATCCATAGAGAAGTTGTTTGCATTACCCACTCAGACACCTTATTTGTTTGCAATTTCAACTTCCGTGTCACCGGGCGTACACTTTGCAGATACCCTCTTGTTTGTTCAATATCTGATTCTTTGAGTAAACTTAAACCGTCAGGCATTTCAAATTCAATATAGAAGCAGTGGAAGTGGAGTGGGTAACCACTTGTGTGCTTTGTTGCATGAAATATTACCATATTCAGTGTTGCAAAGAAGCAGGTTTTGTTACACTATTGTTATTCACTTCAAATTCAAGTTCCATAATATTTCACTCGTGAAATTGTGAAAGTTAATATTTCAACAAAACACGTACGCCTGAAAATAAATAATTTGTTACCCTCCGGTACATCGATAGAGTTAGCTCAGTTGCTAGCACACACGGGTCTTAGTCGGGAGGTCGCTGGTTCGATACCAGATAATCCTAACTGATGTTTTATACGAGGTTTTCCTCAGTCACAAGGCGAATGCTGGGATTGAGTCATTCTAACAGCCCTCGGATATTACTTCCCAACTATTTCAAATACCACAATACCTATAGTTAGTAACGTGATTAGAGACATTAATTGTCCCTGGGCAGGTTTCCATTTCCCACGAAAAAAATATAAAGTATTACTCTCCGGTATACAATAATAAATGCATTTATTCAATTGTTGCTTGAATTACAATAAACATGACAAGGAACGCATTTTGTCCCCAAAATAAATTATTGATCTAATCATTGATTAAGTATAAAATATTATGTTGTCATTATTTCGGGTTGTAAGCAACCAGGTTCAAGAGAATATGGTTGATTGCTGGAATAATCTGTATGACCATCAATAATGCATCCTGTCTTATATGGTACACACCATAGCAATAAACTATAAAGAGAGAGAACGTATGTTTGTGTCACTAGCTACCACCGTACTAATGTGGATCGTTGGCTCTGGGGTTGTCTTACTATTTTGTACACACAACATCTCGGGTTCAATTCCCAATTAGATAATACCAAAAACTTAGAACAGCTTTACTTTAGAACATCTATTGTACAATATTAACTGGGATTTAAACGGGTGTCGTAGTGTTGAACCACGCACAAATTGTGTTATAATCCCCAACGCTCATCCTCTGTAAGCAATGTTCCACTTGATCCGCTCATATTATTATCTTGATTCCGAACTAACCATTGTTCCTAACATCTCAAAATACTACTGATATATTAAATATATTTAACCTATCGTAAAATGTTTCAGAACTCATTATGTGCATGTTGATATAACACTTAAATGTTTTTAATATAGTTTTTAATTTGTTAAAACTGTTTCCCTTACGGTTGTAAAAACTTCGCAGACAGGAAATGGCGTATTATTTAAGTTGAATAGATTAAAATACATGAACAGGGTGTCTGGCAGCTAAGTTGTCTCTGTACTTACCGCGAGGGTGTGAGTGACTGCGCGGTCTTGTTTGACAGGGCGCACACACGAGGGTTGCTCGGGCCAGACCACAATGGCAAACAAATAAACTATAGTCGTGGTATCAGTGGTGAAATTGCGTGTGTAGACACGTTATGCTGTGTCTGTGAACTTTAAACATGGTAGTGTTATAATAGGGAATATTCCACATTTCCCGATATTGGTTCCATCATGTGAAATAGATCCATCTACAAATACCGGCAACAGACTTTTCTGCACTTCAAAATGACAGTTTGATTTTTTTAATGTTACAAAGTTTAGCTCTTTTCCATTCACGGGCTAACATCGTGAAACGGGTGGTTACGTCATATTTGACTAAACATAGTTTATGAATGAATTTGCCAATCACCGCCTTGCAACACTACACAATAGGGAACACTCGTATGAAAATTCTAATCGATTTTTAAATACCTTGTCTCTCATTTAATAATTTTGTGTCTTTGAATTTTGAAAAACGGATCAGTCTATGCCTCAAAATAATTGGATTAGTAACGATAAACAAAAGGGTGCGAAAAACGAGCCGCCGCCATGTAGAGTGGATTTGACGTCATGGCTTTGTACTATGTACGCTCACCGCCTCAGCGATTGGTCTGTAACGCCACGTCTACAGAATCATTGCGTCACGGCCACCTGTACGCGTTTCAGATCCCCGAGTTTAAACTTCAATAAATGCGACCACATTTAATTAACCTATTTAAAAATTTCTTTTTTACTTGGGACTCGCATTAATATACTTTTTGCATCTGATACTATTAAACTTAGTGTTTGGTTTAACAAAATAAATCGTACGCGTGTTGCCTATTATTGAAAACAAATATATTCATTTTTGTCCGATCTCTTCACAAAACTACTATCAACCCTTTTTTAAAAAATGCTTGTATTTACATGTACTAAAAAGTAAAAAATAAATTTTCGCCAATAAATGTTTGCCTTACTCGGAAAATAAAAGCATTGGGGTCTTACGGTATTGAGTAGGTATATAATAATGAATATGTTTCATACAAACAAGAGTCAATTACATGTAAAACGTAGAAAGTTAGAAATTAACATTTTTAGATAACTTATATTTTAGACATTTATAAAGTTAGTTAATGTTAAGTTAGTACATGTTGTTATGGTTTCTGTCAGATTGGCGTATCTAAAAAATTTCAAACCACATTATAGAAGAGAGTACGTTATTACAATATGGTGTATTTATTTAAACTATTGCATAAATGAACCAAGATCAATAAAATATATTAAAAACAATAATCCAAAGAAAACTGTTCTTTGCCTTCCTTATGCCATTTGGTATTTACATTATCTCCGTTTATGAAACTGTTCAATTAATTCTCCATATCAAAACGTTGCAACGTCGCTCAAGCTTTTGGTTAGAAACCGGGCTTTCCTGTAATAGCTAATAGGTTTCATACGTCAGCCGTCAGACAAATAACCTTTGCACAATAAGAGTTACGCTTATTCTCTTGCAATCAAATAATACTGTAACAAATCCGAACCACTAAAGAGTGCGATATTATAATGGGAGTTTACTATTCTTCTTTTGCATATTATGTTAAAAAACAGGTTTTCTTTATAAACTGCTACGTTCTAAAGTATGGCTTGTTTCTAGTAAAAATCGCTGTAGAGCGAAAGTCGACTGGAAACCAATTAGCATTCAGCCAACGGTTAAGCAGTCACTTAGCCGGTTCCCATACCAACACTGAAGTTACGCAACCCGGGGCTAGGTCAGGAGGTGGATGGGTGACCACTCTCCTCTGAAAGATTACCATTGCTAAGAGAAAACTGGAGGGTTCGAAAGCTTGTGTAACAGCTTCTTTCTTCTCGTCAACTGCTGGGCAGTCCAGGTTAGTGGAGGAACATATATGACTGATCAAAGTTACACCATCCTTCCGAATGGGACGTAAAGCCGATGGTCCCCTTAGTACTTTTCGAAGGGAGTAGGCAACGTGCCGGTACCAGGCTTCCTCAATCATCACTCATCAGGATAAAGAAGACATTGTGCCCTACACTGGCCTTAATTACAATAAAGTATAGTAAGTTAAAGTGCAAGGGCTGATGTTGTTCTATGATACCCAACGCTACACTAACCTTAATTACAATAAAGAAAAGTAAGTTAAAGTGCAAGTGCTGATGTTCGTTCTATGATACCCAACGCTATACTGGTCTTCATTACAATAAAGTAAAGTAAGTTAAAGTGCAAGGGCTGATGTTGTTCTATGATACCCAACGCTACACTAACCTTAATTACAATAAAGAAAAGTAAGTTAAAGTGCAAGTGCTGATGTTCGTTCTATGATACCCAACGCTATACTGGTCTTCATTACAATAAAGCAAAGTAAGTTAAAGTGCAAGGGCTGGTATTCGTTCTATGGTACCCAACGCTACACTGGTATTTATTACAATAAAGTAAAGTAAGTTAAAGTGCAAGGGCTGGTGTTCGTTCTATGGTACCCAACGCTACACTGGTCTTAACTAGGAAACGCTCCGCGTTGCCAGATGAGCGATTTTTGTTTGTAAATCAAACAAATCATTTGCATACCATATTACTCTTAC
>OX246737.1:83009405-83249405 GCA_945910005.1 Isoperla grammatica
TCTAGACAGTTAATTTGCGCAAAGAAATTGTCTCCTTGTGTCCTAGCCCCGCTCAACAGTAGTTAAGAACGCAAATGTACAGATTCAATCCAAGTATTGGAGGGAAACATGACACCAAGTAAGCGGAGCGGCGCCTCCCCGGGCGTGACCTTTCTTTGGCAAGAGCCTGCGCTCGACTGAAATCAGAACGAAGCACGCAGAGGTCGGTTGGAGTTGTGGAAGTGGGGGGAGGAGGGGTACACTTCATACGTCACACATACACATTTACAAGTAATTCCTAGCAAAAGTGTTTTTTCAGGGGGGGTAGATTCACCTTAAGAAAAAATAATAATAATTGTTGTTACAAGAAGAGAATCGTTTCGGTGAAATACGATTTTAACGTTTCGATACAACCAACTTGATCGAATATTACTACTTGTATTATTTATTAATATTGTTATCATACAAATCTTTTATTGTTGGGCGATAATAATATCAATAAGCAACACCTTCAAGACTGTCAGATTGCGGTATGGCAATCATCTGATTGACGTTGGTCACTCATGACTGGATGAGTCACCTGCAAGCAGTGACACATCTATTTGCGCTTACGTTCCTATTTTGCAATCACCTTTCTTTAAATTCCAATCACTGATTCATGTGTTTCATATTTGAAATATAGATCTTTGAATGGTTATCGCTCACTCGTCGATGGGGTTCGAAGCCTACAGCGTTGGTTTAGTCGTTTTAAATTAAAGTCTCCCACTGAAAATCAGTCTTGTTACTGAGTGTGTTGACTCTAAATGTGATTTTTAAATTTTTAAATTTAATTTCAACCTCTCTTCGGTCCCTGTCTTAGCCTGCCATATATTATTGTACAACTTGTTTTTGTAGTTTACATGTGTTTTTTTTGTTTTGTTTTTTTTTACATAAAAGCATAGCATAATAAGTACAATTAGAACATAAATTTGATAAGTACAGAGCGTGATGCCCTTAATATTATCTATATTCCATTTCACGCATGCAGCTTTTTTATGATAGGCCTAAACCAAATCAATAAAACACCTACTATGCACACAAACGTAAATGAACGCACGATATTGTTCCCTCAGGTTTACGGTGCAGCCCCCGAGTGTCTTCCTGTTGTGATGTGTGGGGAGGGGGAGGGGGGAGGGGCTGTGAAAGGGATGCGGAGGGAGGCGCTGGATTCCCGGGGAAACGCGTCACCGAGGACGCGGCTAAGAGGTTATAAATAAAGTGACAAGTCAACCCTTCTTCTCGCTTCGTCTTATCTTAAGAAAGTTTACTAGTTTTCATTATCGGATTACTATGGCAGCTTCAATACTTCAATAGGGCGTTTTGTGCTTCTTGAGTTAATTGTTGAGTGGAGGTATTTATAGCATGCGTGTTTTCTTTGCGTTGAGTGGCCTACTTAGTAGCAAACCAATTCTTAAGAAGCAACAACTAGAAAAGCTTTGTCTTAAACTTTGTCTCGCCTTGACAAGGGTAGTCTTAATTTGATGAACATTTCTTTGTGTCTGTTCACCGACGGATGAATACCATCTACTTACGTAATTGCTCATTATAATCTGAAAAAAAGAGACTGGCAAAAAGTTTAAAGTTATGTGTGCCTGTTTTAACAGAAAATAGAATCTTATCACGCAAATTGTCGTTGTAATTAACAAGATTAAAATATTGAGAATGGATTAACTCTTTATTATTACTAACGGATATTCTGTTGTTCGTTTTAACCACGTGTCTAAAAGATGAGTTTCACCTGTCACAATATTAAAGTTATGGCTGTGTGTGCACCTAGCCTGCGCAACACCCGCATCATCCTCTAGAGAGTTTAGTGCTTGTTTCTTTGCTCCAATACATCGTTTACCAAATGGTCTTAATTAGGCGTGAGCGGTGTCCAGCAATATCACCGTTGAGTGAGTAATATAGTATATATTATAGACTTAGAGATACGTGAAAATAGCGTTTTGTGTATAGATGCTACAAAGCGCTATTTTTCAGTAGAAACTAAGGTTTTTCTGTTTCTATTTTATTATATTTAACATAGTAATTATACTTTGTTTATGAAAAATGCAATTTGGTTGATTTTAATTTTAATAGTATGACATGATTTAAAAATAAAAATTTGAGAAAATAAAGTTTTTTATTTTGGCAAAAAAATAGGTGCTACAAAACGCTTTAAAATGACAATTGAAAATGCTATTTTCACGTATCACTAAGTATAGTATATAGTAGTATATACTATATAGTATAATATATATAATACAATATATACTTACTCCAGGATATCACATTGCAATTGTTATTTTATGAGGTTGTGTGATGAAACAAGGACTAATAAATCTGAGACAGCATCGAGTGAAACATTGTATCTCATGGAAATGCTTGATATTTCGTTCGTACAATATGTTAACGCTGATTTTGACAGATTTTATGTCATAATTTCAAAAAATTAATAATTATAATGCATACTTGTTAAATATATTAAATAAGTATGTTAATCTGCATTAGCTAGCATAAGTTAGCACTTCCAAATCTAATGCCACTAACATTACTGCTACAGCTATATGAAGCCCAAATGTCGTATGAGAACTTCGTTCACGGAATACCTACAGAGCTTTTTATAATACCACTCCATTCATTAATGGGCAAGTTAAAATGCAGATTGATTCGAGAAGACTACATCAAAACCGCCGGAGGGTAAGTTCTACCTCTTCTCTACAGGACCCGTCCAGTTTAGCTTGGAAAAGCGGTTTCCTTATACCCCACAAGACAACTCCATTTAACCAGTTGTCACTCAATTTCTATTCACTCGAAATCCAATTTCCACTCGGTCAGCCGCCGCAGCACAACGTAGGCTGACTCTACAAGAAGACGAACAAAGAACCTAAGGTGAGTCTTGTAACGAGTCACGCAGGTATGTGGGAAGCATGAAAGGACCATCTACTCGTTGTCTGTGATACTAACACGACGAGGAAGTACAACTCTATTCTACAAGCGGAAACTGATTTACGTCACACCGAAACAAATTTCAGGATAAGGTCTCAAGAAGTAAACAATAGCTCCAGGTGACGAACCAAGGGGTAGCAATAAGGCTGCGGCGACTCTGGACAGTGATGGTACCGAAACACCCGCTCAGCCACAGGCGCGCTAAGTTATATGGCTCTCCGGGGTGTTTCGGCGCATCACTGGTAGCATCAGTGTCCTGAGTTCCCCCTTGTGACAGTTGTTGGTGTCAGTATCAACACTCCACGAAGGTCCCTGAAGAAGCCCATTGCAATATGGGCGAAACGTTGGATTGGTTCCACCTTTTGACACGGTTGTACCCGGAAAAACACGATAGTATAGGTTTTTAATTACTTTACCATATTTCAACATACAGTAGTGAGTGAACCAATATCCAAATTTGTGTTTGAAATATGCTGAGTGGTTGGGGTTATAGGGTCAAATTGTTAACCGGGTTAAACGTTTAGTAGGCCTACAGTCACGTTCATATCACGTCATAGCTCTATATAGCGAGCACATATCTCAAGTCAATACCATAGGCTGTTCACTACACAGGGTACTACTTGTGTCGTAGTGTAAGAATAATATGGATACACCAGCTTTATTAGAATATTCATAATAACATAGTCTACTGTTTAAAAGTCCATCGACCAACTTTAGCATGCACATTTTATCACGTATAACGGTATAATGCATTATTGTTCGGCCTATAGAGTCGCAGAAATTACTACAGTATATAACCTTTGTCTCATCAATCTAAATATTACATACCATGTTATTTGTATCGCTGACAGAGTCTTGTTTGTGAATAAATAAGCCAACAACCGCGGTCTACACTAATATACAAATACGCGTGAAAGAAGAAGAGCATGCGCAAGAGAAAATGTTCAGCTTAGAATTCACCGGATTGGATTGCATAAGGGCCACTTCCATATTCTAATGTATGTCATAGCTCATTTATTACACATAAAACACATCCATTATCTACCACGGTGGTGGTCAACCAAGGGGTGACTATCAATTGGGGCTTTGTCTATGGCAGCCGTGGACTAATAAATGACGTGAGAGAAACAGTACCAATATAATCATAACTACGTTATTTGAATACATTTCATTTTGTTATGAATAATCAAGGTAGCTAATCCACCGTCTAAAAGTTATCACCGCTGCTGGGAATGCGCCTTTTGGAAACTACACACATTTCTGTATTTTCAGTGGGGTTGTTCAAATGTCGTACTAGTTACGGTTGGTAAACTTACGGCGCTCTGTGGCGACACGACGTGATGATTGTTCTCTTGTTCCTCGGGCCTGTTTATACAACCCACTCCACTTGCCAGCTAATTAACATACTTTACCCAATCTACAAACAGATTCGCGACAGTTCTATTGAACAATGTTCATGGTTTACTTCGTTGAGATGTACGCGCCGTGAATAGTAAGGGCGTGATGATAGAACTGTCTTCGAGTTTATTTTGTAAGATTTCAACACATAGTTTAAAACTCATTTTATACTTGGAGGTAAATAAGAGCAGCAAATCAAATCTCTATTCTAAGCAGTCTGATTTATTCAATTAATCGAAGCAGTCTCGTTGCACCAAACGCTCAATTGAACTGACAGTTTAGTTTAATAACATTTCGTAATCAATCAACGAAGGTAAACAACATTTTAATTATACATGTTGTACCTTCATGGTGACAATTTGTCAAAAATAAATCAGGCGTTCATTTATCGGATACAACAATTCGATTAGTGGTAACTGTTGACTAAGCAATTTGTTTAGCACCTAAAATTACAAGTATAGATTATATCGTAACATATTACTATCCATCAACGTTTTCTCTAAGCTAAGTGTTAATACAGAGCAACTATTTATCTACGCTTACTGTTGATAGGAAATTGGTATTTGAGATAACACTTTCACAATATCTTGATCCCCGTTTTCAGCTGCCTGCTTAGTAAGTAAATTCCCTTAGCTATATTAACACAGCCCTATAATCTTCTTGGACCATGACACAAGAGCGTCGAGCATGCAGTGCTAGCTAACAAGCTTCGACCTTTGCCAATGACAAACTTGTGATAATGATGTTCACAGCCGTTATTGCATGTTTACTCCCGGTTTTGGTGCCGTAAAACTTGTTCCTTCTGCACTTAATGGTCTTGTATGTTCATGACAATACTGGTGATAATTGGTTGATGTTGTTACATCATGAAATTATGATTTCGTGGGGCAGCTATTTTTAGACCAAATTGCACTCGAGCACCAAAATTACACAAGTTGTGTTTTAGAAATATTTCTGCAAATGAAGTTTTCAAAAATAATTTTATTCAAATTAAAAAAAATGTTAATACTATAAAAATAACTGAATACACAGACATGTTCCTTGAGTTTTCTTAAGAGTATTAACTTACACCAAGCTAAGTGAACAAATGAAACGCGGGCAAGTTTGTCTGCGCGAACAGTTACTGTCAATGCGTTGGTGTCAGGCAGATGAACCTGCGCAATCCTAGAGTTTGTATATTATTTGTTCATTTCTTGATTCCATGATTTTGATTTCTCGACTTGAGATATTTTTTACAAGCCCACATTCCAAAATCACATGCATTGTGACATTTTGCCTCCTAAGGCATCAGATAGTATAATCGGGACTATATTTAGATAGTGTAACTAATCAGAACTCTCCCGCCCACTTCCACGCGAAATCTGTGAAGAAAAGATATGAACTTAATACTTTGTAAGACCTTACACTGAAAAGTAACAACAAACATACCTTTTCGATCAACTATCACTTGCTACCTCAATCAAGTGGATTATGCTCTTGGTCTCGCGAGGTAAACGTTTGGTCAAGACAATTGCCTGCTATTAAATTGAAGCTGTTTCTCTTGGACAGGATTGGAGACTGGAGAAAAGGCTTAGAGTTTGAGACCCGGAAATGTCTGCAATTGACATGAATCTCAGCAGTTAGAAGCAGTGCCAAGTACCACGGTGGAGTTTCACACTGTGCATTTATGACGCGCTACCTAATAATGTCAACCACTGTCGCTTATCACTTACTTTCACGGTGCTTCTTTATCCGCTCTTGTAGAGTAGTCGGATAACAAGTCTCCGTGTTTTTTTATGATGGAATTGCGATATTTAAATGATAATATACCCCTGATATAAACCAAAATAAGATGATTCTTCATCTTCAATGTTGTATACATGTCGTTCATTTACAAACAAGGTTATTTACTTGAAACTACACAAAACGCGGTTTATTGTTATTAATAAAATTTAGTGAATACTGAGAAATGTTATATGCAAATATTACACATGTGTATTTGTAAAATATATCCGAAAAAGATCATAAAATAAAGTAATTAAATAATTAAACTATATAAAAATGTGATTTTAGATTTGGATGATAACACAAATAGCAGTGAATTACTATTTGTGTAATTTTATTTTGTATAATTTTCATTGTAATTTGCAGAGAACGTTGTTACTAATTTTACATTTTTATATTGGTTCTATGAAACCAAAATTTGTCCATATATTCTCGAATAGATGCATTTTCATAAATTAATATCTGGTTATGATTTGAATTTACGCGACATAACAACCCATCTGAAACGGGAGATGGGGATAAAAGCTAAACGTAGAAACGTGAAATGTTTAGGGTATACGTTGTTCTTATGATAAAACGATCCACTAAGGAGGGATTTTGGAAATTCTGCATCTAAAAGGGGGAAAGGAGGGGTTGATATTTTTAAGAATCGTTACATCTGAAATGAAGACTGGAAGACTTGCTTTATTTTACATTGTATAAACATTGTTGATATAATTACTTTGATTATATTTTTATGTCATTTGTTGGCGATTTTCTATCCCGTAATTAAAACTAATTTTTTTAACATAATCAAAACTACAAACCATAATGATGAGTGGAAGAATTATATTTCAGCTTTACTTCTCATACTGCAGTAATCGAGACGACGAGGGGGTAAACAAGAAGTCCATAAACATCCATGCTCGACCCAATATTTGAGCTTGGAACGCAAAAAATAATGCTTGGTACAGTTATTACGCCGCCATGGTTTAAAATACCTAGATTCTGGTCCGCGAAATCGCGGTCACACAACGTATCTATAGTAGGCTCGATTTACTTTACCGTAGCTTACGTGTGCGTGTTCATGCTAGAGAATGGGATTTAAACATAAAAGGTCACAGTTAATTACCGGGATCGGTAATGATAAACGGCTCAAGTTCGTTTTGAGTCAAAGTTCTAAAGATTTATCTCGGTAAGTGAATCCAGAAAGCCGAGAAATGGGTTTCCTTTATATAAAGAAATAGCAGTCAATACATTTCCCAGCTCTTTTTCCCGGCGGACCTAGGCCCTGTTGCCGTTCAACCCTATACGCCACACGTCACATCCATCTCCGTATTTCAGAAGAAATAAGTGGACCCACACTGGACTTGAAACTAAATTCAGTTTCAACTCAAAAGGGGTTTTTAACATCAACAAAGCTCCTCGGTTTAGGCTCGAAATACGCAGTAAATCTGGTGGTAGCTCTACCATTCCTGAACCCATCTTTCCATTCGGTTTTAATCATGTCATCAGCGTTTCTCTTCCAGAAGACGGACACAATGTTATAATGCCATGACGTCATCTTATTCTTGAAACTAAGCAAGTGTGCATCTGTGCAAAATACACAGTTTTCGAGTTGAGATCAAAACTTTCCCCGTACACTTCTATTTTACGACAGTAACTCCTATTATAAAGAGAGCATTATTACTGTTTTTCGTAACGATTCACATTCCCATGAAAACCAAACATTATTATGCATACTTTTTAATGATTTTATTGCACTGATACCGTAGAGCTACACTCCACTGTTGTTGTTTTTTTTTGTGTTCTTTTTTAATGAATACCAAATATTTGTTTCTCTATTAACGATCGTCCTCCCCCCCCCCCCCTCCCCGTCTAATCTAAAGAACTTTCTAAATTGTGTATTTTGTACTAAGACATCATGCAAAACTCATTTTATTGCATACCCAAATGTGTCGTCCTCATTGACAGAGTGTTATGTACATGCAGACAATTTACTATATTATGTTGCAACTAATATGAGAAAATATTGCATATTAAAAAACACGTCGAAGAATTAACATATCCTTCTCAATTATCAACGCCCAATCAACCCCAGCTCCTACGTATGATCCATGCTATAAGGAAACATTTCCGATAGTGATTGGTTGATGTCTCGTGAGTTGGCATATTGTCTTGCGGCGCTAATGTTTACTGTAGCCAAGCCGCATATCACGAGAGTGGTTATTTCCGTGGAACAACCATATTGCCCTTGTTCGTTGTTTTTACGTTTTTATTTCATATTGTGCCCAGTTTTCCAATTAAATACGCCCACATTTTTCATTTTGTATTCCTACTCTCGTTCCGTTAAGCGGGATGTCCCTACGGTGGTTGGTAGTGAACCCAAACGGGTCCCCTTGCCTCTACAAGTACTTCCTGTCTTCCATCTTCACCTTGTGAGGCCTCGTTTCGTCACCTTGTGAGACCCAAAACATATTAATTTGGTTGTTCCTCGACAGCCAAAGGTGAATATTAAGTTGTTTATAAAGAGATACCGTATTTCCATCTGATTATGTAACTTCAACTGTAAGACACAAAACCTATTTATTCGGTAGTTTTTCGACAGTCAAAGGTTACCATTTAGTTGTTACCAAATGGATGCCTAATTTATAACTTTCGTTCATTTCAGTTTTTTTTTTTTATTGTACGTTTTTTTGTTGTTTGTTTTACGTTAACAAAGCATATAATACAGCATGTAAGCTCCAATAATTGTATTTTTAAAACAAAAGGACAAATAATAGGAAATACATGCGATTGATTCATTGTAAAGAAAAAAAGTAGAGGTAATCACAGCCCTGATAAGATGTCACCATCTTCGACTACATTCTGTTTACCAGACTAACCTTATCATGAATACCTTGAATATATCTATTACAATAGCAGCGATAACTGGCACATATTCTAGTAGGTACGGTTGAGTCACCTAGTGTCGGATACTTTGAATATATCTATTACAGTAGCAGCGATAAATGGCACATATTCTAGTAGGTACGGTTGAGTCACCTAGTGTCAGATAATTTGAATATATCTATTACAGTAGCAGCGATAAATGACACATATTCTAGTAGGTACGGTTGAGTCACCTTGTCACGGATACTTTGAATATATCTATTACAGTAGCAGCGATCTGTGGCACATATTCTAGTAGGTACGGTTGAGTCACCTAGTGTCGGATACTTTTAGTATATCTATCACAATAGCAGTGATAACTGGCACATATTCTAGTGATACGGTTGAGTCACCTAGTGTCGGATACTTTAAGTATATCTATCACAATAGCAGTGATAACTGGCACATATTCTAGTGATACGGTTGAGTCACCTAGTGTCGGATACTTTGAATATATCTATTACAATAGAAGCGTAAACTGGCACAAATTCTTGTAGGTACGGTTGAGTCACCTAGTGTCGAATACTTTGAATATATCTTTTACAATAGCAGCGAAAACTGGCACAAATTCTTTTAGGTTCGGTTGAGTCACCTTGTCACGGATACTTTCAATATATCTATTACAATTGCAGCGATAACAAGCACATATATTTTTAGGCTCGGTTGAGTCACCTTGTCACAGATACTTTAAATATATCCATAACAATAGCAGCGTAAACTGGCACAAATTCGTTTAGGTACGGTTGAGTAACCTTGTCACGGGTACTTTGATTATATCTATTAAAAATAGCAGCGATAAATGGGACATATTATTGTAGGTTCGGTTGAGTCCCCTTGTCAGGGATCCTTAAAATATATATATATTACAATAGCAGCGATAACAAGCACATATTCTTTTAGGTTCGGTTGAGTTACCTTGTCACGAGTACTTTGATTATATCTATTGAAATACCAGCGATAACTGGCACATATTCGTTAAGGTACAGTTGAGTTACCTTGTCTCGGAAACTTTGATTATATCTAGCAGCGATAACAAGCACATATTCTTTTAGGTTCGGTTGAGTTACCTTGTCACGAGTACTTTGATTATATCTATTGAAATACCAGCGATAACTGGCACATATTCGTTAAGGTACAGTTGAGTTACCTTGTCTCGGAAACTTTGATTATATCTAGCAGCGATAACAAGCACATATTCTTTTAGGTTCGGTTGAGTTACCTTGTCACGAGTACTTTGATTATATCTATTGAAATACCAGCGATAACTGGCACATATTCGTTAAGGTACGGTTGAGTTACCTTGTCACGGGAACTTCGATTATATCTATTAAAATAGCGGCGATAACTGGCACATATTCGTTTAGGTACGGTTCAGTTACTTTGTCACGGGTACTTCGATTATATCTATTGAAATACCAGCGATAACTGGCACATATTCGTTAAGGTAAGGTTGAGTTACCTTGTCACGGGAACTTCGATTGTATCTATTAAAATTGCGGCGATAACTGGCACATATTCGTTTAGGTACGGTTCAGTTACTTTGTCACGGGTACTTCGATTATATCTATTAAAACAGCAGCGATAACTGGCACATATTCGTTTAAGATACGGTTGAGTGACCTTGTCACGGGAACTTCGATTATATCTATTAAAATAGCAGTGAAAACTGGCACATATTCGTTAAGGTAAGGTTGAGTTACCTTGTCACGGGAACTTCGATTATATCTATTAAAATAGCGGCGATAACTGGCACATATTCGTTTAAGATACGGTTGAGTGACCTTGTCACGGGAACTTCGATTATATCTATTAAAATAGCAGTGAAAACTGGCACATATTCGTTAAGGTAAGGTTGAGTTACCTTGTCACGGGAACTTCGATTATATCTATTAAAACAGCAGCGATAACTGGCACATATTCGTTTAGGTACGGTTGAGTCACCTTGTCACGGGAACGTCGATTATATCTATTAAAATAGCAGTGAAAACTGGCACATATTCGTTAAGGTAAGGTTGAGTTACCTTGTCACGGGAACTTCCATTATATCTATTAAAATAGCAGCGATAACTGGCACATATTCGTTTAAGATACGGTTGAGTGACCTTGTCACGGGAACGTCGATTATATCTATTAAAATAGCAGTGAAAACTGGCACATATTCGTTAAGGTAAGGTTGAGTTACCTTGTCACGGGAACTTCGATTATATCTATTAAAATAGCAGCGATAACTGGCACATATTCGTTTAAGATACGGTTGAGTGACCTTGTCACGGGAACGTCGATTATATCTATTAAAATAGCAGTGAAAACTGGCACATATTCGTTTCGGTACGGTTGTGTTACCTTGTCACGGGTACTTCGATTATATCTATAAAAAAAAAACAGCGATAACTGGCAAATATTCGTGTCATGTACGGTTGAGTGACCTTTTCACGGGAACTTCGATTATATCTATTAAAATAGCAGCGAAAACTGGCACATAATCGTTTAGGTACATTAAAGTTACCTTGTCCCAGGAACTTCGATTATATCTATTAAAATAGCAGCGATAACTGGCACATATTCGTTTAGGTACGGTTCAGTTACCTTGTCACGGATACTTCGATTATATCTATTTAAATAGCTGCGATAACTGGCACATATTCGTTTAGGTACGGTTCAGTTACCTTGTCACGGGTACTTCGATTATATCCATTAAAATAGCAGCGATAACTGGCACATATTCGTTTAGGTACGGTCAGTTACCTTGTCACGGGTACTTCGATTATATCTATTAAAATAGCTGCGATAACTGGCACATATTCGTTTAGGTACGGTTCAGTTACCTTGTCACGGGTACTTCGATTATATCTATTAAAATAGCTGCGATAACTGGCACATATTCGTTTAGGCACGGTTCAGTTACCTTGTCACGGGTACTTCGATTATATCCATTAAAAAAGCAGCGATAACTGGCACATATTCGTTTCGGTACGGTTGTGTTACCTTGTCACGGATACTTTGAATATATCTGGTGTTACAGTAGCAGCGATAACTGGCACATATTCGTTTAGGTACGGTTGAGTTACCTTGTCACGGATACTTTGAATATATCTGGTGTTACAATAGCGGCGATAACTGGCACATATTCGTTTAGGTACGGTTGAGTTACCTTGTCACGGATACTTTGAATATATCTGGTGTTACAATAGCGGCGATAACTGGCACATATTCGTTTAGGTACGGTTGAGTTACCTTGTCACGGATACTTTGAATATATCTGGTGTTACAATAGCGGCGATAACTGGCACATATTCGTTTAGGTAAGGTTGAGTTACCTTGTCACGGATACTTTGAATATATCTGGTGTTACAATAGCGGCGATAACTGGCACATATTCGTTTAGGTTAGGTTGAGTTACCTTGTCACGGATACTTTGAATATATCTGGTGTTACAATAGCGGCGATAACTGGCACATATTCGTTTAGGTAAGGTTGAGTTACCTTGTCACGGATACTTTGAATATATCTGGTGTTACAATAGCGGCGATAACTGGCACATATTCGTTTAGGTAAGGTTGAGTTACCTTGTCACGGATACTTTGAATATATCTGGTGTTACAATAGCGGCGATAACTGGCACATATTCGTTTAGGTACGGTTGAGTTACCTTGTCACGGATACTTTGAATATATCTGGTGTTACAATAGCGGCGATAACTGGCACATATTCGTTTAGGTAAGGTTGAGTTACCTTGTCACGGATGCTTTGAATATATCTAGTGTTACAATAGCAGTTATAACTGGCACATATTCAAGTAGGTTCAGTTGAGTCACCTCTTTGCGGCTACTTTGAACAGACCTTTATAAAATAACATCGATAAATGGCACATATTCTATCAGGTACGGTTGAGTCATCTAGTGTCAGATATTGTGAATATAGCTTTTTCAATAGCAGCAATAAATGGCACATATTCTAGTAGCTACGGTTGAGTCATCTAGTGTCGGAAACTTTGAATATACCTATTAAAATAATAGCAATAAATGGCACATATTCTAGTAGGTACGGTTGAGTCACCTAGTGTTAGATACTCTTAATATATCTATTACAATAGAAGCGATAAATGGTACATATTCAAGAAGGTACGGTTGAGTCACCTAGTGTCGGATACTTTGAATATATCTATTACAATAGCAGCTATTAATGGCACATATTCTAGTAGGTATGGTTGAGTTACCTTGTCATGGATACTTTGAATATATCTATTACAATAGCAGCGATAAATGGCACATATTCTAGTAGGCACTGTTGAGTCCTCTTGTCACGGATGCTTTGAGTATATCTAGTGTTACAATAGCAGCAATAAATGGCACATATTCTAGTAGGTATGGTTGAGTTACCTTGTCATGGATACTTTGAATATATCTATTACAATAGCAGCGATAACTGGCACATATTCTTGTAGGTACGGTTTAGTCACCTTGTCACGGATGCTTTGAGTATATCTAGTGTTACAATAGCAGCGATAAATGCAGCACATATTCTAGTAGGCACTGTTGAGTCACCTTGTCACGGATGCTTTGAGTATATCTAGTGTTACAATAGCAGCAATAAATGGCACATATTCTAGTAGGTATGGTTGAGTTACCTTGTCATGGATACTTTGAATATATCTATTACAATAGCAGCTATTAATGGCACATATTCTAGTAGGTATGGTTGAGTCACCTTGTCATGGATACTTTGAATATATCTATTACAATAGCAGCTATTAATGGCACATATTCTAGTAGGTATGGTTGAGTCACCTTGTCATGGATACTATAAATATATCTATTACAATAGCAGCGATAAATGCAGCACATATTCTAGTAGGCACTGTTGAGTCAACTTGTCACGGATGCTTTGAGTATATCTAGTGTTTCAATAGCAGCAATAAATGGCACATATTCTAGTAGGTATGGTTGAGTTACCTTGTCATGGATACTTTGATTATATCTATTACAATAGCAGCTATTAATGGCACATATTCTAGTAGGTATGGTTGAGTCACCTTGTCATAGATACTATAAATATATCTATTACAATAGCAGCGATAAATGCAGCACATATTCTAGTAGGCACTGTTGAGTCACCTTGTCACGGATGTTTTGAGAATATCTAGTGTTTCAATGGCAGCAATAAATGGCACATATTCTAGCAAGTACATTAAGTTACCTTGTCCCAGGAACTTCGATTATATCTATTAAAATAGCAGCGATAACTGGCTCATATTCGTTTCGGTACGGTTGTGTTACCTTGTCACGGATACTTTGAATATATCTGGTGTTACAATAGCGGCGATAACTGGCACATATTCTAGTAGGTACGGTTGAGTCACCTAGTGTCGGATACTTTGAATATATCTATAACAATAGCAACTATTAATGGCACATATTTTAGTAGGTATGGTTGAGTAACCTTGTCACGGGTACTTTGATTATATCTATTAAAATATCAGCGATAAATGGGACATATTATTGTTGGTTCTGTTGAGTGGCCTTGTCAGGGATTCTTTGAATATATCTAGTATAACAATAGCAGCGATAACTGGCACATATTCTTTAAGGTTTGGTTGAGTAACCTTGTCACGGGAACTTCGATTATAACTTTTGAAATACCAAGCGATAACTGGCACATATTCGTTAGGGTACAGTGGAGTTACCTTGTCACGGGAACTCCGATTATATCTATTAAAATAGCAGTGATAACTGGCACATATTCGTTTAGGTACGGTTGCGTGACCTTGTCACGGGAACTTCGATTATATCTTTTAAAATAGCTGCGATAACTGGCACATATTCGTTTAGGTACGGTTGAGTGACCTTGTCACGGGAACTTCGATTATATCTATTAAAATAGCTGCGATAACTGGCACATATTCGTTTCAGTACGGTTGTGTTACCTTGTCACGGGTACTTCGATTATATCTATAAAAAAAAACAGCGATAACTGGCACATATTCGTGTAATGTACGGTTGAGTGACCTTTTCACGGGAACTTCGATTATATCTATTAAAATAGCAGCGAAAACTGGCACATAATCGTTTAGGTACATTAAAGTTACCTTGTCCCAGGAACTTCGATTATATCCATTAAAATAGCAGCGATAACTGGCACATATTCGTTTCGGTACGGTTGTGTTACCTTGTCACGGATACTTTGAATATATCTGGTGTTACAATAGCGGCGATTACTGGCACATATTCGTTTAGGTACGGTTGAGTTACCTTGTCACGGATACTTTGAATATATCTGGTGTTACAATAGTGGCGATAACTGGCACATATTCGTTTAGGTACGGTTGAGTTACCTTGTCACGGATGCTTTGAATATATCTAGTGTTACAATAGCAGTTATAACTGGCACATATTCAAGTAGGTTCAGTTGAGTCACCTCTTTGCGGATACTTTGAACAGACCTTTATAAAATAACAGCGATAAATGGCACATATTCTATCAGGTACGGTTGAGTCATCTAGTGTCAGATACTGTAAATATAGCTTTTTTAATAGCAGCAATAAATGGCACATATTCTAGTAGCTACGGTTGAGTCATCTAGTGTCGGAAACTTTGAATATACCTATTAAAATAACAGCGATAAATGGCACAT
Organism: Isoperla grammatica; assembly: GCA_945910005.1. NCBI lineage: Eukaryota > Metazoa > Arthropoda > Insecta > Plecoptera > Perlodidae > Isoperla > Isoperla grammatica. The sequence continues at coordinate 83,025,054 of OX246737.1, forward strand.
ATTCTAGTAGGTACGGTTGAGCCACCTAGTGTTAGATACTCTTAATATATCTATTACAATAGAAGCGATAAATGGTACATATTCAAGTAGGTACGGTTGAGTCACCTAGTGTCGGATACTTTGAATATATCTATTACAATAGCAGCTATTAATGGCACGTATTCTTGTAGGCACTGTTGAGTCACCTTGTCACGGATGCTTTGAGTATATCTAGTGTTACAATAGCAGCAATAAATGGCACATATTCTAGTAGGTATGGTTGAGTTACCTTGTCATGGATACTTTGAATATATCTATTACAATAGCAGCGATAACTGGCACATATTCTTGTATGTACGGTTGAGTCACCTTGTCACGGATGCTTTGAGTATGTCTAGTGTTTCAATAGCAGCGATAAATGGCACATATTCTAGTAGGTATGGTTGAGTTACCTTGTCATGGATACTTTGAATATATCTATTACAATAGCAGCGATTAATGGCACATATTCTAGTAGGCACTGTTGAGTCACCTTGTCACGGATGCTTTGAGTATATCTAGTGTTTCAATAGCAGCAATAAATGGCACATATTCTAGTAGGTATGGTTGAGTTACCTTGTCATGGATACTTTAAATATATCTATAACAATAGCAGCTATTAATGGCACATATTCTAGTAGGTATGGTTGAGTCACCTTGTCATGGATACTATAAATATATCTATTACAATAGCAGCGATAAATGCAGCACATATTGTAGTAGGCACTGTTGAGTCAACTTGTCACGGATGCTTTAAGTATATCTAGTGTTTCAATAGCAGCAATAAATGGCACATATTCTAGTAGGTACATTTAAGTTACCTTGTCCCAGGAACTTCGATTATATCTATTAAAATAGCAGCGATAACTGGCACATATTCGTTTCGGTACGGTTGTGTTACCTTGTCACGGATACTTTGAATATATCTGGTGTTACAATAGCGGCGATAACTGGCACATATTCTAGTAGGTACGGTTGAGTCACCTAGTGTCGGATACTTTGAATATATCTATTACAATAGCAGCTATTAATGGCACATATTTTAGTAGGTATGGTTGAGTCACCTTGTCATGGATACTTTGAATTTATCTATTACAATAGCAGCGATAACTAGCACATATTCTTGTATGTACGGTTGAGTCACCTAGTGTCGGATACTTTTAATGTGTGAAGAAAAGGGGTTGACTGAGCCCCATTGCAGATGTTGTTGCCTTGATTGGCTTGGGGAGCGTAGCTGATGTTAAGCTCAGAGGCGCAGTTTTCCCCCAATCTTGACCACGATCGATATGTTTGTAGGGTCATGGATCGATGCAGGGTTAACACCATTCAATAAACAGATTTCAATAACGAAGGTTACGTATATATTTCCTTAAATTTATACCCTATTCGGTCATTCCATAAACTGTTGCATCATGAGTATGCGTGCGTGGGTTCGACTAAATTTAACATAAGCATTCTACTAGATCCACATAGTACCCTTTTATGACGGCTTGGTACAGCAACGCAGCCAATCCACTGGTCCTGGCTCGCCTCACGGTCGGATCCCGGTAAAGTTCTTGTTGTCTTTCTTCCACTACTCCCACCCGCTCTAGTCTCTTCTCCGACAATCCAGCCTCTACCCCGAGTCAAACCAGACTGCGCTGCCACCGTTGTCCATTCAACAAAACCAAATCCACCTGACTCAGGTGTTCTTCACGATACCCGTTCGTTGCCCGCTCCCGACAAAGTGTTGAAATCCTTACACATGCACATTCCACGGGTACACTCAACTTGTGCATGCGTCCAGTTAGGATTGCAACACATCCGGTAGAGCAGTCAATAACTTGTATCGAAAAGAACAGAAAAATACCATGAAATGCTAATGTTCTTCACAAATGTATCTATTACAATAGCAGCGATAAATGGCACATATTCTTGTAGGTACGGTTGAGTCACCTCGTGTCGGATAGTTTAAATATATCTATTACAATAGCAGCGATAAATGGCACATATTCTTGTAGGTACGGTTGAGTCACCTCGTGTCGGATAGTTTAAATATATCTATTACAATAGCAGCGATAAATGGCACATATTCTTGTAGGTACGGTTGAGTCACCTCGTGTCGGATAGTTTAAATATATCTATTACAATAGCAGCGATAAATGGCACATATTCTTGTAGGTACGGTTGAGTCACCTCGTGTCGGATAGTTTAAATATATCTATTACAATAGCAGCGATAAATGGCACATATTCTAGAAGGTACGGTTGAGTCACCTCGTGTCGGATAGTTCGAATATATCTATAACAATAGCAGCAATAAATGGCACATATTCTTGTAGGTACGGTTGAGTCGCCTCGTGTCGGATACTTTGAATATATCTATTACAATAGCAGCGATAAATGGCACATATTCTAGTAGGTACGGTTGAGTCACCTTGTCACGGATAGTTTGAATATATCTATAACAATAGCAGCAATAAATGGCACATATTCTTGTAGGTACGGTTAAGTCACCTCGTGTCGGATAGTTTGAATATATCTATAACAATAGCAGCAATAAATGGCACATATTCTTGTAGGTACGGTTGAGTCACCTCGTGTCGGATAGTTTAAATATATCTATTACAATAGCAGCGATAAATGGCACATATTCTAGAAGGTACGGTTGAGTCACCTCGTGTCGGATAGTTTGAATATATCTATAACAATAGCAGCAATAAATGGCACATATTCTTGTAGGTACGGTTGAGTCACCTCGTGTCGGATAGTTTAAATATATCTATTACAATAGCAGCGATAAATGGCACATATTCTAGAAGGTACGGTTGAGTCACCTCGTGTCGGATAGTTTGAATATATCTATAACAATAGCAGCAATAAATGGCACATATTCTTGTAGGTACGGTTGAGTCGCCTCGTGTCGGATACTTTGAATATATCTATTACAAAAGCAGCGATAAATGGCACATATTCTAGTAGGTACGGTTGAGTCACCTTGTCACGGATAGTTTGAATATATCTATAACAATAGCAGCAATAAATGGCACATATTCTTGTAGGTACGGTTGAGTCACCTCGTGTCGGATACTTTGAATATATCTATTACAGTAGCAGCGATTAATGGCACATATTCTAGTAGGTACGGTTGAGTCACCTAGTGTCGGATACTTTGAATATATCTTTTACAGTAGCAGCGATAAATGGCACATATTCTAGTAGGTACGGTTGAGTCACCTCGTGTCGGATACTTTGAATATATCTATTACAGTAGCAGCGATAAATGGCACATATTCTAGTAGGTACGGTTGAGTCACCTAGTGTCGGATACTTTGAATATATCTATTACAGTAGCAGCGATAAATGGCACATATTCTAGTAGGTACGGTTGAGTCACCTTGTCACGGACACTTAGGATGTATCTTTTACAATAGCAGAGATAAATAGGCATAAATGGCACATGCTTGTTTAGGTAAAGTTGAGTCACCTGACCTGACTGACAAACCCTACGCAACGAAAACGTTCAAACTATTTTTACAACGCTTATATTAACTTGCCTTGTTTGTCTGGACGGAATCTTTGAATCGATATTCCACCTACTTCTAGATGTCCGATCAAGCTGAAACGTTTTACACAGACGTATTCCTGATGACAATACATGAATCAACTGTCATATTTACTAAATTGTCAATTAATGTATCATTATTAAAATATTAATGTTTTACATGGAAATCGATGAATCTTTGAACCGATATTCCACCTTCTTTTAAATGTTCGATCAAGCTGAACTTTTTTACACAGACGTATTTTTAATGATTATACATGAATCAACTGTCATATTTACTAAATTGTCAATTAACTCATCATTATTAATTAATTAATGTTTTATATGGGAAACGATGTTTAACCCACTTCTCAACGTCAAATCGAGTTGAAAGTTTTTACACAGACGTATTTTTAATGACAACACACGAATCAGTTGTCATTGTTACTAATTCTTGTCAATTACTTCATCATAATTAATTAATTAATGTTTTATATAGAAATCGATGTTTGACCCACTTCTCAACGTCAAATCGAGTTGAAAGTTTTCACACAGACGTATTCTGAATGACAATACACGAATCATTTGTCATATATACTAAATATTCAATAAATTCATCATAATTAATTAATGTTTTATATGGGAATCGATGTTTAACCCACTTCCGAACGTCGAAATGAGCTGAATTTTTTCACACTAACGTATTCTTAATGACAATACACGTATCAATTGTCATATTTACTAAAAATAGTCAGTAATTCATCATAATTAATTAATGTTTTATATGGGAATCGATGTTTCACCCACTTCCCAACGTCGAATCGAGTTGAAAGTTTTCACAGCGACGTATTCTTAATGACAATACATGAATCAATTGTCATACTTACTAAATAATCAATAAAGCCATCATAATTAATTAATTGATGTTTTATATGGGGATCGATAAAACACTCACTTTCGAACGTCGAATTGAGCTGAAAGTTTGCACACAGATGTATTCTTAATGACAATACATGAATCAATTGTCATACTTACTAAATAATCAATTAAACCATCATAATTAATTAATCGATATTCGATATATATTCGGTTGCAAGATTCTTTAAGACTAAAAAGTATAAAATAATATTACATGACAAAAATATATTTTTTTTAAAACAACGCTTATATTTAAATGCACTTAAAAGTAAAAAATAAGTTTTCGCCCAACAAATTTGTGCCTCACTCGGAAAATAAAAGCGTTGGGCGCTTTCCCTGCATAAACAGCAGAATACTGCAATCTATGTCAATACCGAAAGCGCCCAACGCTTTTATTTTCCGAGTGAGGCAAAAATTTTTTGGGCGAAAATTTCTTTTTTTCTTTTTAGTGCATTTAAATATAAGCGTTGTTTTTAAAAAAATATATTTTTTTCATGTAATATTTTTCATTTAACAGTACTCCAAGATGTAATATTATATTGGTGAACTATACAATACATTTGGTACGTTATATACACAGAGATAAAAGGTATGCGCAAGAAATTATACAAGGCAATTGTATCATTTTCTTTGAATCTTCTCTAAGCGTATTTTGGCTTCTCATTTCATTTAAAGCCTCGCTACTAAGATCAGTCAACGTGATAAAAAGGGCGAGAGTTGAGTAGCTGCCACCTCCTCGTTCCTTATTATGGCACCACTTCTTAACTCCACATTTCACTGTGTGATTGAAAGGTTTAGAGAAGTATGTTTTTAAAGGAACTTTGGTAGTAGCTTTAGCTAGAAGCCACCATCAGAGTGAGAGTTGTTGGTTATTTTACCTGTTTCTGTGGTTGATATAATAGAACCCCCCAATAAAATAAAAAGATAAATAAAATAAATTCACATTTAGAGTCTACCCTCTCAGTACTTAAACTGATTTGCAGTGGGAGACATTAATTTAAAGTGACTAAACCAACCCTGTAGGCTTCGAACACCATCGACGAGTGAGCGATAACCAATCAAAGATCAATGGCCAATATAGCGTGATAGCAAATACCTTACAATAATGTAATAGGATGTGAAACTCTAGATTTAACTGTCTGTTTGTTTTATGCTAGGGAACTCGGAGACAGACTAGTTTTCAACGTAGTGTGCATCGCGCGGGGTACAAACCTTTGACCTATAGAGTCAAATGTTTCCTTGAACCGATATTATGTTACTCATGTAATCTACTCGACGCTAACAGCTTTCAGAGGTCGTGGCTGCATAAGGCCGTCTTTTTTCTCGGTAGACGTAGACTACTTTATCGTTCTTGTCTTCCAAATCTCGGGCGTCTCGCACACTATCGAGTTCTCCACTCCTGCTTTAAATTCCATCTTAATTCTTCTCAGTCGTCTCAGACATTCGTTTTCTGGAATGACTCCCTGTTATTTTTCTACTCACTTCTTCTCTATTCATCATCCACGTTCACTCAATCGCCCGCACACCTTCAAACGTGCTTTGCATGTTTTACATAAAAATACTTCCCAGCGTTATCTTTATATTGCTAGATTTATGCCTGTTCTTCGTCTTAACAACGTCTTTCTCTTTCTCTCTCGGTTCGTTTACATGTTTTCGTTTGCTTATGAGCGTCAACGTCAACGCCTCCTCTGTGTTGCTACGTTTACGTCTTCGGGCCGGCATCGTTATCTTTCATGCCACATTTACCTCTGCTATTGCGTTACGTCTTCCCTTTTCCTCCCGATCATCACCTCGTTCCCCTTTCCCACGACGTCTACTTCAACCGAGCAATCAATGCCCCACGGCTGGAGAGTTCCCTTCCGTTTGAACGACTATGTCGATCTATACACATCAGATCGTAGTCCAAGCATCTGCCCTGCCCTGTGTTGTTTACTGCACATGTGCATTTCCCAAGGGGGTTTCCACGGCCTTCTTAGTGAGTCTCCAGCGGCCAACTTTTCACTGCAGCGTCAAGATCGATAAGCAGTAACTTAGTTGAATGCGCAGTCAGTTGTAGACCACAGACGTTGCACAGAGTTGACGGGACGAGTACGACCATGTCTGGTTTTGTTGTGTCGGCGTAGAATCTAAGAGGGAACTTCAATGAATAAAGATGTATTCTGCTGGCGATATGAAGTCCACTATAGTTTTAGTAGGGATATTTGGCCTTTAAACAAGGCACCTGATAAATTGTACGATCTAGACATAAAATCAGTTTTTGTTACTATGTAGGCATATGTTACTTAACTTATTTCATAAACACACAATCTTGATGAAAAGATGAAATTTTTAGAAAAAGAGAGAACAGAGGATGAATCGCTGTTGCTGATAAAGCATCTTTAAACAAACGTATTATCTGTATTTTAGCAGGGAGTCAGCTCCAGATTGTCCATGACAAACACAAAGTTCTCACTGATGATAAAATAATGTGCTCAGGGGTGTATACTTTTGTAAGAGTCCACGAAAAATGTTAATATTAACTAATTTTGTATCCATCGATTCACAAAACATATTCTGTATTATAAAGTAAAAGTCTCCAAACGTCCGAATCGGGCGTGTCTAATCATCTAATTATCCAAAAAGTAATTAAGTTTAGTTCAACAATCATATATTTTTAAAACCTTCGCGAGTGTGAAAGCTTGTCAAACGTACATTTAAGAGAATAATAATTTATTTGCTTGACATGTACTGTAGAGTCAGCAGAGTTCACTAAAAAGACAAACGTGTAGTTTGCATTGACTTGGTAAGAATGGTGTACTGTGTGCATATGAACGTTAGTTGTGTCATACTCCGGAATTTGAGGTTAGTGAAAGCATAAAAGTCATATTTATTAATGATTTACTATACACATTTGGTAATGTAATTATGAATGTGGGCAAGCGTACTCATAAAATGATAGCTTGCATAGAAGGATAAGCAGAAAATAACACATTCTAGATTATCTTAATAAAACTGTATTGTTATGAATCGATTATTGGTTAGTAAATTCTTCCATAATGTTGAAGTAAATTTATAACTTCATAACATATTTTTAACGAGCGTATTATGTAGTGAGATATCATCACAGATATATTAAGGCAAAGGTCAACAAAACGTTAAACTTTTCTCTACATAGAATTGGTAACATTTTGTGTCTTTGTGCACTTAATGACTTACAACTGCCAGGTAAATGTATACACCGTGTATTAATGTGGGTTTGTGTCCAATTAATCATTGAGAAAGCATATGTGTACCGGTTAAGCATGTGTTGATTGTTTTCATCTTGCTTTTCCATTCATCTGTGTTTTCAGAATTGGTTTTATTAATTTATTTTGTATCAATAAATTAACATTTAATTTGTTCTTTGTCTATAACTTCAATTCTATCATAATCTATTTCGAATTTTTCTGATTCCGATATCTTTCTTGTGATGACACGAAAGACTATCGATTGACTATGGAATATCAATTTAAAAAAATATTTCGGCCACTTATTCGCAGTCTCTTATCTATAAGCGGTCGAGTCACGAATTGTTATTTATGGCTCAAATAGCTGTCAACTGCAGTCAGAAACTACTTCCAATTATTTTTACTCTATAGAATCAGTTTAAGTGTGAAACATTAGATTGAATGTAGTGCTTCTATTAAAGCTTATGCGGATACCTTATTAGATAATTTGGAAAGTAGGGAAACTATGATATATCTTAATTTGCAATGGTACAATTGTAATTTCGGTGTTTTACTGTACCCATAACATTGTATCTATGTAATGTATATTAGCGTAAGCTTAATAAATAAACTTTTCTACTACTATGTATTATTAGAAGAAAAAAAGAATATAATCGAATTATATTGAGTGTTCAGTAAACATACTAATCAATGCTTATACATTATTTAGTGTCTTAGTGTGATGAACTTTACATTGTATTGCATCCTACATTGTTGCATGTTTAACGTATTATAAATTATAATTAATTGCTTGTATGTAATATAAATTAAACTAACTGAACATACCAGAGTTCTTTTGATAGTCTGTCAAATTATCCTCAACTAGCAGACACATGGTCATATGATTTATGTCCGTGTTATATAGAATAGTTGGATTTCTACAATTTTCTGGAGATCAAACTGGGTAGAGTCAAATGGGTGACGCAGCAACGATGAAGCTCCTTGCTTGATAAAGACGGAGACTTCATTTTGAGGGCAAGATCTAATCTTCAAAGGATACTAATTTTACCAAAGATCAGCACTTACACGCGCGTTAGCTCCTCAGAAAACTAATCAACCGTAAACTTCAATAGAGTACCACAGACCTTTCCTGCGTTGCAAAACCTATACAACAATGACTGACCATACGCCGGGAGCCGATCGAGATGACCGATACTGCACTGAATGTAGAAACGTGGCAAACCTGTAGCGCGCAGGTGGATAATATGAGGGGTGTCTACCCGCCGGACCCCACTTATTCTGCCTCAGTGGAGAGCGGCATATCCCGCCTTGCACCTAAATTGGCGTCTACGATTTTACCTTTACCCTCTACTTATATACTCTACCGCTTCTAACTCTCTCTCTATTCTCTGCTTGTTACTCTTACTCTCTACTTATATACTCTCTACCGCTGCTAACTGTCTCTCCACTCTCTGCTTGTTACTCTTACTCTCTACTTATACTCTCTACCGCTGCTAACTCTCTTTCTACTCTCTGCTTGTTACTCTTACTCTCTACTTATACTCTCTACCGCTGCTAACTCTCCCTCTACTCTCTGCTTGTTACTCTTACTCTCTACTTATATACTCTCTCTCTCTACTTATATACTCTCTCTCTACTCTCTGCTTGTTACTCTTACTCTCTACTTATATACTCTCTACCGCTGCTAGCTCTCTCTCTACTCTCTGCTTGTTACTCTTACTCTCTACTTATACTCTCTACCGCTGCTAAGCTAACTCTCTCTCTATTCTCTGCTTGTTACTCTTTTTCTCTACTTATATACTCTCTACCGCTGCTAGCTCTCTCTCTCTACTCTTTGCTTGTTACTCTTACTCTCTACTTATACACTCTCTACCGCTGCTAACTCTCTCTCTACTCTCTGCTTGATACTCTTACTCTCTACTTATATACTCTCTACCGCTGCTAACTCTCTCTCTACTCTCTGCTTGTTACTCTTACTCACTACTTATATACTCTCTACCGCTGTTAACTCTCTCTCTCTACTCTCTGCTTGTTACTCTTACTCTCTACTTATATACTCTCAACCGCTGATAACTCTCTCTCTACTCTCTGCTTGTATCGGAATGATGAACCATCTATAGATATGCCTTAAATAATTAGAATTTTCTCAACAGTGTTGGATTATGTTGTTTTTCACTCATTTGTTCTCAAAATAACATGGCTTGAATCTCATCATTAAATACAGCTGTACGAATAGCGTACCTAAATCCAAGTGAACAACATCAAACTAAACAGAATGTACGAGGTACTTGGCAGGTCTTGATAACGACAGAAGCTACAAAGCTCGAGTAAATAACAGCTTCATGGTGTTGCATTAATTTATTATGTCTTCATTTATAATCAGAACTAGCAACCTTTACTGTGTTAATGTTAATTCAAGTCCCCGCAGACGGCAACGTTAAATATAGGGCCTACTTGATATTTAATTAAGTGTAGTCTAAATTCATAATTAAAATAACCTGCTTGGTAAAATATCAACGCGTATTATGCTACAGTTCAGTGATCAGGCCCCTTTAAAAATAAAGTATCTTTATTTCAAGCAGTACCGTATTTATAGACAGACTGCAGCTACTAAACTATGTCCATACAATTCAAGTATATAATACAGAATGCATGGAGACATGCTTTACACTTCAGAATCCTGAGATAAATATCTTTATTTATTCAATGTTTAATCTTAGTCCAACTGTTAATTATTCAGAAGCCAAACACACGAGTTCAGGTTTAGTAGCAGAGGGGTGTTTATTTAGCACTCGCTAATGATATGATACATACAAGTGCATACAGTGTAAAAACCCAAGACCGACAGCATAGATATTTCAAACCCAATGCGACTTTTTACTGTATATCGTGAACTGTATAATGTGAGACAATTTTATTATTAACTTTCAATTTAAAGTCACGTTCTTATTTTACATCTGAAATTTAATTTAATTGAACTGATGTATTATGTAGTGGTACCGAAGTACCAAATTAAATATTGCTTGTTATCCCGATAGCATCGCTTTTCAATTGCTTATAATCGGATCACAAGACGCAGGTAATTGTGATACATTATATTACAAGAATTATATTACATAACTTCACATTCCAAAGCAACGAGCGAAACAATCACGATTAACTGAGTCTCATAATAAATACATTCATAAGTGAATTTTGAAATTGTATTAATCCTGGAATATGGAAAGTGATACAATATAATGTCCCACCATATAATATATATATATATATGTGTATAGATCTTATGTTTAAAATTCTCACAGCTATATGTAAAATAATTATTTCTTGGGGTATTGTCACGTGAGTTATAAAATGAGAGTTTTGACTTACCCTCTCTATCCCGATGTTTCGATGTGATATCACATCACAACATACATACACATGTAACATTTTTGTGTAACATTTTTGCACAAAAAGAATAAGGAACACGATCCCTACAAGCTCTTTGCACATTAAAACAAAAATGAAAAGAGAAGATAGGCCAACAGATGGTTAAATATTAATTAAAAAGTATACGTCTTGAGCAGTCAAAACTGACTAATTTACGGGAAGCAGGTCTACTTGAATTCGGCTAAGCTAAGCTATCATTCACATATGGTATTCAGAGGCACGATATCTGTTTGTGATAACATTAGCAGGGGCAGAGCGATCTGCACCTGTCAGAAAAAAGGGGTAAGAGAAATCAGTATAAAATAAAATAAATAAAATAGAAATACCGATCGAGTGGCTGCTCAGTGGTAAGACGCGATGCTTTAACTCGGTAGATCGCCTGTGTCATGTCGGCTGCTGAGCGGTTAGACGCGATGCTTTAACTCGGTAGATCGCCTGTGTCATGTCGGCTGCTGAGCGGTTAGACGCGATGCTTTAACTCGGTAGATCGCCTGTGTCATGTCGGCTGCTGAGCGGTTAGACGCGATGCTTTAACTCGGTAGATCGCCTGTGTCATGTCGGCTGCTGAGCGGTTAGACGCGATGCTTTAACTCGGTAGATCGCCTGTGTCATGTCGGCTGCTGAGCGGTTAGACGCGATGCCTTAACTCGGTAGGTCGCGTGTGTCATGTCGGCTGCTGAGCGGTTAGACGCGATGCTTTAACTCGGTAGATCGCCTGTGTCATGTCGGCTGCTGAGCGGTTAGACGCGATGCTTTAACTCGGTAGATCGCCTGTGTCATGTCGGCTGCTGAGCGGTTAGACGCGATGCTTTAACTCGGTAGATCGCCTGTGTCATGTCGACTGCTGAGCGGTTAGACGCGATGCTTTAACTCGGTAGATCGCCTGTGTCATGTCGGCTGCTGAGCGGTTAGACGCGATGCTTTAACTCGGTAGATCGCCTGTGTCATGTCGGCTGCTGAGCGGTTAGACGCGATGCTTTAACTCGGTAGATCGCCTGTGTCATGTCGGCTGCTGAGCGGTTAGACGCGATGCTTTAACTCGGTAGATCGCCTGTGTCATGTCGGCTGCTGAGCGGTTAGACGCGATGCCTTAACTCGGTAGGTCGCGTGTGTCATGTCGGCAATCGGAAATCCTAACTAAGCGACTTTTGACAAAAAATTTTACATTCATCATAATGCAAATGATGGGATCGAGTCCAATACAATATTAGTTGGTCAAATTGCCTCACATTTATCCGAAAACCCTATTCAGACTTCGTCACTTGAAGAGAGACAAGTTATTGTGTTCTTCTGTGACAAGTTATTGTGTACGATTATGAAAATAAATAAGTCATAGTATCTTTTACTTTGTTTTTTGGTTGTTCGAACAGTATTGAAAATTATCTGGTCAATAGTGATCAATAAATGTATTGTTTGGACATTAAATTGTCTTATTTAATCGACTTTACTGATTTTTCTGATATTCCTATAATTTACTTATAATGAATGCAAGTAAGACCCAATTAATGCTTCTAGGCAAGGATGATAATAATGCATCGCAAATAATGTCCCTGGATGGGGTAAATATCAAGCCTAGTCTCACAATTAAGCATCTCGGATTTAATATTGACAAACAGCTATTATTTACATCTCACGTAGATAAAATAGTAGAAAAATGTAGAAAACTTATACATATACTCCGCAAATTAAGTCAATTCTTAGAACCATGAGAAAGTAGGATATTTTACGTAACATGTATACGACCAATTATTGAGTATTGCCCGATTATGGTCAGTTCTGTAAATAATACTTATTCTAACAAATTGGAGTTGATTCAAAATCGAGCACTGCGTGTCTTTATGGGGAATCGTAGGCTGAAGGGTGCCAGAGAATATTTCAATATACCTACAATCCAATCTCGCTTAAAATTCCTAACTCTGTTAAGATTCTACTACCTCGTACACTGCGTGCCTGACACCCGACATCCAGTATTATATACACTGTCCACAAGTAGAGGTCTCCGGTCCCGAACCAACAAAAATTTATTTGTAACACGAGTTAATAAAGGAAAAAGTGGAAAGAGATCGATCAAGTACAGACTAGCTGTCATGTGGAATAACCTCCCATCAAAACTGAAATTACTTAAAAACAAAATACAATTCAAAAAAGATTTATCGAAGTTAACTTTACAGTATTAGGAATAAATATTGAAGATGAAGCTGCTGAACGTGTTACAGTATAGTAGAGTGAGAAATATACCGTAGTATAGCCTAGCCCTAGCATGTTATTTTAGTGAGTCTTTATCATCTTATTCTATTATTTTATAACTATTAACAAATTGTATTCAATAATTCTAAACATGTTGTATGTTTTGTATGTTTGTTTGCATAGTATTAGGTATTATGTTTCTCTATTGAAATGTGTATTATTTGATATTGTACTTTAGCATAGTTTTTAGATAATAGTTATATATTTAGCTTAGTCATAGGGCATCAAGCATTTTTACCTGTAAATATTTAAAATAATATCATGCAAATTGTAATGCTTTAAAGAAACCCTTAAATAAATATAAATATAAAATAAAAAATAAATAAAAATAGTATATATATTAGGTTATGTTTTGAAGTTCTTTACGACGAATATCAAGCAGAAGAAAAATATCTGAAAGTTTTACATGAAATGCGACATGTTATGTGATATTGAGAAGATAATTAAACATAAGTTTACAAACATTTGAAGAGGAGTGTAGCAAAATCATCGCACATAACGATAATTACATTTGTTCGTGACAATCGCTGCCGATATGTGATCACCAGCTTTACTAGAGTCGCCCTCCGTGCTTGGAGAAGGAAAGAACTTCCAAGGATTATCTTATAAGGCTCAATTCCAGTACTCATATTTAAACTAAGGAAAACCTCCGAAAACTTCTGGGCAGAATCGGTGGTCGCCGAAATCCAACCTGTGACCTCCTAATGAGAGTCTTGCCTTACCGCGTAACCACCTCTGTGAGTATAGCTGTGGTCTAACTATTGCAGACCAATATTGATTTTGTACGTACAAGTATTTGTCGTTAACAATTTAAAAATTAAACTATTTATTTCATTCATGAAATGAGCGTACTCATCTTATTATGATTTGTAACTATCTCATGAATCTAATTTAATTTAAAATATTTGAGCATATATGCATTTTACGTTTTCATCAACGCCTCAAACGACTTTAATATGTATAAATATTTCGAATTCATAAGGACAATTTAAATCCTCACGTGATTGGAATTTTAATACGATATCAGCTTAGTCATAATATGACAGACATATATAAACAACATGCGTTCATATGGGGATGTGTTCTTTTCAGTTCATTTGACTACTGTTGGGATGGGAGCTATAGTTAGAACACAAAACAGACCGAGATACTTGCCTATCGGTGGTTCAATACAATACGATAGAAACAAAGCCAGAAACATCGACGTTAACTTGCATTTGGTATTGAAGCATATTGGTTTCCAATTATCAATATTCGATTCGACTATGAAGAACGAGTTCGTTGAAGTTTACCATATATGCAATACAGCATCTGAGTGGTTGCTTTGTAGCATAACTTCTCTGACCGCGCTCGCGCATTCCACAAGTGTCTCACAATCAAGGGTCAGAATGGGGCATAAAAGATGTCTACCTTGTTGGTCTGGATTCCCTTTGACTCGACCAAGGCAGTCTAGATATATCGCTTCGCTCTCCAGGCCTGCAACTGCTTGGCGTGACGTCACGAGCTTAGGCGGACTGTCGAGCGGCCGTAGCATGGCGCGCATAGGAATAATACGGCGCGCAACACAGTATTTGCCTTAAAAAACAAAGTTACTCACTATTTTGCCCCCTCATATTCATGTCCCAAGAAAAGGATAAAGTTACGGTGCGGATGGTACCGAATTTGGTCCGCGTTTACATCATTTGACTGTGTAATTGGCACCTAAATAAACTATTGACGTTTCTAATTTTGAGCCCATAGGCTTATGACACTTCTATTTTACATACGATTTATTCGGAAAAAGCGTATAATTGAAATATGTGGTTATGAAATAAAGTGGATAACTTGGATTATTTTGTATTCCAATTATGAATCATAGATAGCATCATAGTAAATGATATCTCTTATTATTCATGCTTACTTTTTAATTATTTGGATGGTATTGGTTATTGTACATCATGTTTGATTCTACAACTGATAATTTAATATCGTAAATTGGTTGATTTTGGTGTGAATACATTATTTAAAGCATTTTGGACTGCTTGTTTGTCCTGTTGATGTACTGTAGTTCGATTTACAGCCCGGCACGCATCATTTGCGAGGCATTTTGTCCGCCGAACCTCAGAGGTTATTTTATGGGTATAAAATATATTCATAAAACGTCATTTTAGAACAAAATATTAACGGGATTGTCACTGTGAAGACACGATATCACGAATAATCACTGAACATGATTATAAATAACACTTCACATACTTCACGACGTTTCAAATGTTTCTTTTTCCACACAAACACACACTGTACACACCCGCACAAACTCGGCTCGAATGTAACATGTTGTCTCGACTATTAGGTACAGACGTGACTTAATTGAAACTGTACTGTATACCCACCTTAGTAACCCATATTGTAGCTCAGACGGAAATAGCTATTTCTTGGATACGTAAATAAGTCGTCAATGGACCATTCAAAGACAATGCAAATGTCAATGGACTTTGAAAGGAATTTTAATCCCATTTCTTGCTACACAGGAAGTGCAAACATATTTCAGACGGTGCAGAATATTATACTGTCTAGTACTTGAATGCATCATGCATCAGACGGTCGGGAATGTCGAGAAAACAAATAAAATTGGGAGATGTTGTGTAGCGCGCAATGCTTTTCATAGCGCGTGGAGCCGAGCCATCCGCCTACTTGCGTGACGTCACAGCGGTGATCGAGAGCCAGTTGCAGGCCTGGACATCACGAAGGCCCCGACTCGACCCAGAGGTCAGTTTCATGTAACATGTTAATGTGGAGGCTGGGCAAGGAACGCGCGGGGTTCATACTACAAAGCGAAGAGCATCAGTTTAAATCACGTAACATGTTTATGGAGCTTGGGCAAGGAACAAACGGGTTTCATACTACAAAGTGAAGAGAATCAGTTTAGTTTCACTTAACATGTTTATGTGGAGCTTGGGCAAGGAACAAACGGGTTTCATACTACAAAGTGAAGAGAATCAGTTTAGTTTCACTTAACATGTTTATGTGGAGCTTGGGCAAGGAACAAACGGGTTTCATACTACAAAGTGAAGAGAATCAGTTTAGTTTCACTTAACATGTTTATGTGGAGCTTGGGCAAGGAACAAACGGGTTTCATACTACAAAGTGAAGAGAATCAGTTTAGTTTCACTTAACATGTTTATGTGGAGCTTGGGCAAGGAACAAACGGGTTTCATACTACAAAGCGAAGAGAATCAGTTTAGTTTCACTTAACATGTTTATGTGGAGCTTGGGCAAGGAACAAACGGGTTTCATACTACAAAGCGAAGAGAATCAGTTTAGTTTCACTTAACATGTTTATTTGGAGCTTGGGCAAGGAACAAACGGGTTTCATACTACAAAGTGAAGAGAATCAGTTTAGTTTCACTTAACATGTTTATGTGGAGCTTGGGCAAGGAACAAACCGGTTTCATACTACAAAGTGAAGAGAATCAGTTTAGTTTCACTTAACATGTTTATGTGGAGCTTGGGCAAGGAACAAACGGGTTTCATACTACAAAGTGAAGAGAATCAGTTTAGTTTCACTTAACATGTTTATGTGGAGCTTGGGCAAGGAACAAACGGGTTTCATACTACAAAGTGAAGAGAATCAGTTTAGTTTCACTTAACATGTTTATGTGGAGCTTGGGCAAGGAACAAACGGGTTTCATACTACAAAGCGAAGAGAATCGGTTTAAATCCACGTAACGTGTTTATGTGGAGCTTGGGCAAGGAACGCGCGGGGTTCATACTACAAAGCGAAGAGAATCAGTTTAAATCCACGTAACGTGTTTATGTGGAGCTTGGGCAAGGAACAAACGGGTTCCATACTACAAAGCGAAGAGAATCAGTTTAGTTTCACTTAACATGTTTATGTGGAGCTGGGGCAAGGAACGCGCGGGGTTCATACTACAAAGCGAAGAGAATCAGTTTAGTTTCACTTAACATGTTTATGTGGAGCTTGGGCAAGGAACAAACGGGTTTCATACTACAAAGCGAAGAGAATCAGTTTAGTTTCACTTAACATGTTTATGTGGAGCTTGGGCAAGGAACAAACGGGTTTCATACTACAAAGCGAAGAGAATCAGTTTAGTTTCACTTAACATGTTAATGTGGAGCTTGGTCCAGGAACAAACGGGTTTCATACTACAAAGCGAAGAGAATCAGTTTAGTTTCACTTAACATGTTTATGTGGAGCTTGGGCAAGGAACAAACGGGTTTCATACTACAAAGCGAAGAGAATCAGTTTAGTTTCACTTAACATGTTTATGTGGGGCTTGGGCAAGGAACAAACGGGTTTCATACTACAAAGCGAAGAGAATCAGTTTAGTTTCACTTAACATGTTTATGTGGAGCTTGGGCAAGGAACAAACGGGTTTCATACTACAAAGCGAAGAGAATCAGTTTAGTTTCATGTAAAATGTTTATGTGGAGCTTGGGCAAGGACGACGTCTAAGAATTGTACAGTTTGATGAAATTGTTTTTATCTCAAAGAAACAAATATCAAGCTCACCCTTTTCAACAGCTTTTACTATATCAAGAAAATGAACCCTTTTTCCTGTCCATCAATGTAGGATAAACATGTTCAAATGTTCACATCGTGTCATATATATGTCCCTCACAGAGACAAACATAAATGTGTACTGTTGAATACTGTCTATGATTTATATTTGCGTCAAATGCTGAGGTGATGACTGTAGCTCGTGAGGTTGGCTTGTTGCTTGTACGAGCAGCTAGGTACTCCAGACCACAAGCCGCGGCGTTGTTGCTTGTACGAGCAGCTGGGTACTCCAGACCACAAGCCGCGGCGTTGTTGCTTGTACGAGCAGCTGGGTACTCCAGACCACAAGCCGCGGCGTTGTTGCTTGTACGAGCAGCTAGGTACTCCAGACCACAAGCCGCGGCGTTGTTGCTTGTACGAGCAGCTAGGTACTCCAGACCACAAGCCGCGGCGTTGTTGCTTGTACGAGCAGCTAGGTACTCCAGACCACAAGCCGCGGCGTTGTTGCTTGTACGAGCAGCTGGGTACTCCAGACCACAAGCCGCGGCGTTGTTGCTTGTACGAGCAGCTGGGTACTCCAGACCACAAGCCGCGGCGTTGTTGCTTGTACGAGCAGCTGGGTACTCCAGACCACAAGCCGCGGCGTTGTTGCTTGTACGAGCAGCTGGGTACTCCAGACCACAAGCCGCGGCGTTGTTGCTTGTACGAGCAGCTGGGTACTCCAGACCACAAGCCGCGGCGTTGTTGCTTGTACGAGCAGCTGGGTACTCCAGACCACAAGCCGCGGCGTTGTTGCTTGTACGAGCAGCTGGGTACTCCAGACCACAAGCCGCGGCGTTGTTGCTTGTACGAGCAGCTGGGTACTCCTTGTTGCTTGTACGAGCAGCTGGATACTCCAGACCACAAGCCGCAGCGTTGTTGCTTGTACGAGCAGCTAGGTACTCCAGACCACAAGCCGCGGCGTTGTTGCTTGTACGAGCAGCTGGGTACTCCAGACCACAAGCCGCGGCGTTGTTGCTTGTACGAGCAGCTAGGTACTCCAGACCACAAGCCGCGGCGTTGTTGCTTGTACGAGCAGCTAGGTACTCCAGACCACAAGCCGCGGCGTTGTTGCTTGTACGAGCAGCTAGGTACTCCAGACCACAAGCCGCGGCGTTGTTGCTTGTACGAGCAGCTGGGTACTCCTTGTTGCTTGTACGAGCAGCTGGGTACTCCAGACCACAAGCCGCGGCGTTGTTGCTTGTACGAGCAGCTGGGTACTCCTTGTTGCTTGTACGAGCAGCTAGGTACTCCAGACCACAAGCCGCGGCGTTGTTGCTTGTACGAGCAGCTAGGTACTCCAGACCACAAGCCGCGGCGTTGTTGCTTGTACGAGCAGCTGGGTACTCCAGACCACAAGCCGCGGCGTTGTTGCTTGTACGAGCAGCTAGGTACTCCAGACCACAAGCCGCGGCGTTGTTGCTTGTACGAGCAGCTGGGTACTCCAGACCACAAGCCGCGGCGTTGTTGCTTGTACGAGCAGCTAGGTACTCCAGACCACAAGCCGCGGCGTTGTTGCTTGTACGAGCAGCTGGGTACTCCAGACCACAAGCCGCGGCGTTGTTGCTTGTACGAGCAGCTAGGTACTCCAGACCACAAGCCGCGGCGTTGTTGCTTGTACGAGCAGCTGGGTACTCCAGACCACAAGCCGCGGCGTTGTTGCTTGTACGAGCAGCTAGGTACTCCAGACCACAAGCCGCGGCGTTGTTGCTTGTACGAGCAGCTGGGTACTCCAGACCACAAGCCGCGGCGTTGTTGCTTGTACGAGCAGCTGGGTACTCCAGACCACAAGCCGCGGCGTTGTTGCTTGTACGAGCAGCTGGGTACTCCAGACCACAAGCCGCGGCGTTGTTGCTTGTACGAGCAGCTGGGTACTCCAGACCACAAGCCGCGGCGTTGTTGCTTGTACGAGCAGCTGGGTACTCCAGACCACAAGCCGCGGCGTTGTTGCTTGTACGAGCAGCTGGGTACTCCAGACCACAAGCCGCGGCGTTGTTGCTTGTACGAGCAGCTAGGTACTCCAGACCACAAGCCGCGGCGTTGTTGCTTGTACGAGCAGCTGGGTACTCCAGACCACAAGCCGCGGCGTTGTTGCTTGTACGAGCAGCTAGGTACTCCTTGTTGCTTGTACGAGCAGCTGGGTACTCCAGACCACAAGCCGCGTCGTTGTTGCTTGTACGAGCAGCTAGGTACTCCTTGTTGCTTGTACGAGCAGCTAGGTACTCCTTGTTGCTTGTACGAGCAGCTGGGTACTCCAGACCACAAGCCGCGTCGTTGTTGCTTGTACGAGCAGCTAGGTACTCCTTGTTGCTTGTACGAGCAGCTGGGTACTCCAGACCACAAGCCGCGGCGTTGTTGCTTGTACGAGCAGCTAGGTACTCCTTGTTGCTTGTACGAGCAGCTGGGTACTCCAGACCACAAGCCGCGGCGTTGTTGCTTGTACGAGCAGCTGGGTACTCCAGACCACAAGCCGCGGCGTTGTTGCTTGTACGAGCAGCTGGGTACTCCAGACCACAAGCCGCGGCGTTGTTGCTTGTACGAGCAGCTAGGTACTCCAGACCACAAGCCGCGGCGTTGTTGCTTGTACGAGCAGCTGGGTACTCCAGACCACAAGCCGCGGCGTTGTTGCTTGTACGAGCAGCTAGGTACTCCAGACCACAAGCCGCGGCGTTGTTGCTTGTACGAGCAGCTAGGTACTCCAGACCACAAGCCGCGGCGTTGTTGCTTGTACGAGCAGCTAGGTACTCCAGACCACAAGCCGCGGCGTTGTTGCTTGTACGAGCAGCTGGGTACTCCAGACCACAAGCCGCGGCGTTGTTGCTTGTACGAGCAGCTAGGTACTCCAGACCACAAGCCGCGGCGTTGTTGCTTGTACGAGCAGCTGGGTACTCCTTGTTGCTTGTACGAGCAGCTAGGTACTCCAGACCACAAGCCGCGGCGTTGTTGCTTGTACGAGCAGCTGGGTACTCCAGACCACAAGCCGCGGCGTTGTTGCTTGTACGAGCAGCTGGGTACTCCAGACCACAAGCCGCGGCGTTGTTGCTTGTACGAGCAGCTAGGTACTCCAGACCACAAGCCGCGGCGTTGTTGCTTGTACGAGCAGCTGGGTACTCCAGACCACAAGCCGCGGCGTTGTTGCTTGTACGAGCAGCTGGGTACTCCAGACCACAAGCCGCGGCGTTGTTGCTTGTACGAGCAGCTAGGTACTCCAGACCACAAGCCGCGGCGTTGTTGCTTGTACGAGCAGCTAGGTACTCCAGACCACAAGCCGCGGCGTTGTTGCTTGTACGAGCAGCTGGGTACTCCAGACCACAAGCCGCGGCGTTGTTGCTTGTACGAGCAGCTGGGTACTCCAGACCACAAGCCGCGGCGTTGTTGCTTGTACGAGCAGCTGGGTACTCCAGACATCAAGCCGCGGCGTTGTTGCTTGTACGAGCAGCTAGGTACTCCAGACCACAAGCCGCGGCGTTGTTGCTTGTACGAGCAGCTGGGTACTCCAGACCACAAGCCGCGGCGTTGTTGCTTGTACGAGCAGCTGGGTACTCCAGACCACAAGCCGCGGCGTTGTTGCTTGTACGAGCAGCTAGGTACTCCAGACCACAAGCCGCGGCGTTGTTGCTTGTACGAGCAGCTGAGTACTCCAGACCACAAGCCGCGGCGTTGTTGCTTGTACGAGCAGCTGGGTACTCCAGACCACAAGCCGCGGCGTTGTTGCTTGTACGAGCAGCTGGGTACTCCAGACCACAAGCCGCGGCGTTGTTGCTTGTACGAGCAGCTGAGTACTCCAGACCACAAGCCGCGGCGTTGAACAAGACGAAGTAGCTCTTCCGACAAACTCCCGACGTGGCCGGTTTTTATAGTAGGCCTATGTGGTAAAATGATATTAACGTTTGACTAAGTTTATTACAGCACAGGTTTTATTCAGATCAGTTATCTATTATCATTCATTTAATTATTTTTAGTAAGCCTAATTTGATCAACCAAAACAAAAACTGGTGTCACAAAATTAATATTTATTTTATCATGTCGTTCAAAATGTGTGGTAAGCACATCTGGAAATATGCCAATTGTTAATATGAAGTTGAATGTGCTGGATTGATAGAGAATGAAGAATGGAGATGGACTGTGAAATCCCTTGTCAACTATGTACGAACAATCAAGTTAGTGAATCATATGGATTCAATTGTTAATTGACTGCCATTACAGCATCGACAGCGTTCGGCAGTGGAATGACGCCACTTTTCACTTCACTTTTTCAATTCACTTCAGATATGTCATTTAAAGCACATGTTAGTCAAATGACTATGAAGGCGTTTAAAGTGTTGGACTTTCTCAAGAGGAACTGTCTAAAGGATTTTTCGGTGCACACAAACAGGATGTTGTATTTATCTATTGTACGTCCATACCTTGACTATGCCTCTACTGTGTGGAATCCATATCAGAAAACTCTCATTACTGGATCTGAACGAATCCAACCACGGTACATTAAATGGATATGTTTTAAGACTGGAAAGGAATACCACAGGCGAGATTATGACCAATCGTGTGCTGATTTAAAAATTCCGACACTCTCTCTAAGGAGGTCTTTATTCGACGTCAGTTTCCTGTGCAAAATCGGGAATAATATTATAGATTGTTCAATTTTACTCTCTCGCATAAACTTCTTTGTGCTGCCATTCCTTTCCAAAGTTATAGAAGCCGCATTAATGTTTTTAAATATTCTTGCTTAAATAGGATCATGTCAACTTACAATAGTTTTTTAATAAATGCGCAAGAGGGTGTTGATGTTTTTAATGACTCGATACGTTCTTTTAAAAATGCCATTTTTATGCAGTGACATATGGGGCATGTATATGCGACCATCATTGTTTTTATGTACTACATGATATGATATTTGTTGGATGTTTTGTTGTTTTCGTTTTTAATTGTTTTATCAAAACACACTTTGTGGAATTGTGCAATTATGTTGTGTATATAAAATAAATAATAAATAATAATCATAATCATATTGTTCTACACTCACACAACGGAATTTCTCGTTACGTCATTGATAGACATTCCCATCCAGGTATAGAGCCCACTAACAATCCCTGCTTGTCAATGTCCAGTTTTTATGAGCGTTTTAATTTGTTCTCGTCCTCCTTTGCCAAGGGTTCCAAGACAACTGACAAGACTACAACGACGATGATGATTTTTGGGTTCACCTCTTATATTTTGACAATGGTCGATAGGTCTATTAGTGGCCGATATATATTCAGATGGAACATCTCCAACTCCACTTAACATGAAATGTAAGCAAACATTTGAATCTGGAAGGTACGAAACACATCCAATACAAACAAACGTTAATCGACTACCTTTAGTATGATTGATTTAATTTAAAACTAATTCTTTTCAGAAATTAAGTACAATTAGGTAAAATATGTTTTTATATATACTAGGCCTATAGACATCAATTTATTGATTTCGAAAGTTTTAATGGCACTGTCTCCGAAATTTTATTAAAATTTAAATTTCATACACAATTTTAATTATGGCGAGAAGAATAGCAAAAAAATGTTACTTATTTTATTCCGGTAAACCCTATAAATCCCCGTACTGTAAGATGGTCTCTCAGAACATCTCGTTTAGAAGATAATTATTATTTTCATCATATTATTTGGTTTTTAAAATGATTAATAAAATAGTTAACTTGTCAAACACGAATTAATAACAAAACCATTAAATTTACAATTTTGAACGCAATTTCATAAAAAGTTAATAAAAGTCTGACGCCGTGCAATGAAGCGTTCTTTGCGATAAATAGAGATAATAGCTAAAGTAATAAAGGAATGTGTGTATGAGTGCTGCTGTCATAAGTTGTTTTAAAATATAAGAGCAGGGAAGAAATAAAATTTGTGAGTCTACAGGTTAAACGAAGCACTTTCAAAAACAAAACATGTCATGGGCTTTCTAGAGGAACACGATACGATTATTTTTTGTATTAGCATAAAGTTTGGGTATACTCATGAAATTCCCCAATTTCAAAACGAATAACTGCACAAAAGACTGAAAGTATGTATTTAGTGAAAAAAAATAACAGAGAGTGCTGAGTGTCACGGATAACGATTAAATGTTTTTCATTGTAACGGATTACTTCTGATTGTAAAAGTGCTGCACTTAAAGTCGATAAACGTTTTCAGCAACGCAAGTAAAACTATATTTCTATCAGCTTTAGGAAACATTAGCATCTGATTTACACGTTTGCTAAATGATTCGCTGTATTATTCTGTTTGATTTTACAGAAATTCACTGCAACGCAAGTTTCCAGATTATGAATTGAGAACGAATTTCAGTGGTCTAGCCTACGCAACGTCTAATGGTATTTTGCGCTTTCCCTTCAAAGGTAGTAAAATCAATTCTTCTAAACATGATAGGATTATAACACGCGCAACATATATAATACATGAAATAAAATAATCTACCTACCGAAGGAACTACACTGTTATCCAATAAATCCAAAATATTATACAATGCATTTTAAAGAGCTATACAGTTCAATATGACTTTTGTATTACTATTTGTTTGTGCATCAAACTCTCACATACATGTCTACAGGTGGCGGTGTATGGTTGCTAACAGATGTTTTTCTTAGCGTTTTGTTGTGATAAAATAAGTTTTTGGAACGTGTGTTTTTTTTTTCTTTTAAATCAAAGTAATTTTAACTTTTAAGTTAGTAATACTCTGGTCCTCCGGTCTATCTAAATGCAAACATCCGCGGGACCGAACATTTTGGTCCTCCGGGCCGGATCAGTGAAGTATATTTAAGTAAATAATTGTGGTGTGCGAGGTGCGAACACTCGACTCAACTCGGTTCGAGCGCAACATGGCAGTTGGGTTCGTGCAACAACAGCCTACAAGCTCATAACGTCACGCGCGGGACGCAATCTTGAAACCAGTTCAGCTGCTGGCCGCTGCGCGCAGGGCGCATTCCACAACCCGCGGGAGCTTCGTCATCTCTTCGACAGCCAGCCCTCTGCAGGTGTGCATGAAACTCGACTACGCGCGCCAGCCACCAGCACTACATTGTGTTTCATATCAGGCAATACACCGGCAACACAGATCAATCCTGATACGTGGGGTCTACCATCAGACGTCACCCTTGCGGGCCCGACTTTCAACCAACCTGGCAAGATTGACCTTCTCATTGGAGCTGAGATCTTCTTTGACTTACTGCTCCCTCAGCAACGATCGAGACCAGGAAACTACCCTGTGCTACAAAACACTAAATTAGGATGGATCCTATCTGGCCGAAACCAGCAAGCGCAGGATGAAGAATCCACACCACGCCCAGCACCGCGCACATTCTTCTTACGTTGCGACGATTTGCTTCAACGCTTCTGGGAGGTTGAAGATATGAGCCACCCAGTTAGAACCAACGACGAGCGGAGGTGCGAGACTCATTTCGTAGAAAATACTAGAAGAGACTCAAAGGGCCGCTTTATCGTCCGTCTGCCTCTCAAGCAAGACCCGGCGATGCTTGGGGAATCATACGGTACATCCCGTACTAGACTAAATCAAATCAGGAGACGTCTTACTCGCGACACTCACCTCGCTACGCAGTACAGACAATTCTTACGGGACTATGAGGATCTCGGTCACATGCAAGTAGCCAGGTCTCCAGGTAAACCTTTAGCACCTTGCTACTATTTACCACATCACCCTGCCATCTATGCGTCTCAGCGACCATCTAGGCGTCTCGGCGACCATCTATGCGTCTCGGCGACCGTCTGGTTGTCTTGGCGACCATCTATGCGTCTCAGCGACCATCTAGGCGTCTCGGCGACCATCTATGCGTCTCGGCGACCGTCTATGCGTCTCAGCGACCATCTAGTTGTCTTGCGACCATCTAGGCGTCTCAGCGACCATCTAGGCGTCTCGGCGACCATCTATGCGTCTCGGCGACCGTCTATGCGTCTCAGCGACCATCTATGCGTCTCGGCGACCGTCTAGTTGTCTTGGCGACCATCTATGTGTCTCAGCGACCATCTAGGCGTCTCGGCGACCATCTATGCGTCTCGGCGACCGTCTAGTCTTGGCGACCATCTATGCGTCTCAGCGACCATCTAGGCGTCTCGGCGACCAGCTATGCGTCTCGGCGACCAGCTATGCGTCTCGGCGACCGTCTATGCGTCTCAGTGACCATCTAGTTGTCTTGGCGACCATCTAGGCGTCTCAGCGACCGTCTATGCGTCTCAGCGACCATCTAGTTGTCTTGGCGACCATCTAGGCGTCTCAGCGACCGTCTATGCGTCTCAGCGACCATCTAGTTGTCTTGGCGACCATCTAGGCGTCTCCGCGACCGTCTATGCGTCTCAGCGACCATCTAGTTGTCTCGGCGACCGTCTATGCGTCTCAGCGACCATCTATGCACCTCAGCGACGATGTAGACGTCTCAGCGACCGTCTATGCGTCTCAGCGACCATCTAGGCGTCTCGGCGGAATTATCAGAAGCGTCGTCTTCTAAGACACGTGGGGCAATAGTGCGATCTTTGAAAAGGTTAGATTCCTTTTCACGCGGGAGAATGTTTGTGCATCAAACTCTCACATACATGTCTACAGGTGGCGGTGTATGGTTGCTAACAGATGTTTTTCTTCGTGTTTTGTTGTGATAAAATAAGTTTTTGGAACGTGTGTTTTTTTCTCTTTTAAATCAAAGTAATTTTAAGTGAGTAGTAATTAATACTCTGGTCCTCCGGTCTATCTAAATGCAAACATCCGCGGGACCGAACACTATTCTTATACTCATTGTTCACCTAGTTTATTATAATATATGCGTAGTTGTATCTATATACCCTCTAAACCGAAATATACAAGTTGTGTCATTAGACGCTCGCGCTCTTCTATGAGCCAAACAAAACAGTTCAACATTTCTCATTACTTTTGTTCGGCCTACGGCGCAGGCTTGTTTTCCCGCGTGACGTAAATCTGGCGGTGTTAGTTTCATAGTCCGAATCACTCTTACTACACCCGAAAAGCAACGCTTCACTTCCATTATTTCTCGTAACTAATTCAGTGTTAGCCCGATTTCCAAATAAAAGTATCGTGACAATCTGTGAGTCAATACAAATCGTTTGATGCGGGTCGGGGTCTTAGAGTCGAAAAACCTTTACTCGGTATAAAAGCGAGATGCGCCACAAGGTATAAAATCTGTGCAAGATGCGCCACAGCGTCGAAACGCCATTCGACCTAAAAATTTAGACCGAGCGGTACATCCCGTATGGGCCACAAGACCCAAAAACATGGTTTTATACGTTATGGACCCTCCAGTATGGGTCATTCGGTATAAATTGAGGATTTTATACGTTGTTGCCCGTACTGTACGTACCATTCGACCTAAAATTTATACCGAATGGCGTTAATACGCAACGGTACATCACACCGGAAATTTATACCTAACGCCGCACTGCTTTTATACCTTACGCCGCATCCGGCACATTAGCTACCCCTATAATTAAACTTTTAATTTAAAACTTTGAAATGTTACCCAGCCATAAAGTTCTATATCGTATGACCCATCGCGACGGGTCGTTCAGTATAAAACTTTATTAAGTTTTATACCTTGTGGCCCATCGCGACGGGCCATACCGTATATACAGTTTTAGGCCGAATGACCCATATGGACGGGTCAGAAGGTATAAAACTTTATTAAATTTGTATACCTGTGACCCATCGCGACGGGTCATAGAGTATAAAACTTAATTGAGTTTTATACTTTCTGACTTTTCGTGACGGGTCAGAAGGTATAAAACTTTATTAAGTTTTAAAGGTATAAAACTTTATTAAGTTTTAAAGGTATAAAACTTTATTAAGTTTTAAAGGTATAAAACTTTATTAAGTTTTAAAGGTATACAACAGTATTAACTTTTATACCTTGTGGCCCATCGCGACGGGTCAGAAGGTATAAATTTTAATAAAGTTTTATTCTGTATGACCCATCGCGATGGGTCAGAAGGTATAAAATGTAATAAAGTTTTATACTGTATGCCCTTCGCGATGGGCCACAAGGTATAAAACTTAATACAGTTTTATACCTTGTGACCCGTCGTGATGGGTCAGAAGGTATGTATTTCAATAAAGTTGTATACTGTATGACCTTCGCGATGGGCCACAAGGTATAAAACTTAATACAGTTTTATACCTTGTGACCCGTCGTAATGGGTCAGAAGGTATGAATTTCAATAAAGTTTTATACCGGTACTGTATGACCCGTCGCGATGGGTCAGAAGGTATAAAATGTAATAAAGTTTTATACTGTATGACCTTCGCGATGGGCCACAAGGTATAAAACTTAATACAGTTTTATACCTTGTGACCCGTCGTGATGGGTCAGAAGGTATGAATTTCAATAAAGTTTTATACTGTATGACCTTCGCGATGGGCCACAAGGTATAAAACTTAATACAGTTTTATACCTTGTGACCCGTCGTGATGGGTCAGAAGGTATGAATTTCAATAAAGTTTTATACTGTATGACCTTCGCGATGGGCCACAAGGTATAAAACTTAATACAGTTTTATACCTTGTGACCCGTCGTAATGGGTCAGAAGGTATGAATTTCAATAAAGTTTTATACCGGTACTGTATGACCCGTCGCGATGGGTCAGAAGGTATAAAATGTAATAAAGTTTTATACTGTATGACCTTCGCGATGGGCCACAAGGTATAAAACAGAAAACTTAATACAGTTTCATACTGAATGATTCGACGCGATAGGTCAGAAGATATAAAACTTCATAAAGTTTTATACTGTATGATCGTCGCAATGGGTCAGAAGGTATAAAATTTAATTAAGTTTTATACTGTATGACCCGTCGCGAAGGGTCAGAAGGTATAAAACAATAAAGTTTTATACTGAATTGCCCGTCGCGATGGGTCACAAGGTATAAAATATTATACTATATGACCCGTCGCGATGTACCATTCGATGTAAAACGATTTTTATGTATGAGTCAAGTTTCAGAGCGGAGTGGGTCGTTCAGTATAAAAAGTGACACGTTTTAATAGGAAAAACGTACTTTAAAATAGTTTGTGAAATATTTTACGTAATGACCCTCATGTCGAATCGCAAGACTTTAATTTTTTTTTAATAGTTAGTCGTTGGAGGGAAAGTGTGTAGGTGTTATGGCGTTTCTACGCAACGCCGCACACAACATTTCGGGAACATAGACAAAATCACAGTACAATATATGTTTATACTGAATGGAGCACACTTTTGATACTTAAAAATTCAAGCAAAATATTTTATACCGTGTGGTGTTTCGACGCAAAGGTTATTTGACGTTAAGACCCCGACCCGTCGGTCTTACTTGAATGTCATTGAATTACTTTTTTACAACCGGTTTCTCCGTAACATCTTTATCAACTGTTATTCGAATGCTTGGTGCGCAATATGAAGCGCAGTGGGATCTCTGTTCCATATGTTCATCAACATCGCATCTATCAATAATATCAATCATACTTTCACTACTGAACTAGTATTTATTCCTACTTAGAAGTAAGTACCCAAAAGTACACAATGAAGTATCTAGCAATAATCCTTCTCATCAGCTCGCGAGCGTACCCAATACGATTGTCCTATTTCTTACATACATTTAAACAATGTCTAGGACTCAATTCTTGACAAAAGGCTACAGTTCCGTA
Organism: Isoperla grammatica; assembly: GCA_945910005.1. Classification (NCBI taxonomy): domain Eukaryota; kingdom Metazoa; phylum Arthropoda; class Insecta; order Plecoptera; family Perlodidae; genus Isoperla; species Isoperla grammatica. The sequence continues at coordinate 83,054,616 of OX246737.1, forward strand.
TGAAAATAGGTCATTTATCTTTATTATTTTTTCTTATACTATGTACATGGCAAGTTAGTTAAGGAAGAGAGGCTAGAATTCACCTCTAACTGCAGTGTTAATCTTTTCAGTGGTATTCACTACTTTCAAAGACAAAGACACTAACCCTAAGGCTAACGCAGATCCGAGAAAAGACACCGAACAGACCCAGCGTCCTCATGCTTGAGTGTACCCGGGGCAGCATATCCAGGCTCACTTCCCACATGCGACGTTAGAGACGGCGATCCTGTCTCGTAGATGACAATGCAATCCTTCAATCAAGATTACCGACACATTCAAATATGTAGACTATCTTGGCCCGGGTTAGCGTTAATAAAATCTAAGACTTTTCTGGCCTTTCGTCAGATCTACTGTATTTATCTATACGGTGCGATAGCAACACTTAGCAACACATATAGCAACACGTATACGGTGCGATAGCAACACTTAGCAACACATATAGCAACACATATACGGTGTGATAGCAACACTTAGCAACACATATACGGTGCTATAGCAACACTTAGCAACACATATAGCAACACATATACGGTGCGATAGCAACACTTTTAATATACAATTTATTTGACTCGAACCCAGCGTCAGATGATTAAGTATAATTTTGAACCTGCTGGTTTATACAAGTTGTATTAATTTTAATAGATCTTATATTACTGTGTTTTGATATTTGTCTTAGTATATGTTTATTGTTGTTATTATATTATTAATTCTTTTTGTATTAAATTGTATATTTCAACTTTATTCTGTTATGGTTAAACAAATAATAATAATTATTATTATTATTATTATTATTATTATTATTATTATTATTATTATTATTATTATAAATACTAAATTATTATTATTAAATTATCATTTATATTACTGTTTATATTATTATTATTATTATCATTATTAATATTATTCTTATTATTTTTGTTATGAGTAATACTAAAATTATTATTTGGCTTGGTTTAATAATTACTGTTTTACATCGTATGCGTGGTTGGTAGATAATACAATATTGTGTATTGTTGTTGTATTGTTTTCAAGAACTCGAAAAACGCCCCCTTTTCCGGTCACATTGGTAGCTTATGATAGGTCTTTACTACCATGAACACTGACAGCTCACTCCTCACTTGTCTCTCGTATACCACATGGGAAGATGCGTATTCGTGACTTCTGGGGTGGGAACCGTCAAGTTCAAATCTGAATGTTGGAACATACCCTGTAGCGTTACAGAACATGCATAGAATAAACAGTTTTTATTTTTTTTTATTTTTTTTATTACAATATTTATTAAATTGAATGACACAAATGACTAAATACGTGAACGATATATTTGAAACTTAGGGCCGGTCTTACAATCTCCTAATAAGAAAGTTATTTGTAGCAATTAAGCTATTTGGAGGATTTCAAGGGTTTTGATTGGTGGTTGCCATGGAGAAAACAAGCTATGGAGAGTTCCCTATATTATGGATAATGTATCAATACAACAAACAAAATACTAAATGCAAAATACAAAATAATATTTAAAATAATTCATCGAGTAGCGAAGTAACAATGGGATTTCGACAGTCTTTAGAGCCCAACCGTTTCTTTTATAGCCTGGGGTTATGTGATCAGATTGTCTTATTCCCAAAATAAATCTGACACAAGAATTTGTACACGTTTGGAGGCGAATAGAGAGGTCTGCACTTAGATCATTATAAGGCCCGGTTTCACCAACGTCTTTAAATCGGAGATTAGCTTTAACGACGTCATCACCAACTTTCCATAGAAAAATAATCTTTCATTTAGTAAAAATATTATATATTGTTATATCACAGAATTAAGTAATTAATAAGCGTCAGTTTTAGAGTAGTTATAAAATAGCCTAACATTATTGCAGGTATTTACACTCGACAATAAAATATGTTCATAAATCATACAAAGATTCATATTCTAAAGTTTGTTACTTGTTGTTACTTTGTTGCCACGTTCGTTTGTTGAAACATGAAATCAAAACAAAGACTCAACAGATAAATCGAATATTTATTGTTGTACTGATCTGAAGACAGAGCATGGATTTCTTTTGAGATAATAAACTTCGGTCATGGCCTTCTGTATGCATTTTAATAAAGGATCCAATAATGCATAACAAATGACTAATCATGTGTCAGACATTTATTGCCAATCTGATAGTGGTAGCGGTACGTGAAAACAAGAAGCACTTTGCACAGTTGTTCTTTAGGCCTGTAGAAGTGATTTGATCCGCAGCACCTAAAATTTCATCCCTTAAGCCGCGTTCACATAAATGACTAGTGACTATTGACTATTGACTATTGACTATTGATTAGTGACTAAGCGAATTGAACCATAGGCGATACGTGCTGACGTTCACACAACTTTACTTTTGACTTATGACTATTGACTATTGACTAACGAATTGAAGATATCTGGAAGTCATAGTTACAACCAATCACAACGTTCGCGTTCAGCCAATGAATGTGGAGCAACGGAAGTCAATACCACTATTCAATTACTGTCAAGTGTATATTTGTTTTTGACTATTTCCGGCGAATATTATTTATTTATTATTTTTATGAAGCTGTCATACAATAAAATATTCTTATTTTGAAAACAAATCTTCAAAACAAACAAGAAACATACAAAACCTTCACAAATTGGTTAAGCCCATCATTAAACGTTTTAACTGGTGAACAGTTACTATCGCCATACCTCGTTTTCTTCATAATGTTGCAATTTTATTATTTTGACAGCTCGTTGTTTGTCAATCAGTTTGATTCATTTGTTCTAGGTGGCAGATCATACGTGTCAAAGAACTTAGTTGTGTAGTGTTCATATCTTTCTTTGGGTAGTCAATAATCACTAGTCAATAGTCAATAGTCAGTAATCAATAGTCATTTATGTGAATGCGGCTTTAGGGTTCAGAATTTTGGCCATTTTCGAAAATGGCGGCTTAAATTATTAAATCTTCCAAATTGGAGCACGAGTGCAGTATAGAGGTCGTTTTCGCATGATTGGGTTGTGAGAAAATCGACAGTAGCAATGCAGCGGTTGTAGGTTTCGTCGATTAGGCCCTGGTTCTGCCATATTTTAATTTCAGGGCCTAACTTTTTAGCTGTTGGCATCCTGGGAATGTGGTTAAGTTTGGTGTCGTATTCGGGTACTTTCGCACGTCTAAATACTACAGTTGCTTTATGAACGTCCTACATGACCCCCTTATCATAATTAACCGCCGTTTTGAAAAATGGCGCACACCGTTAGGTTCTTGTTTGTATATGAACTGCGTCTACGTTGTCGTTTTTGGGTATTTACGCACGTCTAAATACTATAGTACACTTATGAACGTTCTACATGACACCCTTTTCATAATGAACCGCCATTTTGGAAAATGGCGCACACCCTTAACCTCATGGTTGTCTATGAACAACGTCTATCGTTGTGGGGCTATCAAAGTAAGATATTTCCTGAGCGCTGAACTAACCTGAATTCTCAGAATTGTTTCTTTTGTACAAATACCATCGATATATGGAGATGAGAGCTGACATATTTCTTTAAAACGAAAAAAATTATCACACTGGAAAAACATTACGTCAAATATATGTACACTGCAATGTGGGGATGGCAAGGGGATGGCTCGAACTTAAGTAGGTGCAAAGGTGCCATCTATATCTTCGTCGGGGTCCTCTCCAGGGCCTTCATACTCTGCAGGGCCTTGGGTCTCTTCAGAGCATTGGTATCTTGCGCCTTAAAAGAACATTGTAACGGCGTGTAAGCTGATAAGAAATGTTAGGTCCGTTCAATAGTCTACAATTCTTATTGCGTAATTTACCTGATGTTGCTGCACTCTCCCTTACACATCTTGCAGGCAGGTGTACAGGGCAGTGAGTTCCTTCGGCAAATACATTTGATGGTCTCACACCGTGAGCCTCATCCGCATCTGTCCAGGGATCGACATGCCTCCCAGATGCTTGGTTTTTTAGACCACAACGGTGACCACTCATTGCCAACTTGCGACCATCCCTAGTTGGCAGGTGAGGGGAGGTCTGACTGTTCCACTCTGTCTGCCCGACCCAAGATTTGGCCAGCCTGGTATGCTGCTCTCAACGCATGCCCTTGCAGGGCCGCACAAGTTGGTGGGATCAGGGTCAGTGGCTTGGCTTTCAGTGGCGAAAGGTGTTTTCTGGCCTGGTTGACATGCTCGGTACAGTTTACTCCGTACAATCGTACGACGAAGCGTTCAAAAGCGAACAAGATATCGTCACCGGGCACCTCGCAGGGAAGGGACAGGTACCGAAATGCTGCCGTGGTATTGTCTGTCCACGCTTTCCACGCCAAGCGCTTGCTCTTTGACGCGAAGAACGACACGGTGTCGTACCCAGAGAATGCATGGAAGCCCCTCAAAGCAACAGCTTTGTCCTTTCCAAGGTGATGAGCGATGGAATGAACATCTAATAGCGACACGTTTTGGCACATCCGTAGAGAAGCCACAGCTGTTCCAGGCCCAGAGGTTCCAATGAATGGAAGAAAGAGATGGCCAAAACCACAATATCCGTGTCTGAAAAGCGGATCAGTATTGATTTGGCGCCATGGAGCACCATATCTTTTTCGTGCATGAAGATTCAGCCGTCCGCCTCTTCCATTCTAGCACAGGACACACCGTTTAGGTCGGTTGGAAAGCTACCAGCAGGTGTCACCTACGTTCGTTACTACATGGAGACCATCCATTTTATCAAGCACGGATCTAGCCATGAAAGTAAAGAGCTCCTGCTTATTGGACGTGTTTCGCAGGTAGTCCTCTTAATTTGTTGGCAACGAACCTGAACAAATAAAGTTAGCGTTAACAGCAGCTCGATAAATTAAATATAGTTACGAGCAAATAAGTAAAATTTTACCTCTGTTTGGTAGAACTTGTCTACGCATCCCAGAACCACGGCTTTTTTGCGCTTTGTTTTTGATACTGTCAGGGTGGTACAGATCCCATGAAAGTCAACTCGTTGGGCAGCGAGACTCTCAGAAATTCTGAGAATGTGACCTTTCACTTGATTACTTAAGTAGTCTGGAAATGTTCTTAGACCGGGGCGTGGTTTGACCATGTGGACATACTGTGCCCCATCAAAGATGACTCCATCACACTTTACTGGATTGATAGTTATGTTAGTAGACGCCCCCAGGCTTTCAAGTATCATAGCCAAATCAGCCTTCATGCTAGCACGCATCTCTCCATTGACACACAAGGAAGGTGGGAATATCTGATTTTCAAACTGGAAGAAAACGTGAAGATCTAGGTCCCGTGTGGTACTGACAATGAAAAGCCTAGAAAAAAGCTGAACGTCAGCTCTCAGAATGCTAACTGCACTGGTCTGTAGCTTTTTCTGTGCCGCAAATATCAATCTGTTTACTTGCTTGATTGGCTTGTTTAGAAGTTTGGTGATATCGACAAACCTCTCTTTTACAAAATGTACGTACATTTCGGAACCGGTCTGGTCTTCTCTATTGCCTTGAGAGTGTCAACACCTCCCTTGTCTACCACCAACCGTGTGTCCAAAGCAATTAAGTGTTCCTCTTTTATTTCAAAGGAATTTTTATGTAGCTAGGCCCTATACCCACATGTTTGGGGCACCTGCGTAGGCCTAGGCCTATGCCCCAGAGAACTGAACATGAGCCAGCCCACAGTGCCTTCATTCAAAGCAGTTCTTATTTCAATTTATTTTCAATTTATGGGTAGGGCCTACCTTGTAACCTAGACTAGGCCTATGATGCACGTTAATATATTCTACGGTGGTACAAACACAATAAAGTGGGTGTTGGGGATTACAAATAGATCGCAAGATGATATTAGGGCCAAAGCATGTAGTCTGCCAGGTGTCAAATGTGAGGTTAGGTTAGTCATTTCTCTCGGGAAACAAAATATTGCCTAATCATTCATGAATATCATTCCTGCCGTTTTTCCGCGTCCATAGATACCCCATTTATTACAACTCTTTTAAATCTGAAAACTCTTTTAAATAGGTACAGTTTTAAAATTGCTAGTACATCTTTAAGGATTTGCTAAAGGCGGATTCACAATTGAAATAAGAGTTGCAATAGTGAAATAGCAATAAGGTTTTAGCGAAATGGAACATGCAATAACAATGCTATGGTTCACAACTGTCACAGTGGATTGAAATAGTCATAAGAAATTATTCAATTCCATTTCTTATTTCAACTTCTTATGACGAACCAATCAAAGCTCGAGAAGAGAAGGCCTACTCCAGTCGAACCGGATGTTATCGTCGTTGTTGTTGTTGTTATTGTCGTCGTCGTCGTCCACGTTAGGTAGGCTTCTTGCAAGCTTGTTTTACAACAATGAAACAAATTAAATGAATCGATCGACAAACATTGTTTTACAACAATGAAACAAATTAAATGAATCGATCGACAAACATCAAGGGTACGCACAATACCAAAACACAACAATGAAACAAATGAATTGAACCGATGGACAAGCAAGCTGTCAAAAAAAATATGAAGTTCTGAAGTTGGATAAAACAAACGTTCAGAACTTTTACAAACTTTCCGATAACTGCTGTCCATTACTGAAAATAAATTTTAACTGGCGAGCAGTTACTATCGTTACAACTAATTGTTTATCCTCATTATTTGCAAAAATATTACTTTGACAGCTTGTTGTTTGTCCACCAGTTCAATTAATTTATTCCATTGTTGTAGTTTGGCTGTCACGTCATATGTGCGTACCCTATAAAATATCCTGATTTTGAAAACAAATCTTCAAAACAAACAAGAAACATACAAAACGTTCACAACTTGGTTGCCCATCATTAATCGTTTTAACTGGTGAGCAGTTACTATTGCCATACCTCGTTTTCTTCATAATGTTGCAATTTTATTATTTTGACAGCTCGTTGCCTGTCGGTGCTGGCGCTGCGAGTGGAAAAAAGTCGCAGTGCAAAGCCACATTTGGCCACGGCCTGCTATAGGTTTGGAGTAGGCCGTGACTAGGCGTCAGATCCGGTCGAAAAGTGCTCGATTGAAACGCTCTCCTATGTTGAAATAAGGTACTACGGGACTGTTGTGAACCAGTTCGTTGTTATTTCACTATTTCACGGATTCTTATTTCAACCCTTATTTCAATTGTGGATCGGCCTTTAGACAGACCTAGGCGTGTCCTAACTAAGGACGTCTTTACAATGTCCTAGCGCTGAGCACTTTGGAGAATAGCGCCTAAAATTTTTCGAGAATAGCAACCACGTGACTTTTTCACTAAGACGTCCTAAGTAAGGACGTCTTAGCAGTTAGGCACCTTCGTGAATCCTGGTATGCAGTCGCAAATACTGCCTGCTCTCATCGTCAAGGGCGCCCGCAGGATTTTTGTCAGGGGGGGGCAGTGAAAATTAAAAATTAGCACTCAGGTAGGTTATATTTTGGTTATATAATAAGTATACCCATAATGCCTCCATAAACACACATATATATATATATATATATATATAGACACGCACGCACGCACGCACGCACGCACGCACGCACGCACGCACGCACACGACAAAGAAAAACTGTAACTGTACTAAGTCGTACTAACTGGGACATCACTGCAGTTTCCGACGTCTAAATCGCTTTCGTATTGAACTTCTTTAGTTATAGTCACAGTGTCATTTTCCGCACTCCCGGATGAAGACGGAGTTGACTCGGCGTCTTGATAAGCGTTTTGAAAAACATCATCACTAACCCACTCGGACTCGGCGCCACTTACAGGTTCACTAGACGTCTTTTGCCGTTTAAAAAAGTTTCTTATATCACTCATTATAAAATTCGAATTTAGATGATATATAGGACGGTACAACAAACGCGCACACTTTCAACACACATTCACCTTTACTTCACCAACGTAATTCAACACAGCAAACAAACACAGCAACTGTTCACGTCCGCGTCTGCTCGACCACTGCTACTAGTTAGTATACTAAATCCTCCCCCTTCATTTCCTGCTACCCTTTGCCTTGTAGCTGTTCTTGGAACACGATAATAAACCAAAGAAGACAACGTGACAAATCCGGGCAGTCTGGCCGTTGAGTGACAGCGGCGACAGCAGAATCAGATAGGCCGGTGACAGCCCAGGCATTGTAGAAATGAAAGAATTTGAGAGAATATGTTCGTCTAATAGACCGTAAAATTTATTTTAAAAGACTAACAGTTATACAGCGCTGTTGTTAGCTTTGCACCAAATTGCCTTATTTTCAGAACTAAGAAAATTAGGTTTCATACTACATATAGGATTATTTTCTAGATTTTTTAAAATAAGAACAATTTTTAAGTAATTTCCTGGCAGCCAGGGGGGGGCAAGCGCCCCCCCTTGCCCCCCCCTGCGGGCGCCCATGCTCATCGTCTTCATTATCTAACTCTTTAAGCAACCCAAAAAACTGTGCAACACATGCGCTTGCAATCTAGGCGTTGACATAGGTCTAGCCTATAGTCAGCGAATGAATGCTGTGCGCACAGCAACTAGAAATCAGTTCCACATTAGGTTTATGTTACCCCATTACACGCTTTTTTTAATCTTGTAATGTAATTTATGATGTTTCTTCTTATTGAAATTAATTTGGAACTCCAAATATATATAGTAGTTGAACGTTTACATTCCGAAACGTTATAATAAATCAAGTATAATACAACTGAAGTGGACACTTAAAAGTCAGCCTGTTTTCTTATCACATGGCTAACGGAAGGGGTTCGGAAGGTGATACATTTTTCGACAGCTTTGTCGACCCGGTCGTTACGATTAGATCGGGAATCGCTTCTTTTCTTTAGGTTACCTCATTTTGCGTAAAACTTATCAACGCGAATTCAGAATCGCACTGCGGACCTGTACTCGCTTCTTTTGCCAGAGAAAATAAAAGACTTAACGCAATGTTAAAAAATTATAAAGTTATACTATCGAAAGCAATAGATCAAATCTCTTGTGCCATGAGGGGCAATTTATAATTTTGTATGTTCAAGTCACTTTTCCAAACAATCACATTTACAATAACAAATTTACAAACGAACAACACACAGTTGATTTATCGATTTGCCAACAATATTAATTAACAACAATAACGACATGAATATAATACAAGCAACATATTTATACGTGAGACATGGTTAAGGTTGTAAGCAGGCCTTAATGAAAAAAAAAAACATGTATTTAATTAGAAATAAAACAAAACCTATACGTATATATATTTTCATATATATTTTTATATATTTTTATATATATATATTTTTTCCAATTGCTATTTTTTTTTTATTAGTTAAAATTTAAATTTTATTTTAGGAATTTTGTATTTAGTATTACTTGTTTACGTTTACATTACATGAAGTAACAAAATGTTTTGATTGGTGAATATTTGTATTTTGAATTATTACATAAAGAAATATTTCTGACGACTGCGGAGTTCGTCCCAAAGCCAAGAGTTCGGCGACAGTTGAAGTACGTGTACCCGTCCGAATACTGATCTAAAGTAAGCTGATTTTTACAAGTAATAGTGTTCTTGTTGTATTCTTCATTAGCACTCTAAGTTCTAACAAAGGTATTCAATGAAATATTTTGAATACATTGTTATATGTAAATGTTATTTTGTAAACACAGTATACGAATGCGCGTTAGTTCTAATGGGTGGCGGCGCCAAATATCAACATATTACTTATCTGCTATTGTTTGTAACATAGTAAAGTAGTACATGTCTATATGGTTGTGACTATTGCACTTGTGGATTTATTCCTGTTTATAATGCAGAAGATCCAGGGATCAATTCCTGGATAGGACTGAGGATATATACATTATTCGAAATCGTCATATATCTGTATTTCCCGATAAAGTGGTGTAATACCTCTCACTAAAAATCAGTTCATAGGTGCAAGTATATTATAATGCGTGTGCGTGTACGTGTGTGTGTGTGTGCGTGTGCGAAGCCGACATGACTTGCGATAACAGATTTTGTTTTGATTGTCAATTTGTACAGTCGAGCCAAAGTACCGTTGTATTGATACCATCGGGGAAAAAAATATGTAATGAAAAGTATTACTCATCATCTTCTACGATCTTGAAGTTAATGTCAGAGACTACAGGTCACCTTACATAAGGATGAAAAGGACGAAAGCTGTGACCTTAAAACCTCTTAAACGCCCTTGACTAATGTTAAAAGAACCGACGAAAGACAGGAGATTTTCTAATAATCTCGACTCACTCTTCAATTTTTAAAAATTATTTACCAAAACCATGAGTAAAAATGTTCGAATCTCATTTCGTGAACGATGTACTCAAGGGAAAACGAGTTGCAAGATTAATGTGTAAATAATGAATGTAATGGATAGAAGCTGCTGCTTTACGTAGAGTCTGGAAGATTACTCTTCTCTATTGGCATTGCGATGGAATGTCGCAAGCACTTCGTATTACTTAACGGTAAATCTGAGTTGGGATAACTTCATTGTGCGAAACCTTTCGTCTTAAAACAGAGTTCTGGTTGTTCACTAATTCAGCGTTTCTCAGAAGTTATCCAGTTTGTTATTCTTTACTAAACTTAATATACTAGATTAAGTTGCGCCAAGGGGAAAATTAACCTTTATGGGCGCCTCTTGGGTGTAAAAGTCTACTTTAAAAGAAAATTATCTTTATTAAATGAAACACAAGAGGAGATGTTGTCAAGTTCTAATCCTGTTTTATAATTTCTTGATAAAGGGAGCAATAATAAGTATACAATAATATTGAAATAATACCATCAGATAAACACATTTTTGTGTTTGGTTTCAATCGTCAAGGGTGATTGTAAGTAAATGTTTATTGTTTTTAAACTAAGACAAGAAATTGATTTCTGTAGTATTTACACAAATTAAAAATAATTTAAAGATGATGAAGAAGTGTTTGATTATGCTTGTCTAATACTGGCTTCTCATGGTCCAACGCCGGCGTATAGCGTCGTTTGGCCAATAGAAATAAATCCTATTTGAAAAAGAGAAGAGTCGCGTTCGACGTTCCGAAGCCTGATTAAAATATATTATTGACAAACGATTTACAGAAATTGACAAATAAAGTAAAAGGAAAAGTTTAAAATGTTTTTATGACTAATGAAATGAAAAATAACACTGTTACACAAAAACTATCAAGAGGTAAAGCTACATTTATATGGAAAACAAACTCTAGTACCGCACCGGAATCTCAGTTCAAAACAAATTCCGATTTTGCGTTTACAGGACGATTACCAAACTGAAAATTTCAGTGCTTTCGGTCCGAATTTGCGCACACTCTTGCGGAAAATGTATATTCTAGAAGTAACGGCTTTGTATAGAATTTGACATTTGAATCAGTTGTTTTGTTTTTCAATTGTAGATTATTGTCATTTTAGTTGGGAAAAGATAACTTGCGAAGGCCTCCAAACAGCTGGAACTAGATTTCTTCTTCTTCTTCTTCTTCTTCTTCTTCTTCTTCTTCTTCTTCTATAGTTATGTAAGGTTTAACAACAACAACAACGACTGCCGTGAACTATATGGAGGGCGGTGAAAGGTGTGCGCTTGGTGGTGCGCGCAGATGGCCGTGAGGAGAAAGAAGAACTGTAAGGGTGGTTGGCGGCTTTTGCTCTCAAATTTGCAATTGGCATATTATATCAAATATTATTAATAAAAAAAGTGAGTTCAGTAGTCTTTGTGTAATTCCCCGACATCCTAACAGTTATATGGTCGTGGATGCTAAGTCCATGTTGACCAGTTTCAGTTTGAAGGGATGTACTTGTCGTAGGTTATAATCTTGATCTAAATCCCAGCTTTTCGGTTAGCGGTCTGAGAACACACAGGAAATGAAAGGTCCAAGAAGAACGGTAGGTCTACCAGGCTACCAACCTTGTAATATTTACAATGTTACTTTGGCAGTACATTAAAGTAGTTCAGAACCTACGGATGAACGTTTACTTGACATAACTCAGTACGGTCTTTCGGTACGAGTACCAAACCAATTCGGTGCGGTAAACCCGTTTCCATTAGGTACTGATTCCAAGAACCGTACTCAACCTCGTACTCAGTACTCCATCTAAACGACGCTACAAATGTGGTTAGTTATATAATTATTGAATATACAGAATAATTCACAAAGCAAACTGTACATAAAACAAAGTAGGTCTAGAGACATAATACAAAACTATAATCACGAATAAATAAACAAGTTATTCCAAAAATGTATAGGCCCTACACATAATGTTCGCGTCGTTTATTCGACGCTGGGGTTTTGTATTTTTCTTGGTGTTGGTATTTCTGTCTTTACTATCATATGTTTCGATTTTCGACGAATCACGTCATTTCCTGATGTTTTCCTGTTTTCCGAGCGCGATGCACTATCGCTTATCTCGTGAGTATTGTTTATAGTTCCGACCTGACCTGCGTCGAGTCAAGTCAGGTTCTCTCTCTCTCGTTTCTTTCTCGTACATACCAAGTCGACACGGCACTGCACGTTTTCGAACCTCGCCGTTCTGGACTTCAACGCCTGCTTTCTACGCCTGCTGTCCTGGGTTCGATCGCCTTCCAGGCATTTTTATTTCTTCCTACTTTTTCTCTTCCAAACTCGAGTCCCTGTCTTCTATTTCTATCTCACGACGGCCACTATTCCACCCGTCGCAAATACCTACGCATTGCCCTCGCACGCCTTCTTCAAAACTTGGGGTATGTTCAAATCTCAAATATACAGTCCACTAAAAAAAATCTCGGAGTGAGCATCCCGACTCAAACACATAATATAATACATTTAAAATACTAATAATTAACATTTTGGAATTGATTGAATATATAAAAATGTATAAGCACAGATAAAACAATCAGAGGTGCATACAAAATTATGGGATGATTAAAAGTATATTAATGAATATAGGCCTAGGAAACTTTTACCCTTCTTTATCTGGAGTAACAAATTAAGCGTGTTAAACGACATCAATGAAACAGATTGCATTTTAGTGCAAAATGTTTTGAAGAAAATAAATATTTATACATGCATAAATTGCTGGTTTTTACTATGAATATTGAAAAGAGGTCAAACATAAAACGAGTTGATGGTCACTGAGAAATTTATAGCTGAGAAATAACTTGACACGTGAAATTGATTTCGTTGTATAAGCCGAAGCGGCGGGACCAGCTCGGGAAATCAGAGTTTGTGCAGATAAGCCATGTAGACAGGAAAGTGTTATTCTTTTCGTTATCGGGTGGCTAAGAATTTTGGGGTGTTGTTTCGACTAATCGCATCGAGCTGCAAGTGGAACCTTTTGATATAAATCATATAAGCATTGTCAATAGACCAGATCCTAAGAGGGGATTGTGCAAGTGACAATTATATAGGTTTTTCCTGGAATTAAATTTGTATTACTTTAAATTGGATAACATCACAATAAACTGGATTGTCTTGATGTAAAGTTATGTATGTATGTATGTATGTATGTATGTTTGTATGTATGTATGTATGTATGTATGTATGTATGTATGTATGTATGTATGTATGTATGTATGTATGTATGTATGTATGTATGTATGTATGTATGTATGTATGTATGTATGTATGTATGTATGTATGTATGTATGTATGTATGTATGTATGTATGTATGTATGTATGTATGTATGTATGTATGTATGTATGTATGTATGTATGTATGTATGTATGTATGTATGTATGTATGTATGTATGTATGTATGTATGTATGTATGTATGTATGTATGTATGTATGTATGTATGTATGTATGTATGTATGTATGTATGTATGTATGTATGTATGTATGTATGTATGTATGTATGTATGTATGTATGTATGTATGTATGTATGTATGTATGTATGTATGTATGTATGTATGTATGTATGTATGTATGTATGTATGTATGTATGTATGTATGTATGTATGTATGTATGTATGTATGTATGTATGTATGTATGTATGTATGTATGTATGTATGTATGTATGTATGTATGTATGTATGTATGTATGTATGTATGTATGTATGTATGTATGTATGTATGTATGTATGTATGTATGTATGTATGTATGTATGTATGTATGTATGTATGTATGTATGTATGTATGTATGTATGTATGTATGTATGTATGTATGTATGTATGTATGTATGTATGTATGTATGTATGTATGTATGTATGTATGTATGTATGTATGTATGTATGTATGTATGTTTGTATGTATGTATGTATGTATGTATGTATGTATGTATGTATGTATGCACGTATGTATGTATGTATATAAGTATGTATGTATGTATGTATGTAAATGTAAGTATTTACTTTCAGGGCAAATAGAAGTCCCATTCATGAACATGATGATGCTAAATCAAAGATCGATTGCTCTATAGCCTAAATAAACATTGGCTAAAACCATAGTGCAATGTTTCGGGAAGATGGTAATATAACCAATTTTCTTAGTAGATCAAACAATACCAACCAACTCTCATTGTGTGTAAAGACCTAAAATAACTATTATAGAGACGTATTGGTCAATACGCCAAAAAGTTAATAAAATAATAAGGTAGAATACAATTCAATAAAATGCACACTGGGATTTAAGTTAATGTGCATATTTTTTATTTCTAGTGCACAGCAAGGTGGCATATTAAAACGTTTTTCAAAAGTATTTGTTTGTATTGTTTTGGGTTTGTTAAAAATGTAACATATTAGAATCAAAATTGAAAGTCGTTAGGCCTACTGTTTGGATGAGACGTAAAGTCTCAATACATTATAAAAAGCCGTTTGTCACGGTTGTCTCTAAGCCTAGCGGTTTAGACGGGCCCTGTCTCATGTATTTCGCCTCAAGAGTCGCTGTTTCCTGTCGTTTACGCTTAGATGTCAAACTGAGTCTAGAGCAGACAATAGCCAATGACAGGCAAGCGTGTCGTACAACATTTTGACGTTATGTGGCTAGACTGACATTATCTTGTTGGTTATAATCTATTTAATAGCTCACAATAATTATATATTGGACTTATTTGATGACATAATCTGTTTTATTTATTCAACGCAGACTACATTTTAAATAGGTAAATGTTTTAAATAAATATCAATGAGTTGCTGTATGAATAGAGCCCTAAAGAAATGGGTTTGTTTTTTCCTAATTTGGGTTTTAAAATGTAAATTTTGCGTGTTGGCGGTGTAATTTTTATAAGGCGCATAAAGCCGCTTTCATAGCAACACGGCAACACGTTTTTTCCGGACCGGCAGGTCACGTGAACCAATCAGAAGCTTGCCGTGCCTACCGGTCCGGCACGGCCGTCTCACATAACCGAACTTCATCTTTTGACGTCCTCCGTGTCTGCCGTGTGTGACATATACTCACACGTGACACTAGGCAGCCAATCCCGTCCTCGCTCATTCCTCCACGGCCTGAACCCGCGAAAAAGGAGCTCGTTGTTTGTGTTTGTAAATAGTTTGTTTGTTACACGTGCATAATGAATGCTGATAAACTAATAACGTTAGTTTACTAAAGACCCCTTTTATATAATGTTAAAGACAGAGATTATATAAGGAAAAGCTTATCAGAGAGAAGAGTTGGATGGAAATTGGATTTGCCTTTGGGTCTGACTGGTACAAAACATGCTAGACAAAACCCAGAAAAAAAAAAACGAAATTTCATTAAGTAAAAAAGATTTAATTCATGTGTATTACAAGTGCAAACACTTTAGATTATAAGAGCGAAAAAGAAACGGATATGTTGGGGATCGAACCCGATATTTTTTCGTGACAGCCGCGGACGCAGTCGTTGAGCCACGACGGCGGCTGAAATTTGCAATCTTAATTGAGAACTCATTTGGCAGTTTGTAGGCCTAGGGCTCCAGGCCTACTAAAAATAGAATTATTGCTTTTTAATGGTGTATTTTACTTCACTCATCCATAACTTAATTTAATTGGTCACTTTCATCCTGAATATACCTAGGAAATATGATATTTAAGCCCTGACATTCTTCGAAGCGTCCGTTTTGATTCTCTGTTGTCACTTTCGTCCGTTCCGAGAAGAGATAGCGCTCGAGTAGCTTTGCCGTGTTGACGTGCACCTATGAAGAGCTATAATAATTACCGGACCACCGTGTCACGTTATACGGATGCACGGCACGTTTGCCGTGTTGCTATGAACTAGGCTTTACAAGCAAAAAACGTTACCTATATAATCAATTTAGGAATATAGCCGCATTTGTATTGAAATCTTAGTTGTATCAACATTTGTGGGAACCTCACTTGTACTATTTTCCTTTTCATGGTGTAATTAAATAACTGAACACCTTTTAATTAATTTAATTTTCACAATACGAACAGTTTTTATTTTAGACCAACTCCCATGGAAATATACCAACAGCCGTGCCCGACATTAGTCCATGCATCATTCATGCAATCCAATATAATTTGTGTGGATACTGAACACAAGTTCACGGTGATCTTACCTAATCACCTTCATTAATAAAAGCAACGATACGTTCTCAAACCCCGATAGCGACTACAGATGTTCGAGTTATTTAGCGGTGGATATCTGAATGACCGACCGAGTAGAGGCTCACAAAGTCACATGCCCGTCTTGATATATATTCCACTTACAACTCACGAGACACCCGGTAGGGGTTGGGGAGGGGGCGTATAGGGAGAGGAAGAGAACGTTCACTAATCGAGAAGATAAGTTTTAGTAATACGGAACGAAGCACAGTGGTAGGAAGGTGATCATCGGCTTTAAACATTATGCGGAAAACGAATAGTCATTTGGTTGCCTAACTAATGGAAATCCTAGAGGCAAGTACGCACATAGTACTCTGACAGTTAAATAGCGTATTCCGAATTCAAGAAAAGGATGCAAAACAAGCATTGTTCAACAAGTTACGGTCAAGAGTGTTTCCATATCGATTACATCTATATATAAAGTCGTCCATTAGAAAAACAAAATATGATTTAGTTGAAAGTGTGGATCAAAGAAAGGGCGTTAGTTATTATGTTTTAGCAGAGTAATATATGATTTCTTGTTGGCAAGGTTCTTATCTCGTTAGCGGCCAGGCACGTAGTTCTGCCTCGTCTCTCCGACCTATCCCTATCCCTAGAGAACCATGCATGCATCTCGTTAGCGGCCAGGCACGTAGTTCTGCCTCGTCTCTCCGACCTATCCCTATCCCTAGAGAACCATGCATGCATCTCGCTAGCGGCCAGGCACGTAGTTCTGCCTCGTCTCTCCGACCTATCCCTATCCCTAGAGAACCATGCATGCATCTCGTTAGCGGCCAGGCACGTAGTTCTGCCTCGTCTCTCCGACCTATCCCTATCCCTAGAGAGCCATGCATGCATCTCGCTAGCGGCCAGGCACGTAGTTCTGCCTCGTCTCTCCGACCTATCCCTATCCCTAGAGAACCATGCATGCATCTCGCTAGCGGCCAGGCACGTAGTTCTGTCTCGTCTCTCCGACCTATCCCTATCCCTAGAGAACCATGCATGCATCTCGCTAGCGGCCAGGCACGTAGTTCTGCCTCGTCTCTCCGACCTATCCCTATCCCTAGAGTACCATGCATGCATCTCGCTAGCGGCCAGGCACGTAGTTCTGCCTCGTCTCTCCGACCTATCCCTATCCCTAGAGAACCATGCATGCATCTCGCTAGCGGCCAGGCACGTAGTTCTGCCTCGTCTCTCCGACCTATCCCTATCCCTAGAGAACCATGCATGCATCTCGTTAGCGGCCAGGCACGTAGTTCTGCCTCGTCTCTCCGACCTATCCCTATCCCTAGAGAACCATGCATGCATCTCGCTAGCGGCCAGGCACGTAGTTCTGCCTCGTCTCTCCGACCTATCCCTTCCCTAGAGAACCATGCATGCATCTCGTTAGCGGCCAGGCACGTAGTTCTGCCTCGTCTCTCCGACCTATCCCTATCCCTAGAGAACCATGCATGCATCTCGCTAGCGGCCAGGCACGTAGTTCTGCCTCGTCTCTCCGACCTATCCCTATCCCTAGAGAACCATGCATGCATCTCGCTAGCGGCCAGGCACGTAGTTCTGCCTCGTCTCTCCGACCTATCCCTATCCCTAGAGAACCATGCATGCATCTCGCTAGCGGCCAGGCACGTAGTTCTGCCTCGTCTCTCCGACCTATCCCTATCCCTAGAGAACCATGCATGCATCTCGCTAGCGGCCAGGCACGTAGTTCTGCCTCGTCTCTCCGACCTATCCCTATCCCTAGAGAACCATGCATGCATCTCGCTAGCGGCCAGGCACGTAGTTCTGCCTCGTCTCTCCGACCTATCCCTATCCCTAGAGAACCATGCATGCATCTCGCTAGCGGCCAGGCACGTAGTTCTGCCTCGTCTCTCCGACCTATCCCTATCCCTAGAGAACCATGCATGCATCTCGTTAGCGGCCAGGCACGTAGTTCTGCCTCGTCTCTCCGACCTATCCCTATCCCTAGAGAACCATGCATGCATCTCGCTAGCGGCCAGGCACGTAGTTCTGCCTCGTCTCTCCGACCTATCCCTATCCCTAACCATGCATGCATCTCGCTAGCGGCCAGGCACGTAGTTCTGCCTCGTCTCTCCGACCTATCCCTATCCCTAGAGAACCATGCATGCATCTCGCTAGCGGCCAGGCACGTAGTTCTGCCTCGTCTCTCCGACCTATCCCTATCCCTAGAGAACCATGCTTGCATCTCGCTAGCGGCCAGGCACGTAGTACTGCCTCGTCTCTCCGACCTATCCCTATCCCTAGAGAACCATGCATGCATCTCGCTAGCGGCCAGGCACGTAGTTCTGCCTCGTCTCTCCGACCTATCCCTATCCCTAGAGAACCATGCACGCATCTCGCTAGCGGCCAGGAACGTAGTTCTGCCTCGTCTCTCCGACCTATCCCTATCCCTAGAGAACCATGCATGCATCTCGCTAGCGGCCAGGCACGTAGTTCTGCCTCGTCTCTCCGACCTATCCCTATCCCTAGAGAACCATGCATGCATCTCGCTAGCGGCCAGGCACGTAGTTCTGCCTCGTCTCTCCGACCTATCCCTATCCCTAACCATGCATGCATCTCGCTAGCGGCCAGGCACGTAGTTCTGCCTCGTCTCTCCGACCTATCCCTATCCCTAGAGTACCATGCATGCATCTCGCTAGCGGCCAGGCACGTAGTTCTGCCTCGTCTCTCCGACCTATCCCTATCCCTAGAGAACCATGCATGCATCTCGCTAGCGGCCAGGCACGTAGTTCTGCCTCGTCTCTCCGACCTATCCCTATCCCTAGAGAACCATGCATGCATCTCGCTAGCGGCCAGGCACGTAGTTCTGCCTCGTCTCTCCGACCTATCCCTATCCCTAGAGAACCATGCATGCATCTCGCTAGCGGCCAGGCACGTAGTTCTGCCTCGTCTCTCCGACCTATCCCTATCCCTAGAGAACCATGCATGCATATCGCTAGTGGCCAGGCACGTAGTTCTGCCTCGTCTCTCCGACCTATCCCTATCCCTAGAGAACCATGCATGCATCTCACTAGCGGCCAGGCACGTAGTTCTGCCTCGTCTCTCCGACCTATCCCTATCCCTAGAGAACCATGCATGCATCTCGCTAGCGGCCAGGCACGTAGTTCTGCCTCGTCTCTCCGACCTATCCCTATCCCTAGAGAACCATGCATGCATCTCGCTAGCGGCCAGGCACGTAGTTCTGCCTCGTCTCTCCGACCTATCCCTATCCCTAGAGAACCATGCATGCATCTCGCTAGCGGCCAGGCACGTAGTTCTGCCTCGTCTCTCCGACCTATCCCTATCCCTAGAGAACCATGCATGCATCTCGCTAGCGGCCAGGCACGTAGTTCTGCCTCGTCTCTCCGACCTATCCCTATCCCTAGAGAACCATGCATGCATCTCGCTAGCGGCCAGGCACGTAGTTCTGCCTCGTCTCTCCGACCTATCCCTATCCCTAGAGAACCATGCATGCATCTCGCTAGCGGCCAGGCACGTAGTTCTGCCTCGTCTTTCCGACCTATCCCTATCCCTAGAGAACCATGCATGCATCTCGCTAGCGGCCAGGCACGTAGTTCTGCCTCGTCTCTCCGACCTATCCCTATCCCTAGAGAACCATGCATGCATCTCGCTAGCGGCCCGGCACGTAGTTCTGCCTCGTCTCTCCGACCTATCCCTATCCCTAGAGAACCATGCATGCATCTCGCTAGCGGCCAGGCACGTAAATCTGCCTCGTCTCTCCGACCTATCCCTATCCCTAGAGAACCATGCATGCATCTCGCTAGCGGCCAGGCACGTAGTTCTGCCTCGTCTCTCCGACCTATCCCTATCCCTAGAGAACCATGCATGCATCTCGTTAGCGGCCAGGCACGTAGTTCTGCCTCGTCTCTCCGACCTATCCCTATCCCTAGAGTACCATGCATGCATCTCGCTAGCGGCCAGGCACGTAGTTCTGCCTTGTCTCTCCGACCTATCCCTATCCCTAGAGAACTATGCATGCATCTCGCTAGCGGCCAGGCACGTAGTTCTGCCTCGTCTCTCCGACCTATCCCTATCCCTAGAGAACCATGCATGCATCTCGCTAGCGGCCAGGCACGTAGTTCTGCCTTGTCTCTCCGACCTATCCCTATCCCTAGAGAACCATGCATGCATCTCGCTAGCGGCCAGGCACGTAGTTCTGCCTCGTCTCTCCGACCTATCCCTATCCCTAGAGAACCATTCATGCATCTCGCTAGCGGCCAGGCACGTAGTTCTGCCTCGTCTCTCCGACCTATCCCTATCCCTAGAGAACCATGCATGCATCTCGCTAGCGGCCAGGCACGTAGTTCTGCCTCGTCTCTCCGACCTATCCCTATCCCTAGAGAACCATGCATGCATCTCGCTAGCGGCCAGGCACGTAGTTCTGCCTCGTCTCTCCGACCTATCCCTATCCCTAGAGAACCATGCATGCATCTCGCTAGCGGCTAGGCACGTAGTTCTGCCTCGTCTCTCCGACCTATCCCTATCCCTAGAGAACCATGCATGCATCTCGCTAGCGGCCAGGCACGTAGTTCTGCCTCGTCTCTCCGACCTATCCCTATCCCTAGAGAACCATGCATGCATCTCGCTAGCGGCCAGGCACGTAGTTCTGCCTCGTCTCTCCGACCTATCCCTATCCCTAGAGAACCATGCATGCATCTCGCTAGCGGCCAGGCACGTAGTTCTGCGTCGTCTCTCCGACCTATCCCTATCCCTAGAGAACCATGCATGCATCGAGTTGATAAACCTGAACAGACCATCTTTCTCATAAACGTTTTTAGATTATTCTGCTCGCTCACCTCATCCCCCTCCCTCATCAACCACCTAAAGCTCCAGGCGAGACTGCATCGCAACGTTCCCCTCTTCCTACTAACTGGTAGTAATTAGAAATGTTCTGGATGTGGCTTGTTTGCACATTTACAAGCTTCCGTTATTCATTCTCGCTAAAGCTTTACAGAAGCTTTTATACAAAATATGTTCTGCCTCACGATATTCCCATGAAATGCAAACAATTAAAAGACTGCAATATCACTAACGGGTGTAAATCTCAGAGAAAGAAAAAACTACAAGGATACTAGAGACAATGTGAGAAGTATAAAATTGTCAAAATCGATGCTGGTTAACGTAGCTTAATGTGACTCTGGGTATATCCTAACCCAATAATCCTCCTACTCTTATTTTAAGATGAGAATGAGTATAACGGGACTTGCGAGGGACAAAAATGCTATTTGATGAGCACATTCAGTCAAATTAATGATTTAATAATGATACTTAAGTTTGTACAAGCATATGATTTATACAAGATAAAATGTATTATTTCCTGTTCAAGTAAACCCTAAGCAGAGAAATATAATTACGTAGTCTTATGTATGTTCAATGATTGGATGCTTTCTTGTTGTTTTTTGGCAATTTACAAAACAAGCGACATGAAATAGATTGATTTGGCCAAGCGCCTGATATTTTCCGATTACGTACATCGAGGTGATAATGACATTGGGCATAGTCAATTGGAACCGCCAAAATAATACCCTTCACGATCCTCGACACAAATTATCCTTCGTTGTAAATCAGTTTTATATATATATTTAAAAAATGGATGTTTACGAAGTGCGGGGCGTTCTCATTGGAGTCGAGTCGTTTAATAAATAACTAGAGAATATGGAACGTAGTATTTATGTGTCTTTCCTGAGTACAAGATTTGAAAATACAGACTTTTCTGGAAAGCGTAAGTTGTTTCAGTTTTGAAGAAGCAAGTCAGGATATGTGACTGCATTAAACAAACATATTCGCGAATCGCGAGGTGACAAAACACTATAGCGATAGAAAGTATGAGTTGTTGGATGTGCTACATATTACCCAGTATATTTTAAAATTTCATCTACATATAAATCGTGTTTAACCTGACATGTAGAAGTAGAATAAATTACAATCCTTCGGTCTGAAGCTATGTGCAAAACCAGCTCATATATTACTATTTCTCCAGAGAGAGACTGGCTGGTGTTTATTGCTTTGATATACAAGTGTTTTACCATCCAGGGTCACATAAAACTGTTGACAATTAAGTTTACATTTATGAGCTGACAAAGCGAAATTGATGTTACAGAGCACAAAACACTGTGCGCAGTGGTTGTGCTGTGTGAAGTGTGGTAACAGTTCCCGACCCAATATAGAGGACTCAAAATTAACATAGATAGCGCTGCTAAGCAACCTCCTTTCAGCGCCATTGATGAATAATAACAATGAAACAACAATGAAAATTGACAGCTAGACCACTCCTAATAGAAGTTTATTTATTTGCCACCAGAATGCGTCTAGTCTATTTTGAGTGCTCTATATCGAAGCAATGATATATAATAATATGATGATGATATTTGTGGTTTTACGTCCCATATTTTTTCAACGAGGCTAATCGAGACGATGAGTGGGTGATTATGATGATGAAAAATCGCCACATGACCTCCATGCCCAAGCTTCGAATTTGAAAAGATTCGAGCCTGGAACGCAGAGACCGCGGTTTACTAGACCAACGCCTAATCGACTTCGGCCACCTGCGCCGGCCCTATACAGTATTAATAATAATAATAATAATAACAATAATAATAATAATAATAATAATAATAATAATAATAATAAAAATAATAATAATAATAATAATAATAATAATTATAATAATAATAAAAAATAATAGTTATTATAAAAATAATAATAATAATAATAATAACAATAATAATAATATAATAATAATAATTATAATAATAATAATAATAATAATAATAATAATAATAATAATAATAATAATAATAATAATAATAATAATAATAATAATAATAATAAAAATAATAATAATATTAAATAAAATAAGTTAATAAATTAATTCACATTTAGAGTCTACCCAGTCAGTAATTAAACTGATTTGCAGTGGGGGACTTTAATTTAAAGTGACCAAACCAACCCTTAAGGCTTCGAACACCATCGACGAGTGAGCGATAACCAATCGAAGATGGGAACATATCTATTGAGCGAAAATTTAAGTACGCGAATCGTCTATTGCGCGAAAGCTCTAGTGCGCGAAAACTCTAGTCCGCGAATAGTCTAATGCGCGAATGCTCTAATCCGCGAAAACTCTAGACCGCGAAAACTCTAGTCCGCGAAAACTCTAGTCCGCGAAAAATATATTGAGCGAATAATTAAATGCGCGAATCTTCTAGTCCGCGAATACTTTAGTGCGCGAATGATCTAATGCGCGAAAACTCTAGTCAGCGAAAACTCTAGTCCGCGAATAGTCTACTGCGCGAAAAATATACCGAGCGAAGAATTAAAATAGCGAATAGTCTATTGAGCGAATGTTCTAATACGCGAATAGCCTAATAAGCGAAAACTCTAGTCCGCGAAGCCTCTAGTCCGCGAAAGCTCTAGTCCGCGAAACCGGTCCCAACCACTACGTTCCAAAAACATCGCCTGACTAGTGCAGGCCACCCTGGATGGTAGGCGATACGCTACACACCGGAGCATTGCTAGTTGTGTGGATGCAGGCGTCTTCTTCAGTTGGGGTGTATATGGGGATGACAATGTTCGCTTCAGCCTCATCGTGACGACCATGATTATGTTTTACTTAATCAATAAAATATATGAGATAGCAATGTGTAAATATTAAATTCATTATATATGCTCACGTTAAGTGAAGACAATGGACTTATGAAATATGTTGTTGCATTTTATTTTGTTCAAGTGATATTTGGGCTTTACGCTCATATTTTGGCCACGAGGGTAATCGAGACGGTGCTTGGGTAATTACAAATATGAAAAACGCCACATGGCATCCATACCCAAGCCAGGATTCGAACTTGGAAAGCAACAACCGCGGTTTAATAGAATCACGCGTCACGCCAAACGCTGGCTTGTTATTTAAACCATAACCCCTGATTGTAGGCTGAAATGTGAATAATAAACTTACAATAACGTGCTCGAAAGTGAATATAATCCATAATAGAACTCCAGTTCGTCCAACGTATAGACAACTAGATAAAATAACTTTAAATTATTGTGCCAAGAAGAAGTGGTTGTTATTTGCGTTCTGACATAAAACCTACCCATACCCATATGGATACGTACACTCCCGTTGCATGCACTGTCTTACCTTTACGTTCATTACACACAACGAAATAGTGTGACATGCGTCGTTTTCGTTACAATATTCTCTTGAGAATTACTTGAGAATTGAGAATCACAACAAAATTGTAGTATTTTGATATTACTATTAACAAGCAGAAGGTGACTGTTACTATCCACGATTTACTTTACGTATGGTGTACATACAAATTATGACATGTTTGTTTATAGCCAACTTCAGTTTTATGGATAATCTACGGATATAGCAATTCTAATATAAGTATGGCCTGACTTGACATCGAACACAGATCTGCGGCATTGCACGCCATTGCTCTTCCCACTTGAGCTACCGGGACGACATAAACTAACTTCTATTAAATTGATTAATTTGTTGTTGTATTGTTGACACATCGAACAGTGGACTGCATATACCGCAAAAATGTTTTACGTTTTGTAATTATATTTTAAAGTAAAAATTAATATACTCTCTTTGTATATACTCTCGATTCGTAATATCCTCGAATACAATAATCATATAAGCAAGTTGTGTTTGTTAAATTTTATCTTATTGGTAATCTACTTTGAAGAAATGTCATGTGTTTCATCACTTGTAAAAAAGAAGTAGAACACTTCAGATTAATTGGATGATTGATATAATTTAATTAAATAAAAATACAAAATTTGTATTTTTATTTAAGTAAATACATTTAATGTGTTCATATTTACGAAGTTGTCAACTAATTTAGTAGAAGATAAAAATTAAAAAAAGAGGAAAATTCCCTTTTAAATACGTATTAACATTTGTTTATTGATAATTCGCCAAGACTAATGCCGTGTATAGTGGGGAAGGGGCTTGGGGGCTTCAGCCGAGTCAATTCCCCCTTAGCCTCCCCTGAAATCCCGTCGTTTAATTAAATTATTACATTTTAATATAATTAAATAAACATATGATCACAACCATTTTTTATATACCAACCACTAACCATTTTTAATATATAATATTAATTTGTAAAGTACAAGACCAACCCTCATTTAAACCTTGGACAAATTTGGAAGGTGACGATATTTCGGGTCTTCTTACATTTTTTTTTTTTTACCACCAGTGAAAATCGCGACGATGAGTGAGTGCTTAATTTATGAAGAAGCATTCATGTCATGGTTAACATGCGCTACACAGGATTCAAATCTGAATGCCAGAACCGCGGTTTACTACTCTAACGACAAGCCGTCAATGACCGCCTATCGTTGGCTTTGGTTCATTTTACATGCATATGATTTACCATGAAAAAGCATAGTAATATTATCTGAATGTTTTAACTCCAAGTAATGTGCGCGTGGTAAATTAAAGGTTGCTCTTCTTGTGTTATTAAGTACATAATCGAAATAATCAAATCACTTACCGATACCTTACATATTCATAACAAAAATATGCTGTCTGCGCTGTGTATTATACCGAAATGGACGTAAGCGCAAATTTGTTATAACTAGAGTTTTTGTATGTGTCGTTTATCTTGATTTATTACCATTAATAATTCGTGAAGCAATAAGAACCTGGAATACACGAATATTACTTTTAATATTACTGAATAGAATAGACATTAAATAAATAAATAAAATAAAATGTGTAAACCAATTGGGTGTGATAACGTGAACATGCTGCTTGTGTGGAGACATCATTGTAAATAAATCACTGTATTGTTAACCTACATCAGTATATAAGAATACTTATTACTACCTAGTAAAGTTACGGTGAAAACTAAAATACTGGGAGATTGAGATATCTATTTTCTCCACATCTAAATAATACTTGTGTCAATTGTGATTGAGTGACAACGTCATTTGACGTTATCAGGAGTGGACCACCTGACAGCACAAAATGTATAATACGTGATATATATACGCAAACAGGTAACATTAACAAGCAACCGCTCGCAATCGGTGATGATGACGGGGCGATGGTGAGGGGGGGGGAAGGGGGGTGACCCTTGGCGGCACGGTAGGTTAAGCGCAAGAACGGCACATCAATATTCTTGGCAGGCGGTCTGAGTCGAACGTTTTCAGGTCCGACAATATACACAGTATACCTGACCGCAGATATCCTGCTGCGCCTTAATGCAAAGAAAACTCTAACGCGCGAAAGTTCTATTGCGCGAAAACTCTAGTCCGCGAAAACTCTAGTGCGCGAATAGCCTATTGCGCGAAATTTCTAGTAAGCGAAACCTTAGGTGCGCGAAGAGTCTAGTCCGCGAACACCTTAATGCGCGAAAAATCTGTTGCGCGAAAACCCTAGTCCGCGAAAACTCTAGTGCGCGAATAGCCTATTGCGCGAAATTTCCAGTAAGCGAAACCTTAGGTGCGCGAAAAGTCTAGTGCGCGAAATATCTAGTTAGCGAATCTTCTAATGCGCGAATACTCTAGTGAGCGAAAGTTCTATTGCGCGAATGATCGGGTGCGCGAATTTCGCTAACTAGAACTTTCGCGCACTTAAATTTTCGCTCAATAGCTATGTAGCCTCGAAGATCGATATTTCAAGTACGAAACATATGAACCAGTGATTGGACAGTGCGAACACCTGCGGACAAATGCCTGAATCAACAAGGCCGATTCAGAACAACTTTGAATTTATTGAGTGGTTCGTTGCTAGGACGGCTCCAAAATCACCGTTTACTTATTCCTAAGCCAATAAGTAATGGAATTGAATCCACATTAGAAGTTAAAAAGACTTCTGCCTGAAGCGGGATTTGAACCCGGGACCTTCTGCATTGGAAGCAGGGATGCTACTGCTACTGGACCAACGAGCCACCTAAATAATAATAATATCGGTATTGACATAATACATGAATATGAATCTTTATTGTAGTACAATCTTGAGTGAATAAGACTCTTTATAGATTTTGTATGTGCATTGTTGGTAATATGCTTAATTAATAATCCTGGTTCTAATATAAGACTAAACTAAAATAAAATTGGATTTGTAATTACATAGACTACGTCTATCACAGAGCTCAAAAACGGTTCAGCAAACCGGCCCCGCCCAAAAACGTTTTTTTAATGTTGATATTCATATCGGTTTTGCTGTAAAACACCTTAGTTCCAAATCAGTTTGGAAAGTGGTTAAGGTAAGTCAAATCGCAAGATTTGGCTTAGTAGAAGTAAGACAACCTCTTATCTGGATCTATAATAGGTTTAAGCTAAAAACCTAACGAAGTTATCCAGTTAATGATTTTCCTTGACAAGTAGATTGCAGTATTCTGCTGTTTATGCAGGGAAAGCGCCCAACGCTTTTATTTTCCGAGTGAGGCAAAAGGGCGAAAATTTATTTTTTACTTTTTAGTGCATTTAAATATAAACGTTGTTTAAAAAAAAAATTTTTTTCATGTAATATTATTTAATACTTTTTAGTCTTAAAGAATCTTGCAATCGAATATATGCTCACTGGACGTGTCCGAATTTAGAAGACTGCATACTTGTGTACTTGTACTTGTTAACTTCACTCGCAAACTACAGCGTGCTCGCATTGCAAACTTGAATTTCGCACAGTTCCGTTCATGCACGATCCAGCGATCGGCCAACAATGACATTCTTGCTGCATAGAAACATATCCGATGCTTTCGTCACGGATATTTGAGTCCCGAACAACCAGCGGTAATTCCGATGCCTGCATGTGGTTGGCCCATCCTCACTAGCTGTGACTTATTCCCCATATGAAGCTAATTGTTTAATTAATTAGTTATGGTGGAAAAATTAATTAATTAGTGAATCTGATAATTGATTCATATATTGTCATTTAGAAAATACGACTGTGTGAAAATTTTCAGCTCGATCGGACGTTGGGAAGTGGGTGAAATATCGATTCCCACATAAAACTTTGATTTATTAATTATGATGGCTTAATTGATTATTTAGTAAATATGACAATTGATTCATGTATTTTAATTAAGAATACGTCTGTGTGAAAACTTTTAGCTAAGTCAACGTTCGGAAGTGGGTGAAATATCGATTCCCATATAAAACATCAATTAATTATGATTAATTAATTGATTATTTAGTAAATATGACAATTGATTCGTGTTTTGTCATTACGAATACGTCTGTGTGAAAACTTTCAACTCGATTGAACGTTGGAAAGTGGGTGAACCATCGATTTCCATATAAAACATTAATTAATTCATTTTGATGAATTAATTGAGAATTTAGTAAATATGACAATTGATGCGTGTATTGCCATTAAGAATACGTCTGTGTGAAAAATTTCAGCTCGATCGGACATTTAAAAGTAAGTGAAATAGCGATTATAAGATTCCGTCCAGACAGACAGACAAACACGTGAAGTTAATATAAGCGTTGTAAAATAATAAAAGTGCATGTTTTGCAAGGGTGAAAGTAATTAATTAGGATGCAAGGAGACGTACTGCATTTTCTTATTACACATTATTACAATTCCGTGTATGACACATCTTGGAATTACAAATAATCAATAGGCCTAACACCTTTGTACACTCTATACCAAAAAAAATGCAAAATATTTGAAAAAAACGGCTAATCCCAAAACGTACGTAATCAACTAAAGTAACAGACCAAAAAAGGGCACACTTACAAAAACACCCATTTCAGAAGAGGCTCAACATTTAAAAGGATGATATCTAAAATTGTGGCCAAGCCAACTATTTTATTTCCAATATATATATATATATATATATAATAACAAATGAAATAAACAAACATATAAATGTTTACATCACTAAATGATTGATAAATAAATATATTGACAACAATAACAAATTAAATTGACTTTTAAACATTTCGAGGGGAGAAAAACAAAATGAACACTTTATTTATAATTTAAAGCTGGGCCGAGAATTTTTAATTTGGCTTTGGGTCATATATTATTAATACCAGGGACTATAAAGCAATAACGATAATAACTCATCAAGCTAATTAACTTTAAAATCACTTTAATATGTAATTCAAGAAACATTTCAGGACTTGGAAAATAAAACCGAGAATGTAAATTCATCGGCCCAGCTTTTAATTATAAATAAAGTGTGTTCATTTTGTTTTCCCACCTCGAAATGTTACAATAAGTCAATTTAATTTTGAAATTGTTGTTAATTTATTTATTTATCAATTAATGAGTGATGTAAACATTTATATGTTTGTTTATTTGAATAATTACTTTATTTATATATTGGAAATAAAATAATTGCCTTGGCCACAATTTTAGATATGACCCCTTAAAATGTCGAGCCTCTTTAAATTGGCGTTTTTTGTACGTGTGCCCTCTTTGGTGTATAACGATTGATCTTTTCGTTATGGGCTTGGCATTTTTTTGCAAATTGGTTTGTATTTTTGTTTGGTATAAGCTCCATTACTTTAACCTCTATCACTGTTCACGAAATATGCATGCTATCGATTTTTTCACACACCTAAATTGCTAGTTTCTTGCCATATGAAGAGTCTCACCATTGTTTACTTACATACCATTTTTTAAAAAGCTAGACTCTTGATAAAGCCACTGAACATGAGAAGCAGTTGGTTATTACAACTGTCAAGAAGTGCGTTCTTTTCTAACAGAGACACTTCTCCGCTATGGTAAGTAATAACAAAGCATTTAAATTAAGATAGTATCCCCCCCCCGTTGTTGCGTTTCAAATGGTGAAATCCATTCTACAACATTCTCTAATTTTAATTAGACAAGGAAAAGCTGAAGAAAACGACTTAGTTTCTCGTCATTGATACTAATTGGCCAATCATCGCATCAGGAGTAGAGATTACGGAAATAAGACAACCTCTTATCTGGATCTATAATAGGTTTTAGCTAAAAACCTAACGAAGTTATCCAGTTAATGATTTCCCTGGACCCTAAAAAGCAAATGCGATCAAGTTCTTATAAACAAAAACTAACAAGCGCCCGAGCCTCGAATATCAAAGCTCTGCATCCTCTGTGGGTGAGCATGCGGTCCACCCTCTTCAATCTCAGAGCGATTTATCAGATTACAATATCAAGTACGCAACTTTGTAATTATTTTTGTTTCTCCATGTAATATATTATTTATTTATGAACATAAAATCAGCAATTGTGAACGTATAACAATGTAATTTTATAACTAAGCTGGGGGGGACAATACAATGTCTACGAGCATCTACAGGAATGTTGGTGTAAATGCGGTCTGTATGATACAGGCCCCTATGGGACAATACAATGTCTACGAGCATCTACAGGAATGTTGGTGTAAATGCGGTCTGTATGATACAGGCCCCTATGGGACAATACAATGTCTACGAGCATCTACAGGAATGTTGGTGTAAATGCGGTCTGTATGATACAGGCCCCTATGGGACAATACAATGTCTATGAGAATATACAGGAATGTTGGTGTAAATGCGGTCTGCATGATACAGGTCCCTATGGGACAATACAATGTCTATGAGCATCAACAGGAATGTTGGTGTTTATGCGGTCTGTATGATACAGGCCCCTATGGGACAATACAATGTCTACGAGCATCTACAGGAATGTTGGTGTAAATGCGGTCTGTATGATACAGGCCCCTATGGGACAATACAATGTCTACGAGCATCTACAGGAATGTTGGTGTAAATGCGGTCTGTATGATACAGGCCCCTATGGGACAATACAATGTCTATGAGCATCTACAGGAATGTTGGTGTAAATGAGGTCTGCATGATACAGGCCCCTATGGGACAATACAATGTCTACGAGCATCTACAGGAATGTTGGTGTAAATGCGGTCTGTATGATACAGGCCCCTATGGGACAATACAATGTCTATGAGCATCTACAGGAATGTTGGTGTTTATGCGGTCTGTATGATACAGGCCCCTATGGGACAATACAATGTCTTCGAGCATCTACAGGAATGTTGGAGTTTATGCGGTCTGTATGATACAGGCCCCTATGGGACAATACAATGTCTACGAGCATCTACAGGAATGTTGGTGTAAATGCGGTCTGTATGATACAGGCCCCTATGGGACAATACAATGTCTACGAGCATCTACAGGAATGTTGGTGTAAATGCGGTCTGTATGATACAGGCCCCTATGGGACAATAGAATGTCTACGAGCATCTACAGGAATGTTGGTGTAAATGCGGTCTGTATTATACCGGCCCCTATGGGACAATAGAATGTCTACGAGCATCTACAGGAATGTTGGTGTAAATGCGGTCTGTATGATACAGGCCCCTATGGGACAATACAATGTCTACGAGCATCTACAGGAATGTTGGTGTAAATGCGGTCTGTATGATACAGGCCCCTATGGGACAATACAATGACTACGCGCATCTACAGGAATGTCGGTGTAAATGTGGTCTGCATGATACCGGCCCCTATGGGACAATACAATGTCTTCGAACATCTACAGGAATGTTGGTGTTTATGCGGTCTGTATGATACCGGCCCCTATGGGACAATACAATGACTACGCGCATCTACAGGAATGTCGGTGTAAATGTGGTCTGCATGATACCGGCCCCTATGGGACAATACAATGTCTACGAGCATCTACAGGAATGTTGGTGTAAATGCGGTCTGTATGATACAGGCCCCTATGGGACAATACAATGTCTACGAGCATCTACAGGAATGTTGGTGTAAATGCGGTCTGTATGATACAGGCCCCTATGGGACAATACAATGTCTATGAGCATCTACAGGAATGTTGGTGTAAATGCGGTCTGCATGATACAGGCCCCTATGGGACAATACAATGTCTATGAGCATGTACAGGAATGTTGGTGTAAATGCGGTCTGCATGATACAGGCCCCTATGGGACAATACAATGTCTATGAGCATGTACAGGAATGTTGGTGTAAATGCGGTCTGCATGATACAGGCCCCTATGGGACAATACAATGTCTATGAGCATCTACAGGAATGTTGGTGTAAATGCGGTCTGCATGATACAGGCCCCTATGGGACAATACAATGTCTATGAGCATGTACAGGAATGTTGGTGTAAATGCGGTCTGTATGATACAGGCCCCTATGGGACAATACAATGTCTACGAGCATCTACAGGAATGTTGGTGTAAATGCGGTCTGTATGATACAGGCCCCTATGGGACAATACAATGTCTATGAGCATGTACAGGAATGTTGGTGTAAATGCGGTCTGTATGATACAGGCCCCTATGGGACAATACAATGTCTACGAGCATCTACAGGAATGTTGGTGTAAATGCGGTCTGCATGATACAGGCCCCTATGGGACTCGAACGCAGCAGATCTTGTCCCAAGCCGGTGGCTCATCATCTCAGTGCTCATGCCACGGCTACTGAGAATGAAGGAACCTCAAGGGGTTTGGTTTACCACGTTTTACGACATTTCCACGGGGCGAAAATATTGGTACCGTATTTACATTGGACACGTTATCCTTTTCTTCTCACTATATTCATTTGAGGGCCTGTATTACTACCGGCTAATTTTTGTATTCGAATTACTTCTTCTCACAATATTAACCAGCGATTTGTGTCAAATGACCTTTGTATCTATTAAATATCAAACGTGTACTGTTACATAGATTTATAGTAATTGTTGTTTTGTAAGTCTGTCATACTGTTTTTGAACCACCAGCGTTTCTCTTTCTATTTCTAATTTAGAAATTCTTTTACATTTCAGGGGTGTTTTATCGATTAATTTACTATCATACCTGTGTAGTTATTGCTCATTTTCCAGTTTTGTGAAATATTTGTTCAGCTTAGTAGTTTATACCATATAACTTAATAGAAATAAGTAGGGTGCGGATGTTCAGGACCTTTTAAAGTGAGACAAAGGTAGGCACATAGTATCTTTAAAACACCAAAAAAGGATTTAAAAAAGTTATCTATTCAATTTAATCAAATTCTATTGTGTTTTCATTACTTTCAGTAATGTTTTATTACGGCAATATTTTGGGGTAGGTGGGGTAGGGATGCTGACTCACTTCCTGATATGAAAGAATGTTACCTGTAAGTGAAGTCACACTGGGAAATCCAGATTTCGGTTGAAAACTCGTTTCTCTTGTAGATGAGTCGGTGCAGTCATCGGCTGGCATTGCAGTCCCGCTCCCTAAACATTTCTGACTCATCCCAAGATTAAGTATTAGGTTGGAATTCATAGTCGGCCCCTACACCTAGGGGCACCCATTGTTGCTATGGATTTGTTTTGTTTATGGGAAATAACATGCAATCAATTGTTACCTTGGAAACAATGGGCGCCCCTAGGTGGAGGGGCCGACTATGAATTAATCATTCCGTTTGCTGGGCCCGATGATACAAGGCCGTCTAGATATATCGCTTCGCTCTCATCTCATCACGAAGGCCCCGGATGATATCGCAACCTCGAAACTGCACTCACACTCGCACTTTCTGCATCCGTTTAAGCAAATTTTATCATAATAGGACAATAGTACATTAAAAACGCCCAAACAGGACATTGCTCATAGAATGTTGAAAATAGGCATGTTAAGTCAAAATAAAATACGCATATTTAGCATCTTTACACTTAAAGCATACTTTAAACTATTTTTAGGCATGTATTTACCAATAGAAAAAGAAAGGAGATGTCCTGATCATCCGCACCCTACAAATAACCTTCTGCACTGTTCACAGCGAAACAGTTAATATAAGAACTATCGAAACATTCAAAATTCTGTGGAAACGGCAAAAAATGGCCATTAAGAAAGCATAATCGCTTTACTTTCTCGGCGCATGTGCCGGGTACACGGCCGTGTTTATGCCGAACTGCATAATCGCTACTTTATCGGAGGTAAACACGACACTGGGCAACTTGCTTTGATATGAGAGACTTGCCAGTTTTATATTCTGTTCAAGACATGATTCAAACTTATTTTATGAAAAAAGCAGTAAATAAAAAGAAGAAATAATTTATAAAAATGAAAGTAGAAAGAATGATGCCGTTCCGTTTCTTGACGTTATCGCCAGAGAGATCAGTGTTGTCGGTCCTCCAGTCACCACATTGGACACATGCAGCGCTACTCCGGCCCAACGCAGAATGCCATATCTTATATATACGGTCCTCCAGTTACCTCATTAGACATGCAGCGCTACTCCGGCCCAAACGCAGAATGCCATATCTTATATTGACGGTCCTCCAGTCACCTCATTAGACATGCAGCGCTACTCCGGCCCAAACGCAGAATGCCATATCTTATATTGACGGTCCTCCAGTCACCTCATTAGACATGCAAAGCTACTCCGGCCCAAACGCAGAATGCCATATCTTATATTGACGGTCCTCCAGTCACCTCATTAGACATGCAGCGCTACTCTGGCCCAAACGCAGAATGCCATATCTTATATATATACGGTCCTCCAGTCACCTCATTAGACATGCAGCGCTACTCCGGCCCAAACGCAGAATGCCATATCTTATATTGACGGTCCTCCAGTCACCTCATTAGACATGCAGCGCTACTCCGGCCCAAACGCAGAATGCCATATCTTATATTGTCGGTCCTCCAGTCACATCATTAGACATGCAGCGCTACTCCGGCCCAAACGCAGAATGCCATATCTTATATTGACGGTCCTCCAGTCACATCATTAGACATGCAGCACTACTCCGGCCCAAACGCAGAATGCCATATCTTATATTGTCGGTCCTCCAGTTACCTCGTTGGACATGCAGCGCTACTCCGGCCCAAACGCAGAATGCCATATCTTATATTGACGGTCCTCCAGTTACCTCATTAGACATGCAGCGCTACTCCGGCCCAAACGCAGAATGCCATATCTTATATTGACGGTCCTCCAGTTACCTCGTTGGAAATGCAGCGCTACTCCGGCCCAAACGCAGAATGCCATATCTTATATTGTCGGACCTCCAGTCACATCATTAGACATGCAGCGCTACTCCGGCCCAAACGCAGAATGCCATATCTTATATTGACGGTCCTCCAGTTACCTCGTTGGACATGCAGCGCTACTCCGGCCCAAACGCAGAATGCCATATCTTATATTGTCGGTCCTCCAGTCACCTCATAAGACATGCAGCGCTACTCCGGCCCAAACGCAGAATGCCATATCTTATATTGTCGGTCCTCCAGTCACCTCATAAGACATGCAGCGCTACTCCGGCCCAAACGCAGAATGCCATATCTTATATTGTCGGTCCTCCAGTCACCTCATAAGACATGCAGCGCTACTCCGGCCCAAACGCAGAATGCCATATCTTATATTGTCGGTCTTCCAGTCACCTCATTAGACATACAGCGCTACTCCGGCCCAAACGCAGAATGTCATATCTTATATTGTCGGTCCTCCAGTCACCTCATAAGACATGCAGCGCTACTCCGGCCCAAACGCAGAATGTCATATCTTATATTGTCGGTCCTCCAGTCACCTCATTAGACATGCAGCGCTACTCCGGCCCAAACGCAGAATGCCATATCTTATATTGACGGTCCTCCAGTCACCTCATTAGACATGCAGCGCTACTCCGGCCCAAACGCAGAATGTCATATCTTATATTGACGGTCCTCCAGTCACCTCATTAGACATACAGCGCTACTCCGGCCCAAACGCAGAATGCCATATCTTATATTGACGGTCCTCCAGTCACCTCATTAGACATGCAGCGCTACTCCGGCCTAACGCAGAATGCCATATCTTATATATATGGTCCTCCAGTCACCTCATTAGACATGCAGCGCTACTCCGGCCCAACGCAGAATGCCATATCTTATATATATATGGTCCTCCAGTCACATCATTAGACATGCAGCGCTACTCCGGCCCAAAGCAGAATGCCATATCTTATATTGTCGGTCCTCCAGTCACATCATAAGACATGCAGCGCTACTCCGGCCCAAACGCAGAATGTCATATCTTATATTGACAGTCCTCCAGTCACATCATTAGACATGCAGCGCTACTCCGGCCTAAACGCAGAATGCCATATCTTATATTGACGGTCCTCCAGTCACCTCATTAGACATGCAGCGCTACTCCGGCCCAAACGCAGAATGTCATATCTTATATTGTCGGTCCTCCAGTCACATCATTAGACATGCAGCGCTACTCCGGCCCAAACGCAGAATGCCATATCTTATATTGTCGGTCCTCCAGTCACATCATTAGACATGCAGCGCTACTCCGGCCCAAAGCAGAATGCCATATCTTATATTGTCGGTCCTCCAGTCACATCATTAGACATGCAGCGCTACTCCGGCCCAAACGCAGAATGTCATATCTTATATTGACAGTCCTCTAGTCACATCATTAGACATGCAGCGCTACTCCGGCCTAAACGCAGAATGCCATATCTTATATTGACGGTCCTCCAGTCACCTCATTAGACATGCAGCGCTACTCCGGCCCAAACGCAGAATGTCATATCTTATATTGACGGTCCTCCAGTCACATCATTAGACATACAGCGCTACTCCGGCCCAAACGTAGAATGCCATATCTTATATTGTCGGTCCTCCAGTCACATCATTAGACATACAGCGCTACTCCGGCCCAAACGTAGAATGCCATATCTTATATTGTCGGACCTCCAGTCACATCATTAGACATACAGCGCTACTCCGGCCCAAACGCAGAATGCCATATCTTATATTGACGGTCCTCCAGTTACCTCATTAGACATGCAGCGCTACTCCGGCCCAAACGTAGAATGCCATATCTTATATTGTCGGTCCTCCAGTCACATCATTAGACATGCAGCGCTACTCCGGCCCAAACGCAGAATGCCATATCTTATATTGACGGTCCTCCAGTCACCTCATTAGACATGCAGCGCTACTCCGGCCCAAACGTAGAATGCCATATCTTATATTGTCGGTCCTCCAGTCACATCATTAGACATGCAGCGCTACTCCGGCCCAAACGCAGAATGCCATATCTTATATTGACGGTCCTCCAGTCACCTCATTAGACATGCAGCGCTACTCCGGCCCAAACGCAGAATGCCATATCTTATATTGACGGTCCTCCAGTCACCTCATTAGACTTGCAGCGCTACTCCGGCCTAACGCAGAATGCCATATCTTATATTGTCGGTCCTCCAGTCACATCATTAGACATGCAGCGCTACTCCGGCCCAAACGCAGAATGCCATATCTTATATTGACGGTCCTCCAGTCACCTCATTAGACATGCAGCGCTACTCCGGCCCAAACGCAGAATGCCATATCTTATATATACGGTCCTCCAGTCACATCATTAGACATGCAGCGCTACTCCGGCCCAAACGCAGAATGTCATATCTTATATTGACAGTCCACC
The DNA here is from genome assembly GCA_945910005.1 of Isoperla grammatica. Taxonomy (NCBI): domain Eukaryota; kingdom Metazoa; phylum Arthropoda; class Insecta; order Plecoptera; family Perlodidae; genus Isoperla; species Isoperla grammatica. Next base: position 83,092,492 of record OX246737.1, read on the forward strand.
AGTTACCTCATTAGACATGCAGCGCTACTCCGGCCCAACGCAGAATGCCATATCCTATATTGACGGTCCTCCAGTTACCTCATTAGACATGCAGCGCTACTCCGGCCCAACGCAGAATGCCATATCTTATATTGACAGTCCTCCAGTTACCTCATTAGACATGCAGCGCTACTCCGGCCCAACGCAGAATGCCATATCTTATATTGACGGTCCACCAGTTACCTCATTAGACATGCAGCGCTACTCCGGCCTAAACGCAGAATGCCATATCCTATATTGACGGTCCTCCAGTTACCTCATTAGACATGCAGCGCTACTCCGGCCCAACGCAGAATGCCATATCTTATATTGACAGTCCTCCAGTTACCTCATTAGACATGCAGCGCTACTCCGGCCCAACGCAGAATGCCATATCTTATATTGTCGGTCCTCCAGTCACCTTATTAGACATGCAGCGCTACTCCGGCCCAAACGCAGAATGCCATATCTTATATTGTCGGTCCTCCAGTTACCTCGTTGAACATGCAGCGCTACTCCGGCCCAACGCAGAATGCAATATCTTATACATACGGTCCTCCAGTCACCTCATTAGACATGCAGCGCTACTCCGGCCCAAACGCAGAATGCCATATCTTTTATTGTCGGACCTCCAGTTACCTCATTAGACATGCAGCGCTACTCCGGCCCAACGCAGAATGCCATATCTTATATTGACGGTCCTCCAGTCACCTCATTAGACATGCAGCGCTACTCCGGCCCAAACGCAGAATGCCATATCTTATATTGACGGTCCTCCAGTCACCTCATTAGACATGCAGCGCTACTCCGGCCCAAAAGCAGAATGTCATATCTTATATTGACGGTCCTCTAGTTACCTCGTTGAACATGCAGCGCTACTCCGGCCCAAACGCAGAATGCCATATCTTATATTGACGGTCCTCCAGTCACCTCGTTGAACATGCAGCGCTACTCCGGCCCAAACGCAGAATGCCATATCTTATATTGACGGTCCTCCAGTTACCTCATTAGACATGCAGCGCTACTCCGGCCCAACGCAGAATGTCATATCTTATATTGTCGGACCTCCAGTCACCTCATAAGACATGCAGCGCTACTCCGGCCCAAACGCAGAATGCCATATCTTATATTGACGGTCCTCCAGTCACCTCATAAGACATGCAGCGCTACTCCGGCCCAAACGCAAAATGCAATATCTTATATTGACGGTCCTCGAGTTACCTCATTAGACATGCAGCGCTACTCCGGCCCAAACGCAGAATGCCATATCTTATATTGACGGTCCTTCAGTTACCTCATTAGACATGCAGCGCTACTCCGGCCCAAACGCAGAATGCCATATCTTATATTGACGGTCCTCGAGTTACCTCATTAGACATGCAGCGCTACTCCGGCCCAAACGCAGAATGCCATATCTTATATTGACGGTCCTCGAGTTACCTCATTAGACATGCAGCGCTACTCCGGCCCAAACGCAGAATGCCATATCTTATATTGACGGTCCTCGAGGTACCTCATTAGACATGCAGCGCTACTCCGGCCCAAACGCAGAATGCCATATCTTATATTGACGGTCCTCGAGTTACCTCATTAGACATGCAGCGCTACTCCGGCCCAAACGCAGAATGCCATATCTTATATTGACGGTCCTCCAGTCACATCATTAGACATGCAGCGCTACTCCGGCCCAAACTCAAAATGCCATATCTTATATTGACGGTCCTTCAGTTACCTCATTAGACATGCAGCGCTACTCCGGCCCAAACGCAGAATACCATATCTTATATTGTCGGACCTCCAGTCACCTCGTAAGACATGCAGCGCTTCTCCGGCCCAACGCAGAATGCCATATCTTATATTGACGGTCCTTCAGTTACCTCATTAGACATGCAGCGCTACTCCGGCCTAAACGCAGAATGCCATATCTTATATTGACGGTCCTTCAGTTACCTCATTAGACATGCAGCGCTACTCTGGCCCAAACGCGTAATGCCATATCTTATATTGTCGGTCCTCCAGTCACCTCATTAGACATGCAGCGCTACTCCGGCCCAACGCAGAATGCCATATCTTATATTGACGGTCCTTCAGTTACCTCATTAGACATGCAGCGATACTCCGGCCCAACGCAGAATGCCATATCTTATATTGTCGGTCCTCCAGTCACCTCATTAGACATGCAGCGCTACTCCGGCCCAAACGCAGAATGCCATATCTTATATTGACGGTCCTCCAGTCACCTCATTAGACATGCAGCGCTACTCCGGCCCAAACGCAGAATGCCATATCTTATATTGACGGTCCTCCAGTCACCTCATTAGACTTGCAGCGCTACTCCGGCCTAACGCAGAATGCCATATCTTATATTGTCGGTCCTCCAGTCACATCATTAGACATGCAGCGCTACTCCGGCCCAAACGCAGAATGCCATATCTTATATTGACGGTCCTCCAGTCACCTCATTCGACATGCAGCGCTTCTCCGGCCCAAACGCAGAATGCCATATCTTATATATACGGTCCTCCAGTCACATCATTAGACATGCAGCGCTACTCCGGCCCAAACGCAGAATGTCATATCTTATATTGACAGTCCACCAGTTACCTCATTAGACATGCAGCGCTACTCCGGCCCAACGCAGAATGCCATATCCTATATTGACGGTCCTCCAGTTACCTCATTAGACATGCAGCGCTACTCCGGCCCAACGCAGAATGCCATATCTTATATTGACAGTCCTCCAGTTACCTCATTAGACATGCAGCGCTACTCCGGCCCAACGCAGAATGCCATATCTTATATTGACGGTCCACCAGTTACCTCATTAGACATGCAGCGCTACTCCGGCCTAAACGCAGAATGCCATATCCTATATTGACGGTCCTCCAGTTACCTCATTAGACATGCAGCGCTACTCCGGCCCAACGCAGAATGCCATATCTTATATTGACAGTCCTCCAGTTACCTCATTAGACATGCAGCGCTACTCCGGCCCAACGCAGAATGCCATATCTTATATTGTCGGTCCTCCAGTCACCTTATTAGACATGCAGCGCTACTCCGGCCCAAACGCAGAATGCCATATCTTATATTGTCGGTCCTCCAGTTACCTCGTTGAACATGCAGCGCTACTCCGGCCCAACGCAGAATGCAATATCTTATACATACGGTCCTCCAGTCACCTCATTAGACATGCAGCGCTACTCCGGCCCAAACGCAGAATGCCATATCTTTTATTGTCGGACCTCCAGTTACCTCATTAGACATGCAGCGCTACTCCGGCCCAACGCAGAATGCCATATCTTATATTGACGGTCCTTCAGTTACCTCATTAGACATGCAGCGCTACTCCGGCCCAACGCAGAATGTCATATCTTATATTGTCGGTCCTCCAGTTACCTCGTTGAACATGCAGCGCTACTCCGGCCCAAACGCAGAATGCCATATCTTATATTGACGGTCCTCCAGTCACCTCATTAGACATGCAGCGCTACTCCGGCCCAAACGCAGAATGCCATATCTTATATTGACGGTCCTCCAGTCACCTCATTAGACATGCAGCGCTACTCCGGCCCAAAAGCAGAATGTCATATCTTATATTGACGGTCCTCTAGTTACCTCGTTGAACATGCAGCGCTACTCCGGCCCAAACGCAGAATGCCATATCTTATATTGACGGTCCTCCAGTCACCTCGTTGAACATGCAGCGCTACTCCGGCCCAAACGCAGAATGCCATATCTTATATTGACGGTCCTCCAGTTACCTCATTAGACATGCAGCGCTACTCCGGCCCAACGCAGAATGTCATATCTTATATTGTCGGACCTCCAGTCACCTCATAAGACATGCAGCGCTACTCCGGCCCAAACGCAGAATGCCATATCTTATATTGTCGGTCCTCCAGTCACCTCATAAGACATGCAGCGCTACTCCGGCCCAAACGCAAAATGCAATATCTTATATTGACGGTCCTCGAGTTACCTCATTAGACATGCAGCGCTACTCCGGCCCAAACGCAGAATGCCATATCTTATATTGACGGTCCTTCAGTTACCTCATTAGACATGCAGCGCTACTCCGGCCCAAACGCAGAATGCCATATCTTATATTGACGGTCCTCGAGTTACCTCATTAGACATGCAGCGCTACTCCGGCCCAAACGCAGAATGCCATATCTTATATTGACGGTCCTCGAGTTACCTCATTAGACATGCAGCGCTACTCCGGCCCAAACGCAGAATGCCATATCTTATATTGACGGTCCTCGAGTTACCTCATTAGACATGCAGCGCTACTCCGGCCCAAACGCAGAATGCCATATCTTATATTGACGGTCCTCGAGTTACCTCATTAGACATGCAGCGCTACTCCGGCCCAAACGCAGAATGCCATATCTTATATTGACGGTCCTCCAGTCACATCATTAGACATGCAGCGCTACTCCGGCCCAAACGCAAAATGCCATATCTTATATTGACGGTCCTTCAGTTACCTCATTAGACATGCAGCGCTACTCCGGCCCAAACGCAGAATGCCATATCTTATATTGTCGGACCTCCAGTCACCTCGTAAGACATGCAGCGCTTCTCCGGCCCAACGCAGAATGCCATATCTTATATTGACGGTCCTTCAGTTACCTCATTAGACATGCAGCGCTACTCCGGCCTAAACGCAGAATGCCATATCTTATATTGACGGTCCTTCAGTTACCTCATTAGACATGCAGCGCTACTCCGGCCCAAACGCAGAATGCCATATCTTATATTGTCGGTCCTCCAGTCACCTCATTTGACATGCAGCGCTACTCCGGCCCAACGCAGAATGCCATATCTTATATTGACGGTCCTTCAGTTACCTCATTAGACATGCAGCGATACTCCGGCCCAACGCAGAATGCCATATCTTATATTGTCGGTCCTCCAGTCACCTCATTAGACATGCAGCGCTACTCCGGCCCAACGCAGAATGCCATATCTTATATTGACGGTCCTCCAGTCACATCATTAGACATGCAGCGCTACTCCGGCCCAAACGCAGAATGTCATATCTTATATTGTCGGTCCTCCAGTCACCTCATTAGACATGCAGCGCTACTCCGGCCCAAACGCAGAATGTCATATCTTATATTGACGGTCCTCCAGTCACCTCATTAGACATGCAGCGCTACTCCGGCCCAAACGCAGAATGCCATATCTTATATTGACGGTCCTCCAGTCACCTCATTAGACATGCAGCGCTACTCCGGCCCAAACGCAGAATGCCATATCTTATATTGTCGGTCCTCCAGTCACATCATTAGACATGCAGCGCTACTCCGGCCCAAACGCAGAATGTCATATCTTATACGTACGGTCCTCCAGTCACATCATTAGACATGCAGCGCTACTCCGGCCTAAACGCAGAATGTCATATCTTATATTGACGGTCCTCCAGTTACCTCATTAGACATGCAGCGCTACTCCGGCCCAAACGCAGAATGCCATATCTTATATTGACGGTCCTTCAGTTACCTCATTAGACATGCAGCGCTACTCCGGCCCAAACGCAGAATGCCATATCTTATATTGACGGTCCTCCAGTTACCTCATTAGACATGCAGCGCTACTCCGGCCTAAACGCAGAATGTCATATCTTATATTGACGGTCCTCCAGTCACATCATTAGACATGCAGCGCTACTCCGGCCCAAACGCAGAATGCCATATCTTATATTGACGGTCCTTCAGTTACCTCATTAGACATGCAGCGCTACTCCGGCCCAAACGCAGAATGCCATATCTTATATTGACGGTCCTCCAGTCACCTCATTAGACATGCAGCGCTACTCCGGCCCAAACGCAGAATGCCATATCTTATATTGACGGTCCTTCAGTTACCTCATTTGACATGCAGCGCTACTCCGGCCCAAACGCAGAATGCCATATCTTATATTGACGGTCCTCGAGTTACCTCATTAGACATGCAGCGCTACTCCGGCCCAAACGCAGAATGCCATATCTTATATTGACGGTCCTCGAGTTACCTCGTTCGACATGCAGCGCTACTCCGGCCCAAACGCAGAATGCCATATCTTATATTGTCGGTCCTAAAGTCACATCATTAGACATGCAGCGCTACTCCGGCCCAACGCAGAATGTCATATCTTATATTGACGGTCCTCCAGTCACATCATTAGACATGCAGCGCTACTCCGGCCCAAACGCAGAATGCCATATCTTATATTGACGGTCCTCCAGTCACATCATTAGACATGCAGCGCTACTCCGGCCCAAAGCAGAATGTCATATCTTATATTGTCGGACATCCAGTCACCTTATTAGACATGCAGCGCTACTCCGGCCCAACGCAGAATGCCATATCTTATATTGACGGTCCTCTAGTTACCTCGTTGAACATGCAGCGCTACTCCGGCCCAAACGCAGAATGCCATATCTTATATTGACGGTCCTCGAGTTACCTCGTTGGACATGCAGCGCTACTCCGGCCCAACGCAGAATGCCATATCTTATATTGACGGTCCTCGAGTTACCTCGTTGGACATGAAGCACTACTCCGGCCCAACGCAGAATGCCATATCTTATATTGACGGTCCTCGAGTTACCTCGTTGGACATGCAGCGCTACTCCGGCCCAACGCAGAATGCCATATCTTATATTGACGGTGCTCTAGTTACCTTGTTGAACATGCAGCGCTACTCCGGCCCAAACGCAGAATGCCATATCTTATATTGACGGTCCTCGAGTTACCTCGTTGGACATGCAGCGCTACTCCGGCCCAAACGCAGAATGCCATATCTTATATTGACGGTCCTCGAGTTACCTCGTTGGACATGCAGCGCTACTCCGGCCCAACGCAGAATGTCATATCTTATATTGACGGTCCTCCAGTCACCTCATTAGACATGCAGCGCTACTCCGGCCCAAACGCAGAATGTCATATCCTATATTGACGGTCCTCCAGTTACCTCGTTGGACATGCAGCGCTACTCCGGCCCAAACGCAGAATGCCATATCTTATTTTGACGGTCCTCCAGTCACCTCATAAGACATGCAGCGCTACTCCGGCCCAAACGCAGAATGTCATATCTTATATTGACGGTCCTCCAGTCACCTCATTAGACATGCAGCGCTACTCTGGTCCAAACGCAGAATGCCATATCTTATATTGACGGTCCTCCAGTCACCTCATTAGACATGCAGCGCTACTCTGGCCCAAACGCAGAATGCCATATCTTATATATACGGTCCTCCAGTCACATCATTAGACAAGCAGCGCTTCTCCGGCCCAAACGCAGAATGCCGTATCTTATATTGACGGTCCTCCAGTTACCTCGTTGGACATGCAGCGCTACTCCGGCCCAACGCAGAATGCCATATCTTATATATACGGTCCTCTAGTCACATCATTAGACAAGCAGCGCTACTCCGGCCCAAACGCAGAATGCCGTATCTTATATTGACGGTCCTCCAGTTACCTCGTTGGACGTGCAGCGCTACTCCGGCCCAAACGCAGAATGTCATATCTTATACATACGGTCCTCCAGTTACCTTATTAGGCATGCGGCGTTGTCCGGCCTAAACGCAGAATGCCATATCTTATATTGACGGTCCTCCAGTCACCTCATTAGACATGCAGCGCTACTCCGGCCCAAACGCAGAATAACATATCTTATATTGACGGTCCTCCAGTAACCTCGTTGGACATGCAGCGCTACTCCGGCCCAAACGCAGAATGCCATATCTTATATTGACGGTCCTCCAGTCACCTCATTAGTCATGCAGCGCTACTCCGGCCCAACGCAGAATGCCATATCTTATATTGACGGTCCTCCAGTTACCTCATTAGACATGCAGCGCTACTCCGGCCCAAACGCAGAATGCCATATCTTATATTGACGGTCCTCCAGTTACCTCATTAGACATGCAGCGCTACTCCGGCCCAAACGCAGAATGCCATATCTTATATTGACGGTCCTCCAGTTACCTCATTAGACATGCAGCGCTACTTCGGCCCAAACGCAGAATGCCATATCTTATATTGACGGTCCTCCAGTCACCTCATTAGACATGCAGCACTACTCCGGCCCAAACGCAGAATGCCATATCTTATATTGTCGGTCCTCCAGTCACCTCATTAGACATGCAGCGCTACTCCGGCCCAACGCAGTATGCCATATCTTATATTGTCGGTCCTCCAGTCACCTCATTAGACATGCAGCGCTACTCTGGCCCAAACGCAGAATGCCATATCTTATATTGACGGTCCTCCAGTCACCTCATTAGACATGCAGCGCTACTCTGGCCCAAACGCAGAATGCCATATCTTATATATACGGTCCTCCAGTCACATCATTAGACATGCAGCGCTACTCCGGCCCAAACGCAGAATGCCATATCTTATATATACGGTCCTCCAGTCACATCATTAGACAAGCAGCGCTACTCCGGCCCAAACGCAGAATGCCGTATCTTATATTGTCGGTCCTCCAGTCACCTCATTAGACATGCAGCGCTACTCAGGCCAAACGCAGAATGCCATATCTTATATTGACGGTCCTCCAGTTACCTCATTAGACATGCAGCGCTACTCCGGCCCAACGCAGAATGCCATATCTTATATTGTCAGACCTCCAGTCACATCATTAGACATGTAGCGCTACTCCGGCCCAAACGCAGAATGCCATTTCTTATATTGACGGTCCTCCAGTTACCTCATTAGACATGCAGCGCTACTCCGGCCCAACGCAGAATGCCATATCTTATATTGTCGGACCTCCAGTCACATCATTAGACATGCAGCGCTACTCCGGCCTAAACGCAGAATGCCATATCTTATACATACGGTCCTCCAGTCACCTCATTAGACATGCAGCGCTACTCCGGCCCAAACGCAGAATGCCATATCTTATATTGACGGTCCTCCAGTTACCTCATTAGACATGCAGCGCTACTCCGGCCCAACGCAGAATGCCATATCTTATATTGTCGGACCTCCAGTCACATCATTAGACATGCAGCGCTACTCCGGCCCAAACGCAGAATGCCATATCTTATATTGACGGTCCTCCAGTTACCTCATTAGACATGCAGCGCTACTCCGGCCCAACGCAGAATGCCATATCTTATATTGACGGTCCTCCAGTTACATCATTAGACATGCAGCGCTACTCCGGCCTAAACGCAGAATGCCATATCTTATATTGACGGTCCTCCAGTCACCTCATTAGACATGCAGCGCTACTCCGGCCTAAACGCAGAATGCCATATCTTATATTGACGGTCCTCCAGTTACATCATTAGACATGCAGGGCTACTCCGGCCTAAACGCAGAATGCCATATCTTATATTGACGGTCCTCCAGTTACCTCATTAGACATGCAGCGCTACTCCGGCCCAACGCAGAATGCCATATCTTATATTGTCGGACCTCCAGTCACATCATTAGACATGCAGCGCTACTCCGGCCCAAACGCAGAATGCCATATCTTATATTGACGGTCCTTCAGTTACCTCATTAGACATGCAGCGCTACTCCGGCCCAAACGTAGAATGCCATATCTTATATTGACGGTCCTTCAGTTACCTCATTAGACATGCAGCGCTACTCCGGCCTAAACGCAGAATGCCATATCTTATATTGACGGTCCTCCAGTTACCTCATTAGACATGCAGCGCTACTCCGGCCCAAACGCAGAATGCCATATCTTATATTGTCGGTCCTCCAGTTACCTCGTTGAACATGCAGCGCTACTCCGGCCCAACGCAGAATGCAATATCTTATACATACGGTCCTCCAGTCACCTCATTAGACATGCAGCGCTACTCCGGCCCAAACGCAGAATGCCATATCTTTTATTGTCGGACCTCCAGTTACCTCATTAGACATGCAGCGCTACTCCGGCCCAACGCAGAATGCCATATCTTATATTGACGGTCCTTCAGTTACCTCATTAGACATGCAGCGCTACTCCGGCCCAACGCAGAATGTCATATCTTATATTGTCGGTCCTCCAGTTACCTCGTTGAACATGCAGCGCTACTCCGGCCCAAACGCAGAATGCCATATCTTATATTGACGATCCTCCAGTCACCTAATTAGACATGCAGCGCTACTCCGGCCCAAACGCAGAATGCCATATCTTATATTGACGGTCCTCCAGTCACCTCATTAGACATGCAGCGCTACTCCGGCCCAAAAGCAGAATGTCATATCTTATATTGACGGTCCTCTAGTTACCTCGTTGAACATGCAGCGCTACTCCGGCCCAAACGCAGAATGCCATATCTTATATTGACGGTCCTCCAGTCACCTCGTTGAACATGCAGCGCTACTCCGGCCCAAACGCAGAATGCCATATCTTATATTGACGGTCCTTCAGTTACCTCATTAGACATGCAGCGCTACTCCGGCCCAAACGTAGAATGCCATATCTTATATTGACGGTCCTTCAGTTACCTCATTAGACATGCAGCGCTACTCCGGCCTAAACGCAGAATGCCATATCTTATATTGACGGTCCTCCAGTTACCTCATTAGACATGCAGCGCTACTCCGGCCCAAACGCAGAATGCCATATCTTATATTGACGGTCCTTCAGTTACCTCATTAGACATGCAGCGCTACTCCGGCCCAACGCAGAATGCCATATCTTATATATACGGTCCTCCAGTCACCTCATTAGACATGCAGCGCTACTCCGGCCCAAACGCAGAATGCCATATCTTATATTGACGGTCCTTCAGTTACCTCATTAGACATGCAGCGCTACTCCGGCCCAAACGTAGAATGCCATATCTTATATTGACGGTCCTTCAGTTACCTCATTAGACATGCAGCGCTACTCCGGCCTAAACGCAGAATGCCATATCTTATATTGACGGTCCTCCAGTTACCTCATTAGACATGCAGCGCTACTCCGGCCCAAACGCAGAATGCCATATCTAATATTGACGGTCCTTCAGTTACCTCATTAGACATGCAGCGCTACTCCGGCCCAAACGCAGAATGCCATATCTTTTATTGACGGTCCTCCAGTTACCTCATTAGACATGCAGCGCTACTCTGGCCCAAACGCAGAATGCCATATCTTATATATACGGTCCTCCAGTCACATCATTAGACAAGCAGCGCTTCTCCGGCCCAAACGCAGAATGCCGTATCTTATATTGACGGTCCTCCAGTTACCTCGTTGGACATGCAGCGCTACTCCGGCCCAACGCAGAATGCCATATCTTATATATACGGTCCTCTAGTCACATCATTAGACAAGCAGCGCTACTCCGGCCCAAACGCAGAATGCCGTATCTTATATTGACGGTCCTCCAGTTACCTCGTTGGACATGCAGCGCTACTCCGGCCCAAACGCAGAATGTCATATCTTATACATACGGTCCTCCAGTTACCTTATTAGGCATGCGGCGTTGTCCGGCCTAAACGCAGAATGCCATATCTTATATTGACGGTCCTCCAGTCACCTCATTAGACATGCAGCGCTACTCCGGCCCAAACGCAGAATAACATATCTTATATTGACGGTCCTCCAGTAACCTCGTTGGACATGCAGCGCTACTCCGGCCCAAACGCAGAATGCCATATCTTATATTGACGGTCCTCCAGTCACCTCATTAGTCATGCAGCGCTACTCCGGCCCAACGCAGAATGCCATATCTTATATTGACGGTCCTCCAGTTACCTCATTAGACATGCAGCGCTACTCCGGCCCAAACGCAGAATGCCATATCTTATATTGACGGTCCTCCAGTTACCTCATTAGACATGCAGCGCTACTCCGGCCCAAACGCAGAATGCCATATCTTATATTGACGGTCCTCCAGTTACCTCATTAGACATGCAGCGCTACTTCGGCCCAAACGCAGAATGCCATATCTTATATTGACGGTCCTCCAGTCACCTCATTAGACATGCAGCACTACTCCGGCCCAAACGCAGAATGCCATATCTTATATTGTCGGTCCTCCAGTCACCTCATTAGACATGCAGCGCTACTCCGGCCCAACGCAGTATGCCATATCTTATATTGTCGGTCCTCCAGTCACCTCATTAGACATGCAGCGCTACTCTGGCCCAAACGCAGAATGCCATATCTTATATTGACGGTCCTCCAGTCACCTCATTAGACATGCAGCGCTACTCTGGCCCAAACGCAGAATGCCATATCTTATATATACGGTCCTCCAGTCACATCATTAGACATGCAGCGCTACTCCGGCCCAAACGCAGAATGCCATATCTTATATATACGGTCCTCCAGTCACATCATTAGACAAGCAGCGCTACTCCGGCCCAAACGCAGAATGCCGTATCTTATATTGTCGGTCCTCCAGTCACCTCATTAGACATGCAGCGCTACTCAGGCCAAACGCAGAATGCCATATCTTATATTGACGGTCCTCCAGTTACCTCATTAGACATGCAGCGCTACTCCGGCCCAACGCAGAATGCCATATCTTATATTGTCAGACCTCCAGTCACATCATTAGACATGTAGCGCTACTCCGGCCCAAACGCAGAATGCCATTTCTTATATTGACGGTCCTCCAGTTACCTCATTAGACATGCAGCGCTACTCCGGCCCAACGCAGAATGCCATATCTTATATTGTCGGACCTCCAGTCACATCATTAGACATGCAGCGCTACTCCGGCCTAAACGCAGAATGCCATATCTTATACATACGGTCCTCCAGTCACCTCATTAGACATGCAGCGCTACTCCGGCCCAAACGCAGAATGCCATATCTTATATTGACGGTCCTCCAGTTACCTCATTAGACATGCAGCGCTACTCCGGCCCAACGCAGAATGCCATATCTTATATTGTCGGACCTCCAGTCACATCATTAGACATGCAGCGCTACTCCGGCCCAAACGCAGAATGCCATATCTTATATTGACGGTCCTCCAGTTACCTCATTAGACATGCAGCGCTACTCCGGCCCAACGCAGAATGCCATATCTTATATTGACGGTCCTCCAGTTACATCATTAGACATGCAGCGCTACTCCGGCCTAAACGCAGAATGCCATATCTTATATTGACGGTCCTCCAGTCACCTCATTAGACATGCAGCGCTACTCCGGCCTAAACGCAGAATGCCATATCTTATATTGACGGTCCTCCAGTTACATCATTAGACATGCAGGGCTACTCCGGCCTAAACGCAGAATGCCATATCTTATATTGACGGTCCTCCAGTTACCTCATTAGACATGCAGCGCTACTCCGGCCCAACGCAGAATGCCATATCTTATATTGTCGGACCTCCAGTCACATCATTAGACATGCAGCGCTACTCCGGCCCAAACGCAGAATGCCATATCTTATATTGACGGTCCTTCAGTTACCTCATTAGACATGCAGCGCTACTCCGGCCCAAACGTAGAATGCCATATCTTATATTGACGGTCCTTCAGTTACCTCATTAGACATGCAGCGCTACTCCGGCCTAAACGCAGAATGCCATATCTTATATTGACGGTCCTCCAGTTACCTCATTAGACATGCAGCGCTACTCCGGCCCAAACGCAGAATGCCATATCTTATATTGTCGGTCCTCCAGTTACCTCGTTGAACATGCAGCGCTACTCCGGCCCAACGCAGAATGCAATATCTTATACATACGGTCCTCCAGTCACCTCATTAGACATGCAGCGCTACTCCGGCCCAAACGCAGAATGCCATATCTTTTATTGTCGGACCTCCAGTTACCTCATTAGACATGCAGCGCTACTCCGGCCCAACGCAGAATGCCATATCTTATATTGACGGTCCTTCAGTTACCTCATTAGACATGCAGCGCTACTCCGGCCCAACGCAGAATGTCATATCTTATATTGTCGGTCCTCCAGTTACCTCGTTGAACATGCAGCGCTACTCCGGCCCAAACGCAGAATGCCATATCTTATATTGACGATCCTCCAGTCACCTAATTAGACATGCAGCGCTACTCCGGCCCAAACGCAGAATGCCATATCTTATATTGACGGTCCTCCAGTCACCTCATTAGACATGCAGCGCTACTCCGGCCCAAAAGCAGAATGTCATATCTTATATTGACGGTCCTCTAGTTACCTCGTTGAACATGCAGCGCTACTCCGGCCCAAACGCAGAATGCCATATCTTATATTGACGGTCCTCCAGTCACCTCGTTGAACATGCAGCGCTACTCCGGCCCAAACGCAGAATGCCATATCTTATATTGACGGTCCTTCAGTTACCTCATTAGACATGCAGCGCTACTCCGGCCCAAACGTAGAATGCCATATCTTATATTGACGGTCCTTCAGTTACCTCATTAGACATGCAGCGCTACTCCGGCCTAAACGCAGAATGCCATATCTTATATTGACGGTCCTCCAGTTACCTCATTAGACATGCAGCGCTACTCCGGCCCAAACGCAGAATGCCATATCTTATATTGACGGTCCTTCAGTTACCTCATTAGACATGCAGCGCTACTCCGGCCCAACGCAGAATGCCATATCTTATATATACGGTCCTCCAGTCACCTCATTAGACATGCAGCGCTACTCCGGCCCAAACGCAGAATGCCATATCTTATATTGACGGTCCTTCAGTTACCTCATTAGACATGCAGCGCTACTCCGGCCCAAACGTAGAATGCCATATCTTATATTGACGGTCCTTCAGTTACCTCATTAGACATGCAGCGCTACTCCGGCCTAAACGCAGAATGCCATATCTTATATTGACGGTCCTCCAGTTACCTCATTAGACATGCAGCGCTACTCCGGCCCAAACGCAGAATGCCATATCTAATATTGACGGTCCTTCAGTTACCTCATTAGACATGCAGCGCTACTCCGGCCCAAACGCAGAATGCCATATCTTTTATTGACGGTCCTCCAGTTACCTCATTAGACATGCAGCGCTACTCTGGCCCAAACGTAGAATGCCATATCTTATATTGACGGTCCTTCAGTTACCTCATTAGACATGCAGCGCTACTCCGGCCCAAACGTAGAATGCCATATCTTATATTGACGGTCCTTCAGTTACCTCATTAGACATGCAGCACTACTCCGGCCTAAACGCAGAATGCCATATCTTATATTGACGGTCCTCCAGTTACCTCATTAGACATGCAGCGCTACTCCGGCCCAAACGCAGAATGCCATATCTTATATTGACGGTCCTTCAGTTACCTCATTAGACATGCAGCGCTACTCCGGCCCAAACGTAGAATGCCATATCTTATATTGACGGTCCTTCAGTTACCTCATTAGACATGCAGCGCTACTCCGGCCTAAACGCAGAATGCCATATCTTATATTGACGGTCCTCCAGTTACCTCATTAGACATGCAGCGCTACTCCGGCCCAAACGTAGAATGCCATATCTTATATTGACGGTCCTCCAGTTACCTCGTTGGACATGCAGCGCTACTCCGGCCCAAACGTAGAATGCCATATCTTATATTGACGGTCCTTCAGTTACCTCATTAGACATGCAGCGCTACTCCGGCCTAAACGCAGAATGTCATATCTTATATATACGGTCCTCCAGTCACCTCATTAGACATGCAGCGCTACTCCGGCCCAAACGCAGAATGCCATATCTTATATTGACGGTCCTCCAGTTACCTCATTAAACATGCAGCGCTACTCCGGCCCAAACGCAGAATGCCATATCTTATTTTGTCGGTCCTCCAGTCACATCATTAGACATGCAGCGCTACTCCGGCCCAAACGCAGAATGCCATATCTTATATTGTCGGTCCTCCAGTCACATCATTAGACATGCAGCGCTACTCCGGCCCAAACGCAGAATGTCATATCTTATATTGTCGGTCCTCCAGTCACCTTTTTTAAATTAAGTGTTTTTTATGAAAGTTGATAAATAAATATTGATATAATGTCTGCAAAATGTGGTTTTAAAAAAATTACACTTTTTTTTTTACGTGTACCGATAGATTCAAAAGTCTATACGGTCATGTAATAGCACCTCTAGACCATATTTGTCAAGTACACGAAAATGTAGTTGTAGTATGCTATAGGTTGCTATCTTAGGAATGATGGTATACATTTTTAAAACACAAAAATGTGACCAGTTTTTTAAATGAATTGTTTCGTGTCCCGGTGAAAAGGCACTTGAGTATATGCTGTTTTTAGTATTCCATAGCTTAATTATGAAAAGTGTCACTTACAAGAAATAAAGTGCTTATTATGCGCTCGACCCTTATCTTCCCAAAATGCTTGTAGTCTCAAGTCTACGTAAAAAACTTTTCGAGTGTTGGTGAAATACGTACACGGATGTAAAGCGCACCAGTTTGCTCGTGTCGCAGTCCAGCCGTGACTACTTTACGGGTCTAGACAGGTAATTTGAGCAAAGAAATTGTCTCCTTGTGTCCTAGCACCGCCCAAAAGTAGTTGAGAACGCAAATGTACAGATGCAATCCAAGTATTGGGGGGAAACATGACACCCAGTGAGCGGAGCGGCGCCTCGCCGGGCGTGACCTTGGTTTGACCAGAGCCGGCGCTCGACTGAAATCAGAACAAAGCGCGCGGAGGTCGGTCGGAGTTTGGGGTAGTGGGGGGGAGGAAGGGTACACTTCATACGTCACACATACATATTTACAAGTAATTCCTAGCAAAAGTGTTTTTTTCAGGGGGGGGGGGGTAGATTCACCTTAAGCTACTTCTGATTGATATGTGGTACTACACGTTTTTACGATCAAGTTGCTGCTGCCATGTGTTAAACGAATACAATTAAATTTTAAAGTAGTTGTATATGTATTAAAATATATGTATATGTCTTATATCATATGTCTTAAAAATACAAAAAACAGCCATTCACGAATACATCTACAGCCTTATTTATTTACTACTCCACCAATTTTGTTGCTCACGTGATCAATCTTAATAGCTCAGAACAAGCATGAATAATGTACATACAATTTGGTTTGGTGTAGGTTACGAAAATATCATTAAACCAAATAATATTTACTTGAACTATTTTAACAAATTTTTATATTGAAATGTGTATATTAATTAGGACTATCTGTGAAATAATGAAGAAACTTTGCTTCTGACTGTTGCAATTTTGAAGTAATTTGTTTCACGAAACTTAATAGTATACTATGAAGTACCACAATCAATATTGAAATCTACGTACAAAATGTAATTTGTTTGTATTTTTCTATTATTATTTATGGCTTAAATTAACTTGTACGTAGGCACATGCAAAAAGTGAACTGACTATACACGATATTTTAATGTGGTTTAACTAAAGGCTTATGTGTGCGTTGGACAATACATGTTAATTGTGTATTAAATACTCTTGTGCCCGATCACCAAAACTATGGAAACCTCTATAAAGTCTGCTATGAACCTTCTTTAGCGAGAAGGCATAAAGATTGAAATTGACGGACCTCTGTACCATATTTATAAAGAAGACGTTATCATTACGTGTGCATGGTGTGAAATGATGGGGTAACATACCAGACTGTTACGCCACAAGGTTTACCATCCAATGATGATAAGTAACTAATTAATTCGCAAACTGTGGGTTGAACCCCCCCCCCTCACCCCACCCCACCGCCTACACACTTAATAAAAATACACAGAGAGACGGATGATGATCATGATCATGATGACGCATCGAGTTTATTTTAGCCGAGAGTCAAGGCCAGTTGGTAAAGGAGAAAGGAAGGATGAGGAAAGAAAGAGGGAAAAGGAAACTACCACTTTGATTATAACGTACTACTTCTTCTCTCCGGGGGCCATACGGGGCGGGAGTTGGAGGAATGGGACAACTTGGAGGAGTATACTGAAATAGGCTTATGGGTAAAAGGGGTCAAGGGGTTCCTCTTTTTACATTGTCTGATTATAATACGTGTTCGTAGGCGTTTTAAACGTCATACATGAAAACAAAAATCGCCAAGGAAGAAAACGCCTCCGCGGTGGGGGCGACTTTTATGGTTGGGCGATGGGAACAGTGACAGTGACAGTGGCGGTGACGGTAACGGTTGAGCGATGAGAAAGGTGTCAGTGACAGTGATTGTTTAAGTTGGGCGATGTGAACGGGGAAAAGTAACAGTTACTGTTATGGTTGGGCGATGGGAACCGGGATAGTGACAGTGATTGTTATAGTTGGGCGATGTGAACGGGGACAGTAACAGTTACTGTAATGGTTGGGTGATGTGAACGGGGACAGTAACAGTCACTGTTATAATTGGGCGATGGGCACCGGGACAGTGACAGTGATTGTTATAGTTGGGCGATGTGAACGGGGACAGTAACAGTTCCTGTTATGGTTGGGCGATGGGAATCGGGACAGTGACAGTGATTGTTATAGTTGGGCGATGTGAACGGGGACAGTAACAGTTACTGTTATAGTTGGGCGATGGGAACGGGGACAGAAACAGTAACCGTTATGGTTGGGCGATGGGAACCGGGACAGTGACAGTGATTGTTATAGTTGGGCGATGTGAACGGGAACAGTAACAGTTACTGTTATGGTTGGGCGATGGGAACCGGGACAGTGACAGTTACTGTTATGGGTGGGCGATGGGAACCGGGTTAGTGACAGTTACTGTTATGGTTAAGCGATGAGAGCCGGGACAGTGGCAGTTACTGTTATGGTTGGGCGATGGGAACCGGGACAGTGACAGTGATTGTTATAGTTGGGCAATGTAAACGGGGAGAGTAACAGTGATTGTTATGGTTGGGCGATGAGAACCGGGACAGTGACAGTGATTGTTATAGTTGGGCGATGTGAACGGGGACAGTAACAGTTACTGTTATGGTTGGGCGATGGAAACCGGGACAGTGACAGTGATTGTTATAGTTGGGCGATGTGAACGGGGACAGTAACAGTAACTGTAATGGTTGGGCGATGGGAACCGGGACAGTGACTGTGATTGTTATAGTTGGGCGATGTGAACGGGGACAGAAACAGTGATTGTTATGCTTGGGTGATGGGAACCGGGACAGTGACAGTGATTGTTATAGTTGGGCGATGTGAACGGGGACAGTGACAGTGATTGTTATAGTTGGGCGATGTGAACGGGGACAGTAACAGTTACTGTTATGGTTGGGCGATGGGAACCGGGACAGTTACAGTTACTGTTATAGTTGGGCGATGTGAACGGGTACAGTAACAGTTTATGTTATGTTCGGGCGATGTGAACGGGGACAGTAACAGTTACTGTTATGGTTGGGCGATGGGAACCGGGACAGTGACAGGGATTGTTATAGTTGGGCGATGTTAACGGGGACAGTAACAGTTACTGCTATAGTTGGGCGATGTGAACGGGGACAGTAACAGTTACTGTTATGGTTGGGCGATGTAAACGGGGACAGTAACAGTTACGGTTATGGCTGGGCGATGGGAACGGGGACAGTTACAGTTACTGTTATGGTTGGGCGATGTGAACCGGGACAGTAACAGTTACTGTTATGGTTGGGCGATGGGAACCGGGACAGTGACAGTGATTGTTATAGTTGGGCGATGTGAACGGGGACTGTTACAGTTTTTGTTGTGGTTGGGCGATGAGAACCGGGACAGTAACAGTTACTGTTATGGTTGGGCGATGGGAACCGGGACAGTGACAGTGATTGTTATAGTTGGGCGATGTGAACGGGGACTGTAACAGTTTTTGTTGTGGTTGGGCGATGAGAACCGGGACAGTAACAGTTACTGTTATGGTTGGGTGATGGGAACCGGGACAGTAACAGTTACTGTTCTAGCTGGGCGATGGGAACCGGGACAGTGATAGTGATTGTTATAGTTTGGGCGGTGGGGGACAGTTACAGTTACTGTTATGGTTGGGCGATGGGAATGTGGACAGTGATGTTTAAAAATACTAGATTATTACTTTTAAAAGCGAGGAGTATGTGAGGATAGTAGGAGGGTGAGAAAGTTACAATAGTTACCTGGTTACAGCTAAATGGACCACTGTATTATCGTATGTTTCTGTTATCAAATTATATAAATTACAATATCATACAATATCATTCAACAGGTCTGTGTTCAAAATTTTGGCCGTCATATCCGTTTATTCTTGTATATTTTCAAAGCAATAGGGAAGGCTCACACATTTTTTTATTTGCTTACTGGTTACCTCAAGTTAAAATAAACGGGAACTAGTTGGTTTCGGCTCAAAAGATGCATTAACATCGCTTTAACAGCAAGTCAAAGATATTGCTGTCAAAACACGCTCAGAAACGGACCTGCGCCATCTTGCTCGTGATTATAAGGTTCTGGACGTCATATCTCAGAAAACAATTATTTTATATCATACATACAACAAATAGCACACAAATAGCACTGAAATCCTACCCTTTAGTAGATTATTGCTCTCATAAGACAAACTGAACCAACGTTTATTTCTAGTTAGTAAATGAACACTGCTCAACATTAATTAACAACAATATGTTAAATAATTGCATTGTTTTAAACACGTTTAGGTAAATACTGTATCAAAATGTATTTTCTGAAGATAACAGTGGTATAAAAGGCATTGTTGTAAAGTCACTGCATCCTAGATATTAAAAAATGTCCAACTTAATATCGTTTCAAGGAGGCAGTTGTTTACATGAGTTATGACGTCAAGAGCCGTTTTTCAATTACGGAACGGGATGTTCCAAATTTCAAACTTAAAATGCTAATAGAATTGGAAATACACGCTTCTCAGATATAAAAATTATACCGCCCGTATTTTTAGATAATGATCTTCCATTTTTAGCTGCTTTGAGGAATACTTATTTTTGATGAGACTTCCCTATTTACAATAGGGTACAATACCTTAACTGTACCATTGCCCTTTTATATGTTTATAATACCCTAACTGTAATAGGCCATACGCAATTTAAATAATCGCGACATTTAAATATAATGTAGAAACACGAAAAGATCAATATCATCATATTATTAAGGAATCTTGTATTTGTATAGATGTATTATGCTTAAACGCAATTTTTTAACAAAGAAGAGATTTCCGTGATTTCTAATGTGTGGCTCAGGAAATCCGAAATGAGAAAATAGCGTTAGATGTGTTTGCGATTTAAATTGTATTATATGCATGCATGTATTTTTATGTTAATCAATTACTTAGCCTATAATTATTTAGCTCTGGGCTTAATATAGAAATAATACTAACTTATTAGATGTGACTCATATTTCACGGTTATCTTTCGACTAAAGTTGCCAACATAAATTTTCAACACATGAAAGCGCAAAGGAAGCAATCAATCTAAATTTGAGTTTCTCACTTGGAATAAGTGATTACTCTAAGGATAAGGGTTAAAACAGACAAAATACTTTGTTGCACCATGAACAGAAATTTAAGATATCTCCATGAATTTGCGTTCAGGACACTCATTGGAACAAATTACTGTTGTAAATAGGCACGTCAGAAAAACACCAGCCATACATATTTATACAAACTACCATGTGTCATACACAAAAGTGATCATGTGGTTGCAATTGGATCAATATACTTCCATTGTTAAAGTTGTAATAAGTAGTGTGACACCCCAGAGCAAAATTTTACGTTTAAGCGTTTAAACATTTTGATCTATTCGCTCTTCTTAAAAAATACTATCACCATATTTTTGTAGCACGTTTTAAATGAGAAAATGGGAAAAATTAGCTAAATATCGTATTATAACAGAAGAATATATCATTGTAAGTACAGTCAGTGTGAAACTTTGAAATAGCACGCGAGAACTCACTTGGATCTGGAGATGTGCCTGTGTCGCTATTTGTAAACCGTATTTCATATCACACTTTTCCATTCCATGTTCACACACTTTTTCATTTTTACAATTGCGCTTGGCATTTTCTCGAGCTCCAGCATTGTTTCTGTAACGAGCGCAATAATTGTGTTTCACACCAGGCTCACTGCGACAAGGGGGACGTTGTAGTGATAATAACCCATTGTTGTGAGCACGGAGCGCATTCATTTATCTCCACGGTATTGGCATTGCAATTACACGTTTATTTGTGCAGCAACAGGAGTGAATGTTGACAAATTTAACAACGTTTCAGTTGCAATGACAACAGCTATTCAGTTTTCATAATAACGTCACTAAATATACACGTCATTTCATTCAATATTTGTGTATATTTTATATATACAATTATTGAATAAAAACATATATATAGATATTGACCGTCACATACTATCTTAATGCACCACATCCAGACATTGAATTGCCGGCCCCGGTGGTCTGGGTTATGGTGCCCACCCGGCAAGTGGGAGACCTTGGTTCGACTTCCAGTCGAGGTTGGTTCTTTAATTTCTGGATTTCACTTACTATATATATATATATATATATATATATATATAAAGAAAGGATACATTTTACGGTTAAACCAATCTAAATTTTATTTTTAATGATAAGTCAACGTTTCGAAACGTTGACTTATCATTAAAAATAAAATTTAGATTGGTTTAACCGTAAAATGTATCCTTTCTTTACATATTGCAACCAACAAAGTCTGAGAAATCATATATATATATATACCTAACCTTAAAGTCCAGCAGGTGTTCCCAGCCATCAATCAGCCTGTTGCTGACCATTCTCAGAGACAAAGAGTTCCAGCAGTGTCTCAGGGGGGTCCCATAACCAGAAGCAAATTCAAGTAGCTTGCTAGAGCAGCTACCCAGTGATGTATCGCTGTGGCAGTGTTTTCGTTTTTATATGCAAGTGTTTTTTGGTTGTTGTGGTTTTTTATTTATTTGTTTTTGTATATTTGTATGTCTTGAAAAAGACGACGCTAAAGTCGTCGAAACGTTGACTTATCATTAAAAATAAAATTTAGATTGGTTTAACCGTAAAATGTATCCTTTCTTTATATATATATATATATATATTAAAACACTGAAGCTTTCGTGGCCAGGATAAATGTCAATAAAATTAAAATAATTGCGGGTTATTCCGCCACGTCCTCACGTCCGCCACGTCCCATGTATATATATATATATATATATATATATATATATATATATATAATAATTACTCTCTAAAGGAAGACGTTTTTGTACATGCCGTGTAACTATTTGTTATTTGCAATTAATTGAAATTAGTTTTCACATCAGCATGCTATATTTAGAATCACAAAACAGTCATCGTTGTGACTGGAGTACTAACATTTCTCACAGTTGTTCGCCAATATTTTATTTATTTATTTATTTAATGTCTATCCTATTCAGTTATAAAAACTGATTTACAAAGGAGGACCGTAAATAAAACTTAGCTATGCAAACAATTAATAATAATGAAATCATAAATAACAATAACAACAAAAACAAAACAAACTACTGAACTATATAATATAAAATCAAGAACGTATCCACAGTCACATGGTTACATGTTTCTTTAATACGTACCACCTACCAACTAATAGTTTATGGTGGTATAATGATATACAACGAACAAACAAAATAGCTTACGATGGTATAATGATATACAATGTACATACAAATAGCTTACGATGGTATAATGATATACAACGTACATACAAATAGCTTACGATGGTATAATGATATACAACGTACATACAAATAGCTTACGATGGTATAATGATATACAATGTACAAACGAATAGTTTATGATATATAATGATATACAACGTACATACGAATAGTTTACGATGGTATAATGATATACAACGTACATACGAATAGTTTACGATGGTATAATGATATATAACGTACATACAAATAGCTTACGATGGTATAATGATATACAATGTACAAACGAATAGTTTATGATATATAATGATATACAACGTACATACGAATAGTTTACGATGGTATAATGATATACAACGTACAAACGAATAGTTTATGATGGTATAATGATACACAACGTACATACAAATAGTTAATGATGGTATAATGATATACAACGTACAAACGAATATTTTATGATGGTCTAATGATATACAACGTACATACGAATAGTTTACGATGGTATTATGATATACAATGCACATACGAATAATTAATGATGGTATAATGATATACATCGTACATACGAATAGTTTATGATTTATAATGATATTAAACGTACATACGAATAGTTTACGATGATATAATGATATACAATGTACAAACGAATAGTTTATGATATATAATCATATACAACGTACATACGAATAGCTTACGATGGTATAATGATATACAATGTACAAACGAATAGTTTTTGATATATAATCATAAACAACGTACATACGAATAGTTTACGATGGTATAATGATATACAACGTACATACGAATAGTTTATGATATATAATGATAAACAACGTACATACGAATAGTTTATGATGGTACAATGATACACAACATACATACGAATAGCTTACGATGGTATAATGATATACAACGTACATACGAATAGTTAATGATGGTATAATGATATACAACGTACATACGAATATTTAATGATGGTATAATGATATACAACGTACATACGAATAGTTTATGATGGTATAATGAATACAACGTACATACGAATAGGTTATGATAGTATAATGATATACAATGTACATACGAATAGTTTATGGTGATATACAATCATATGATGGTGGTGAATGATATACAATGTGCATACGAATAGTTTATGATGGTATAATGAAACAATGTACAAACGGACAGTTTAGGATGGTATAATGATATACGTACATACGAATAGTTTATGATGGTATAATGATATACAACGTACATACAAATAGTTTATGATGGTATAATGATATACAACGTACATACGAATAGTTTATGATGGTATAATGATATACAACGTACATACGAATAGTTTATGATGGTATAATGATATACAACGTACATACGAATAGTTTATGATGGTATAATGATATACAACGTACATACGAATAGTTTATGATGGTATAATGATAAACAACGTACATACGAATAGTTTATGGTGGTATAATGGTGTACAATATACATACGAATACTTTATGATGGTATAGTGATATACAAAGAACAAACGTATATTGTTTATGATGGTATAATGTTACACAACATACATACAAATAGTTTATGATGGTTTGATTGTATACTATGTAAAAACGAATAGTTTATGATAGTATAATGATATACAATGCCAGCTATAGAGCAACACTCACTAGAAAGTTTTTATTTGATTTATCAGTTGCAGGAAAGTCATGGTTGATTCAGTTAAACTTATGTTTCCAGGAAACTTGTTCAGAATTAGATCAGTGTATATACATTAATGAAAACAATTCATTGTGGGTACCATGATACTAATTAATTCTAATAACATGGCGTCATAACATAGACAAGTCACACTTAGTGTCCTGGAAACATAGTCATTCTTGAACGTCATCGAACTGCAATTGCTAATAAAATGTAAAACACGTTTGCTTTTAAAATATAAAGACAATATAAATTCAATCGACTTTCCTATTCAACAAAATACTTATTATAAATGGGGTCAAATTTGTGTTAAAACTCTCTGATGTTTGTAAGAAAACGTCCAAAAAAAAACAGTATATTACAAATCCGAACTGAAGGCATCGTAGAAGGGCACTAGCAACACCAACAGACAACAATGGAACAAATGAATTGAACTGATGGACACACAATCAGCTGTCAAAATAATAAAATTGCAACCATAGAAATAAAAACAACTGTAGCAATAGTAACTGCTCGCCATTTAAAACTTTTAATGATAGACAACGACTAAGTTAAAGTTGTGTATGTGTATTTGTTTGTTTTTTGTTTTGTTTCCCAAAATCAGAAGAAATTAGTTTTTGACAGCTTGTTGTTTGTCCATCGATTCAATTCATTTGTTTCATTGTTGTCTTTTGGTGTTGCTAGTGCCCTATAACACGCGTACGTTTTTTTTTTTTGTTAAACCTAGCACTTAGTTTAATAGTATAAGATACAAAAAGTATATTTATGAAAGTCCTAAGTAAAAAAGAAATTTTAAAATAGGTTTAATGTGGTTTCATTTATTGAAGTTTCAACTCGGGGATCTGAAACGCGTACAGATGGCTGTGACGTCATGATTTAGTAGACGTGGCGTAACAGACCAATCGCTGAGGCGGTGAGCGTACACCGACACAAACCATGACGTCAAATCCACTCTACATGGCGGCGGCTCGTTTTTCGCGCCCTTTTATTTATCGTTACTAAACCAATTATTTTGAGGCATAGACTGATCTGTTTTTCAAAATTCAAAGACTTAAAATTATTAAATGAGAGACATCGTATAAAATTTTCAAACGCGTGTTCCCTATTGCTTGTGTTTCGATGCGAGAAGAAAGGTTCGGGTGAAATGGTTAATTTCCTCCTGACGACGGTAGGCAGCGCTTTACTGACTTCCCGTTCCTACGGACCGTAAGAATATTCAAGATTCCCCGGCTTCGCGTTTGATACCGATCCCCGGTCAAGATCTGCATCGGCTTCATTACAACTGCCGTCCCGTGAGGCTGTTCCGTGCAGCATAAACGTATCATTTAGCACGTTCTAGCTTTATGCCCCAGGTGGTTAACGCAAACACGCCTTTTAATAGGAATACAAAGTGCTCCCTTGTACTCGTTGAAGCATAAAAACACTCGCCAGCACCACGTGTTTTTCATTGCGTGTTGTCTTTCAACATTCAATGCCTGCATGGCTTCATTACTTGTTATGTATTACCTACAGAGTACGTTGAGTAGAAAATTGTCTTGTAACAATTTTAGTGTTCCTGAACGATTACCTATTTTACCAATTGCTTTGAGTATATGATAATTAATATATTATGCTTTGAGTTAACGAGTAAAAGAGCCCAACACTAGGATTGATAGTGTTAGTTACAGTATCTATGTAAGTACTACGAGACTAAATATAAACAACATTAATTGCATCCGCGAGAACCTACGCAACGATATTATGAAAATAAAAGTAAAGATTGGTTTCACCCTTTAAATGTTTTCTTTATATATCTATATATACAATCTTAAACATTACTCAGAAATTAATCAAATCCTTCTCGATTTTCTTTGTCCTGCCCAAGGACTGCTACCTCATCGTGGTCAGGCTTGTGTGCTTTGATGATCCCGAGAGCTATGCCGGCAGAAGCGTATTCTTCTGGGCCTAGAAGCATTGCCTCTTTCCTCCAAACATCTCTATTTTCACATTTCACCCACTCATCGTCTCGATTAGCGAAGTTTCAGAAATATGGGACGTGAAACCCAAATATTATTACAGTATCATTATTTTCTTTGTGTACTTGGAAATATATATAATAAGTGCGAGTGTATTTGGTCGTTTGGCTTGTTGGTCTATAGAGCTATTGGGTTTATTCCTTCTTCCAATGGAAAATGTTCGCTTACATTAAAAAAACCTCCAATCAAAAACGTTCAAAAATATTAAGGTCGAATTCAATTGGTCCAATCTACAAAAGCTCCAAGCTAATCTTTGGTCCATGTATCAGCATGCAAATTTGTTTCGTAAACAATCAGTCATCATCTGCTGCAAATTCTGCTGGGTTCACATTTACCTTGTAGCTTATAGCTCGAACATAAGCGTCGTTCAAAACCTATTAGCGTGCGAAAATTAACGTGTAGAAATTTTAGAAATTAAGCTAGTAGTTCACAATGAAATTTTACAAATTAACGTAGACCAATCAGAGCTCACTGCACTTTCCCGCTTAAATTTAGAGTCCTTGTTTATCCCTTTCGTATTAAAAGCATTATTTCGTTTAAAAATGAATAATACTGATGAAGTTTTGGGCTATTTAGCCCTCGTAGTAGGTTACAAGTATTTATTGCGAATACGTGCAAGAAAAAGACGCCCTAGAAGATGGTGGGTGAGACCAATAAACTTAAATAGTGAAGGACAGGGGGACTACCATAACCTAATTCAGGAAATAAGGCTTACAGACAAAGAAATGTTTTTTAACATTACCAGAATGGATGTGCCCACCTACGACTATTTATTAAGTTTAATTGGACACTCGATTACGAAAACGAGCCATCGGACACCATTAAATCCAGACCAACGGCTCATCCTCACATAAAGGTGGGTGGCCTATGGCTAATGTCGCAATCACTCTGAGTTAGTTACATGCCTTGTATGGTAAGATAAGATAAGATATTTTATTCATCACTTGATTTATACATTGTAAAAATATGGATGTAAGTTGAATATGAAGTAATATGTATATCCTATGATGGGCTGCAAGACTAGCCTCATGCTCCCTGCAAAGTATTTTTGAAAAAGTACCCAATGGAAATCTTTTATTTGTACAGATTCCTTGCAAGCGGGGACAGTCTACAATCTATGGCGTGTGCATTTCGGATCGGTAAATCGACAGCCAGTATGGTCATACATGAAACTTGTGACGCAATCTGGGCCATCCTCCAGCCTCAATACCTGAAACCGCCTACTGTCGCTAAATACAAACAAATTGCAAACGAGTTTGAAGAAAAGTGGAATTTCCCGCATTGTTTAGGTTCGATCGATGGGAAGCATGTACGAATACAGGCTCCAGCTGTCAGTGGTTCAATGTACTACAATTATAAAGATTATTTTAGCATTGTCTTAATGGCTGCCTGTGATGCAAATTACAATTTCACACTGGTCGACATTGGATGCTATGGCTCTGAAAGTGATGGGGGTATATTTTCTAGGTCTACATTCGGTATAGCTCTAGAAGCAGGTACTTTCCCTCTCCCACCTAGTGAAAACTTGACAGGAACAGATTTATGCATTCCTTACTTTTTTGTAAGTGATGAGGCTTTTGGGTTAAAACAATACATGCAAAGACCATTTCCTGGCAAAAAACTTACGATGGTGAGAAAAATCCTCAATTACCGTCTGTCGCGGGCTAGACGAGAGATTGAAAATGCATTCGGCATATTAGTATCAAGGTGGAGCCTTCACAACTTCATAAATTATCACAATCAAATTCAATATTGCCCACCAAATTTTGTCGATATGGATGATCATGGCGATGTGACTTTAGGAAATTGGCAAACAGAAATTGGCAATGACATCACACTGCAGAATGTGGGTCGGTGAGGATCAAATAATTCCCGTAGACATAACTTCGATATTCGCGATCAGCTTGCAAACTACTTCATGACACCACAAGGCTCCTACAATGTTCCATGGCCATTTCAATATGTTCAACGAGGTCACAGAGTTGTGGATAATTAATCACTTCAGGTTGACAGAGTTCTGAAAAAGCTAGGAATAGATTATAATTTGTAAAATATAACTAGACCCAGCCATTTCCAACATCAAATATAGAGACAATTAACTTAAATTAAATCAAATAATTATTAAACTAAATTAGAGGCAATCGAAATAGGGATATCAATAAGAAGAAAAATCTTCAAAAGTCACATCGCCATGATCATTTAGGTGGCTCGTTGGTCCAGTGGTTAGCATCCCTGCTTCCAATGCAGAAGGTCTCGGGTTCAAATCCCGCTTCAGGCAGAAGTTTTTAAACTTCTATCATGGATTCAACTCCATCATTTCTTGGCTTAGGAATAAGTAAACGGTGACTTTCGAGCCGTCCTAGCAACGAAGTTCAAAGTTGTTATGAATCGGCCTTGTTGATTCTGGCATTTGTCCGCAGGTGTTCGCACTGTCCAATCACTGATTCATATGTTTCGTATTTGAAATATCGATCTTTGATTGGTTATCGCTCACTCGTCGATGGTGTTCGAAGCCTACAGGGCTGGTATAGTCACTTTAAATTGAAGTCCCCCACTGCAAATCAGCTTAGTTACTGAGTGGGTAGACTCTAAATATGAATTTATTTATTTATTTATTTTTAAGATCGGAAGGCATAAATTACAAGCTAACAATAATTGTATATAGAATGAATGGTTAGATTCAATTGTTAGAAATTTATAATGTAAACTAGTCTAGTACAAGCATACATAAACATTTATTTCTGAACCTTTTGCATAGTCACAAAGAAAATAATGTAGTAATGTAAGTAAACTCGGGGCACAGCAACCTTTCCGATGCAAATTTCGTCAGAGGCGAGGAGCCCGTAAGCCAACCTATGGTGTGAGATATGTATTGATAATATGTAATAATACAAAAGATCCAATCTATCAATTACACATTTTATGTAAACTCCTACATTAAAAAGTAAAAAGTAAAAAAAGAAAAGAGAGGTGGCATTTGGTCAAATGGTTGCAGGTGAACAGCAGCTGAATTTAAGGCAACTCAAAGAGGAGAGCACTTATTTTTGTATTTACATCTTTCACAGCCTGTGGGTCTTGGCACCGCTTAAGTTCAGCTGCAACCATTTGGGCAAACGCTGCCTCAGCATTTGATGTTTTAGTCGACAGCCGTTCCGCAATTGACTGTAGGGTTTCGTTGACTGCTGCATAGGATTGCTCATCTTGTTTTCTTTTACCTCGATGGGAAGAAGGTGCAGATGACGGTACAGATGAGGGTGCGGATGAGGGTGCGGATGATGCTCGAGAAGAATGTGTAGAAGATGGTCTTGAGGATGAAGCAGAAATGGATATGGGGGTGGCGGAAGATGGGGACTTTGAAATGGGGATGTACAAGTTTTGTGTAGGCCTATGGGAAGAAGTGGAAGCAATAGAATAGGAGTGTATATTATTGGTCTGATGTGAGATGGGAGTGGTTTCGGTCAACTCTATCTCTACTGAGGAATCCACCCAGCTGTCATCCTCGAACAACATAAAGTCTGCGGGATCCTCAGAAGCCTGTGACAACGTTCCAGAGCAGTACGAGGCCACCTGGAACTGCACTATTGAGTCAGTGGGAACATTCGATGTCGAATTTCTGGGGAAAAAAAATACAAAATATAGATCAGATAAGCCGGGGAAAAGTGCCAAAATGCAGGTAGCCTACTGTAGGCAAAGTTTTTGGATTAATTTTAGTATTTATATAGCCCTATGGGTTAAGTGATCTCATTCCTGAGTTTGAAATGTAGGGGCTTTATGACTAAGATACAATTAGTTGCTAATGCATGCATGAAGCGACAAAATTTGCTATCGCCGCTTCCACTTAAATTAAAATCCTGATGTTTTGGGCTTTGTTATTTAAGCCCTTTGATTTAAACAGGGTTCAAAAATGGATAAGTACAAATATTAATATACCCAGCACAGTTCCTATAAAAACCACTTAAATAACTATTGGTTGTTCCAAACGTTGCCATCGCTCAAGTGTTATTTATTTCTTATCAAGTTCCAAATCATCCATACCAGTCGGTAGGCTACCATCGCTCCACTGACGTTTTGACATATGACTATTTTTTCAAGTAGGCTACCTTTGTGATGACTCAATCGTTTTGAGAAAGCTGTTCACCGCTCTTTAGTTTAGTTTATTTATTCCACATTGATAGTTTTTACAGATATGTAATTGTCTGAGGAAAGTGTGGAATACTCTACTAGGCATAAGCTAGGCAAGTCTGGACTGAGTGTATGCTCCCATGGCAAACGTACTCCCAACATATAGACCTAGGCTAGGCCTTGCCTGGCCTAGGCCCACAAGGCACTTTACGATGTACGACCTATAATAATTTCATTTCAGTTTGACGATTATGATAATTGGGCTTAATGTCTCATATTTTTGCAACGATGCTAATCGAGACGATGAGTGGATGATAAGGATGGTGAATACACCACACCACATGAAATTCATGCCCATTGTCCAAGCCAGGATTCAAACCTGGATCGCACTGACCGTGGTTTACTAGACCAACGCCTAATGGATCACAGCCAACTACGCTGGCCATTTCAGTTTGATATTAATTAATTTAGCTATACGAACTATTCAAAAGCATATCCTTACCTTCGAGTACCCAAATGGGCCTCAAGCCACAACATGGCTGAGTACAGATGCCCATTACTCATTAGCAGGCGATCCGAGCCGGAACGCTCCTTCATACCATTCCGCTCTCGAAGAAACACCTCTCTGAGAGACTTGAATCGCGCTTGAGCTGCGGCAACTGTAAATAAAGACACAAAGCGTCATTAAAAAGTAGGCCACGGTCAAAGGCTAGGCTTGGCCTATGCCTAGGTAGGCCCTAGGACATAATTTAGGCTAGGGCCCAGATGACTTTTAGGTTATGTTCTTTTCCTTACCTGTACAACCACATTTTTGGCTGATCGAAGACCACGAATTAGCGCGTTTCAGCGCATCGCGATGGTCCGACATGCTTTTATCGTACAAATTTTCAGCACTTTGTACTAAATTAATTAGAAGCGAATCGTCCATTCTATATTTCTTCAAATTGCATCCTCAAACCCTCAACACCTTTCTTTATTTCTGAAGCCCGCCAAATCTTGTGCGCATGCGCCCAATAGAGCAAATTATTAAAATTACCACTAAAAGTTGAAGTTGGTTCAACTTTTCGATAATTACGTGTAGCGATAATTTCGGAAATTTCCATGTGAACATTCACATATGAACTGCATTGGACTAACTTCGTAATTTTCATAAGTTACGTACGCTAATTGGTTGTGAACGACGCTATAACTCTTCAATCGGCCTTCGCATTTATATCTCATGTAATTGTTAACGATTTCTTCAATGTGGCGCTACGAAAGATTAATATTTATGAATTATCATATTATTATTGGCGTATTCGCAGACAAAATGGAATGCAACCATATTATGGCTTTGTTTTTAAGTAATGCAACAGCCTTTCATTGCAAACTAATCCCGTTGGGGGCGGTCAAGTTGTTAAAAGTCCTCCTATGCATCTCAAAATCTCCCAACAATCCCTATAGCAGCCAGAGTCTTGTTTTAAACTATGCTGTCAAATAGTCCTGCGTTCACTGCGCTAAATGTATTGAGTTTCATAGTGGTTGCACGGCTCACACCACAGAACGATACTTTGTACGGCTCGTCTGCTATTACTAACACCAACGAATTGTGTGCATAGACATAGTTTTATGGATCGATTTTCGCAGCGTTCTCCTCTTGCACAGTCAATGTCGACGCTACTGGAAACATCTACCTGTCTACGTTTTAAAGAACATTGAAAGAAACATTGGAACAAAATATTAGGAGTGATTTTATTACTTCGCTTGAGTTTTAAATTCATACAAATTGATCAATTTACAGGAAATTTATGATTCAATGTTTTGGTTTATTAATGTTGTCACTTAAAATTTTGTCACTTGCACTGGTAACCCAGATGTTTTGAAAATTTATTTCTAGGATCAAAAGACGTTTACAAAACACTCTGGTCAATGTACATTGCTGCTTCTGAAAAACACAATTTTCCATCAAAGTTTGAATTTTAGAACCGTGTAATAATATATTTGTGTTCTAACAAAAATTTAGTCGTTTTCACAAACTTACTGTGAAACCAAAATGCACACAGAATACAATAAAACTAAGTTTTATGAACCTCTAAACATATTGAATTACTAGCAGTTGCCCGCCGTGGCTTCGCTCACGTGGATTTTATAGGATTGTGGTACACAAAATAGTAAAACATGCATTTCTTTATTTTTAAAGAACAATCCAAATACCCATGTTAGGTCTGTTACATGTTCAAATGTTGAAATATATATTTTTACTTAAAAAAAATCACCCCTGCTCCTTTTCACATTCCTTAATTTGATTTTCAGAAAACGGTAAAACACACGTTTCTTTATTTTTAAATAAAAATAAAAACGTAACTTCGGTAACGTCAATTCTGTTTTTTGTTTAGGTTAATGTGTTCTTATAATTACATTCACCCCTACTTTTTCACACCCCTCAACTGGACTTTCAAAAAATTATATAACTGTTGTTTTATTCTAAAAGGATATTATAATTGGCGAGTTTGACGTCTACAACATTTTCAGTTTTTGAACAAGTCACCCCCTTATTTTTACCCTCGTTTTCACCCACTTAACTTGATTCTTGAAGAATGGTAAGACACGTAGGCCTATTTATTTATTTTTAAATACGAATCTAAATATTAAATTTCACGCCGGTAACATCTTCCGTTTTTTTTTTTTTTTTACTATTTTTTTCATCTACTTATCTGGACTTGCTATTAATATTAAAATAAGTTTCTTCATTTTGTTTAAGAATACATAAATGCCAATTTTTACGTCTGTAACACTTTCAACCTTCGTTTTTTTTAAAGACATGAATTTAAAAAAATCAGACCCCGCTTCTCACTCGCCTAAACATGATTTTTGGGAAATGGTAAAACAGTGTTTCTTTGTTTTTAAAGGTGAATCTATGTATCAATTTTCACGTCTGTGACACCTTTGGTGTTGCCTTGGTTTAACGGTTTGAGCTGTGCGTTGATGAGTCAGTCAGTCAGTCAGTCTGACTGACTTTTATATATTTTGAGGCTTCCATGATGCGTGCATGATTATGCATGATCTATTTATCATAAAAGCTGACACCATAATAATAATAATAATAATAATAATAATAATAAAAATAATAATAATAATAATAATAATAATAATAATAATAATAATAATAATAATAATAATAATTATAATAATAATAATAACAATAATAATAATAATAATAATAATAATAATAATAATAATAATAATAATAATAATAATAATAATAATAATAATAATAATAATTTCTGTAGGAATACCCGTTTTAGGGTGCACACCAGCATTACCTGATGTGCCCCTCTTCAGGTGACTAAATAGGTTATTAGAGTGTTTGGATAGTTGGGAAGGATTGTCCGAGGGCTAATAGTATGCCTCAATCCCAGCATTCGCTTTTACGGCTGAGGAAAACCTCGGAAAAACCTTCAGTCAGGACTGCCGGTGGCCGGAATCGAACCGGCGACCTCCCGAATTAGAGTCTCGCGTCTTACCGCTGTGCCACCTCTATCGGTCTGACACCATGGGCAGTGAAAAGTCTATCTATTATATAATAGTACTAGGAAAACGCTCTGTTTGACGCGTTGATAAGCGAGCGCGTCAATATCTACGAACTTTCTGGCGAAACGTTTTCAACGCTAATACGAACAACAATTAACAACAATTCAAGAATGCGCATTGCAAAAATTGTTCTTATTTCCATGGCTATTATACTTTCCGACATTGTTGTATGCAGTGCAATGTGCGTTGCTAAGAATTTTCGTGGTCATGTTTTCAACACGGTCCGCCACCGTTACTAACACTTATTGACAGCAATAGAAATGTAATTTCTGCCTCTAATACGTATTGGATCGCGTTTACATTAGTAAATTCGTGACCGGACCAAAATTTACTATAAGATAGCCACCTCACATTTTGCCGTTACTGCGTTTTAGAAAAATATTTTCGAGTAACTTTCGTGTAACTTTGCCAATACTTATCAGATCGCCATTACATTAACATATTCTAAACTGGAAAAATCTCTAGAAAAATCTGGCTATCTCACATTTTTCCGCCATTTTGTTTCAGAAAAATAATTTGCAGTAACTATGGTGTAACTTTGTAACTTTTCGAACGATTTTGCCTCAAAACTATACACCTTCAATCCACATCGAGGCTTGTGGATGGTTCAAATTTCAAGTTGATCGGACTTTCCGTTCGACCGCTATCGACGGACATAAAAACAAAAAAAAACAAAAAAAAAAAACAAACAAACAAAAAAAAACAGAATGAAGTGCCATAAGAGTCAAGTGGAAACGCTCGCTTCGCTCGCTTAACAACGATACGACGAAATAGCTCATTTAGGCTATCGTCCAGACGTCATACTCGTTTGTTTTATACAATAAGGTGCGGTACATGCTGACACAAGATACTGGAATTGAATATGTCCCACATATGATAGATGCGTGCTAAAAAATAAAAGAATTGTATATTTCGACTTTGTCGCTCTCGCGTGCATTGCTGACGCAACGATTACGCATGCATCAGGCGTGCAAAGTACGCTGCGGTCAGGCAGACCTGTCGTTGGAAATATAATTTGTATTCGTTGGTGCGGAGTGTTGGGGGGATGTTGCTGCGAGGACTAGGGGGGAAGTGAGGTTAACAAAAATGTGTGCTCGACAGTTTTTAAACATAAAGTATACTATGACGAGTAATTTATGTAAATGTCGACACAACAAGGCTGTAGTAGGATTTTAAAACGTTTACAAGTTATAAACGTCTTATTTTTGTAAAGTGTGGAACAATTCATCTTGTTGGTGTATTCCAACATCCAATGCACATAGCTGTGTATCCGATACAATTATTTGTGATTTCATAGTCGTCTTTAACGAAATGTTCGGAACATACACGAGTGTACTTGCTTGGTACAAAGTCCTTACGATTAATTTTCGATAGCCAGTTTTTAAATCGCACTGGCTATAAACCCAAAGACACTGGAGATTTGTCCCTGTTTGGAACACGGTGAAACAATACGTCGATCGGACTTACAAGACTGTCATTGCACCCGTACGAACAATAATTTAACACCAAGATTACTGATTAATGTAGCTGGTACGACAAGTACACGGTAGTCTATGTGGCTTTTAACAATAATAACATATAAGTTTTTACACTTATAATACCCGTTATGCTTAAGGTGAATCTACCCCCCCCCCCCCCCTGAAAATAACACTTTTCCTAGGAATTACTTGTAAATGTGTATGTGTGACGTATGTAGTGTACCCTTACTCCGCCTCCCCCCCACTACCACAACTCCGACCGACCTCCGCGCGTTCCGTTCTGATATCAGTTGAGCGCAGGCTCTTGATAAAGCAAGGTCACGCCCAGCGAGGCGCCGCTCCGCTTACTTGGTGTCATGTTTCCCTCAAATACTTGGATTGCATCTTTACATTTGCGTTCTGAACTACTGTTGAGCGATGCTAGGACACAACGAGACTATTTCTTTGCGCAAATTCCCTGTCTAGACCCGTAAAGTAGTTACGGCTGGACTGCGACACGAGCAAACTGGTGCGCTTTACATCCGTGTACGTATTTCACCAACACTCGAAAAGTTTTTTACGTAGACTTGATACTGCAAGCATTTTGGGAAGATAAGGGTCGAGCGCATGATATGCACTTTATTTCTTGTGACTCTTTTCATAATTTAGTTATGGAATAGTAAAAATAGCATATACTCAAGTGCCTTTTCAACGGGATACGAACAAATTCAGTAAAAAAAACTGATCACATTATTGTGTTTTAAAATTGTATACCATCATTTCTAAGATAGCAACCTATTGCATACTACATTTTCGTGTACTAAACAAATATGGTGTAGAGGTGTTAGTACATGAACGTAAAGACTTTTGAAGATATCGTTACACGTAAAAAACAAAAGTGTTATTTTTGTAAACCTACTTTTTGCAGACATAATATCAATATTTATCAACCTTCATCAAAATAACTGAATTCAAAAAAGTTACGTTACCTAGATACCTTCACCAAAGCGTAATGAAACTATAATTAAATCAACTAGAACCTAAAGACGTACTATCTATACTCTATACACAATCCACTTGTCCGTGTACGGACTGTACTCTTAGTAAACTGCTGGATATTAGCACTCACATTAATAAAAACTTCCCAGACACACAGAATGTCAAGTGTCAACCCCTTACTGCACAACGCAACGGGGTTCCTACCCGATTCCTGCCTCGCCAAAGCGCTCGGCCCGCATCTAACAACGTCACATGCCCTGAGGCGCGCGTCAAAACAAACCATTGTAGGCGGAGTAGGCCTCGTCCAACGCTGCCATATATTGTGGTGTTTTTATTTTTTTAATATGTACTGAAAAACAAAAAAATACTTAATTGAATGTGAAAATATGCCATTAAACAGGAAAGCAAAGAATAATAATTTTGTAATTCCGATGGTTACCTGAATAGTCTAGATGTTAAATACAAAATGTGGTTATCCTCACATCAGGAAACATACAGATTGAAACATAAACCCCATTTCAGACTCAAACCGGGTCTCGCATCTGTGTATTCAATGTAAGCCTAGACTCTAGGTTTATCATCTGTTTAGCTTTACGCATAGTCTCCAATCCCAACACACAGGTTGGCCAAGTCATAAGTACCCCTATTAACACTGAGAAACCACAATCCAATTACTATGTAGTAGAACAGCTATACATTACATTACACTAGGAAAACGCTCTGTTTGACGCGTTGATAAATTAATAAAAAATAAATAAATAAATTCACATTTAGAGTCTACCCAATCAGTAACTAAACTGATTTGCAGTGGGGGACTTTAATTTAAAGTGACTTAACCAACCCTGTGGCTTCGAACACCATCGACGAGTGAGCGATAACCAATCGAAGATCGATATTTCAAATACGAAACATATGAATCAGTGATTGGACAGTGCGAACACCTGCGGACAAATGCCAGAATCAACAAGGCCGATTCAGAACAACTTTGAATTTATTGAGTGCTTCGTTGCTAGGGCGTCTCCAAAGTCACCGTTTACTTATTCCTAAGCCAAGAAGAAATGGAATTAAATTCACATTAGAAGTTAAAAAACTTCCGCCTGAAGCGGGATTTAACCCGGGACCTTCTGCATTGAAAGCAGGGATGCTAACCACTGGCCGATAAGCGAGCGCGTCCATATCTACGAACTTTCTGGCGAAAAGATTTCAATGCTTATACAAACAACCATTAACAACAATTCAAGAATGCGCAATGCAAAAATTTTTCTAATTTCCATAGCTTTTATACTTCACGACATGCAGTGCAATGTGCGTTGCTAAGAATTTTCGCTGTCATTTTTTTTTTTTTTTTTTTTTTTCGTAGGAATACCCGTTATAGGGTGCACACCAGCTTTACCTGATGTGCCCCTCTTCAGGTGACTAACTAGGTTATTAGGAGGTTTGGATAGTTGGGAAGGAATGTCCGAGGGCTGATAGTATGACTCAGTCCCAGCATTCGCCTTAACGACTGAGGAAAACCTCTGAAAAAACCTTCAGTCAGGACTGCCGGTGGCCGGAATCGAACCGGTGACCTCCCGAATTAGAGTCTCGCGTCTTACCGCTGAGCCACCCCTATCATGTTTACGCCGCGGTCCGCCACCGTTACTAACAGTTATTGACAGCAATAGAAATGTAATTTCTGCCTCTAATACGTATCAGATCACGTTTACATTAGTATATTCGTGACCGGACAAACATTTACTATGATATAGCCGCCTCACATTTTGCTGTTACTGTGTTTCAGGAATATATATTTCAAGTAACTTTTGTGTAACTTTGCCAATATTTATCAGATCGCCATAACATGAACATATTCGTGATCAAAAAAAGCTTTAAAAAAATATGGCTTTCTCACATTTTGCCGCCATTTTGTTTCAGAAAAATATTTTGCAGGAACTATGGTGTAACTTTGTAACTTTTCAAACGATTCTGCCTTAAAACTATACACCTTTAATCCACATCGAGGCTTGTGGATGGTCTAAATTTCAAGTTGATCGGACTTTCTGTTCGACCGCTATCGACGGACATAAAAAAAACAAAAACAAAAACAAAAACAGAGCGAAGTTCCATAAGAGTCTCGTAGAGACGCTCGCTTCGCTCGCTTAACTAGGAAAACGCTCTGTTTGACGCGTTGATAAGCAAGCACGTCACTATCAACGAACTTTCTGGCGAAAAGATTTTAATGCTAATTCAAACAACAATTAATAACAATTCTATAATGCGCATTGTAAAATTTTTTCTAATTTTTCTAATTTCCATAGCTATTATCCTTCCCGACATTGTTGGATGCAGTGCAATGTGCGTTGCTAAGAATTTTCGCTGTCATGTTTTTGCCGCGGTCCGCCACCGTTACTAACAGTTAATGACAGCAATATAAATGTAATTTCTGCCTCTAATATGTATTAAATCGCGTTGTCATTAGTATATTCGTGACCGGACAAAAATTTACTATCAGATAGCCACCTCACATTTTGCTGTTACTGTGTTTCAGAAATATATTTTCGAGTAACTTTTGTGTAACTTTGCCAATATTTATCAGATCGCCATAACATGAACATATTCGTGATCGGAACAAGCTTTAAAAACATATGGCTATCTCACATTTGGCCGCCATTTTGTTTAAGAAAAATATTTTGCAGAAACTATGGTGTAATTTTCTAACTTTTCGGGCGATTTTGCCTCAAAACTATACACCTTTAATCCACATCGAGGCTTGTGAATGGTCTAAATTTCAAGTTGATCGGACTTTCTGTTCGACCTCTATGGACGGACATAAAAAACAAAAAACAAAAAATACAAAAAAAAACGGAACGAAGTGCCATAAGAGTATCGTGAAGACGCTCGCTTCGCTCGCTTAATTAATTACATGGCATGACATTACATAACATTACATTACATTACATTACACTAGGAAAACGCTCTGTTTGACGCGTTGATAAGCGAGCGCGTCAATATCTACAAACTTTCTGGCGAAAAGATTTCAATGCTAATACAAACAACAATTAACAACAATTCAAGAATGCGTATTTCAAATTTTTTTCTAATTTCCATAGCTACAAGGATAACACTCTGTTTGACGCGTTGATAAGCGAGCGCGTCCATATCTACGAACGTTCTGGAGAAAAGATATCAAAGCTAATAAAAACAACAATTAACAACAATTCAAGAATGTGCATTTCAAAATTTTTTCTAATTTCCATAGCTATTACACTTCCCGATATTGTTGAATGCAGTGTAATGTGCGTTGCTAAGAATTTTTGTTGCCATTCTGTCTAGTGTTTTCGCCGCGGTCCGCCACCGTTACTAACAGAAGAGTTATTGAGTGTAACTTTGTATCTTTTCGAACGATTTTGCCTCAAAACTATACACCTTTAATCCACATCGAGGCTTGTGGATGGTCCAAATTTCAAGTTGATCGGACTTTCTGTTCGACCGCTATCGACGGACATAAAAACAAACTAAAAACAGAACAAAGTGCCATAAGAGTATCGTGGAGACGCTCGCTTCGCTCGCTTAATTAAGCGAGCGAAGCGAGCGTTTCCACTTGACTCTTATGGCACTGCGTTCTGTTTTTTTGTTTGTTTGTTTGTTTGTTTGTTTGTTTGTTTTTTTTTTTTTTTTTATGTCCGTCGATAGCGGTCGAACGGAAAGTCCGATCAACTTGAAATTTGGACCATCCACAAGCCTCGATGTGGATTGAAGGCGTATAGTTTTGAGGCAAAATCGTTCGAAAAGTTACAAAGTTACACCATAGTTACTGCAAAATATTTTTCTGAAACAAAATGGCGGCAAAATGTGAGATAGCCAGATTTTTCTACAGATTTTTCCGGTCACGAATATGTTAATGTAATGGCGATCTGATAAATATTGGCAAAGTTACACAAAAGCTACTCGAAAATATATTTTTGAAACACAGTTACGGCAAAATGTGAGGTGGCTATGTTATAGTAAATTTTTGTCCGGTTACTAATATACTAATGTAAACGCGATCCGATACGTATAAGAGACAGAAATTACATTTCTATTGCTGTCAATAACTGTTAGTAACGGTGGCGGACCGCGGCGAAAACATGACAGCGAAAATTCTTAGCAACGCACATTGCACTGCATCCAACAATGTCGGGAAGTATAATAGCTATGGAAATTAGAAACATTTTTGCAATGCGCATTCTTGAATTGTTGTTTATTGTTGTTTGTATTAGCATTGAAATCTTTTCGCCAGAAAGTTCGTAGATATTGACGCGCTCGCTTATCAACGCGTCAAAGAGAGCGTTTTCCTAGTTACATTACATTACACTAGGAAAACGCTCTGTTTGACGCGTTGATAAGCGAGCGCGTCCATATCTACGAACGTTCTGGCGAAAAGATCTCAAAGCTAATAAAAACAACTTTTAACAACAATTCAAGAATGCACATTGCAAAAATTTTTCAAATTCCCATAGCTATTATAATTCCTGATATTGTTGAATGCAGTGCCATGTGCGTTGCTAAGAATTTTCTTTGTCATGTTTTCGCCGCGGTCCGCCACCGTTACTAACAGTTATTGACAGCAATAGAAATGTAATTTCTGCCTTAAATACGTATCTGATCGCGTCTAAATTAGTATATTCGTGACCGGATGAAAATGTACTACAAGATAGCAACCTCACATTTTGCTTTTACTGTTTTTCAGAAAAAATTTTTCGAGTAACGTTTGTGTAACTTTGCCAATATTGATCAAATAGCCATTAAATGAACATATTCGTGACTGGAAAAAACTTTAAAAAAATATGGCTATCTCACATTTTGCCGCCATTTTGTTTCAGAAAAATATTTTGCAGTAACTATGGTCTAACTTTGTAACTTTTCAAACGATTTTGCCTCAAAACTATACACCTTCAA
This sequence comes from Isoperla grammatica, assembly GCA_945910005.1. Lineage (NCBI taxonomy): Eukaryota > Metazoa > Arthropoda > Insecta > Plecoptera > Perlodidae > Isoperla > Isoperla grammatica. The sequence continues at coordinate 83,134,755 of OX246737.1, forward strand.
TCCACATCGAGGCTTGTGGATGGTCTAAATTTCAAGTTGATTGGACTTTCCGTTCGACCGCTATCAACGGACATAATAAAAAAAAAAAAAAAAAAAACAGATTGAAGTGCCATAAGAGTCTCGTGGAAACGCTCTGTTTGACGCGTTGATAAGCGAGCGCGTCAATATCTACGAACTTTCTGGCGAAAAGTTGTCAATGCTAATACGAACAATAAACAACAATTCAAGAATGCGCATTGCATTACAAAAATTACATTACAATAAATAACATTACAATTAATTACATGACATGACATGGCATGGCATGACACTCCATTGAATTGCATTACATTACATTACATTACATTACATTACATTACATTACATTACATAACATATCATAACGTTACATAACAGTACATAACATTATATTACATTACATTACACTACATTACATTACATTCATTTCATTACACTACATTTCATTACATTTATTACATAACATTACATTACATTACATTATAAAACATTACTTTATTTTACGTTACGTTACGTTACGTTATAATACATTTAATTACTATACATTACATTACAATACATTACATTACATTTGATAGCATACTATAACATTACATAACATTACATAACAATACATTACATTGCATTACATTACTATACATATCAGTAGTCATTACCATACTTTACAATACTATACATAGCATTACATTACATTTGATAACATTACATACATTTGATTACAGTAATTGCATTACATTGCATTGCATTGCATTACATAACATTACATTACATTACATTACATTACATTACATTACATTACATTACATTACATTACATTACATTACATTACATTACATTACATTACATTACATTACATTACATTTCATTTCATTTCATTACATTACATTACATTACATTACATTACATTACATTACATTACATTACATTACATTACATTACATTACATTACATTACATTACATTACATTACATTACATTACATTACATTACATTACATTACATTACATTAACTGTAGGTGTACTTGTGTGGCAAGTTAAGCTTACTAAAATACTTGATTTCATTTATGTAAGTTAATTAGTTACTAAGTTGTTTGGGTTTTAGGGCGCATGGTAGTTAGTGCCCACTTGGTTTCCATTCAAGGCAATTCTTGCCTATTCATAGGAGCAGTTACTCTAGCATTATCATTGCAATATTATGAAACAAGAATGTATTCTGGTATATGTATTAAAAAAATAGACGTGCATAATATGTATTATGTAGATCATATTCATACCATTTCAAAAACTATCTAGGACCCATTGTATGAGTATCATCACGGTCCCTAAATCTTCAAGAACAACAATACACAACTATTAAAAATCACTTTTCAAATGTTATGTCAAGGTTTATTGATGCATACAAGATCATCATCTACAAACCTTGATTGTGTGTTTTTTTATTGTTGTGTATTGCTGCTAATAAAGATTTAGAGGACCGTGATGATAATCATACAAAGGGACGTAGATAGTTTTTGAAATAGTCTAGTAATTGTGTTGCATTGTTGTGTGTTGTGTGTGATTGTGTTCTTAAACGTATGATTTTCATAAATTCTTGCACCATCCAATGATAACTAGATGATAGCAGACGACCCCAAACTACATTTTAATTTTTGTCTTATACAACTCCATGATTCAACCTTTGGATTAAACTCCAAGTAGGAAAACACTATTCTAAATACAGTTAGGTACACGTTTCTCTTGTACCTGGAGAGCAACAGGGTTCAAATTTGCAAAGTAACCACTAATCCATACTCTAGACGCTACCATTACCTACAACTATTAGGCCTATTCGAGTCTTAATGAAGTGTGCACCGATTGCTCATCACGCTGCATCCGGAGCTGTGAGCCACAAATCGAATAATTATATAATTGCTCTTCTTAATGATCTAAGCTACGCGAGCACTCGAGCAGTTAAGCTTGCGTTAGGGAAGATAGAAAGGGCAGAGGGTCTTCTCAATCTATTGGATTGATACCGTACTGTGCAGCCTAATTCTAAATTATTCAAAACTTTGCCCTTACAGAACCTTTTATTAGCAATAAAAGAAAGGATATATGTACACTTTCACATGTATTACTGTCTTCAACATAGCTAGCAAACTAGAACAAAGTTAATGTTTCGATTATGTCCTAAAAGCGTAACTTTAATCAAACTATGCTCGAGAGACGTTCTTAAGAGTTAAAAAGTAAACAAAACTTAATTACTGTTGAAATTATATGATTTCGTCAGCCTGTATGATGAATGCCTGATAGTGATAGTTGATAAAATTCATAGTCGGCCCCTACACCTAGGGGCGCCCATTGTTACCAAGGTAACAATTGTTTGCATGTTATTTCCCATAAACAAAACAAATCCATAGCAACAATGGGTGCCCCTAGGTGTAGGGACCGACTATGAATTCCAACCTTTAAAACTATGTTTTTCTTAACCTTTTTACGCTGACTATAACGGATACACCGGATAAGTTGTTTATCGTACATTTCGTCATATACGTTAGGTCATGTGAAGTAACAAACATCACCCATGTATCGACATAAGCTCTGCGCCAGCACAGACGACATCAGTCTTAACGTCACGAATTCGATTCAAGTAACCAGCAATCTTGTATAATGCGTTACACTAGATATTTTCCACCTTGAAAAAAAAAATTACGAAATGTAACTCTTCAACTGGCCAGATATTCCATGGAAATATTCACAGTCTGAAGAGCACATTAAGACACATTATATAATATTAGTCGAACTGCTAACGAATGCTGTGCGAAACACAATTAGACGAGACAGTTGTATTAAACGAGACAATCAAACGAGACAGAAAGAAAAAAGGTACTTTTGGTAACATTACTAAGCGACAGAAATGTAACCAGTGAGAAAAGAATATCCAAATGCACTTCCGTTTAGAATCGCGTCGAAATGACGTCACATTGCCACTCCTGAGTTGTTACCACTGCAGCCACGATGAGGTCACATTGCCACTCCTGAGTTGTAACCACTGCAGCCACGATGACGTCACATTGCCCCTCCTGAGTTGTAACCACTGCAGCCACGATGAGGTCACATTGCCACTCCTGAGTTGTTACCACTGCAGCCACGATGAGGTCACATTGCCACTCCTGAGTTGTTACCACTGCAGCCACGATGAGGTCACATTGCCACTCCTGAGTTGTAACCACTGCAGCCACGATGCGTCACATTGCCACTCCTGAGTTGTAACCACTGCAGCCACGATGAGGTCACATTGCCACTCCTGAGTTGTAACCACTGCAGCCACGATGAGGTCACATTGCCACTCCTGAGTTGTAACCACTGCAGCCACGATGACGTCACATTGCCACTCCTGAGTTGTAACCACTGCAGCCACGATGAGGTCACATTGCCACTCCTGAGTTGTAACCACTGCAGCCACGATGAGGTCACATTGCCACTCCTGAGTTGTAACCACTGCAGCCACGATGAGGTCACATTGCCACTCCTGAGTTGTAACCACTGCAGCCACGATGAGGTCACATTGCCACTCCTGAGTTGTAACCACTGCAGCCACGATGCGTCACATTGCCACTCCTGAGTTGTAACCACTGCAGCCACGATGCGTCACATTGCCACTCCTGAGTTGTTACCACTGCAGCCACGATGAGGTCACATTGCCACTCCTGAGTTGTAACCACTGCAGCCACGATGAGGTCACATTGCCACTCCTGAGTTGTAACCACTGCAGCCACGATGAGGTCACATTGCCACTCCTGAGTTGTTACCACTGCAGCCACGATGAGGTCACATTGCCACTCCTGAGTTGTAACCACTGCAGCCACGATGAGGTCACATTGCCACTCCTGAGTTGTTACCACTGCAGCCACGATGCGTCACATTGCCACTCCTGAGTTGTAACCACTGCAGCCACGATGACGTCACATTGCCACTCCTGAGTTGTAACCACTGCAGCCACGATGACGTCACATTGCCACTCCTGAGTTGTAACCACTGCAGCCACGATGACGTCACATTGCCACTCCTGAGTTGTAACCACTGCAGCCACGATGCGTCACATTGCCACTCCTGAGTTGTAACCACTGCAGTCACGATGAGGTCACATTGCCACTCCTGAGTTGTAACCACTGCAGCCACGATGACGTCACATTGCCACTCCTGAGTTGTAACCACTGCAGCCACGATGAGGTCACATTGCCACTCCTGAGTTGTAACCACTGCAGCCACGATGAGGTCACATTGCCACTCCTGAGTTGTAACCACTGCAGCCACGATGACGTCACATTGCCACTCCTGAGTTGTAACCACTGCAGTCACGATGAGGTCACATTGCCACTCCTGAGTTGTAACCACTGCAGCCACGATGAGGTCACATTGCCACTCCTGAGTTGTAACCACTGCAGCCACGATGAGGTCACATTGCCACTCCTGAGTTGTTACCACTGCAGCCACGATGACGTCACATTGCCACTCCTGAGTCGTAACCACTGCAGCCACGATGAGGTCACATTGCCACTCCTGAGTTGTAACCACTGCAGCCACGATGAGGTCACATTGCCACTCCTGAGTTGTTACCACTGCAGCCACGATGCGTCACATTGCCACTCCTGAGTTGTTACCACTGCAGCCACGATGAGGTCACATTGCCACTCCTGAGTTGTAACCACTGCAGCCACGATGAGGTCACATTGCCACTCCTGAGTTGTTACCACTGCAGCCACGATGACGTCACATTGCCACTCCTGAGTTGTAACCACTGCAGCCACGATGCGTCACATTGCCACTCCTGAGTTGTCTGATGGAAACAAATTTCAACGGCTTTAGTTCATTGGTAGTTATACTTTCTATTGTTTGTGTTGTCTCTTGAGCGTAGGAGCATTTATTATTGTTTTGACCTTTCTTCTTTCTACAGACCATCATCGAATGTGAAACCAACTTTGAATAAGAATGCGTGTCTCGAAAATATAGAACCATATGAATCTTTAGTGCGTATCATGATACATCGCGGTCTCGTCCGGGTTGCTAACGGAGAGGAGCTACTAGTTTCGAAGCGTGGTGTACATTGACCCAGGGTGGCACCAATAGTAGAACTCGCCTTGCATCGATTCCCTGTCACACCTCAATAGACTACCGGTAACGTATTACTTAGCTTAGAACATGGGGCGAATGGAAATGTATAATTTCATTAACTCGCTCTAGTTCTCTCGCATAGCTTCGTAGTTTAAACACGGCCGACCGACCATCTTGCGAACAAATACGACTACACGAGAAGTGAATGTATTCGCTGACTGACTACCTTGCAAGAAACCAAAGTGGGCGTTGACTGGTTCACACGCGTCTCCCGTTCCTATCTAAATAAGCCGTACTAGATTTTTCGTAAGCGCTACCGCCTGTACCAAAGAACGTACAAGAAGCAAATGCACATTCTAAGAAACTGTAAAGTTTCCTCTTTACAATGATATAAAACACTTTTATTAATCTCAAGTTTATATAGGTATACTTTCGAGTTGAAGTGAACGCTGTTTGTACAATGCAGTGTTGACAAATCTCAAGTAAAAAACGTATGCATATTTTTATAGCCTACGACCGTGACAACAACTTGCACTTGCATAAGCAATGTGTCTACTGTTGCCATGAATTGTCAAGTACAATGTTTAAAATTGTATGTTATTGCAACCCGTGAAAACAATCTGGCAACCGCGCTCGGTCGGCAGCCGCCGAGTCCGCCTAATTTGGTGGTATTTTCGACACATTCACACACATATCTCGTACTCATTTAAATTTGGGCTACGTTCAGTAACCAACTGATAGATCATATTGAGCAGTATGAACTGTCGAATAATGTGATGTAATTTGTTTTCATAACTTTTGCATGTATCAAACGATACAGACAGCGAATTACATTTTCGTTCCATGCTTACTCTTATGGACGCGCGGACCAGTGTGAGCCAAAAACCTTCCCGCCTTCAAAACTTTGGTTCCCTATGATGAGACGACTACACGAGAAGTAAATGTATTCGCGTCATGGACTGACTGACCGACTACCTTGCAAGAAAACGTCTTAATGATGAGACGACTACACGAGAAGTGAATGTATTCGCGTCATGGACTGACTGACCGACTACCTTGCAAGAAAACGTCTTAATGATGAGACGACTACACGAGAAGTGAATGTATTCGCGTCATGGACTGACTGACAGACTACCTTGCAAGAAAACGTCTTAATGATGAGACGACTACACGAGAAGTGAATGTATTCGCGTCATGGACTGACTGACAGACTACCTTGCAAGAAAACGTCTTAATGATGAGACGACTACACGAGAAGTGAATGTATTCGCGTCATGGACTGACTGACAGACTACCTTGCAAGAAAATGTCTTAATGATGAGACGATTCCACGAGAAATGAATGTATTCGCGTCATGGACTGACTGACCGACTACCTTGCAAGAAAACGTCTTAATGATGAGACGATTCCACGAGAAATGAATGTATTCGCGCCATGGACTGACAAGATGTGAAACGTGAGTCAAATAGTTGTGTACGTGGGTCAAACATTTGTGTATTTTGTTCGTGGGGTTGGAGAAATTATTGGGAAATTAGTAATGATTTATTAGTTCTGATCAGAATCCAGAGCGTTTTGTTAAAAGGAAACTAGTTAGAGAATGTTCGTATTGAGTGTGAGGAAAAGGTCGTATTTGTATTCGCTTCAATTCACGTCCGGATTACAGATACAATAAACGAAGATATTGTTCATTGATCACTGTCCAACGGTCTGTCAATGTATGCATGTTAGTTGACGGAATCAATCGACATACCATGTGCGTTGAAACACGACACATCGGGCCGGGGGCCTCGCAGTTTGCTTGTGCGTTGAAACACGACATATCGGACCGGGGGCCTCGCAGTTTGCTTGTGCGTTGAAACACGACACATCGGGCCGGGGGCCTCGCAGTTTGCTTGTGCGTTGAAACACGACACATCGGGCCGGGGGGCCTCGCAGTTTGCTTGTGCGTTGAAACACGACACATCGGACCGGGGGGCCTCGCAGTTTGCTTGTGCGTTGAAACACGACACATCGGGCCGGGGGGCCTCGCAGTTTGCTTGTGCGTTGAAACACGACACATCGGACCGGGGGCCTCGCAGTTTGCTTGTGCGTTGAAACACGACACATCGGACCGGGGGGCCTCGCAGTTTGCTTGTGCGTTGAAACACGACACATCGGGCCGAGGGCCTCGCAGTTTGCTTGTGCGTTGAAACACGACACATCGGGCCGGGGGGCCTCGCAGTTTGCTTGTGCGTTGAAACACGACACATCGGGCCGGGGGCCTCGCAGTTTGCTTGTGCGTTGAAACACGACATATCGGACCGGGGGCCTCGCAGTTTGCTTGTGCGTTGAAACACGACACATCGGGCCGGGGGCCTCGCAGTTTGCTTGTGCGTTGAAACACGACACATCGGGCCGGGGGGCCTCGCAGTTTGCTTGTGCGTTGAAACACGACACATCGGACCGGGGGGCCTCGCAGTTTGCTTGTGCGTTGAAACACGACACATCGGGCCGGGGGGCCTCGCAGTTTGCTTGTGCGTTGAAACACGACACATCGGACCGGGGGCCCTCGCAGTTTGCTTGTGCGTTGAAACACGACACATCGGGCCGGGGGCCTCGCAGTTTGCTTGTGCGTTGAAACACGACACATCGGACCGGGGGGCCTCGCAGTTTGCTTGTGCGTTGAAACACTACACATCGGACCGGGGGCCTCGCAGTTTGCTTGTGCGTCGGGTATCCTGGATCCAATTCCATTTCAAATATATGTTTTATAACGATGCATTCTTATACAATGAACGCAATGCAACATAACGAACAATATTTTGTAATATTAACATTATTCGTAACCTGGCTTTGTATGAAAAGATGTCTTTCAACCTGTCAAATAAGCTAATGTGATCTCTACTGGACTCGGATGCTTCTATGACTCCCGTGCTTGTGAAACCCGGTTGTCATGGGATGGAATGATAACCAAAGTATCTAGTGAACTATAAGAACATATCAATATATGTTTTCTTTTGACCTTTTTGTGTATAAAATAAACAGTGTTACTATTGTTTCAATCTTACCTATATAGTTGTATTTATTTGCCGCCTTTGTTAATGTTAATGAATGCCGTAACTGCGTAGGAACTGTATTAAACAAGTTTTTAATTAAGTTCTGAACGTTATACAGTAATAGCTACCATGCAGATCGGTTTTATTTATGCTTTGTAAACATAATAGGCTAACAATTATGTTTTAATCTAAAGAGTGTACATTTTCTTGATCACAAATAATAATTAATTGTGTTCTCAATATGTTTAAATTTATTTCTAGTCATGTACTACTCTTAAATGGAGGAGTGTGTTAAACCCGGTTATCAATTCACGAATCAGAGTTTAATATCAGACAATTTGTTTCAGATCGACCAAATCGTGGATTAATAAGATGGACAAGATGGGATCTAGCACTGACACTCAGAGTAAGTAAATGCTATCCTCAGACCTCAACACAATAAAATCAAATTTCTGATAAACAGCAATCTACATTTTCCAGCGAAAGAGTGTAAACATGTACGAAAATGTATAAAGAAGAGAAGGGGTATCACGTAATGGATAAACCAATTATAAAGTTTTTAATATAACATCTTCGTAGCGTTTTATTATTATGATATTAAACAGCAACTTATTAGTTCAGAATGTGGTTGTTCATAAGCACAAGCTTAACTCTGCACTTGATAGGCGTACAGTGATACATGGGCATACAGTGATACATGGGCGTACAGTGATACATGGGCATACAGTGATACATGGGCGTACAGTGATACATGGGCATACAGTGATACATGGGCGTACAGTGATACATGGGCGTACAGTGAACCATGGGCGAACAGTGATACATGGGCGTACAGTGATACATGAGCGTACAGTAATACATGAGCGTACAGTGATACATGGGCGTACAGTGATAAATGGGCGTACAGTGATACATGGGCGTAAAGAGATACATGGGCGTACAGTGATACATGTGCGTACAGTAATACATGAGCGTACAGTGATACATGGGCGTACAGTGATACATGGGCGTACAGTGAAAGATACTGACATAACATAATATTGTGTAGAACATGAGCTCCGCAGGCTAGATGGGCATACAGTGATAGATGCTGACATAACATTATATTGTGTAGAACATGAGCTCCGCAGGCTAGATGGGTATACAGTGATAGATGCTGACATAACATTATATTGTGTAGAACATGAGCTCCGCAGGCTAGATGGGCATACAGTGATAGATGCTGACATAACATTATATTGTGTAGAACATGAGCTCCGCAGGCTAGATGGGCATACAGTGATAGATGCTGACATAACATTATATTGTGTAGAACATGAGCTCCGCAGGCTAGATGGGCATACAGTGATAGATGCTGACATAACATTATATTGTGTAGAACATGAGCTCCGCAGGCTAGATGGGCATACAGTGATAGATGCTGACATAACATTATATTGTGTAGAACATGAGCTCCGCAGGCTAGATGGGCATACAGTGATAGATGCTGACATAACATTATATTGTGTAGAACATGAGCTCCACAGGCTAGATGGGCATACAGTGATAGATGCTGACATAACATTATATTGTGTAGAACATGAGCTCCGCAGGCTAATTGGGTATACAGTGATAGATGCTGACATAACATTATATTGTGTAGAACATGAGCTCCGCAGGCTAGATGGGCATACAGTGATAGATGCTGACATAACATTATATTGTGTAGAACATGAGCTCCGCAGGCTAGATGAGCATACAGTGATAGATGCTGACATAAAATCATATTGTGTAGAACATGAGCTCCGCAGGCTAGATGGACATATAGTGAAAGATGCTGACATAACATTATATTGTGTAGAACATGAGCTCCGCAGGCTAGATGGGCATACAGTGATAGATGCTGACATAACATCATATTGTGTAGAACATGAGCTCCGCAGGCTAGATGGACATATAGTGATAGATGCTGACATAACATTATATTGTGTAGAACATGAGCTCCGCAGGCTAGATGGGCATACAGTGATAGATGCTGACATAACATTATATTGTGTAGAACATGAGCTCCGCAGGCTAGATGGGCATACAGTGATAGATGCTGCCATAACATTATATTGTGTAGAACATGAGCTCCGCAGGCTAGATGGGCATACAGTGATGGATGCTGACATTACATCATATTGTGTAGAACATGAGCTCCGCAGGCTAGATGAGCATACAGTGATAGATGCTGACATAACATTATATTGTGTAGAACATGAGCTCCGCAGGCTAGATGGGCATACAGTGATAGATGCTGACATAACATCATATTGTGTAGAACATGAGCTCCGCAGGCTAGATGGGCATACAGTGATAGATGCTGACATAACATCATATTGTGTAGAACATGAGCTCGGCAGGCTAGATGGGCATACAGTGATGGATGCTGACATAACATTATATTGTGTAGAACATGAGCTCCGCAGGCTAGATGAGCATACAGTGATAGATGCTGACATAACATTATATTGTGTAGAACATGAGCTCCGCAGGCTAGATGGGCATACAGTGATAGATGCTGACATTACATCATATTGTGTAGAACCTGAGCTCCGCAAGCTAGATGGGCATACAGTGATAGATGCTGACATTACATCATATTGTGTAGAACATGAGCTCCGCAGGCTAGATAGGCATACAGTGATAGATGCTGACATAACATTATATTGTGTAGAACATGAGCTCCGCAGGCTAGATGGGCATACAGTGATAGATGCTGACATAACATTATATTGTGTAGAACATGAGCTCCGCAGGCTAGATGGGCATACAGTGATAGATGCTGACATTACATCATATTGTGTAGAACATGAGCTCCACAGGCTAGATGGGCATACAGTGATAGATGCTGACATAACATTATATTGTGTAGAACATGAGCTCCGCAGGCTAGATGGGCATACAGTGATAGATGCTGACATAACATTATATTGTGTAGAATATGAGCTCCGCAGGCTAGATGAGCATACAGTGATAGATGCTGACATAACATTATATTGTGTAGAACATGAGCTCCGCAGGCTAGATGGGCATACAGTGATAGATGCTGACATAACATTATATTGTGTAGAACATGAGCTCCGCAGGCTAGATGGGCATCCAGTGATAGATGCTGACATTACATCATATTGTGTAGAACATGAGCTCGGCAGGCTAATTGGGTATACAGTGATAGATGCTGACATAACATTATATTGTGTAGAACATGAGCTCCGCAGGCTAGATGGGTATACAGTGATAGATGCTGACATAACATTATATTGTGTAGAACATGAGCTCCGCAGGCTAGATGGGCATACAGTGATAGATGCTGACATTACATTATATTGTGTAGAACATGAGCTTCGCAGGCTAGATGGGCATACAGTGATAGATGCTGACATAACATCATATTGTGTAGAACATGAGCTCCGCAGGCAAGATGGGCATACAGTGATAGATACTGACATAACATTTTATTGTGTAGAACATGAGCTCCGCAGGCTAGATGGGCATACAGTGATAGATGCTGACATAACATCATATTGTGTAGAACATGAGCTCCGCAGGCTAGATGGGCATACAGTGATAGATGCTGACATTACATCATAATGTGTAGAACATGAGCTCCGCAGGCTAGATGGGCATACAGTGATAGATGCTGACATTACATCATAATGTGTAGAACATGAGCTCCGCAGGCTAGATGGGCATACAGTGATAGATGCTGACATAACATTATATTGTGTAGAACATGAGCTCCGCAGGCTAGATGGGCATACAGTGATAGATGCTGACATAACATTATTTTGTGTAGAACATGAGCTTCGCAGGCTAGATGGGCATACAGTGATAGATGCTGACTTAACATCATATTGTGTAGAACATGAGCTCCGCAGGCTAGATGGGCATACAGTGATAGATGCTGACATAACATTTTATTATGTAGAACATGAGCTATTCGGTGGTTTTCAAATGTTATCGTTAACAGACAAAACAATCACCGAATGAACTGTAATATTGGGTCTAAAAATTGTCATATTATTACTATTATTATTTATTTAATTATTCACTAACTCAAATCTATGAGATATTGATATTTCAGTTTTCTTAGTAGAGTGCACGATAGGTTATTGCCTAGTGAAATATATACAAAAAATATAGATTTTATGATACAAAAAAAGATGAGAAAAGTACGGTGAAACGAAGTGAAAGCAATTCTCTCGTTTTGCTTGTGACTGTACCGAGCGAGCGAGCTTTGAGGGTGCGAACACATTGGTCACTCACACCCCAACGTATACACATGTTCTTGTAACTCATTGATGTGGCAAGAGGGAGGAGAGATTAATATCCACTCCTTGTATATGTTAGCTGTGCTGGTTTCCTAACAGGTTAACAGGGTTATGACGTCACGAGGTGATAATTAAGATGAAAGTTGTGCGTGGCGCCCGTGTCACAGCACACTTATCGGCGCCTTGCGGGAGACGCACACTCGGGCAGTTATCGAATGAATGAGCACAAAGCGGAGATAAGGGATAACAGACGCCATTGCACATGATCGCATCTGTTGTTAGAACATTCCACTTACCCAACTCTGAGACGCAGATGAGTTTAGATTAAACTTGGTATAAATGTTATGAGTTTACCGGGACGTTTTGGCTAATTGTATTGCTAATGACGCAACGTTAGGTTTATTTAAAACAATAGAGTATAATTTTATGATTGAATGGTACGCTACTAAGTTAATGTGAAGAATAAATCATGCAATTTATTTATTACTTGGAAAACGCTCTGTATGACGCGTTGATAAGCGAGCGCGTCCATATCTACGAACTTTGTAGTGAAATGTTCTCAAAGCTTATAAAAACAACAATTAGCAACAATTCAAGAATGCGCATTGCAAACTTTTTCCTAATTTTCATAGCTATTATCAACTATATACTTTCCGACATTGTTGAATGCAATTGCATTCATGCATTGTTGAGTGCAATGTGCGTTGCTAAGAATTTTGTCGTCACGTTTTTAACACGGTCCGCCAACGTTACTAGCACTTATTGATAGCATTAGAAATGTTATTTCTGCCTTTATTACGTTTAAATTAGTATATTCGTGAACGGACGAAAATTTACTAAAATAAAGCCACCTTACATTTTGCTGTTACTGTGTTTCAGAAAAATATTTTCGAGTAACTTTTGTGTTACTTTGCCAATACTTATCTGCTAATACTTATGAGTTATGAACATGTTTGTGACCGGAAAAATCTTTACAAAAATATGGCTGTGTGTCGGGTGCTGGGAAATGACAGTTGTTCCTGGGTAAATCCGCGATCCTTGGCTGTGAAATCATTGTGGTCAGAGACCTGTGCCTGAGTGACTGTTTGTATTTGACCGAAGTATCTCACCGACGACTTTTGGGTGGGAAACCAGCTGAGCTGCTGTGGTACCTCTTATCAGGAAGACCTATGCGTTTCCATGTGTGTGCCTCCATGTGTGTGTGCCTCCATGTGTGTGTGCCTCCATGTGTGTGTGCCTCCATGTGTGTGCCTCCATGTGTGTGTGCCTCCATGTGTGTGTGCCTCCATGTGTGTGTGCCTCCATGTGTGTGTGCCTCCATGTGTGTGTGCCTCCATGTGTGTGTGCCTCCATGCGTGTGTGCCTCCATGTGTGTTTGCCTCCATGTGTGTGTGCCTCCATGTGTGTGTGCCCCCAATGTGTGTGTGCCTCCATGTGAGTGTGCCTCCATGTGTGTATGCCTCCATGTGTGTGTGCCTCCATGTGTGTGTGCCTCTATGTGTGTGTGCCTCCATGTGTGTGTGCCTCCATGTGTGTGTGCCTCCATGTGTGTGTGCCTCCATGTGTGTGTGCCTCCATGTGTGTGTGCCTCCATGTGTGTGTGCCTCCATGTGTGTGTGCCTCCATGTGTGTGTGCCTCCATGTGTGTGCCTCCATGTGTGTGTGCCTCTATGTGTGTGTGCCTCCATGTGTGTGTGCCTCCATGTGTGTGTGCCTCCATGTGTGTGTGCCTCCATGTGTGTGTGCCTCCATGTGTGTGTGCCTCCATGTGTGTGTGCCTCCATGTGTGTGTGCCTCCATGTGTGTATGCCTCCATGTGTGTGTGTGCCTCCATGTGTGTGTGCCTCCATGTGTGTGCCTCCATGTGTGTGTGCCTCCATGTGTGTGCCTCCATGTGTGTGTGCCTCCATGTGTGTGTGCCTCCATGTGTGTGTGCCTCCATGTGTGTGTGCCTCCATGTGTGTGTGCCTCCATGTGTGTGTGCCTCCATGTGTGTGTGTGCCTCCATGTGTGTGTGCCTCCATGTGTGTGCCTCCATGTGTGTGTGCCTCCATGTGTGGGTGCCTCCATGTGTGTGTGCCTCCATGTGCGTGTGCCTCCATGTGTGTGCCTCCATGTGTGTGTGCCTCCATGTGTGTGTGCCTCCATGTGTGTGTGCCTCCATGTGTGTGTGCCTCCATGTGTGTGTGCCTCCATGTGTGTGTGCCTCCATGTATGTGTGCCTCCATGTGTGTGCCTCCATGTGTGTGTGCCTCCATGTGTGTGTGCCTCCATGTGTGTGTGCCTCCATGTGTGTGTGCCTCCATGTGTGTGTGCCTCCATGTGTGTGTGCCTCCATGTGTGTGTGCCTCCATGTGTGTGTGCCTCCATGTGTGTGTGCCTCTATGTGTGTGTGCCTCCATGTGTGTGTGCCTCCATGTGTGTGTGCCTCCATGTGTGTGTGCCTCCATGTGTGTGTGCCTCCATGTGTGTGTGCCTCCATGTGTGTGTGCCTCCATGTGTGTGTGCCTCCATGTGTGTGTGCCTCCATGTGTGTGTGCCTCCATGTGTGTGTGCCTTCATGTGTGTGTGCCTCCATGTGTGTGTGCCTCCATGTGTGTGTGCCTCCATGTGTGTGTGCCTCCATGTGTGTGTGCCTCCATGTGTGTGTGCCTCCATGTGTGTGTGCCTCCATGTGTGTGTGCCTCCATGTGTGTGTGCCTCCATGTGTGTGTGCCTCCATGTGTGTGTGTGCCTCCATGTGTGTGTGCCTCCATGTGTGTGTGCCGCCATGTGTGTGTGCCTCCATGTGTGTGTGTGTGTGTGCCTCCATGTGTGTGTGTGTGTGTGTGCCTCCATGTGTGTGTGCCTCCATGTGTGTGTGCCTCCATGTGTGTGTGTGTGTGTGTGCCTCCATGTGTGTGTGCCTCCATGTGTGTGCCTCCATGTGTGTGTGCCTCCATGTGTGTGTGCCTCCATGTGTGTGTGCCTCCATGTGTGTGTGCCTCCATGTGTGTGTGCCTCCATGTGTGTGTGCCTCCATGTGTGTGTGCCTCCATGTGTGTGTGCCTCCATGTGTGTGTGCCTCCATGTGTGTGTGCCTCTATGTGTGTGTGCCTCCATGTGTGTGTGCCTCCATGTGTGTGTGCCTCCATGTGTGTGTGCCTCCATGTGTGTGTGCCTCCATGTGTGTGTGCCTCCATGTGTGTGTGCCTCCATGTGTGTGTGCCTCCATGTGTGTGTGCCTCCATGTGTGTGCCTCCATGTGTGTGCCTCCATGTGTGTGTGCCTCCATGTGTGTGCCTCCATGTGTGTGCCTCCATGTGTGTTTGCCTCCATGTGTGTGTGCCTCCATGTGTGTGTGCCTCCATGTGTGTGTGCCTCCATATGTGTGTGCCTCCATGTGTGTGTGCCTCCATGTGTGTGTGCCTCCATGTGTGTGTGCCTCCATGTGTGTGTGCCTCCATGTGTGTGTGCCTCCATGTGTGTGTGCCTCCGCGGCTGTTGCTTGTATCATTTGTTGATTTGAGTTAACGCATTCCACGCGGTTAGGACGGCCTAACCGTAACAATATTCTGCAATTTTCTTAGAACTCAGAAACTCAAATTGAAGTAGATAAACTTAACAAAATGTTTATCTCTAAAGGTGATTAATATATATGCTTTCATCTTGGTTTATTTTTAAGATAATCCATCTCAAGCTCCAGATAATCAGAAAGACGAAAAATTGAACAAATAATTACAGTTCATTTTGGCAAACTACTTCAAACAACAAAACCTCTACAAAGAGTCTATCACTTTACTGACAGATTCACACTTTGTCGCATAGTTTAAGGGTCTCTTTTCTGTTTGAAAGGAGTAACTTACTTTTAGAGATACGAGTCTGTCAGCATTATATCTCAATTTAATCCAAATGTGTTCATCTTCATTTTTGATACGCGAACTAGCCGCGATCTTTTGTCAGCACCGCAAACCTTTCTCACTTTGTTACATGCATATTGAATTCCGTGCTATCAATAATACTTATATACAAACCGGAAATATTCTAGAAATTGAGAACTTATTTATTTCTGAGTATGATTCCACGCTGGTAAATAGCGGAATGATATTGTGTTATAGAGTATAATACTAAAGCAAAATTTCCAGCGTTTTGTTCTTCGTGAAACATTATGCATTTTAAATTTATCCGCTTAAAAACGAAAAATTAATTTGTTACTAATGTGGGTTCATGAAGCATTTAATATGTTCTGACAGTGGTAAACTGATTTCAAATATATTATGAATCATTCACGCATTATTTTGAGCACTCACAAGCGCTCTTCGACTGGCTAACAACCGGTTGCTAACTGTGTTAACTGGTTGTTAGCCAGTCGAAGATAGCGCTCTTCGACTGGCTAACAACCGGTTGCTAACTGTGTTAACTGGTTGTTAGCCAGTCGAGGAAAGTGCTCTCGACTGGCTAACAACCGGTTGCTAACTGTGTTAACTGGTTGTTAGCCAGTCGAGGAAAGTGCTCTCGACTGGCTAACAACCGGTTGTTAACTGGTTGTTAACTCTGTTTACTGGTTGTTAGCCAGTCGAAGATAGCGCTCTCGACTGGCTAACAACCGGTTGTTAACTGTGTTAACTGGTTGTTAGCCAGTCGAAGAGAGCGCTCTCGACTGGCTACCAACCGGTTGTTAACTGTGTTAACGGGTTGTTAGCCAGTCGAAGACAGCGCTCTCGACTGGCTACCAACCGGTTGTTAACTGTGTTAACGGGTTGTTAGCCAGTCGAAGACAGCGCTCTCGACTGGCTACCAACCAGTTGTTAACTGTGTAAACTGGTTGTTAGCCAGCCGAAGACAGCGCTCTCGACTGGCTACCAACCAATTGTTAACTGTGTTAACGGGTTGTTAGCCAGCCGAAGACAGCGCTCTCGACTGGCTACCAACCGGTTGTTAACTGTGTTAACTGGTTGTTAGCCAGCCGAAGACAGCGCTCTCGACTGGCTACCAACCGGTTGTTAACTGTGTTAACTGGTTGTTAGCCAGCCGAAGACAGCGCTCTCTGGCTACCAACCAATTGTTAACTGTGTTAACGGGTTGTTAGCCAGCCGAAGACAGCGCTCTCGACTGGCTACCAACCGGTTGTTAACTGTGTTAACTGGTTGTTAGCCAGCCGAAGACAGCGCTCTCGACTGGCTTCCAACCGGTTGTTAACTGTGTTAACTGGTTGTTAGCCAGCCGAAGAGCGGTGATAATGCTGGAAATATTGTGTTATTTTTAATTGGGACAAGTCTGACTTCTTGTTTTAATAAACGCAGACTTGTTATCGTATATTGGTGAAAATGGTAGTAAACACATTTTTAGCGCAGACAAAATTTTCAGTAGATGGGGATCAACCTGTAAAAAATCCGTTTTATGGATTTCAACTTACCCGGTACTTCCACAAAATGTTGACATTGTCCTAAGATGTTAAAATAGGGCGACTAGTTTCAGAATAATTCAACTGTAGCGCCGCTGTGAGTTAATAAGCCTATTTAAAGGCTACCCGGCACCTCCACCAACTGTAGCGGCGCCGTGATATAAGCTACCCGGCACCTCCACCAACTGTAGCGCCGCCGGGATATAATCTACCCGGCACCTCCACCAAATGTAGCGCCGCCGTGATATATAAGCTACCCGGCACCTCCACCAACTGTAGCGGCGCCGTGATATAAGCTACCCGGCACCTCCACCAACTGTAGCGCCGCCGTGATATAAGCTACCCGGCACTTCCACCAAATGTAGCGCCGCCGTGATATAAGCTACCCGGCACTTCCACCAAATGTAGCGCCGCCGTGATTTAAGCTACCCGGCACTTCCACCAAATGTAGCGCCGCCGTGATATAAGCTACCCGGCACTTCCACCAAATGTAGCGCCGCCGTGATATAAGCTACCCGGCACTTCCACCAAATGTAGCGCCGCCGTGATTTAAGCTACCCGGCACTTCCACCAAATGTAGCACCGCCGTGATATAAGCTACACGGCACCTCCACCAAATGTAGCGCCGCCGTGATATAAGCTACCCGGCACTTCCACCAAATGTAGCGCCGCCGTGATATAAGCTACCCGGCACTTCCATCAAATGTAGCGCCGCCGTGATATAAGCTACCCGGCACCTCCACCAACTGTAGCGCCGCCGTGATATAAGCTACCCGGCACCTCCACCAACTGTAGCGGCGCCGTGATATAAGCTACCCGGCACCTCCACCAACTGTAGCGCCGCCGTGATATAAGCTACCCGGCACCTCCACCAACTGTAGCGGCGCCGTGATATAAGCTACCCGGCACCTCCACCAACTGTAGCGCCGCCGTGATATAAGCTACCCGGCACTTCCACCAAATGTAGCGGCGCCGTGATATAAGCTACCCGGCACTTCCACCAAATGTAGCGCCGCCGTGATATAAGCTACCCGGCACTTCCACCAAATGTAGCGCCGCCGTGATATAAGCTACCCGGCACCTCCACCAACTGTAGCGCCGCCGTGATATAAGCTACCCGGCACTTCCACCAAATCCGATGCTGTTTTATGTTAGTGAAAATAACCGTGAGTTAAATCCTGAAAATTGTCTCCAAAATTAAGATTTACAAGAAATGTTTATTCTTATCATAGCAAATGCATACTACAAATATTTCTAAAGACATTTAAGGGGTAAGTAGAAGCTTTTTATTTTCTGGAGGGGAGAAGAACCGTGGAGAAATGTGACCCGTAGGGCGAATTAGCGACCCTGGACGCCATTATAGACTTGGTGTCACTAAAACCGTGATTAAATGATTTTACGATGCCATATTGCTACACCAGTACGTATTAAAATATTGAATCGTTTGCTTGTTTGTTAAAGGGCAGGGTGTACTTCCCTTATATCGATTTCTCCTACATGTTCAACAGATTCAGTTATAGTTAAACAAATTCTTTTAAGTGATGGTTGTCTAGAAGTTCTGTAGATGATTTTACTATATTCTGATTCCGACGTTATTTACATGTAAGGTGTGATAAGCAAAACCCAATAATTATTGATCTGTCAAAGATGGTAGTAGAGTAAAAAGGTATTTTACTGGATTAAAATTTCTGTTTATCATTTCAGGTACACAATACTTTCAGTGTTTGTGGTTAAAATAACATATTTGTGGTCAATTAGAATACCTATAACTTCTGCTGTATTGTCACGTGGCTTTTAAGTTCATCAAAACGCCGCTAGGAGACGAAGTTTTTCATATAACCAAGCTTGAACCTAGCGATGAATGGAAGGATGGACTATCCATGTTAACCATGCGCGCATTTGGCCGCTCGTCCACTGCTCACTCTCTCAATCTCTCGGTCGTAGGAGGAACTAAAGCACCGACAGCGCCGCCGTGACGCACAGAAGCTTCGCGATTTATTCGCTAGGTTGCGTGTAACCACTTGTTGGCGCGATCGTCGGTAAACGTAAATCCTACACCAACCAGTGTACAGCGTCGGCGTGTCTCTTGGTAAACGCAACACTGACCACAAGTTCATTGCAGTGGTTGATGGTGATTATATAAAGAAGTTTCAATGACAAAAACAGTATTCATGTACTAACATAACCTAAACTTACAAAATTAATTTTGCCAGTAACATCAAATATTGACATTTCCATCGCTATTGCAAACATCACAATGAATAATAACATTCCTGAACGTTTTTCTAAAAATTAATTTCGTATATTTATTTGCATTACTAAAAGGTCTTACTGAAACGCAATTAATCAAGCAACTTATAATAATGTATTAACGTTAAGCATGCATTTTAGAAATTAAATCGACATGAATAAGTTTAAATGTACGAACGACGAGCTATATATATATATATATATATATATATATACACATATATATATATATATATATATATAAATATGTATATGTATATTATTTTGCAAAAACGTGATATTAAAAAGAAGTAATACCAAAATATTAAAATATGTAACAAATATAAACTTTTGAAAATACACAATTTTACTGGTGTTTGTAGGTACACAGTCCATTTTCTGTATATACTTGCATAATGTTAAACCAGAAATGACTGAGGTAACGTATGGGGATTAGGGTAAAGGCATTACTTATATTAATTAATGAACGATTTATTTGACATATTCTTCGTTAAAATTATTAATATTATTTTAACCGTTTAGTACAAAAAGCACAACGTGTGGTACCTGTTTGTTGGTACTGAATAACAATACTTTGCAAAACGCATAAGTTGTATTAATATGTATTGCTCCCGACATGTGAATGAAGCCCTCAATTCAAAAGGCAAAATGTTTAATCTTGTTTCACTGCTTTATTATTAAGCATAAGTATTCGTCGCATGTTGTATAAAATCTACACATAAAGTTGCGCTATACATCTAGAGATCGTATGAGTGTAAATAGTTGTGCCGACGTTTGTAGATAGCGGCACGGGCAACCCTAAGTTGTGCCGACGTTTGTAGATAGCGGCACGGGCAACCCTTAGTTGTGCCGACGTTTGTAGATAGCGGCACGGGCAACCCTTAGTTGTGCCGACGTTTGTAGATAGCGGCACGGGCAACCCTTAGTTGTGCCGACGTTTGTAGATAGCGGCACGGGCAACCCTTAGTTGTGCCGACGTTTGTAGATAGCGGCACGGGCAACCCTTAGTTGTGCCGACGTTTGTAGATAGCGGCACGGGCAACCCTTAGTTGTACCGACGTTTGTAGATAGCGGCACGGGCAACCCTTCTACGTTTGTAGATAGCGGCACGGGCAACCCTTAGTTGTGCCGACGTTTGTAGATAGCGGCACGGGCAACCCTTCTACGTTTGTAGATAGCGGCACGGGCAACCCTTAGTTGTGCCGACGTTTGTAGATAGCGGCACGGGCAACCCTTAGTTGTGCCGACGTTTGTAGATAGCGGCACGGGCAACCCTTAGTTGTGCCGACGTTTGTAGATAGCGGCACGGGCAACCCTTAGTTGTGCCGACGTTTGTAGATAGCGGCACGGGCAACCCTTAGTTGTGCCGACGTTTGTAGATAGCGGCACGGGCAACCCTAAGTTGTGCCGACGTTTGTAGATAGCGGCACGGGCAACCCTTCTACGTTTGTAGATAGCGGCACGGGCAACCCTTAGTTGTGCCGACGTTTGTAGATAGCGGCACGGGCAACCCTTCTACGTTTGTAGATAGCGGCACGGGCAACCCTAAGTTGTGCCGACGTTTGTAGATAGCGGCACGGGCAACCCTAAGTTGTGCCGACGTTTGTAGATAGCGGCACGGGCAACCCTTCTACGTTTGTAGATAGCGGCCGGGCAACCCTTAGTTGTGCCGACGTTTGTAGATAGCGGCACGGGCAACCCTTAGTTGTGCCGACGTTTGTAGATAGCGGCACGGGCAACCCTTCTACGTTTGTAGATAGTGGCACGGGCAACCCTTAGTTGTGCCGACGTTTGTAGATAGCGGCACGGGCAATATATAGATAGGCACGGGCAACCCTTCTCAGTCAAATGGGCTTCGTTTCTCAAGACAGACCCTGCCACGGTGAAACGTTTGTAGAATGCGGCACGGGCAACCCTTCTCAGTCAAATGGGCTTCGTTTCTCAAGACAGACCCTGCCACGGTGAAACGTTTGTAGATAGCGGCACGGGCAACCCTTCCCAGTCAAATGGGCTTCGTTTTTCAAGACAGACCCTGCCACGGTGAAACGTTTGTAGATAGCGGCACGGGCAACCCTTCTCAGTCAAATGGGCTTCGTTTCTCAAGACAGACCCCGCCACGGTGAAACGTTTGTAGAATGCGGCACGGGCAACCCTTCCCAGTCAAATGGGCTTCGTTTCTCAAGACAGACCCTGCCACGGTGAAACGTTTGTAGAATGCGGCACGGGCAACCCTTCTCAGTCAAATGGGCTTCGTTTCTCAAGACAGACCCTGCCACGGTGAAACGTTTGTAGAATGCGGCACGGGCAACCCTTCTCAGTCAAATGGGCTTCGTTTCTCAAGACAGACCCTGCCACGGTAAAACGTTTGTAGATAGCGGCACGGGCAACCCTTCTCAGTCAAATGGGCTTCGTTTCTCAAGACAGACCCTGCCACGGTGAAACGTTTGTAGATAGCGGCACGGGCAACCCTTCTCAGTCAAATGGGCTTCGTTTCTCAAGACAGACCCTGCCACGGTGAAACGTTTGGAAGAATGTCTGCATAGCGTGCTTAGTATTTACGACCATGCCAGATGCTGTGCACACAGCACATTAACTGTGCCTCTATTGTGAGCGAGAATTACAAAATTTATTATTATTATTATTTATTTTATAAACACAACAGAATTACACAATTCCACAAAGTGTGTTTTGATAAAACAAACAAAAACGAAGACAACAAAACATCCAACAAATATCACATTATGTAGTACATAAAAAAAAAAAACAATGATGGTCGCATATACATGCCCCATATGTCACTGCATTAAAATGGCCTTTTTAAAAGTACGTATAGAGTCATTAAAAATATCAACACCCTCTTGCGCATTTATTAAAAAACTATTGTAGGTTGACATGATCCTATTTAAGCAAGAATATTTAAAAACATTGATGCGGCTTCTATAAGTTTGAAAAGGAATAGCACGTCTAGTTAATCGAGGCGGCACAAAGAAGTTAATGCGAGAGAGTACAATTGGACAATCTATAATATTATTCACGATTTTGTACAGGAAACTGACGTCGGATAAAGATCTCCTTCGAGAGAGTGACGGAATTTTTAAATCAGCACACGATTGGTCATAATCTCGCCTGTGGTATTCCTTTCCAGTCTTAAAACATATCCATTTAATGAACCGTTGTTGGATTCGTTCAGCTCCAGTAATGAGAGTTTTCTGATATGGATTCCACACAGTAGAGGCATAGTCATGGTATGGACGTACAATAGATAAATACAACATCCTGTTTGTATGCACCGAAAAATCCTTTAGACAGTTCCTCTTTAGAAAGCCCAACACTTTAAACGCCTTCATAGTCATTTGACTAACATGTGCTTTAAAGGACATATCTGAAGTGAATATTACACCGAGATCTTTTATTTGCTGCACTCGTTGCAACACTAAGTTTTTCAGATTATAATCATACATAATTACATGTTTTACCAAAGCAAACGTAATCGATTTACACTTGCTGACGTTTAGGCAGAGTTGCCACGTTTCACACCATCGCAAAAGTGACGTTAAATCGGTCTGCAAGCGAACACAGTCTACAATCGAACTTATAGGAAGATATAACTTCAAATCGTCAGCATATAAAAGACACTTAGCCCGTGTTAAAAGGGTAGGAATATCATTAACAAATAAAACAAAGAATAGAGGACCCAGCACTGATCCTTGCGGCACACCGGAGGTAACAGATACTGGGTCTGATTGTGAACCATTCATTACTACCACTTGCCACCTGTTGGATAGGTAACACGACAAAAGGTCGAGCAATTTACCACTAATACCAAATGATGTAAGTTTGTGCAACAAAAGTGTATGATTGACACTGTCAAATGCCTTTGAGAAGTCTGTATATATCACATCTACTTGTTTGGAAGCATTTAGCTGCTCCGCTAGATCATCAGTGTAAACTGCGAGATTCGTAATAGTTGAACGACCACTGAGAAACCCATGTTGACAGTCAGTGATGTATTGTTTACAATGGCGAGAGATATGACGGTGTAAAAAACCTTCAAACACTTTTGAGAATAACGAAAGCAATGAAATAGGCCGATAGTTTTTAACATTTGCCCGGCTACCGTCTTTCAACACAGGTGTGACATAGGCTAGCTTCCATCTGTCAGGGTAAACACCGTCTGACAAGCAACGGTTATATAGAATGGTCAACGGCCTAGAAAGAGGCTTGGCACAGCGTTTGATGAAAGCTACTGGTAGTTGGTCAGGACCAGATGATTTACCATTTACCAATTGTTTCAGCCTGAGCAAAACCTCTTGCTCCGTGATTAACAAAGGTGGCAACAATTCATTAGACACATGAGACAATTCAGGTAGCACTGGAGGAACGGGGGAAGAAGTAAAAACTGATTCAAAGAACGAGGAAAACAAACTGCAAGCTGACGTAGTCTTGTCGGATTTTACATCATCAAGGAACACTTCATTCGGTACACGATTAGTGCGCAACTTACCAGAAATGAAGCGCCAAATACTTTTAGGTTTGTCTCTTACCTCCACGTCTATTTGCGCCGTGTACGCACTCCATCTTTCTCTTTGTATTTTTTTAAACAAGGAACGCTTTACACTAAATTCAACATAGTCACAGTGAAGACCCGACCGCTTCCATTTGCGATGAGCTCTATTCTTGTCCTGTAGAGAGTTTATCACATTTTTATCATACCAGTACGGATATTTAGTAGGATTCACTGACAGAACCGGTACACATTCATCGATGACGTCAGATATGAGCGAATAGAAGATCTCACAGCATTCATCTACATTAGCGGCATCACGGAGAGTGCCCCACGGCGCACGCATTAGTCCACCAAATACTCGATTCATGTCCGCTCGTTTCCAATTGTACACCACCCGTTTCTTCGCTGTTTGTCCGTATGGCAAGCGACCCGGCATTCAGATGCTACACGACAGCGCTGTGTGGTCGGAATGCAGGGGCGACACATCTTCAATGGCCGTGTGTACACTGATGTCCGGGTCGTCAGTGAAAATGAGGTCCAGTACATTGTCATTACATGTTGAAAAAGGGTTAGTTTGAAGGAGACCAAACTCACTGATCGTGTTTATGAACGACGTAGCAGTTGCGTAGTTGCTGTTATTGACAACACATGGTTCTAGATGGGCTGCACCACGCACTTCAGACCATCGAATTTGCGGGAAGTTAAAATCACCACAAATCATGATACAATCAGTTGGGTTGGTTGCCCTCTGCACTAGCGATAGCGATGTATGCAGTGTCTCAATGTCCTCACACGTCACCGGCGGGGGTAAATACACACAGCCAAGGAACATAGACCTGTTGTTGTTAACCTTGATCTGACACCATACACACTCCAGTGACGCCACCTCCAGGTCCTCCCTCCGCACTGACGTCAGCTTACTAGACACAGCTGTCAACACTCCCCCACCACGCTTGTTATTCTCGCCGTTACGCCCCCGGTCCGCGCGATACACTGAGTATTGCTCATTTAATATTTCCGACTGCAAGACGCCCCCATGAAGCCAGGTTTCAGTCAAGCAGATTATGTCAAACTCCATGTTGTCCGCGAAAAAAGTATTGAATTCAGGCAATCGATTAACAACACTTCTCACATTCTTGTAAAACATTTTCATATCATCAGGTCCTGGGTTCGTTGCTACATCACCGCAAAGAGCAATTAGTAAAAACATCACCGATGTTCGTGATCGCGGCAGCTGAAGATACCGACAGACGCAACGACGTTTTGCACGGAGTTGTATTCCATGGTTTAGCCTCTGCGAATGACATGTCCGCTCACTTGCCAGCTTCCACTCAGTAACACACACAGTGAAGCACGAAAAAGTCGAATTCTTGCTTATTTCACTTAAATGTCGGCTATGAGGGTTGTCACTGTACACGAGCGCACTGTTCTTTACACTCACAGCTACTTTTGAATACGAACACAACAGTATTATCGACAGTAATACAATTAAAAGGCGGACAGATGCCAAACAACGAACTAGACCCCGCGCCATCTTGCGCGTCAAATCTTCTTTACGTCGCTCGTTCGCTTTACTAGCTAACGTCTCAAAATATTTCATACATTTCTATTTTCTATGACTTATTTTGTTGTTCAGCCGTGAGCGTTTGATTGGGGAGGGTTTTATTAATTTCCAAACAATTTCAAAGGTTAAATTGTTAAGTTCATAATTCACGGTTAAATAAGCTAGAGCTTAGTTTTTAATAACTGCCGTAGTCTGTAGTCTTTGCAGTATTTATCGTCTATATTATTTCACATTCTTGAGAATCGAGATAATTTGTGAGGCTAAATGCGAGAGTTCTCGTTGAGATGGAAGCTTTTTCTGCCCCATACTTGCTTAGCAAACAGGTATGCACTAGATTGCTAAGTTGTATTCACAGAGTGTCAACTCACCACCAAGAGGTAAGTGACAAATAGTTACAGATAGCAATACACATGCGACGTTGCATCCTATGAATAATGAAGGCAATGCAACAATCTTGGTGTACTGGAACAATGGAATCTAAAATCTCACCTTCAACGTTTTATACATGTCAAAAATTAAAGTATTTTCCTTCTTCACTCCATTCTAAACCACTGATCACAGTTTTTAATTAAAATTTGGACGAAGAAAAGTTTTTTAAGACTTTAGTCTCTTGCGGCCTGATTGCTTAGCCTTTGTCACCCACTGAAATTCTATTCTAGTGCCGTCTTAACAGCTCCTCCCTTCTTACCCAAAACCCTCACATCATCCCCACACAAACCCCACTCTGATAGCTTCTCTGTTGTTGTCTCCACTTGACTTGCTTTGGTCCGCCTTTACTGGTCTGCTGGGTATGCAGTCCGCAGTCAGAAGATTACAAGTTCAGTGAACAGCTTCATTATAACGCGAACGGTTAGTAAAATAATCTACTAAATTAAAAAATAAATTAGAAAGAATAAAGAAGGAAATCACTGTAATTTTGCTTTGTTTTAACAAATAGAGTAGGAAAAGGGTTTGTGTCATTTCCTAAAACTGAAAACGACACCAGTTGTATTCTATGATATTTTTCAAATATTTTAATTTGCCAAATGGTAGCTTTCATAAAATGTCAATCTCCCAGAGATTCAGTTAGTTTGTTAATGCGTTTTTATATCCTTTGTGTGTCATGTATACATGCCTGAAGCTGGTGGGATTGACGCGGCGGGCTCGGGCGCTGGTATTCAAATACCCGTGGTAATTTGTAGACAAGATTGCAAGCAAAATTGCAACTAGTGTAATTTACATGTAATAACTAGCCTAGCCACCAAATATAATTTCCAGTCTGATAATCTGCCCGTTCTTGTTTTGTTACTATGAAAGCCGTCCATATAAAAAGCCTGCGTTATATTTGTGTAATGTTTAGATCACGGACTTACACTATAATTCAATGTTTCAATCATCTAATCTAATTGACTTGATACGTAGATTCTGGCGAATATGTTATCATACTCTGCCGTCAAAACGCCGTCAAAGTTTATTGTTGTGATCTAAACGGTGCAATTGGCCTTGACACATGTGAGGGTGTGCTGTCGTGTAAGGGAATGATAAATGATTGTTGAATTTTTAACGTAGGATATCGCGGATATAATTTTGTCGTTGGTTGGAACATACGCGTTTATTTTTCAGAGGTTACTGAAGGCAACACTTATAGATTGTGGGTTTAGGGTTGAAGGGTCTGCGGTAGAAACATTGCGATGAAAATGAAGAAATATTATCGTGTAATTGTGGTGGATCACACAGTGATTACGTCACACCACTGCTTGACCAGCTACACAGTCGCATCTGTGTGCGCGGTGGCCATCCTTGTGCAGACCGAACGTTGACGTTACCATGGAGAAATTTAAGCTTGTTATGGTAGAGCATAGAAATAGTTCTTATTTCTAAAGGATCATTTACAATTGTCGTATGGTATAATAAGGCGTAAGAAATATGTCAAAGCACTGAAATTCTTATGCCTAAACGGGGCTGCACAATAGCCCGGGAAAGTTAACGTTAACGGGAACGCTAACTTGGAAAGCTTGCCGGTTATGTTACCGGTATACGGGAACGGGAAACATTGTGCATCGTGTCGTATGATAACACAGGATCGAACTTCCCGTTCCCGTTAACGTTATAACGTTCCCGGGTCCCGAGCTATTGCGCAGCCACCATTACACTTTAGGCCTTACGACGGGTTGTAAACAGTTGTATTGAAATATACACTTTGCAATATTAAACCATACGCTTTAAGACTTACTTCAGCCTTATAACCGACTGTGAATCTGTTATTGAAATGAAATTGGTATGTACCGTAATTTGTTATTTTAGTATTAGGCTAGTTATGTGCACTTTCTTAAAGTCTAAATTATGCTTTGAGTAACTTTGAATAATATCCTGCAATGACGTAGGATAGGCATGTACATCAGTTTTGTCGCAAAACTAAAGTATTTTAATAGAAGTGAAACGTTGATAATAAAATCATTTACATTGAAAACAATTTATTTTCTATGCAATTTCAAATATCTAGGAGTAAGCCAAAGCCAAATATATAGTAAATATCTACATGGTGCAAGGGTGTGCTGCAGCTTGCACCCCCCCCCCCCCCCCCGAGCCACCATTGGTCGCAATCATGGCCGCTGTGGCGTCAAGTGGAAACTGTGAATATGGTTCTAGCGGCTGGGTTGTCAACGCCAGCCGTGATGATGTCAAATGTCTGGGAGGACAGAACTTTAAGATACGCGTTTTGACACAGTTGTTGTTCTTAAAGCAAGTAATAGTATAATATGTTGACCGCCATCGCCTTTGAATGGGCTTGAATACCAGTATGGAAACAAGAATCCGGTAGTTTCGGTGATCCCACTCGGCGTGTTCACGGAATTATATTCACTGGTCTGAAGCCGAAACCAAATTATTTCTATCGATGTTCACGCGATCTTTACATACATTCTGTGTGCGGGCCTGCTGCGGTTGATGAAAATTGTTTTTAACAAACCTACTTGGTCAAAGCTCTTCGAGACCATATGCGTCTGTACCAAAAGAACAAAATGTTCGAACCCGAACATCCAACTTCAACACTCGTTACGATTTATTAGATGAGCGGAGTGAATCTCTCAATACAAAAAATTAATTAGTGAAAAAAATCAATTTTTTTAATTTTCTTTTATTAAAACTTATGAACAGATTTTAATAATTGTTTACATTTATATTCACACCCACAATGTTGACAGTGGATCAAAATTGTGTAATTGTAACTTTAACCGACTTTTGGAATTTCGAAAACTATAATAGAATGCCAACAATGGCGTGGTATGTTTGATGACTTTTACGGCAAACATGCAAAAGTTAACAACGAACTTTGTTGACGATTTAAATACCTTTTATTATGGTTTAAATGCGGTTATTGTATGATTTAACAATATCACGTCTCAGGTCTAGCCTGTACCTACATTATGCAATTTTCTATACACAGATAAGTTTAACAGTTTATTAATTATAGCATATTGAAAAGAGCACGGTTAAATGAAATGATGTGGAAATCCATTGAGAAATCAACTAAAAGGTTCGGATTTAAATAATATTTCGTAAAATCATTAGCGACATATCAGGAAATAATGAAGCCTACAAAAATTCTAAGGTTGTAATTTAAACCGCCATCTTGTAAAAATGTTTCATGTTCATTATAAAGGTATTTTTTTTGGAAGAGTAATATGATATGCAAATGATTCGTTTGATTTATTGAAATAAAAAAAAATCGCTCATCTGGCAACGTGGAGTGTTTTCCTAGTATTCCGGTTGCAATACGTGCAACAGAATTCAGAAAATGCATCGTAAAGAACATGATTGTAGAAGTGAAAAGACTGGCAGAAAATAGAAAACAATGTACAACCAGTTCGACTGTTTCAATGAATCCACAGATGACGTGAAAGTAAACTGCGATATGTTTAGTTTATCGAGGAACACTACTTCACACTTCACACAGCTTCTGTTTGTAACATAAGATGTCCTATGCATAATAACAGAAGAAATTTCATAATTGTTCTCTACTGTCGCAAGTGAAGTGAATATAGTCCGCGCATATCTACCCGTCGCTAGTCGCGAAGCTCGGCGAACCGACCCGTTGTCAGCTGCAGCTGCAGCCAGAATATACGCAGCGACTGCCGGCCGCTTCGTTTCCGACAAGTGTGCGGGGTCGCACTGAAATATATGTATTTAATGAGATCGGAAAAGTTTCCTTTCCGTTTAAATTCACCCGTCGCATCAGTGGTCAGATGCAGTGGCGTGCCGTCCATGGAAGCAATGGAAGCATTGCTTCCATTTTATTTTTAACTAAATTACCTATGTATACCCTCAATGCTGGTAACAATATCGCTTACCAGTAACACTAAAATATAATTAATGAACCAAACTTAACTACCCGAATTATGCGAAATAACTGACAGCGCAATGAAAAATCCTTGTACCATATTCTACGCGTTTGAATTCGAGCGCCAGGCCTTCGCTGTGGGCCAAGCGACGAGGGTGGCCGACGGTTGACGAAGAAAAGCCGAGTGGAAGCAATGCCTCGGATTGCCTCCACCCGGCACCCGTAAGCCAGACTGTTCCGAGACACACGTGGGTTTGAAGGTTGTTCGTGTTTTTACCTCTTTATAACCGTAAAATCGTTTCGTTTATTTTCTAAATTCATTCAGTGTGAGAAGGAATGCGATTCTACATTGATTAGTTGATTATTTGAGTATAATTGTAGTGTGTGACAAATGTTTGGTGTGTTGTTCATCTACGCGCGAATAAGCAATATGAAGGATTGCTTCCGAGTCTGCGAGCTCGATCGGATCGCTTGCTGTGGGCCAAGGATCTAGGTCTAGCGCGGATGTGGAGGATCTAGGTCTAGCGCGAATGTGCACTCCTTTCTGAATTTGTACTATCAACTTTCAATAACCATGAACATGATTGAATGTTATGTAATCGGCAATCGATGAATTATTTGCGCGCCCATTTAGCACTCGATCTTTTCAAGAAAAATGTGCAATTATTGAGAGTGGCCGACCAACACCAGCTCTGCCTAATCTCAATTCAAAAACCAAAACATGCACTCGGCATTTTAGCACTGATATTTTATAATGGATCAGATTTTTGTTCTTAAATTTCTTATGGTAAATTGCCTAAAACTCGTTAAAAGGCTCTTACGGCAATCACGATAATCCAAAAAAATCCGGGGATATGCGCCCCGGACCCGCATTGACTGGGGGACCACCCCCCAGACCCCCCATGCATGTATTAGGTGGGGGGGTCTCACAAGTGCTATTGCCAAGGGATTACTTAAAAAAGTAGTTGCTTCCCCCATTAGAAAAGTCACGGCACGCCACTGGTCAGATGGCATATAAATATGTTGCCATCCCAACACGAGTCTACTAAATTGTACTGACAGATTTCATATTCGAATACCCGCACATGAGCATTCTCTAATTATCGGCTTGGAATAAGGTAGGGAGTAGCGTACGAGACTGGTTTGGAAGTCTATGGTCCTACTGCAAGCGCTTAATAGCCGCAGACTTGATGCTGTAGTCCTGCAGAGATTTGAATTTACCTTCCACACTTTCCAACATAGTTCCTCTCATCCGAGATCCCCAAACTCAAAATTACATAGTAATTCAATTCTAGTTCCAGAAGCAATTGGCAGATTACAGCTGCGAGAATCCGATTTGCTACATGACCGCACAGACGATTAGCTGTCTCAGTTCTAGTCTACTACGTAGATGAAAACATTAGCTTCCACCGTGTATTTACTATATCAACAGTTTGTTCACACAAGAATGTAAATTTTTTAATCGAGGGATTTATAGTTGTTAGTGAAATAGTTTTATTCTAAATGGATGTATTTAAATTTACGAGATTATTATGTCACAAGTAGAGAAGGTTAATGGTCATGTGCATTCCTTTATTGGTTGGATTCGGTTTCGAAGAAACAGTTTTTTAATGGGTAGTTCTTCATTACGATGATGTTAGATACGTTACGTGTTCTTAGTAGTTTCTCGTAATATGGGCATCAAAACAGTCGATCAATCCTAAACCCAACGACGATTCGTTGCTGACAAGTTCTCAAGCGATAAGGACAATCTTTCCTGACACAAGAAATGTACAAATGTTTAAAAACAATGATTTTGAAGAAATCTGTAGGTGTTGACTTTTTCATTGTATTTGTGTTAATCTGTAAATTTTATTTTTAAGGTGTTATTTGGAAAAAACAATTTGATATCACTCATCTGGTTGTAGACCTATTAATCGTATTAATGCCAGTTTATTTGGGCTTTTGATTCTTATTTCAATAACTGCTAAAAAATATATAGTTTATATTTTAGATTACATTCCTCTAAATTTGAGATTAAAACACCCCACTACAATCAATAAAGGCAATCAATTAGTTTTACCGCTACCCATAACAAACCCCAAAACCTTCAATAATCGGCGGAAATTAACATCTCAAGTCGGGAGCGCAGAGGCATTTCGAACACGGAACTGTAAGTTAGGAATTAGTTCGCGAAAGTTGAGATGAAAATACGGTGGCATGTCTGTTAAAATAAGCAATCAATATTACTGCGTTCCAGCCGGAACTCCGGAGATGACCTGGTTGCCTTGCATTGTAGTTGCGTGCAGTTCTATTTTAGTTCACCTTGCGTAATCTACGTATCATTTTGGGTACAAATAACATCGCAATATTTCAATTTATATCATAAGTTTAGCAGGGCATGCATGACGTAAAAGTCTTGTAGCCGGACAAGAAAAGAATGAAGTCCCAACAACATAGCCGTTCAAACAAATATGGGTGTTCAAAGTGATGTACATAATACATACCAAATGTCCACAAATTTATATTATTGTAGCCTATGTCGTAAGGAACCCTTAAATTGATAAAGGACATCGAAACCCTAGCTCTATTTGATTTCCATAACATCTATTGATTTATTTTAATTATTATAGCAAAAACTAGAACCCTCATACCCACTCCAGGAATTAGCTATAAATTATTTTCGAGTTGATAATATTCCCTTGAGCGCAGCCGTTTTTAAGGTCGTGACGTAGCTTTTACTAGTCCCATGCCGCTAGGATCGGCGAGAGACGCGATATGTCGTACGCGCGTGTATTTACCCTGTCATAGCAAACGAACTATTAGCGGTAGCTCACTGAACTCAATTACACGTTAATCTGCAATGTTTTCTCGTCCTACTTAATGCTTCAACGAGAAGAATATCTAACTAACGTAATGGGAAAAATTGATTTTAAATAAACCAAGTTTTCCGTATTAGCTTGCATATTTCAAAGTCTGGTTAGTATATTTTGCAAAGACATTTTTGCCATTTTAGAAGGCTTGACATAATACGACATGCACGAAGAATGATTAAAAAAATACGGTATTTCGATATTAAAGATAACCCGCAAGCAGTGATTTAATGAATAAGTGTTGGTATTTGACATTTACCTGAGCAACTAGCCTGGCTGGAGAAGGTTGTCAGCGGTGGCTAGGAGGTGGTTGGTCCGCAAAGCATTTCCAAAAACATCAGGTCTAGTTTTCTTGGTAGCAGCAGTTGGTTCGATTTTTTATTTATTTACCTTTTAATCACTCACAGCGAATGCAACAATGATATAACACTTAATAAAACTTAATATTACATTCGTTTCAATGTCGATTTACTGCTGCAGATCATAACTATAATGTTCAGCTTATGGAGAGTTATGATATTTTGTATTTACTATAGAATTTGTATTTACTAATAGAAAAGTATGTTTGTAATCTGCCCAGGGCCAACATTCTTCATGTGACTAACGAGTTATTTTGGTATAAGGGTAAGTGGCTGACAGGTGGGGGAGGGGGGATGTCTGAGGGCTGGAAGTAGGACTAAATTACAGCAACAACATCATGACAAAAAAAACTCGAAATAACTCTTCATTTAGGGATGCCGACTGCCAATAGCGGGTATCGAACCGACAACCTGGCGAATGAGAGGCTTGTGTGCTAGTACATTTGAGTAGTGTATGTACTCAAAGCTAAACTATCAGCTATTGTACATTTTACTTTGTACATTATCCCTATTGTACAATATATTGGGTACAATTATACTCAAAGCTAAAACATTGTACTTTGAACTTTATTCCTATTGTACACTAACATACTGGGTACAATTTGTCTGATATCATTATTCTTCATGTTCTGCTGGTTAATGTTTTTGGAATGTGTACTAAACGATAGCACGTCAAGAGTAGCTGGACAACACCAACGCTGAAGCGCAGTGCGGGCGTAAAAATAGTGATACAACGTGGATACATATCACATAACTGCAGTGGCGTAACTAGGAATTATTTCGGGGGGGGTTTTTAGGGAAAAGTCAGATGAGGGGACTTAAAGGGGTCTGGGGCGCAGCCCCAGCCGCCGGAGGCCATTTCGCCGAAGGCGAAATTTTTTTCACTTCTATAATTATTTCGTGCCTTTTGGACTCAAAGAATACTACTCGAACCACTACTCATTTGTTTGTATTATATTGAAGTTACAGTGTTACAGTAGGTATTAATAGTTCTAAATAAGAATTGCATAGAAATTGTGTTTTTAATGTTTTATGATTGTTCAATATAATCTCAACATAAAGTGAAACATTGTGGTCACAAGTCACATACGTTATTGAAATTTTAATTCACAGACTGTGATATTGTAATATTAGATTAATGCATTTTTATTTAAAGGTACCCTCACTTTTACTGGTTCGAGCGAAAGGTGTATTAGTTGTAGATGAATACATAAATAATACAATTGAATTATTGAAAGAAATTATACATCTCATCTAAGTGACGTGGTATGATAAATATAATAACAATGTTGTTTGTTGCGATTGTTATACACGGAAGTGGTTTAAGGATCTTACAATATAGTATTAAGTAAATGAAGTATTAAGTAAAATCATTCTCGATGTAGTTTCGGGGGGGGTTTAAACCCCCTAAACCCCCCCCCCCCCCTTAGTTACGCCACTGCATAACTGTACACACATCCAAACACAAATTACAATACCGTATTTTTTTAATAATTTTTCAAGCATGTCGTATTATGTCAAGCCTTCCAAAGTGGTAAAAATGTCGTCGGAAAATATACTAACCAGACTTTGGAATATGCGAGTTAATCTGGAAAACTTGGCTTATTTAAAATCAATTTTTCCCATAGCGTAAGTTAGATATTCTTCTCGTTGAAGCATTGAGTAGGACGGGAAAACATTGCAGATTAACGTTTAATTGTGTTCAGTGAGCTACCGCTAATAGTTCGTTTGCTATGACAGGGTAAATAGACGCGCGTACGACATATCGCGTACCCGCCGATGCTAGCGGCACGGGACTAGTAAAAGCTACGTCACGACCATAAAAAACGGCCGCGCTCAAGGGAATATTATCACCTCGAAAATAATTTATAGCTAATTCCTGGAGTGGGTATGAGGATTCTAGTTTTCGCTATAATTTTTAAAATAAATCAATAGATGTTATGGATATTAAATAGAGCTAGGGTTTCGATGTCCTATAAACGTTGTTTCAAAATTAGAAGCATGATAAACCAATTTGGAGCTAAACTTTTGTTTTTTTATATTCAAGATATAAAGATCAACGAAATAAGTTTTTAACTTTAATGAACGCAAAAGAAATAAGGTGGAAATTTACAATGTGCATAATAATTTAAAATACAAAAATATATGTGTAAGACATATCTCATGAGTCACTATCTATAAAAGTAAGATGTAAGCCCCTCCTCGTGGTGACCGGTGACCAAGAGGGCGCTCGTGCATATCTTTCTTATTTTTTTTTATTTTTTATTTTTTTATTTATTTAAGGGTTTCTATAAAGCATTACAATTTGTATGATATTATTTTTACTATTTACAGGTAAAAATGCTTGATGCCCTTGGCCCTTGGCCCTTGGCTTATTCATCGCCCGAATTCTTCATACTTTAATACCAATCGTCTTGTTATGTCCCGGCCCTATATGCAACCTTATTCAAGTGTGATGTACCTGTTACGGCCGACGCCATATGACTTAGTTATCGAGTACGTCGTTAAACTCCAAATGAATGACGGTCTATAAAAACGGAATATTGGTTCACGTGGGTAAACATTGTTTACAATGTTCAATGCGGATGCCATTCTTGAACACCAACCACGTACAGCGATGTCAACCATTATATTGGGCTTAAGTCACCCAGAACACTTACAACTTCGCGAGGATGTTTACAAAGGACATAAGTGTGGTCATGTCTTAGTACGAGCAGAGGCAACACATGGGTATTACATGGGTGTATCTCACAATAGATCGGTACATTTTCCATGAGCACTTGCGCATAATCTATATTTTATACGATCTTGAGCAGTTGTTACATGTCCAGGTTTCATCATTTTTTGATAATTGCATAGTTCCCCTTGGTCTTTAGGGCTTCTATTTCTCCGTAGTTTAAGTGACGACTCAAGGAAAACCGATCGTTTCATGAAGATAATCACGAAATTTTAGCTCAATGAGTCCTCCAACCACTTCACACTAGAGGTTTGGTCATCTTTTCTTTTGAATCGAGGCAATGTAGCAAATTGCTTTGGTGAAAAGGGTTGGCTGGTAGAAGCAGCCTTATGGAAAACATAATGCAAATGACGTTTTTTCTTGTTTTTGTCTGCTTTCCTGTGAAGATGAGAGAGAAAAAGGCGATGAGACAGGAAAACGTGCTAGGGGAGATAAAAAGATTCTAAAAATAAACGCAAAAGGGAGATTTTGCATTTTTGCTCTCTTTGTTTAAAAGCAAACAAAAGTGCGACACGCATTACATAGTGCACTGGAAGACAAAGGATGACGGGGAAAGTAATTACTCGGAAGTTATAGATCAATTTACAATGCGTCTTCGCATTTGTTATTTCTGCCGTCTCGGATACGACAGGAAAACAAAGCCCCATATGATCAGAGCACTTTTATTGCGTTTCAGAGGAACATCTAATAACATTTGGTAGGCGAGTGAATATCAAAATGATTGGAAGTCGGCGTTTCTATTTCCATTAAGATGTTAAAGTGGTATACATTTAAATAGGAAACAAAATGATGGGTTGTAGTTATTTTTTTTATTATTACACTTGAGCCGTAAATTCTAAACGTTGTTCCACTAAATATGACAGAATGTATATGATATCAATTATGTATTTTAGTTTAATGAATAAACGAGATTAGAATTAATAGATACACTATAATATGTCCCTTCAATAATGTAAGTAATAATAACAATACTAACAATAATGATAATAATGATGATAAAAATAATAATGAAAATAGTTATAATAATAATAATAATAATAATAATAATAATAATAATAATAATAATAATAATAATAATAATAATAATAATAATAATAATAATAAAAATAATAGTAATAATAATAATAATAATAATAATAATAATAATAATAATAATAATAATAATAATAATAATGATAATAATAATAAATTAAATTAAATATAAAAAAATAACGATTTAAATGACGGAAATTTGAACTAGAATCAAAAAATGAATTCTGACACAGCAAAGGAAGTAAGGATATCAGAAAAGACTTAAGGCTATTCCTCCCCTTCGCACACAGTCTTGAAACATTTTTTTTACAAGCTACAACAACAAAATATCATCACCCGAGTCACCCCGAGTAAGACCAGAAAAAAAAGAAAAACTTGTTTCTACGCGTACCGGCCGTATACACTTCCAACTTTACGGTGCTGGCTCAACGGTTATAAGATACTAAATGTGACGTTTTAAATGTTTTTCTCGATTTAAAATACTTATGAAATAATGACTTTGAAATTACATGGCTGTAGCATAAATAGGGACTAAACTACAACAATTTTTGTGTACCAATAAATAAACGAGTAAAAATTGGAAATTTTTCGATTATAAATGTACGTGGAAAGAACTGAAACTCATGCCTCAAACTTCTTAGCCATTATAAGGCATTCTTTACGTATAATTGAGAATTGACTTGAAGCCTCCAGCACTGTTACTCATCAAAATGTCAGAGAGCAAAAAAGTACGAATTAGGTGACGTTAGAGGAGCGAGCGACACGAAATTGCTCCCACAGTGTCTGTAACTCGACTGCCCAGTAACTCGGCTGCCTGCTGAACCTCGGCTCGGCGGGGTGAGGAGATGTTAGTGTGGTCACATTGCGTCATATATAAACAGCTGATAATGATTAAGTTGAATCTACCCCCCCTGAAAAAACACTTTTGCTAGGAATTACTTGTAAATCTGTATGTGTGACGTCTGAAGTGTACCCCTCCGCCCCCCCACTACCACAACTCCGACCGACCTCCGCGCGCTTCGTTCGTTCTGATTTCAGTCGAGCGCTGGCTCTGGTCAAAGCAAGGTCACACCCAACGAGGCACCGCTCCGCTTACTTGGTGTCATGTTTCCCTCCAATACTTGGATTGCATCTGTACATTTGCGTTCTCAACTACTGTTGAGCAGTGCTAGGACATAAGGAGACAATTACTTTGCGCAAATTACCTGTCTAGACCCGTAAAGTGGTTACGGCTGGACTGCGCCACGAGCAAACTGGTGCGCTTTACATCCGTGTACGTAGTTCACCAACACTCGAAAAGTTTTTTACGTAGGCTTGAGACTGCAAGCATTTTGGGAAGATAAGGGTCGAGCGCATGATATGCACTTTATTTCTTGTAAGTGACTCTTTTCATAATTAAGTTATGGAATAGTAAAAACAGCATATACTCAAGTGCCTTTTCACCGGGACACGAAAAAATTCATTAAAAAAAACTGGTGACATAATTGTGTTTTATAATTTTATACCATCATTCCTAAGATAGCAACCTATAGCATACTACATTTTTGTGTAATTGACAAATGTGGTCTAGAGGTGCTGTTAAGTGTTACATGAACGTAAAGACTTTTGAAGCTATCGGTACACGTAAAAAATAAAAGTGTAATTTTTTTAAAACCACTTTTTGCAGACATTATATCAAAATTTATCAACCTTCATCAAAAAAACTGTATTTAAAAAAGTTAAGTTACCTAGATACCTTCACCTTAAACAGTGTGTATCTTTGATAGTGGGCTGGAATGGCATAGCAGAGGCATTAAAATGAACTTCTTTAGGATAACGTCGATAGAGGAGCATCGAAAAAATGGTTAAGGTCCGCGGACATTTTCTGCGGTACAGAGGTATTTATGACCACTATTCAAGATAAAGTAATCAAGACTAACAATTACGAAATATAAATAATAAAAGACGTCACAGTGAATGATAAACGTAGAAAATATGATATGAATTGTGAAACAATTTTGAACATATCGTATCTGGGTGCAAAATGCTTTGGCAAACAGATGATTGTCATAGGCATAACTATAAGTTGCAAACATTATACATAGAAAATTAGCCATAAAGTGATAACTTATAAACACAAGCACTGCGTATTACAAATACAAGCCTGAAAAGGGATTAGAAAGTAAAGACTACAAATTATATTACGACTGGGCAGTTATAATAGAGCAAATCATATATCACAATTCACCTGATATTATATTTATGGACAAGAAGAAACACGAAACAATTTTAATTGATGTTGCCGTTCCTTTATGCCACAATGTAGAGACAACTTGGCGAGAAAAGATCAAGAGATATAAGGAGTTATCTTCTGAAATATAAAGGCTGTGGAAGCAGAATAATGTAACTGTTGTAACGTTAATTGTATCAGCAAATGGTATTTTTCCGCGAAAACTCCAGAACAGTATTAAACTAAATGGCCTCCAACCGAATGTATACATCGAGATACAAAAAGCAATAATTTTGAACACGTGTAGGATAGCTCGAACATTTTTGAACTGAGAAGAATGAAGACTTCAAGAAGTTCTTCATCCTGATAGTGGTTTTTGTGATTTCCACCATACGAAGAGCGAATGCTGGGATGAGTACAAATCGTCCACGACCGTACATAGTATAATATACAGTTAGTTGGTTTAGGAAAAATAATATGATCAATAATAATAATAATAATTAGTTCTATGTAGCGTTTAAGGTAAGCACAGAGAAATACTTGACATTTATGTCCGTACAACATGTTAAAAGGACTAATAAAACTTCCTATACGTAACAGTCTGCTTTAACTTTTGTTACCTTCATTTGTGTATAATGCAGTTGCGTGTTACACAGTCACAGTCACAGAAGCAGTCACAGAAGCAGTCACAGTCACAGTCACATGTATACATGGATGACATTCAGTGGACGAAAATATAATTGTTATCTCTTATAAGCTTCGTAGATATTAGGGGTATTACGTCACGGCTTACGTGTATGCTGTATTATGGAATTCATTTTGATATAATAACCTCAGCCTATGTTGAATATTGGGATGTCTGTGTTGGAAACAGAAATGAATGAAACACTAACGTTGGTAATGTGTGTAATGTGAGTGTTTTGGCATTCGCATTTAACTTCCTATAATATTATTATTTTAAACAACGTTGTATTAATTTCTTAATTTAATTCATTATTTAACATTATTCATTATTTAACGAAAGATTGTATTAAATGAAATCTTAGTATTAAATACAAGAATGAACATCATTATGTAATTTCGTACATTCATCTCCATTATCTTGTCTTAATCAATTGTGAATCTTGCAGCACCTACCTACTGCCTACCTATGTACATACCTACACACCTAACTACCTATATCTATGCATTAACACATTCGTTTATTCATAAAGTTCCCGAGAGAAACATAACTGTATTTCAAATGGGAACTTGTATTGAAGGATACTTGTTACTGTCAATATCATTGGTGCATCATAAAGAGATATTTGTGCATTGATGGAAATGTACAACGTATCGTGAGAATACTTTTCCAGCACGTACTTGATAACTTTGTGGTCTTCCATGTATTAATTTCGTTTTCCCCTTTGAATTCCAGTTACGGAACAAGTGATTTATATTCAAAATGGTATTCCAATATTTGTTCGTAGATACATCCATCACAAATTGGTAGATAAAAAAAAAAAAAAAAATGGTCGTCGCTCCATTTCACCAAACCCGCTGAATCCTCTTCTCTTCTTTCTTTCACAGTTCTCCCTTTCACACTAATACTACGCAATGTCAACAACACTGCTCAAACAATTATAACAACGGCAAACAGGTATATTTAGACATTTCCATGAATTCAGTAACGGGATTAATTAATTCCGCATGTCCTTGCGTCAAAACATCGAGATCACCCCCTCCCCTGCCTCCCTCCCTCCCCCCCCCCCCCCTCTCAACCGGTTGTTGGAGGGTGCAGGGCTCCATCAGCTTCCACGGCGTCGGGTCGACCAGTCGTCTAGTATCCTCAGCGACGCCGACCTCGCGCGCCGAGGCGCTCCGTGGCTTTACCGCGCGTCTTTCAATCGCTCAGCACGATTCTACAAAACACGTAATATTTCGGTCGTGAAAGTATTAAACATCGAATGTTATATTGTGCTGTGTAAAACTTGATTGATTTTGTTAACTAGAGTTTAGGTGCAACTGTACTTGTCAAATTCGTGTTCGAAAAAATGTTCTTAATAATTTGCACAACAAGATAACAATACTGTTCGTTGTTAATTAGTTCATTTAAGGGTATTTCAAATTTGATTCAATCTTTTAAGAGTGTTAACGTGTGTTTTAAAACAACAATGTGTATTCAAAATTTGGTTATATTTTCTGGTGTATTTTAACTAAGTGCCAAAAACTAAATAACCGCTATAGTATTGTGTACAGTAAAAAAATTGGTGTTTAGTTTTACTTTGGTTTGACTCTCAATCAGTGTTTATTTAACGTTGCCACGTGAAAATCATTACTTATTTTAAAATTTATTATTCACCTTTGCTATAGAGTTCTGAAAAAGTTTCAAAGCAAACGAAATAAGAACAGCCATGTTTAGCTCCAGGAGATAAAAGGCTTTATATCTTGACGATCTTCCTACACATTGCGGTAAGTTTAAAACAGTACTTAACGTGTGCAAAAATGAGTGTACCTTCCAATGCCGCTATAGGTCTCCTTTTGTTCTGTTCCAATGAGGTAAGTTTAAAATAAATAAAATAGAATACACTTAATATATTATTGAAGTAATGGGCTTATGTTTCCTGGGAATATCTGTCATAGGGTGCACCCCATGCTTTTCCTGACGTGGCCCTCTTCAGGTGACCGAGGGTTGTTAGTATAGGACTCAATCGTATTTATAGCTGAGGAAAACCTCGGGAAAAACCTTCTGTCAGGATTGCCGGTGGCCGAAATCGAGCCAGAAGCCTCCCGAATTAGGATGTAGCGACTTACCGTTCAGCTAGCTCGATCGCGTGCACGTCATACTATTCCAAGGGTGGTGCAGAAGAACTGTCGAGCGAGCAAGAGCCAGTAGACGTAGCAAGTAGCAAGCGTCACCTTTAGACCTTTATGGCACTTTGTTCGTTTTTTGTTTTTGTTTTTATGTCTGTCGATAGCGGTCGAACGGAAAGTCCGATCAACTTGAAATTTAGACCATCCACAAGCCTCGATGTGGATTGAAGGTGTATAGTTTTGTGACAAAATCGTTTGAAAAGTTACAAAGTTACACCATAGCTACAACAACATATTTTTCTGAAACAAAATGACAGCAAAATGTGAGATAGCCATATTTTTACAAGTATTGGCAAAGTTACACAAAAGTTACTCTAAAATATTTTTCTGAAACACAGTAACGGCAAAATGTGAGGTGGCTATATTATAGTAAATTTTTGTTTGGACCCGAATATACGTATTTGAACGCGATATGATACGTATACGAGCCAAAAATTACATTTATATTGCTGTCAATAAGTGTTAGTAACGGTGGCGGACCGTGTTGAAAACACTAAACAGAATGACAACGAAAATTCTTAGCAACGCACATTGCACTGCATTCAACAATGTCGGAAAGTATAATAGCTATGGAAATTAGACAATTTTTGCAATGCACATTCTTGAATTGTTGTTAATTGTTGTTTATAGTAGCTTTGAGAACTATTCGCCACAAGTTTCGTAGATATGGTCGCGCTCGCTTATCAACGCGTCATACAGAGCGTTTTCCTAGTTATTA
Organism: Isoperla grammatica; assembly: GCA_945910005.1. Lineage (NCBI taxonomy): Eukaryota > Metazoa > Arthropoda > Insecta > Plecoptera > Perlodidae > Isoperla > Isoperla grammatica. The sequence continues at coordinate 83,177,975 of OX246737.1, forward strand.
AACAATTGTTTACGGATTAGCAACCAGATTCTAGCTACTGAAACTTTTATATGAAGATTTTTTATATCCGTGATACGAACGATATTGTCAAAATCAATATTATTACATATAATTTCCCTAGGGTAACAGACTAGCAATCAACCACTCCTTTCATGTGATGATATTTACTCTGATTGTCGACATATGAGCGTGTGGATTTAGAGCGATATGTATATCGTATTTGAAACAATTCCGTGACTTAATCTTGCACTTATTCAGAAGTTAAACTATATCGACACTATTTTAAGTGCAAGTAGTTCATCTTAAAGCCACTGTACTTATTTTGACGAAATTGTCATAACTGGCTTCATTTTAATCTAGGAGCGCCCCAACCTAAACTATGTATCATATTGAGCTATCATTAGCGGTATGAGCAGTAAACTAGGATGTACATTATAAAGAAAATAAATCCGACGAGTTGTTAAAAACAAGGTTGAAATTTCTTCAATACGTTACTGTTGTTAAACTGTGTTCCTAAAATATGAATAGACACATAATTATAAAAATGGAATCTTACAGCTTCATAAATACATATACCCAAGTTTCACGCGAATTCATAGTCGCGAGAACAGCTAGTTAAAATAAAATTAATACTCACAAGAAAAAAATGTATACTTTTGTTCTTGTACTTATACTGTGAAAAATACGACAGTGAACTATTGAACAAGTAATACGTTCCGTCGCGTCGTATTCTCTCTGGTGTTTTGCACTTCGCTTACTGCATCGCTTACTGAACAGTGGACACAGCCTCAAAGAATATTAGGTTTTCGAAAGTATGTTGTTACAGATTATGCCGAAGACGTTGAAGACACATTTTTTTTCTTCAAGCGGCTCCACAATTTTCAGCTCTATTCCAAATGCTACGCTAGAACGGCCCTTTGAAAATAATTCCAATATCTAGTATATCAACAGCTTAAAACAAGTCAGCTTCCCAATTCCCAAGCTGCTCATTATTTTATTGATGTAAAGAAGAATACTGTACGAAGTGGCCGTGTTTTATCACTGTCAGGCGTGGTTTCTGCACAGGTTAAAATCCCGGTTTGGGTATTGTTGTCAGGAACATTTTCTTCTTCATCCTAACTTATCACACACTAATCGTCTTTGCAAGCCAACAGCAAAAAAACAACAAACAAAAACAAATAGCAAACAAACAAACTTCATATAACAACCATAAACAAATCCTATGATTAATTCGACTGTGCATCTGATCCTAAGAGTACATTTACATTCATTGAGTTTATTAATAAAGATGGTACATTCATTGAGTTTATTAATAAAGATGGTACATTCATTGAGTTTATTAATAAAGATGGTACATTCATTGAGTTTATTAATAAAGATGGTACATTCATTGAGTTTATTAATAAAGATGGTACATTCATTGAGTTTATTAATAAAGATGGTACATTCATTGAGTTTATTAATAAAGATGGTACATTCATTGAGTTTATTAATAAAGATGGTACATTCATTGAGTTTATTAATAAAGATGGTACATTCATTGAGTTTATTAATAAAGATGGTACATTCATTGAGTTTATTAATAAAGATGGTACATTCATTGAGTTTATAAATAAAGATGGTACATTCATTGAGTTTATTAATAAAGATGGTACGTTCATTGAGTTTATTAATAAAGATGGTACATTCATTGAGTTTATTAATAAAGATGGTACATTCATTGAGTTTATTAATAAAGATGGTACATTCATTGAGTTTATTAATAAAGATGGTACGTTCGTTGATTTTATCTAATTGTGAAATCCTATGATGAAGTACTTAATTTTAAACAATATATGTTTAATAATCAAGTGGTAAGTTCCTGAACTTCAGAGGAGCTGGTTGTCCGCAGATTACGGAGTGTATACGCTAGTATAAAAATACAAAAACAGATCGTTTTAAGAATGAAAATAACATACCTAGCTAACGACAGATTTCAGTGTTTTTCTTAAAAAATTTGTTAGTGCTGATGATAGTTTTGACTTTAAAAACATATTATGTTTAAACAGTTCTATGTTCAAAGCCTTGACATTTGAGTTCCTCTTTCGTACTAATATACAGTATATACCGTTTGCAACGGTCTTTGGTTTTTGATGTACTTTGACGTTCGACGGTATCCATCATATCCGTTGTAAGTGGCATACGGCTCCACCAAGATGGACATATCCGTTGTAAGTGGCATACGGCTCCACCAAGATGGATATATCCGTTGTAAGTGGCATACGGCTCCACCAAGATGGATATATCCGTTGTAAGTGGCATACGGCTCCACCAAGATGGATATATCCGTTGTAAGTGGCATACGGCTCCACCAAGTGGCATACGGCTCCACCAAGTGGCATACGGCTCCACCAAGATGGTCTTGAAAAGTAGTTTTGATCTTCTCAAACGAGCGTATAACATTATTTTCAGTGAGAGATATTATATATACTAGTGACATGCATTTCTTGCTGTGACTGTCCCCAACTGTCGGTCTATTCAACGACGACTCTTACTACCCCAGCACCAATTATGTTAGGGGTTTTGTTTTCTGTATGGAAAATAACACATATACAATTTTGGTTGCCAACCTTGCATTTCCAATGGGCTGTGGGTCGGTCATAAGAACGTCTCTAATATGCGTTCGTAGGGCTTATGTACCTAGTTTTGTATTGATGCATATAAGTTAACAAATCACCGAAAGTTACAACATTTTCCAGTGGGAAATGTTGTAACCCCACACCAAGTCTTGCCCTGAAGTAGGAATAAAGCGACAGGAAGAGGACCAAGAGCCACAAAAGAGTTTTACTTCATTTTGCCTTATGTAAAATCCGATAAAGATATCAGAAACTTATAAGTGTTCATGTAATAGTGAAGTATACAGTTCGTGTATAGCTTGGTTGAATCATCCTTCAAATACCTTAAGTCGTAGAAACGTTGCAGCACGCTTCATGTAACAGGTAATTAAATTGTGTCTTTAAAAAGAATAGCTATAGTGTCGTTCGTACCCCTGTAGGAACTGAGTGCATAATGACAATGACATGTCACAAGGTTCTGTCTCCACCGCAGAGTAGCTCAGTCAGCTGTATTCATTCCTCCTTCCTATTCTTCACGTTCAATTTTACAGTTACGCACACAATACCCCGTTAATTCCCTGGCGGTAGTCTTTGTAGTTCTAGCCCGTTCATTGAGAGAAACAATATTATTGTGTGGAATTAACTCAATTCACGCCCCAGCTCAAACCTAAACTAAGTATTACATTGTTTGTGTAAATATTTACTCAAAAATAATGTTTTCTTGTTGCGGGCCCTGAATGGTCTGCCTCATATTGTTGATATACTTACGTAGTATCTTTCGTATTCCCAATACAATCATACTGATCCCAGTACATAGTTATGAGAAATAACAACAGATAGAGACGTTAGAACTCTCATCACAATTCATACTATATTTTATCTTTTATAGTCTATTAGATGAGTTAATTTTGGTAGTAGCTGTTAGAACTTTAATTAGTTTCTTTTTAAGTTTTGTTTTAATTAAAGCATGGATGTTGCCAAAACTGGACACACCATGTGGTATGTTTTGAACTTGTAATGTCCGGACTAGAATATGTCTATGAGAAAAGCCCCATATATGCAGGGTCAATTCTTTATAATAAATTTCCTGTCACCATTAAAGAAAAACCAATAGATGAATTAAAATCAAACTTAGATCTCTTCTTGTAGAAAGAGAATATTATTGCATAGAGAATTTTATGGAAGACAAGCTCGGTTAATTGGTTAAGTGGAATCATTTTGTTGATATCAATGTGTTATTGAGCCTAAAGAAATCAGTCTTCATGGCATCACTTTATTTTATTTTATTTCCAGCTTTAGTATTATTAGACTCACCATATCTGGTTGTGACAGCATGGGCATATGTCTATATATTATGTGCGTGTGGATAGGCACTTTTATATGCATTACATGTTATTGCATCTTGTCTGTACAGTCAACTCCTATTTATACTAGGCCTATGCAATATCTGATGTTTTTTATGTTTTAACCTATATTCTTTATCTCTTATACTGATTTACTTGGTCAAGTTCAATAACGTAAGCCTTAGTCTTAATATAAAAGATGTGTTCCAAACAATATAATTTTGTTAAAGAAAAAAGGCAAAATAAATAAAAATAAATAAATAAAGGGTACAGCTAGGAACGACGAGGGGACAGTTATGCCCGGGTCCCATGCTTTTACGTCAGACGCTGACGTCGGACGTTGGCTAATCGTAGCCATTTACGCCAACGCTGGCACCGCACGTTCGTCGCAAATAATGCGGGCTACGGTTGGCCAACGGCCGACGTCAGTTACCGACGTAAAAGCATGGAAAACGGTCATTAGACCTAGGCTTTACAACTCGTTGTGACGTGAAGTGCCTCATTAAAAAAATATTTTTATCTTAAACATATATCTGTTAAAGGGATTCAATTTGAATACTTGAATCCATTTAATTATTCTTATATAATGTAGTGTCCACAATCTATGAGCTGACTAACAATACACACATACCGAAGTTAATGTGGTCTCCCACTATGCAAAGTGCAATTATTTCCATGATAATGAGTTATTTCGCTCACTGTCTTCAGTCTTGCATTTGCAGATATAATTACACGTTACAAAACGGGAGTGAAACATTTATAAATACTTTTCATCTCTACCCAATTTCGTAGCTCGCTAAGATCTCGCTTCATAACTCCACGAGGTTTCCGTGTTTTGCACGTTAAAACTTCATCAGCAATGGACGTAAATCTGACCTGATAATCCGCTTGACAGAGTATCATTGATTCATTCCGCACACGTCTTAGTGTCACTGGTTTTTTGCGATCACTTGCCTTCAAATAGATTTCCATTTGAAGGCCAAATTATTCAAATTGTGGATTTAATGAAATGAAGCGTTTTCTCTAAAACATAAATAAAGTACACAGGTCTTATTTCGAAGCTCCTTAGTTGGCGAAATAATAGACTATTTTTTACGAAAAGTGACGTTATAAGTAGGCGACCAAAGCTCGAAGTCGTTAACTTCTAGTTGATAGCTGTTAGGAACAGAAAGTGATGACTTTATTGGGCAGCTAATCAATAAACATGGCGTTCGCCAACGGAGAACATACAAAATGTGAGTAAACTTGTTATTTGCAAAACCTTTCACTGCATCTGCGTTTATATTATTGTAGCCCATTTTAAAAATAATTTACTCTCTTCTTCATTCTCCCCGCAGCTCTCCTCATCTTCCAGAACAACAACACACATAGATGACAATCTTGTCTACAATACATCACTGAACATTGGTATACCATGGATTTATAATGGTAGCCTACCTACGGTACATCAGCTCATGTTTAATTGTTTGACGTTGTGTTTTGTGACGATTTAGGGGACCGTGTAAAAAACAATAATATGTATCTGGATCATTTTAAAAATATTATAATAATAGGTGATTTTCCATATTGATCTAGGACCTTTAGACGGGGTTATAGATGATTTTCAGAATTGATCTAGAGGGCCGTGGTTACTTCTATTTAAAGGTCCTAGATCAATTCTGAAAAATGTCTATAGGGCACTAGCAACACCAACAGACAACAATGGAACAAATGAAATGAACTGATGGACAAACAATCAGCTGTCAAAATAATAAAATTGCAACCATACAAATAAAAACAAGTGTAGCAATAGTAACTGCTCACGATTTAAAACTTTTAATAATGGACAACGACTAAGTGAAAGTTTTGTAAGTGTATTTGTTTGTTTTTTGTTTTGTTTTCCAAAATCAGACGAAATTATGTTTTGACAGCTTGTTGTTTGTCCATCGATTCAATTCATTTGTTTCATTGTTGTCTTTTGATGTTGCTAGTGCCCTATTAGATCGTCAATGACAACAAAGGACGAGTAGTGTAACTCCTCCCTCTTGACGTCATCACTTGGTGGGCGTGTTTTAAGATGGCTGAACTGTGGGACGATTCTTTGTGACAGGTGCACTATCCCACACTACGTTTCCGTCAAAACTTTGGTAAAAATTGAATTAAAATGGTTCAATATTGTGTTGTACAGCATTGTAATTCAAGAGCTTAATAAAGAGGTGTTTCTTTCCATGCACTCATTTCCAAAAGATACTAAGTTAAGAAAGACGTGGGCGATTAAAATAAGGAGAGGCAAACAACGCGTCACGAAAATATCTGATACCATGCGAGTGTGTTCTCGTCATTTTTTGGATTCAGATTACAGGGAAATTCCACACGGCAAAACCAAATGTTTAAGACACGGAGCTGTGATAGTGTTTTCCCGTTTACAACTCCACGAAAACTTCCAATTTACATAGTTCACAGGTGGCCGGTTCTGATATCAGTCTAAATAAAAGCCTGACATAGTCATTAATAAACATGAAGAATAATGGTAAAGGTAGTCTATAGGCCTTGGCCAAGCCTAAAAATAAAAATAAGTAGGCCTAGGCCTAGACCTACATCGTAAACAATACAGGTTAGAGCCCTAGACCTAGGCCTAGCGCCTAGGGCCTAGGACTAGCCTGAGACTAGGCCTACACACGTATGATGGAAATGGCCATCATATGCCATCATATGATAGTGACACACGTGACGTAGCGCTGTGATGTGTCCACCCTGTCCATTGTCCACCTACAGTGTTGCCACATGGGTCGCGTGGTTACAGGACAGCACAGTCTTGCGCGTGAGTAAGCACGGCAACCATGTTGCACACGTGACGTAGCGCTGTGATGTGTCCACCCCGTCCATTGTCCACCTACAGTGTTGCCACATGGGTCGCGTGGTTACAGCACAGTATTGCGCGTGAGTAAGCACGGCAACCATGTCGCACACGTGACGTAGCGCTGTGATGTGTCCACCCCGTCCATTGTCCACCTACAGTGTTGCCACATGGGTCACGTGGTTACAGCACAGTATTGCGCGTGAGTAAGCACGGCAACCATGTCGCACACGTGACGTAGCGCTGTGATGTGTCCACCCTGTCCATTGTCCACCTACAGTGTTGCCACATGGGTCGCGTGGTTACAGGACAGCACAGTCTTGCGCGTGAGAAAGCACGGCAACCATGTTGCACACGTGACGTAGCGCTGTGATGTGTCCACCCCGTCCATTGTCCACCTACAGTGTTGCCACATGGGTCGCGTGGTTACAGCACAGTATTGCGCGTGAGTAAGCACGGCAACCATGTCGCACACGTGACGTAGCGCTGTGATGTGTCCACCCCGTCCATTGTCCACCTACAGTGTTGCCACATGGGTCACGTGGTTACAGCACAGTATTGCGCGTGAGTAAGCACGGCAACCATGTCGCACACGTGACGTAGCGCTGTGATGTGTCCTCCCCGTCCATTGTCCACCTACAGTGTTGCCACATGGGTCACGTGGTTACAGCACAGTATTGCGCGTGAGTAAGCACGGCAACCATGTCGCACACGTGACGTAGCGCTGTGATGTGTCCTCCCCGTCCATTGTCCACCTACAGTGTTGCCACATGGGTCACGTGGTTACAGCACAGTATTGCGCGTGAGTAAGCACGGCAACTATGTCGCACACGTGACGTAGCGCTGTGATGTGTCCACCCCGTCCATTGTCCACCTACAGTGTTGCCACATGGGTCACGTGGTTACAGCACAGTATTGCGCGTGAGTAAGCACGGCAACCATGTCGCACACGTGACGTAGCGCTGTGATGTGTCCACCCCGTCCATTGTCCATCTACAGTGTTGCCACATGGGTCACGTGGTTACAGCACAGTCTTGCGCGTGAGTAAGCACGGCAACCATGTCGCACACGTGACGTAGCGCTGTGATGTGTCCACCCCGTCCATTGTCCACCTACAGTGTTGCCACATGGGTCGCGTGGTTACAGCACAGTATTGCGCGTGAGTAAGCACGGCAACCATGTCGCACACGTGACGTAGCGCTGTGATGTGTCCACCCCGTCCATTGTCCATCTACAGTGTTGCCACATGGGTCACGTGGTTACAGCACAGTCTTGCGCGTGAGTAAGCACGGCAACCATGTCGCACACGTGACGTAGCGCTGTGATGTGTCCACCCCGTCCATTGTCTACCTACAGTGTTGCCACATGGGTCGCGTGGTTACAGCACAGTATTGCGCGTGAGTAAGCACGGCAACCATGTCGCACACGTGACGTAGCGCTGTGATGTGTCCACCCCGTCCATTGTCCATCTACAGTGTTGCCACATGGGTCACGTGGTTACAGCACAGTCTTGCGCGTGAGTAAGCACGGCAACCATGTCGCACACGTGACGTAGCGCTGTGATGTGTCCACCCCGTCCATTGTCCACCTACAGTGTTGCCACATGAGTCACGTGGTTACAGCACAGTATTGCGCGTGAGTAAGCACGGCAACTATGTCGCACACGTGACGTAGCGCTGTGATGTGTCCTCCCCGTCCATTGTCCACCTACAGTGTTGCCACATGGGTCACGTGGTTACAGGACAGCACAGTGCGCGTCAGTAAGCACGGCAACCATGTCGCACACGTGACGTAGCGCTGTGATGTGTCCACCCCGTCCATTGTCCACCCACAGTGTTGCCACATGGGTCACGTGGTTACAGCACAGTATTGCGCGTGAGTAAGCACGGCAACCATGTCGCATACGTGACGTAGCGCTGTGATGTGTGCACCCCGTCCATTGTCCACCTACAGTGTTGCCACATGGGTCACGTGGTTACAGGACAGTATTGCGCGTGAGTAAGCACGGCAACCATGTCGCACACGTGACGTAGCGCTGTGATGTGTCCACCCCGTCCATTGTCCACCTACAGTGTTGCCACATGGGTCGCGTGGTTACAGCACAGTATTGCGCGTGAGTAAGCACGGCAACCATGTCGCACACGTGACGTAGCGCTGTGATGTGTGCACCCCGTCCATTGTCCACCTACAGTGTTGCCACATGGGTCGCGTGGTTACAGGACAGCACAGTGCGCGTGAGTAAGCACGGCAACCATGTCGCACACGTGACGTAGCGCTGTGATGTGTGCACCCCGTCCATTGTCCACCTACAGTGTTGCCACATGGGTCGCGTGGTTACAGCACAGTATTGCGCGTGAGTAAGCACGGCAACCATGTCGCACACGTGACGTAGCGCTGTGATGTGTCCACCCCGTCCATTGTCCACCTACAGTGTTGCCACATGGGTCGCGTGGTTACAGCACAGTCTTGCGCGTGAGTAAGCACGGCAACCATGTCGCACACGTGTCGTTGCGCCGTGACGTAGCGCTGTGATGTGTCCTCCCCGTCCATTGTCCACCTACAGTGTTGCCACATGGGTCACGTGGTTACAGCACAGTATTGCGCGTGAGTAAGCACGGCAACCATGTCGCACACGTGTCGTTGCGCCGTGACGTAGCGCTGTGATGTGTCCACCCCCTCCATTGTCCACCTACAGTGTTGCCACATAGGTCGCGTGGTTACAGGACAGCACAGTATTGCGCGTGAGTAAGCACGGCAACCATGTCGCACACGTGACGTAGCGCTGTGATGTGTCCACCCCGTCCATTGTCCACCTACAGTGTTGCCACATGGGTCGCGTGGTTACAGCACAGTCTTGCGCGTGAGTAAGCACGGCAACCATGTCGCATACGTGACGTAGCGCTGTGATGTGTCCACCCCGTCCATTGTCCACCCACAGTGTTGCCACATGGGTCACGTGGTTACAGGACAGCACAGTCTTGCGCGTGAGTAAGCACGGCAACCATGTCGCACACGTGACGTAGCGCTGTGATGTGTCCACCCCGTCCATTGTCCACCCACAGTGTTGCCACATGGGTCACGTGGTTACAGGACAGCACAGTGCGCGTGAGTAAGCACGGCAACCATGTCGCACACGTGTCGTTGCGCCGTGACGTAGCGCTGTGATGTGTCCTCCCCGTCCATTGTCTACCTACAGTGTTGCCACATGGGTCACGTGGTTACAGCACAGTATTGCGCGTGAGTAAGCACGGCAACCATGTCGCACACGTGACGTAGCGCTGTGATGTGTCCACCCCGTCCATTGTCTACCTACAGTGTTGCCACATGGGTCACGTGGTTACAGCACAGTATTGCGCGTGAGTAAGCACGGCAACCATGTCGCATACGTGACGTAGCGCTGTGATGTGTCCACCCCGTCCATTGTCCACCTACAGTGTTGCCACATGGGTCACGTGGTTACAGGACAGCACAGTCTTGCGCGTGAGTAAGCACGGCAACCATGCCGCACACGTGACGTAGCGCTGTGATGTGTCCACCCCGTCCATTGTCTACCTACAGTGTTGCCACATGGGTCACGTGGGAACAGGACAGCATAGTCTTGCGCGTGAGTAAGCACGGCAACCATGCCGCACACGTGACGTAGCGCTGTGATGTGTCCACCCCGTCCATTGTCCACCTACAGTGTTGCCACATGGGTCGCGTGGTTACAGCACAGTATTGCGCGTGAGTAAGCACGGCAACCATGTCGCACACGTGACGTAGCGCCGTGACGTGACTCCACCACATATATTGTCCACCTACAGTGTTGCTACGTGGGTCGGGCGGGAAAACTACCTGCTTATTATTTTTGTATTCGTACATAAAGAATTATTCTAAAATGACCTTCAACATTGCATAGGAAAATCGTAAATAATGAAGGAATTGCAGATCGTCTAGAGCTAATTAAATTAAATACATGGCATTCCCGTGCCTGGGATTATCTACAATTATAAATTGTGTATGTAGCTATGGTAACGCAATACCACCCTCACGTACGAAAACATGAAAAGAAGGTAGGTCGGAAGAGTGAGAAGGGAGAGGGTCAAGTGGCTTGCCTGCTTGAACCACTACACGACGCTATCTACTATGAATGCGTAAATTTCGCTCTGCTGTTTTTACGAAAGAAAAATGAGTTGAACTATGGGTTGTCTGAACGCAGATGGTAATTTGACTCCCACAACCCACAGGCTGCGGAAATAACAATGGGGTTTGATGTGCTGGAAAAGAAGGATAATTATTGCATTATTTCCGGATGAAGCATTACCATATCGACTGCACATTAATATCGGTTCCACGATAAGAAGTGTACATCACTCCATGTTGTACCCACGGACACATGAGCCTGTAACATGACTCGAAACTGTGTCCGTGTCATGGGGTGGGTCTTCTACATCAAGAACATATTAAAATATCATTTAGAATACATGGATTATACATAAATCACTTACTGTAGAAGTTGAATAGCATCTTAAAACAACGGATGCATCGTGAGTCATGACATAGTTAGTCATCCGATGGATGCAACCCTAGACACGTTATAGGAAAGAGATCTCACCTCTAAAAAGTGACTCACAAGGTGACCCCTAACAAACAGTAGATACAATATATACGCATGGTCCTTATAGAAAGATCCAGAAAATGTAATATTTCTAAATGACATGCATCTACTATGTATTCCACGACCCACCTGAAGGAAAGTGTCAGTCAGTCGGCGGCTAGAGCTCAATTGGGTTCAGCCTATCTAATTAGTAGTCAAAAAAAGGCTTAAGACTTGGTCTGCATTTAGCGTTACCAATTAGTGACCTACTGCAAAATAACAAGGCTTGAGCGTGTCCAATTGGTCACCTGATTAAAAGAACAAAACTTAAGACTCGTGGTTATACTACCTGTAGTGATATTATTGTAAGCTGCCTCAAAACTGATTCCTAAACTAGTATCAATTAAATTTGCATCTATTTTATCGTGTTCGTGTGTAACGTGTAAATGTACAGTTGAGGTGATTCTTTAGGACGGTTAAAATTACGACTTGGTGTAAAGACTGAGTTTCTTTCAAGTCTTTGTCCATAGAAAACGGATTTTAAAGTGAATACTTTTAGATCGTTCATCACACCATGTCGATAACCATTCATGCAGTTCAAGTCGATGTACGTTTGCGTAATGTTTACAGTTGAGATCGCATTATTTATGCCGTGGACTTCTACCAAACAGCGGTACGAGACACATAAATACTGTTGACAAACTTTGTTAAAAAGTTCGAAGTTCGAGATTAGGTGGCTGGTTGGCCATTGGATTTATTCCTCTTTCCACTGCAGATGGATCAATGTTCCAATGCCAGGGATACGCTATATAGGTAATACTTCTTTTTATGTCATACCCGCATTACACAGCTCAATACTTTCGTCCAACTTATTGAATTCAAGGACAAAAAAGCATCAATTAATATAAGCTATATTGTTGCAGTTTTTTACTAAACTCTTTTTGATTTGCTTTGTTCTTGAATTCAATAAGTTTGACGAAAGTATTGAGTCGTGTAATGTCGGCATTCACTAGGTTTTTGGTTATTCATCCAGGTTTTGTGATGAGGTTGTTCATGCACATACCTTGCTTCACTCCGTTTCGCCTTCAAATGTTGCGGCATCCTCAGGTGACAGGTTGGGGTCTCGTGTGTTGTCTCTGCGAACGCCTTGGTTCGTTCTACCAACGTGCTTTAAAATATACGCATACGTAATAGCTCCATGTATCCCCCTTACCCTAAAACTCTTTATGCCTACCTATAAAGCAGGCAATCATAGGCATTATAGAACCTATAACTACATAGTACATAGTGATAATAAAAAATAAAAGGCAAATGTGTTAGGCAAAAGTATTTAAAGTGAAGGTATCTTGGTAACGTAACTTTTTTAAATTAAGTTTTTTTGATGAAGGTTGATAAATATTGATATTATGTCTGCTAAAAGTGGTTTTACAAAAATAACACTTATTTTGTACGTGTACCGATAGCTTCAAACGTTTTTACGTTCAGTACTTACACCTCTAGACCATATTTGTCAAGTACACGAAAATGTAGTATGCTATAGGTTGCTATCTTAGGAATGATGGTATACAATTTTAAAACACAATTATGTCACCAGTTTTTTTTAATGAATTTTTCGTGTCCCGGTGAAAAGGCACTTGAGTTTATGCTGTTTTTACTATTCCATAACTTAATTATTATGAAAAGAGTCACTTACAAGAAATAATGTGCTTATCATGCGCTCGACCCTTATCTTCCAAAAATGCTTGCAGTCTCAAGCCTACGTCAAAAACTTTTCAAGTTTTGGTAAAATACGTACACGGATGTAAAGCGCATCAGTTTGCTCGTGTCGCAGTCCAGCCGTGAGTACTTTAAGGGTCTAAACAGGTAATTTGCGCAAAGAAATTGTCTTCTTGTGTCCTAGCACCGCTCAACAGTAGTTGAGAACGCAAATGTACAGATGCAATCCAAGTATTGGAGGGAAACATGACACCAAGTTAGCGGAGTGGTGCATCGCCGAGCGTGACCTTGCTTTAACAAGAGTCTCCGCTCGACTGAAATCAGAACGAAGCGCTCGGAGGTCGGTCGGAGTTGTGGTAGTGGGGGGGTACACTTCATACGTCACACACACATTTGCAAGTAATTCGTAGCAAAAGTGTTTTTTTTCAGGGGGGGTAGATTTACCTTAAACAAAAAATAAATATTTAGTATTTATCGAGTGCTTTTTGGGCAATAATACCTGTTTGCGAGTGTGCAATCCCCAAGACTTTGTGTTTCAGCTAAATGTATTTTTACATGAGGTGTTATACATATGTCAAATGCATGTTCGTTCCCCACGTGCTTTCCTCAGCTCAGACTCACCCAATCACCAATCACTGAGCAGCTAACCATGTGGATTGCTCTGAGATTGGTGGTTGGGTGAGTCTGAGGAAAGTTTGAGTTGAGAAGTACGTGGAGAATGACTATGCATTTGACCCAAGTACACTCACGAACCAGACGACTGTTTGTGAACCAGGACAATTGCTCAGGGAACAGAACACATTAACGAGGTCTGGAGATCCGCTCTAGAGATAAACTGGAACAATTTGGAATAAAAGAGATTACAAAATTATCGTTGGGGTACCCTACTCATACGGGATCTAAGCCAGACATGAGGCTTTATCTGCTATTAGGCTCGTACTAGCCAAACGTGCAAACATGGCCAGCATAGCCGTGAAAGAACATGGATGCCGGTCGAACCGTGTTCTATATCCGTAAAAGGATATCAGGTAGCGCTAGTGGTATCGAAATGAAGGTACGGACGACCATCTGTCGCCAACCACTTGAATCTCTTCGAAATTCAAAAACAACGAACGGAGAAGGTTGACGCCACGTTTGTTTTGGTTTCTTGCAAGAGTTTGAAGCAGGTTTGAAGGTTATTTTTTACATTTGCTTGCTAGAGTATTTAAATCGCGAAGAAGTAACAGCTGCTATGGATTAGAAGAAGACGGTATACTTACATTTTCAACATAATCATTTAAGCTACACTGTCAATAATTAATAAAACCACTTACTTGTATTTTGTAAAGAGTAGGCTATTGTGCACCAATCATGCTGGTCGGTGCACAATTGTCGGGAAGGAGCTCAGATAACGGTAACGGGAAAGTTCGCTATAATTTAACATTCCCCGGTAACGTTAACGGTAACGGGAAGCTCCTTCCCGGGCTATTGTGCACCAACCATAGGCCTAGGCCGTTGCGTACCTAGGCCTAGCCTACCTGGGCCAAGGGCACCTAGGGCACTGGGCTTATCCTAACCTTTAGACCACGGAAAAGTGACTTCTGCAATGGATTGGTCTAGCTCTAGATACTTACATTCACGATATTATTATTATTAAAGCTACTGTCAGTTAATAAAACCCTAGGTTTTTCTTTTCAGAGACCGCTAGGGCCTAGTCTAGGCTAGGCCTAGGCATTGTACGGCTGTAGACCCTATAGCCTAGTCCTAGTTCAAAGCCCAAGTTTTTACTCTATTCAAAAATTAATCTTGCATATGTGGGTAGGAGTAGGATGCATTGTCAAGTTATTGGATGTGAAAGTAATCGTAATCAACATCGGGCCCTTTCTTTCTTCCGCTTTAAATCAGATGAAGTGCGCTGTGCTCTGTGGGTAGAGAGATGTGGGAATCCTACTTGAGCAGGGGTGCCTGCATCTGAATTGACTGAATATGCAAAGTTATGTGCTAAACATTTGTTTTTGTGTTTGTGTTTTTTGTATGTATTCTCTTGCAGCAGACCTCTGCAGGTAAGCTGTTGGTTTGCTATCTCTTATGTCACTCACATGAACCAGCCTGGTAGTACTCCTTCAGTTCACTAATTAACATTTGAGTGTAAATACCTAGAGAGGAATATTATAGAGATGCATGTACACTGTTGTAATACTAGTAGGCCTACCTGTGCTAGTACTATAAGCCAATACAGTAAGTATTTTTTGAAGCAAAATTAAACTCAGCCCGTGCCCTGCAAAACTGAAACCGTATTTTGCAACTGTTCATCAAATCAGGCTAGGGCCTATTACTATTGTCTTAGTTTGTTCAACTTTTGGAATCGTTAATTAAATAATGTGCAGCCTATACCGACACCAAATTACAATTGATCGGTGATGTGGGTTAATGTGTATACCGTACGTACATGTGCATGCATGAATGTATTCTATATTAAGTAGCCTTCAGACACAGATAAGGGATTGTGCTTCAAATAATATCTTGGTATGGTTCTTTGGCATGTCCGCTATAAAAATAGCATTGATCATGTAGTTGGATAATATAGAAGTATATATGGAAACTGTCGCCTACTTGATGGATTGTTATTTGTAGGGTTTCACTTAATAGGGTTAATGATTTGGCAAGCCCTGATGAGCATCTTCCCCCTCGCACACAAAAGTTACCCCATCCAAGGTCGAGAGTTTGACGTACTGATACTGATTAACCCAATCATGGGTTAATCTAGCAACGACCGGCCAATTAATGAAACATTGTAGGAGATAATTCATGTGACTTTTCTTATTGTCAGTTATTGTGTAGGTTTATATTGTTTAAGTTTACTCATATCACACAAATTTTTTATTACTTCAGTTCATTGTCCCATTCAAATTTTGCATTGTTAGTTGTTACGATGTATTTTCTAAAAAGTTGTTTTCATGTGGTAAAATTAATAAAGAAGTGAATTTCATTTATGCTTTATGAATTAATCCCGTACTTAATCATTTAGCATTTGTATAGGCAA
Organism: Isoperla grammatica; assembly: GCA_945910005.1. Classification (NCBI taxonomy): domain Eukaryota; kingdom Metazoa; phylum Arthropoda; class Insecta; order Plecoptera; family Perlodidae; genus Isoperla; species Isoperla grammatica. The sequence continues at coordinate 83,194,062 of OX246737.1, forward strand.
TTTAATTTCAAATGTATGTATATACAGTATTAAATTAATAATTAATAATTTAAGATCATAAATATACAACTGATTGTTAATAAGGGCTTAGAAACCATTATTATTTAGTTCTCTTCATATTTATCAATATCAACCGAGAAGTGTATATTATAATTTTGAACATCAAATTGCCTGTAACTTGTAAGTTAGATTTCCTCAATCCTTGACCATCCTTGACAATTTGAAATGAAAAGTGATTTTAATTTCAATAATATAATTTCAACCGTAATACAAATATTCACTTATGATTTTGTATTGCAATTAAATGTGAGTATATTTCACTAAAAATGATTAAAATTGGTATAATTACCAAATAAAATAATCATTTTTAGTGAAGAATACTAATATATTTGTATTTAATGCAATAAAATATGAGTATATATTCACTAAAAATGATTAACTTGGTAAAAATTATCATTAATAAAGTATTCATTTTTAGTGAAGAACACTCACATTTTATTGCAAATACAAAATTATAATCAAGCAATTAAAAACAACTCGATTTTAAATAAGGCGCGCTGGGCCGCCATTTTGAATTTAGTACCGTAAAAGCTTCTGAGATAGCGCCAGAGTCGCTGCCGATTGAACAGCCCACTACTTATTAGCGCACAAGCTCGTTCCAGGAAGATGCATATCTTCCTACGAAGTTGGTATAGGTTATCATGGATGGCCAGTGTCTGCTTGCGGAACCAGGCTTGCATTGCTATGCTGGATGTTTGCGATATCTCTGAGTGGGCACTGAGTATTATTGATCTAGGAAAAGATGACTTTCAATTTACCTTCCCGTACATATTAGAGGTGAACGTCAAGGTATGCAATTTCTTGTGGCGTGTGTGATGTTTCTAACGTTGATAAAATAGTAAATCATGTTTGGTTCGCGGGATTTTCACTTGAAACCGTCCTTGCTTATATAGCAAATCAAATATACGTCCAGTTTCACGGTCAGCGCTTGATGGTACTCAAAACTTTCAGTGACTACGATGTTGTTACATGATCACGACTCCCCCCCCCCCTCCCTTACCACCTCTGACAACAACCATTCCGTTTCTCTTCTCTCCCCCCCCTGTCCACCTCTCTTCCACGACTCGGCCCCCCCCTCTTACCCTCTCTGACAACAACCATTCCGTTTCTCTTCTCTCCCCCCCCCCCCTGTCCGCCTCTCTTCCAAACTTTCGAAATGTATGACTTGCAAGTAATACATAAATGTTTGTCTCATTCTAAGGTGTGTGTCTAATAAAATTAAAGCTATTATTATTCGTTGAGTTATTATTAATAATTTCGTAAAACCGCAGCACATTGAATCTATTGCGTATCAATTATTTACTCACGGTTTCTGACACAAACTACATGGATAGGTTTTCAAGATACTGACACAAAGTAGAAAATAAATAAAATGTCCCCATTTACGGGCGTACCGGCCGTTTAATATTCCGCATTCCGCACTTAAGTTACAAAGAAAACAATTTATCGGATACTTTTAATTTTTTTACTAGACTTTAATCAATTATTCGTTTATCTATTAAATATAAAGAAGTATCATGACATTCTGTTAATTATTTTACCACTTATGATTTTCTTAATGTGACCCAAATGTTGATGTATTTTGAAGTACTAATGTGGTTAGTGTAAAACAGAAAATACTCATTTTAAATGTTTGCATAATAGTGCAGCATTCTTGTGTGTTACTCCGTTCACCAATTCTAATGTGAGAACATAGTTTGTGAGATGAACTTGAAATAGTAAGCCGTTGCAAACGTTCAAAAATAGCTTCTAGTTCAGATGCGGCGCGAGAGTAGTTTGCGTGACTGGTGGGGTTCTGCGGTTCTTTGTGCAACCGTTACAACTGTAATCTTGGTTTTTGTATTTTGGGGGTTTTGGGTTTGGGGGTGACGGCAGCGCAGCTAGTGAGAAAACCTTTCCCTCCTGGCGCTAGATTGGCCTTTTAAATTGTCCAATAAACCAAACTGATAATGAGTGGTATACGTTCGCTATATCGGCAAAACAGATGCCGATGATGAGGATGTGTTGTTCTATTCAAAATTGTATATCTTACACTGCCTTGTTTTGTGTATTCTCAAACTTTTCACTTCTTATCGTTTTATATCATAACTAATCGTGCATCCAAGTTTCTTTTGATCCCAACACTTTCACCTGAGAAGTGTATTCGTTTCATTGCCTTGTGTTACTTCATTCGAAAGCGAAAATACTAGCACTTGAGTCATGATGCCTGTGAAATGGCATAGTATAGGACAAGTGGAAACCAGCGACATTTTATTAAAATACACTAATGTCCGTATGCATAGTCCAGACTTAAGCTTTCCTCAACTCAGCCTTTCTTCAGCCTCGCCTGATCACGGAACGGTATTGCCATGTGGACGGCTCTGTGACTGGTGGCTAGGTCATGCAGAGGAGGCTGAGTATAGGAGGGCGTGAGTGTGAACTATTAGTTAGGGCCTAAGTGAGCAATATGGCTTAGTCATAATTATGTTTCGTGGGAATCCCTGCTGTAGGTGTAGGTACATCGTGGTGGCACTGCATGAGGTGGCACTGCATGAGGTGGCACTGCATGAGGTGGCACTGCATGAGGTGGCACTGCATGAGGTGGCACTGCATGAGGTGGCACTGCATGAGGTGGCACTGCATGAGGTGGCACTGCATGAGGTGGCTAAACGAGGTGGCAGGTGACTAAACTTAGTTATGTTCATTAGTATTTTCGGATAGTTTGGAACGAATTCTGAGGCTGTTGCTTGGGATCAGCATTCCCCTTAATTGTGACTGCGGAAAACCTTGGGAAAAAAGTTCTGTTACGATTACCGGTATCGAACCAGTGACCTCCCAGAATAGTATCGCATCTTACCGATGTGCCACCTCAATCGGTACCCTGGTACTATTAAATGAGCGAAGCGAATCTTACCATTCAACTGAAACGGTACCTCAATCAGTACCCTGGCACTATTACATGAGCGAAGTGAATCTTACCATTCAACTGAAAAGGCTCTTTCTCCTTGGTTTTTGAGCTTGCGGATGTACGGATTGATGTGTGTTCGTGGTTTTGTGACTGTCACGCATAATATGCCCACCACAAAAATTAATTCATCACAAAATACGTTTTATTTATTTTTTCACACAAAGGTTTTTAATAATTGTATACCTAATGTCCACATAGACGGTATTGACATAATATGACAAAAGTTTTAAAGTTCCAATACTTGCTATTTCTTTTTTAATATAACTGGTATATGTATACTTTAACATATATCTGTGGACGTTGTTAACAAGTTGAAAGGATAGTCAAGTGAAAAACTAAAAAATCACCAACGTCATAAGTGCATGTAACTCAGTTATGTGTAAAATACAATTGATATAGGTTGCTTCAACGGAAGAAAAAAATAGTGAACATTTAGCTATTCTACTAGATTCCCTTCGCTAGCTCTGCTACATTTTTCTTCTAAAGCGTAGTACAGCTGTATCGGTTCTGAGAACGCTAGCGCCTTCCCGATAGACAGAGCACTTACTGTGTTAGATTTTTTTTTTGTAAAAAATTTAGCCTACTTTTAATTTTAATCTTATCTTTATTCAATTTTATATTATTTGTATACCGCGTACCGTTATTTCTATGTAGTGTGCATTTAATTTAGCATTAGTATAACTAATAATATATATAGAACGGTATGTTACCCATTAGTTATGTAATATAAACCTGAACCGCCACGAACACTTGTTTATTTGTTCAGGTATTTTCCATTGTATGAAAACAAATATAATTATACATCAAACTTGTAAAAAAAAGGAAAAATAAAAATAATAATAAATAAAAATAATAATAACTAATAAGTCCAACCACAACACTCGGCGACCGAGATCAGTGAGGCTCAAAACAGATTGCAACTTTTCTACTCATCAAATCACAAACAAACTGATTGCAGGGTATTTACACACGTTCGTATTAAGAAGCATAATATTGGTAAAGAAACCATGCACATTTAGACTTTGGTAAATTTTGGTAAGTGCCCTATTTTAGCATGGTTTTACTATATCCAGGCATTTTTTTTTTTTGTATGGGAATTACCATGAGAAACGCTGCTCGGTGCAACTTGGTAGCACCAAACCCAAAAAACGCGTTTTGTTTGATTTTTTAACCGCCTGGTTTTAAAGTATAATATCTTTTAGTCATGTCCCATATTTGAGGGTGAACATTATACAAATGGTAGTTTTTTAGTTTTTCACTTGACTATCCCTTTAATAGTAGCCCTCATTTTGAAGCTTGATATACATTTCTTAACAAGCCCATCATACCAGGCCGTTTACATAGATATCTAAATGACCAATGAATAAAATCTTGTAAATTTAAGTTTTGTCAACTTTCAGCCGTCCACTGGCCTTCCTAGAGTTATGGTATGCCTTCGTATAGCCGTCGTCTCAATCGCGCATGAGGCTCGGTCGTAAAGCAGATACGATGGCGCATACCGGTAGGCCTACTACCGCAGGCGCTCCACAGAACTTGAAATTATTAATTACGTAAAGCTACGAACGGGTTTGCTTGTAATAATTCCAACGTCAAGTGTAGCAGGCAAACACAGGCAGTACAATACTGTTTAAAGATCGGTTTAACCAAGCTATCAGCGCTGCGGCTTGTTAAATGTTTGAATCTCGACATTAACCCCTTGAGCGGTTCCGCCCACAACCAGGTTTGGCATGTAAACTATTTGGGGGCGCGAATAATGCTTCTCCTCACCGACATTGCTCTGGAGTTACGATCAAGCGGTGCATGTCACGTGTGACTGGTGTGACCTTGTCGCAGGGTCATGGACGCGACGTGTCCCGACATTGCCCTGGAGTTACGATCAAGCGGTGCATGTCACGTGTGACTGGTGTGACCTTGTCGCAGGGTCATGGACGCGAGGTGTCCCGACATTGCCCTGGAGTCACGATCAAGCGGTGTATGTCACGTGTGACCTTGTCCCAGGGTCATGGACGCGAGGTGTCCCGACATTGCCCTGGAGTTACGATCAAGCGGTGCATGTCACGTGTGACTGGTGTGACCTTGTCGCAGGGTCATGGACGCGAGGTGTCCCGACATTGCTCTGGAGTTACGATCAAGCGGTGCATGTCACGTGTGACTGGTGTGACCTTGTCGCAGGGTCATGGACGCGAGGTGTCCCGACATTGCCCTGGAGTTACAATCAAGCGGTGCATGTCACGTGTGACTGGTGTGACCTTGTCCCAGGGTCATGGACGCGAGGTGTCCCGACATTGCCCTGGAGTTACAATCAAGCGGTGCATGTCACGTGTGACTGGTGTGACCTTGTCCCAGGGTCATGGACGCGAGGTGTCCCGACATTGCTCTGGAGTTACGATCAAGCGGTGCATGTCACGTGTGACTGGTGTGACCTTGTCGCAGGGTCATGGACGCGAGGTGTCCCGACATTGCCCTGGAGTTACGATCAAGCGGTGCATGTCACGTGTGACTGGTGTGACCTTGTCGCAGTGTCATGGACGCGAGGTGTCCCGACATTGCTCTGGAGTTACGATCAAGCAGTGCATGTCACGTGTGACTGGTGTGACCTTGTCCCAGGGTCATGGACGCGAGGTGTCCCGACATTGCCCTGGAGTTACGATCAAGCGGTGCATGTCACGTGTGACTGGTGTGACCTTGTCGCAGGGTCATGGACGCGAGGTGTCCCGACATTGCCCTGGAGTTACGATCAAGCGGTGCATGTCACGTGTGACTGGTGTGACCTTGTCGCAGGGTCATGGACGCGAGGTGTCCCGACATTGCCCTGGAGTTACGATCAAGCGGTGCATGTCACGTGTGACTGGTGTGACCTTGTCGCAGGGTCATGGACGCGAGGTGTCCCGACATTGCCCTGGAGTTACGATCAAGCGGTGCATGTCACGTGTGACTGGTGTGACCTTGTCCCAGGGTCATGGACGCGAGGTGTCCCGACATTGCTCTGGAGTTACGATCAAGCGGTGCATGTCACGTGTGACTGGTGTGACCTTGTCGCAGGGTCATGGACGCGAGGTGTCCCGACATTGCTCTGGAGTTACGATCAAGCGGTGCATGTCACGTGTGACTGGTGTGACCTTGTCGCAGGGTCATGGACGCGAGGTGTCCCGACATTGCCCTGGAGTTACGATCAAGCGGTGCATGTCACGTGTGACTGGTGTGACCTTGTCGCAGGGTCATGGACGCGAGGTGTCCCGACATTGCCCTGGAGTTACAATCAAGCGGTGCATGTCACGTGTGACTGGTGTGACCTTGTCGCAGGGTCATGGACGCGAGGTGTCCCGACATTGCTCTGGAGTTACGATCAAGCGGTGCATGTCACGTGTGACTGGTGTGACCTTGTCGCAGGGTCATGGACGCGAGGTGTCCCGACATTGCCCTGGAGTTACGATCAAGCGGTGCATGTCACGTGTGACTGGTGTGACCTTGTCGAGGGTCATGGACGCGAGGTGTCCCGACATTGCTCTGGAGTTACGATCAAGCGGTGCATGTCACGTGTGACTGGTGTGACCTTGTCGAGGGTCATGGACGCGAGGTGTCCCGACATTGCTCTGGAGTTACGATCAAGCGGTGCATGTCACGTGTGACTGGTGTGACCTTGTCGCAGAGTCATGGACGCGAGGTGTCCCGACATTGCTCTGGAGTTACGATCAAGCGGTGCATGTCACGTGTGACTGGTGTGACCTTGTCGCAGAGTCATGGACGCGAGGTGTCCCGACATTGCCCTGGAGTTACGATCAAGCGGTGCATGTCACGTGTGACTGGTGTGACCTTGTCGCAGGGTCATGGACGCGAGGTGTCCCGACATTGCCCTGGAGTTACGATCAAGCGGTGCATGTCACGTGTGACATGGTGTGACCTTGTCGCAGGGTCATGGACGCGAGGTGTCCCGACATTGCCCTGGAGTTACGATCAAGCGGTGCATGTCACGTGTGACTGGTGTGACCTTGTCGCAGTGTCATGGACGCGAGGTGTCCCGACATTGCTCTGGAGTTACGATCAAGCAGTGCATGTCACGTGTGACTGGTGTGACCTTGTCCCAGGGTCATGGACGCGAGGTGTCCCGACATTGCCCTGGAGTTACGATCAAGCGGTGCATGTCACGTGTGACTGGTGTGACCTTGTCGCAGGGTCATGGACGCGAGGTGTCCCGACATTGCCCTGGAGTCACGATCAAGCGGTGTATGTCACGTGTGACCTTGTCCCAGGGTCATGGACGCGAGGTGTCCCGACATTGCCCTGGAGTTACGATCAAGCGGTGCATGTCACGTGTGACTGGTGTGACCTTGTCGCAGGGTCATGGACGCGAGGTGTCCCGACATTGCTCTGGAGTTACGATCAAGCGGTGCATGTCACGTGTGACTGGTGTGACCTTGTCGCAGGGTCATGGACGCGAGGTGTCCCGACATTGCCCTGGAGTTACAATCAAGCGGTGCATGTCACGTGTGACTGGTGTGACCTTGTCCCAGGGTCATGGACGCGAGGTGTCCCGACATTGCCCTGGAGTTACAATCAAGCGGTGCATGTCACGTGTGACTGGTGTGACCTTGTCCCAGGGTCATGGACGCGAGGTGTCCCGACATTGCTCTGGAGTTACGATCAAGCGGTGCATGTCACGTGTGACTGGTGTGACCTTGTCGCAGGGTCATGGACGCGAGGTGTCCCGACATTGCCCTGGAGTTACGATCAAGCGGTGCATGTCACGTGTGACTGGTGTGACCTTGTCGCAGTGTCATGGACGCGAGGTGTCCCGACATTGCTCTGGAGTTACGATCAAGCAGTGCATGTCACGTGTGACTGGTGTGACCTTGTCCCAGGGTCATGGACGCGAGGTGTCCCGACATTGCCCTGGAGTTACGATCAAGCGGTGCATGTCACGTGTGACTGGTGTGACCTTGTCGCAGGGTCATGGACGCGAGGTGTCCCGACATTGCCCTGGAGTTACGATCAAGCGGTGCATGTCACGTGTGACTGGTGTGACCTTGTCGCAGGGTCATGGACGCGAGGTGTCCCGACATTGCCCTGGAGTTACGATCAAGCGGTGCATGTCACGTGTGACTGGTGTGACCTTGTCGCAGGGTCATGGACGCGAGGTGTCCCGACATTGCCCTGGAGTTACGATCAAGCGGTGCATGTCACGTGTGACTGGTGTGACCTTGTCCCAGGGTCATGGACGCGAGGTGTCCCGACATTGCTCTGGAGTTACGATCAAGCGGTGCATGTCACGTGTGACTGGTGTGACCTTGTCGCAGGGTCATGGACGCGAGGTGTCCCGACATTGCTCTGGAGTTACGATCAAGCGGTGCATGTCACGTGTGACTGGTGTGACCTTGTCGCAGGGTCATGGACGCGAGGTGTCCCGACATTGCCCTGGAGTTACGATCAAGCGGTGCATGTCACGTGTGACTGGTGTGACCTTGTCGCAGGGTCATGGACGCGAGGTGTCCCGACATTGCCCTGGAGTTACAATCAAGCGGTGCATGTCACGTGTGACTGGTGTGACCTTGTCGCAGGGTCATGGACGCGAGGTGTCCCGACATTGCTCTGGAGTTACGATCAAGCGGTGCATGTCACGTGTGACTGGTGTGACCTTGTCGCAGGGTCATGGACGCGAGGTGTCCCGACATTGCCCTGGAGTTACGATCAAGCGGTGCATGTCACGTGTGACTGGTGTGACCTTGTCGAGGGTCATGGACGCGAGGTGTCCCGACATTGCTCTGGAGTTACGATCAAGCGGTGCATGTCACGTGTGACTGGTGTGACCTTGTCGAGGGTCATGGACGCGAGGTGTCCCGACATTGCTCTGGAGTTACGATCAAGCGGTGCATGTCACGTGTGACTGGTGTGACCTTGTCGCAGAGTCATGGACGCGAGGTGTCCCGACATTGCTCTGGAGTTACGATCAAGCGGTGCATGTCACGTGTGACTGGTGTGACCTTGTCGCAGAGTCATGGACGCGAGGTGTCCCGACATTGCCCTGGAGTTACGATCAAGCGGTGCATGTCACGTGTGACTGGTGTGACCTTGTCGCAGGGTCATGGACGCGAGGTGTCCCGACATTGCCCTGGAGTTACGATCAAGCGGTGCATGTCACGTGTGACATGGTGTGACCTTGTCGCAGGGTCATGGACGCGAGGTGTCCCGACATTGCCCTGGAGTTACGATCAAGCGGTGCATGTCACGTGTGACTGGTGTGACCTTGTCGCAGTGTCATGGACGCGAGGTGTCCCGACATTGCTCTGGAGTTACGATCAAGCAGTGCATGTCACGTGTGACTGGTGTGACCTTGTCCCAGGGTCATGGACGCGAGGTGTCCCGACATTGCCCTGGAGTTACGATCAAGCGGTGCATGTCACGTGTGACTGGTGTGACCTTGTCGCAGGGTCATGGACGCGAGGTGTCCCGACATTGCCCTGGAGTTACGATCAAGCGGTGCATGTCACGTGTGACTGGTGTGACCTTGTCGCAGGGTCATGGACGCGAGGTGTCCCGACATTGCCCTGGAGTTACGATCAAGCGGTGCATGTCACGTGTGACTGGTGTGACCTTGTCGCAGGGTCATGGACGCGAGGTGTCCCGACATTGCTCTGGAGTTACGATCAAGCGGTGCATGTCACGTGTGACTGGTGTGACCTTGTCGCAGGGTCATGGACGCGAGGTGTCCCGACATTGCTCTGGAGTTACGATCAAGCGGTGCATGTCACGTGTGACTGGTGTGACTTTTTCGCAGGGTCATGGACGCGAGGTGTCCCGACATTGCCCTGGAGTTACGATCAAGCGGTGCATGTCACGTGTGACTGGTTTGACCTTGTCGCAGGGTCATGGACGCGAGGTGTCCCGACATTGCCCTGGAGTTACAATCAAGCGGTGCATGTCACGTGTGACTGGTGTGACCTTGTCGCAGGGTCATGGACGCGAGGTGTCCCGACATTGCTCTGGAGTTACGATCAAGCGGTGCATGTCACGTGTGACTGGTGTGACCTTGTCGCAGGGTCATGGACGCGAGGTGTCCCGACATTGCCCTGGAGTTACGATCAAGCGGTGCATGTCACGTGTGACTGGTGTGACCTTGTCGAGGGTCATGGACGCGAGGTGTCCCGACATTGCTCTGGAGTTACGATCAAGCGGTGCATGTCACGTGTGACTGGTGTGACCTTGTCGAGGGTCATGGACGCGAGGTGTCCCGACATTGCTCTGGAGTTACGATCAAGCGGTGCATGTCACGTGTGACTGGTGTGACCTTGTCGCAGGGTCATGGACGCGAGGTGTCCCGACATTGCCCTGGAGTTACGATCAAGCGGTGCATGTCACGTGTGACTGGTGTGACCTTGTCGCAGGGTCATGGACGCGAGGTGTCCCGACATTGCCCTGGAGTTACGATCAAGCGGTGCATGTCACGTGTGACTGGTGTGACCTTGTCGCAGGGTCATGGACGCGAGGTGTCCCGACATTGCTCTGGAGTTACGATCAAGCGGTGCATGTCACGTGTGACTGGTGTGACCTTGTCGCAGGGTCATGGACGCGAGGTGTCCCGACATTGCTCTGGAGTTACGATCAAGCGGTGCATGTCACGTGTGACTGGTGTGACTTTGTCGCAGGGTCATGGACGCGAGGTGTCCCGACATTGCCCTGGAGTCACGATCAAGCGGTGCATGTCACGTGTGACTGGTGTGACCTTGTCGCAGGGTCATGGACGCGAGGTGTCCCGACATTGCTCTGGAGTTACGATCAAGCGGTGCATGTCACGTGTGACTGGTTTGACCTTGTCGCAGGGTCATGGACGCGAGGTGTCCCGACATTGCCCTGGAGTTACAATCAAGCGGTGCATGTCACGTGTGACTGGTGTGACCTTGTCGCAGGGTCATGGACGCGAGGTGTCCCGACATTGCTCTGGAGTTACGATCAAGCGGTGCATGTCACGTGTGACTGGTGTGACCTTGTCGCAGGGTCATGGACGCGAGGTGTCCCGACATTGCCCTGGAGTTACGATCAAGCGGTGCATGTCACGTGTGACTGGTGTGACCTTTTCGAGGGTCATGGACGCGAGGTGTCCCGACATTGCTCTGGAGTTACGATCAAGCGGTGCATGTCACGTGTGACTGGTGTGACCTTGTCGAGGGTCATGGACGCGAGGTGTCCCGACATTGCTCTGGAGTTACGATCAAGCGGTGCATGTCACGTTTGACTGGTGTGACCTTGTCGCAGAGTCATGGACGCGAGGTGTCCCGACATTGCTCTGGAGTTACGATCAAGCGGTGCATGTCACGTGTGACTGGTGTGACCTTGTCGCAGAGTCATGGACGCGAGGTGTCCCGACATTGCCCTGGAGTTCGATCAAGCGGTGCATGTCACGTGTGACTGGTGTGACCTTGTCGCAGGGTCATGGACGCGAGGTGTCCCGACATTGCCCTGGAGTTACGATCAAGCGGTGCATGTCACGTGTGACATGGTGTGACCTTGTCGCAGGGTCATGGACGCGAGGTGTCCCGACATTGCCCTGGAGTTACGATCAAGCGGTGCATGTCACGTGTGACTGGTGTGACCTTGTCGCAGGGTCATGGACGCGAGGTGTCCCGACATTGCCCTGGAGTTACGATCAAGCGGTGCATGTCACGTGTGACTGGTGTGACCTTGTCGCAGTGTCATGGACGCGAGGTGTCCCGACATTGCTCTGGAGTTACGATCAAGCAGTGCATGTCACGTTGACTGGTGTGACCTTGTCCCAGGGTCATGGACGCGAGGTGTCCCGACATTGCCCTGGAGTTACGATCAAGCGGTGCATGTCACGTGTGACTGGTGTGACCTTGTCGCAGGGTCATGGACGCGAGGTGTCCCGACATTGCCCTGGAGTTACGATCAAGCGGTGCATGTCACGTGTGACTGGTGTGACCTTGTCGCAGGGTCATGGACGCGAGGTGTCCCGACATTGCTCTGGAGTTACGATCAAGCGGTGCATGTCACGTGTGACTGGTGTGACCTTGTCGCAGGGTCATGGACGCGAGGTGTCCCGACATTGCCCTGGAGTTACGATCAAGCGGTGCATGTCACGTGTGACTGGTGTGACCTTGTCGCAGGGTCATGGACGCGAGGTGTCCCGACATTGCTCTGGAGTTACGATCAAGCGGTGCATGTCACGTGTGACTGGTGTGACCTTGTCGCAGGGTCATGGACGCGAGGTGTCCCGACATTGCTCTGGAGTTACGATCAAGCTACTGATCTAATTTGGTGAATGGAATCAGTTGTTCTCATCAAAGAACTAAAGACCAGAAGTCTCATGATCAACACTTAGCCACGAGCAACATGCAGCATGAAAATTATTATTATTTACGAAACACGTGATTTGAAATATTATGTTTTATTGAGCTCAAGACAAACGAAAAGGGTCAAAATGGCTCATGGGCTGAGCTGTCGACTGCCAGTGAGTCCAGAGCCCTACGAGCCGGTTCACATAAATGACTTTTGACTATTGACTATTGAGTAACGAATTGAAAATATCTCGATTCCTTGGTCAATCTTAGTCACAGCCAATGAGCGCGCAGAACTCTCGCTCGCAGCCAATGAAAGGAATCTTGTTAGTTTTGTGGCTTGACTAGAAATAATCACGGTGGAGTTGTAGTAAATAGTCAATCAATAGTCATTTATGTGAACACGACTTACTGGGAGCACCTCACAAGAGGCGTCCCCTCACTACATAATCCGTGACGACAACACCTTGCAAGTTAGCGTGTGGGACCTATCCTGGAGCTTCACTCGTTATTATTTGTTTGTGTTTATTTTATTTATAGCTAATGTTTATCCTGACTAAATCTGCGGCTTTCATATTATCGCATCACAATGTCCATAAGACTGGTAAGCTTTGACGTGTGAAACATTGTTACACAAATACGATTATGCCAAAAAAGAACGTACATTTGTACGGGAATTCTACTGTCATAGTTAAAATATAATATCCCCACGTGCTCATTCACAGTAAGTTAGAAGTTTGGCCTTGACTCATCGGATTTCTTGCGTTCAATAGTGTGAAATGTGAATGCTCCTCGGATTTAAACTAAAAGCTGTGTATAATAAAACATTGAAATCAATGCCCCTTCCCTCTAGGCAATATTTCTCTACAAATCAGTGAACAATAACGTGTTTCGAGTTCTTTGCAGACCCGTTTGTTTTCTTTTCAGCACCCCTACGAGTGTAAATATTTACTGTGTTCTCTCCAGGCATTACCAAATTTAAAGTTGAACCTGCGTCGAACGCAGAGTGATCTAGAACGAATTCCATTTCAAGATTACACAAATTGTCGTTTTCTTCAATCTATTTGGTTATGTGTTGAACAATTCCGTGCGTTCTGGTTGGTCTACAAGGAATTGTCCTTCGAGTCAACGCCAGCACTGTCAATATTTTTATCCAATGCAGCCGGTTAACACTTGTTCATCTTGTGATTGTAATGGAGCGAATGTCCCTGAATGGTTTGTAGGACTAAACCCTATAGATTCGCCTTCTGGCTGACGGACATAAGTTAGGATGTCCCGTGTTATCCCGTAGATCAGTGGCGTACGCAGGAATATATTTCGGGGCGGTCTGCTTAGAGTATAATATAACTGTAAATAGGTGCTCAAGAGACGACACAATAGAGTCTGTGGGGGGGGGGGGATATCCCCCACAATAGCGCCGCAGACAATTCTTTTTTTAATCCGTATTTTTGAAATGGTCTTAGGCCCGGTCTCATAACACCCGGCTAAACATCGTTAGCACCGGTCTAAATTTATCCTCGGGCTCAAATTTAGGCCGGTGTTAAACTGTGGACGGGTATTATGAACTGAATTTGTCCCACCGCTAAGCTCGCTGTGGTTTAATATTTTTCCATCAGTGTTGAGACGTATCTCGCATTGGAGTCAACACAGGCGGTGGGATTCAAAAAAAAAACGTATGTCACATACATATTGGTTTTTTTTTTTACTAAAAAAGTGATGTTTGTCAAATTACTCAATAGAAAATAGCCAGAAATTAGTGTGAATTGTATAGAGAAACACTATGGGGGTAGGCGCATTTACTACTTACTATGCCACAGGTCAATTTATGTATTAAAATAACGTATTAACCGTTTGTCATTGGAATCACTGTCAGTGATAGCCAACGACGCCATATTTAATAAAGATGTCAACAACGTTAGCCAGTGCTTAAATTTAGCCGGGGCATCGACGAGCGGCCAGGAAATTAAGCCATGGCTAACTTTTGGACCACCGCTATATGAGTGTTAGCCGGGCGTTTTAAGACCCATTTTCAACTTTAGCCCTGGGCTAAACGTTTAGCCGGGCATGGTGTGTTTTAGAAGAAGGTAAGGTGCTTTGCTGAACGGGATACGGGTTATAACGGTGCCAAATACGACTTCCAAATAAATTTACAGTCAATATTATATAAAATTACTATATTGTTCCAACTTATACAATTTCACTTATACTGGGGTGTTCCCCAACTAAACAAATAGATAAATTAATACGTAAATCTATTTAATTATTTGCATTACTTTAGATGATTTGCAGATTAAAATTAAAGCCGCCCTCCCCATATTCTGGATACGTCACAGTCGTAGAGACCAACACTGCTTGCCACCCCTCATTAAGGTCATCGTGACAGAGCGTGACACATATTGTTATTTTAAAATAGAATAGCGCTCACATAATTTGTTTTCTCCGTGTATCAGTAATTTGAACCATGCGCGACGCAGTAATGGCGCAGACGACCCATCACATTACTTTGCAATTGGTCCACCTTTCCCGAGGGATATAAATGTCATTTCAACAATTCATACAAACAGAGCCATATGAAGCCATAGATGCACATTGTTATTATGCTGAGCTATGTGTGCACATTTTAACAATGGTTTAAAAAAGCCAGTGAATATATACATGAGTTTGGTCACTGACAATGTCACTCACGTCAAGGGAATCCTCTCAACTCTATTACAAACTCTGTTACAAATCTCACCACGTAACTTATCAGTTATTATTCCAAAGTTAATTTGCTTAATGGACAATATCCACGTGACACTATGACGTTCAAACACAAAACATATGCTATCGATAAGTAAGTTGCATTAAATCTAGCTTTTCTCAAATATTTTAATACATATGATTACAACATACTGAAACTATTTCACTCTGTTGTAACGCACTGTTGGTTCACCGCTGTAAACAAAAGGTATATTTAAAGGTAGAGTTGAAATACTTGCTAATCGTCTGTGCAGTTTTCACTATTACTTGTCAGAACACTTATAAACATTATCCAAAAATGAATTGAAATATCATTAGACTGCAATTAAACTGATAAAGAGCAATATATATATATATACCGTATAAACATGTTTCTTGAGAAAGTTATCGTAAAGAAATGAAATCAATATACATATTGTTTCTATTGGTATAGAGTGCACATAACCTTTATAGAGTGCACATAACCTTTATAGAGTGCACATCACTTTATAGAGTGCACATAACCTTTATAGAGTGCACATAACCTTTATAGAGTGCACATCACTTTTATAGAGTGCACATCACCTTTATAGAGTGCACATCACTTTTATAGAGTGCACATCACTTTTATAGAGTGCACATCACTTTTATAGAGTGCACATAACCTTTATAGAGTGCACATAACCTTTATAGAGTGCACATCACTTTTATAGAGTGCACATCACCTTTATAGAGTGCACATCACTTTTATAGAGTGCACATCACTTTTATAGAGTGCACATAACCTTAATAGAGTGCACATCACCTTTATAGAGTGCACATCACCTTTATAGAGTGCACATAACCTTTATAGAGTGCACATCACCTTTATAGAGTGCACATAACCTTTATAGAGTGCACATCACCTATATAGAGTGCACATAACCTTTATAGAGTGCACATCACCTTTATAGAGTGCACATCACTTTATAGAGTGCACATAACCTTTATAGAGTGCACATCACCTTTATAGAGTGCACATCACCTTTATAGAGTGCACATAACCTTTATAGAGTGCACATCACCTTTATAGAGTGCACATCACCTTTATAGAGTGCACATAACCTTTATAGAGTGCACATAACCTTTATAGAGTGCACATCACCTTTATAGAGTGTAGTATGGCAGTACAGCAGTATAACAACTATCTAAGAAATGTTCTTTAGTAATTCTTCATAGTATAGCACCTATACCTAAACAATGTACTTCAGTAATTCTTCATAGAATAGCTCCTACCTAAGAAATGTACTTCAGTAATTCGTCATAGTATAGCACCTACCTAAGAAATGTACTTCAGTAAGTCGTCATAGTATAGCACCTACCTGGGAAATGTTCTTCAGTAAGCCCATAGTATAGTACCTACCTAACAAATGTACTTCAGTAATTCTTCATAGTATAGCACCTACCTGGGAAATGTTCTTCAGTAAGCCCATAGTATAGTACCTACCTAAGAAATGTACTTCAGTAAGTCGTCATAGTATAGCACCTACCTGGGAAATGTACTTCAGAGAGCCCATAGTATAGTACCTACCTAAGAAATGTACTTCAGTAATTCTTCATAGTATAGCATCTACCTGGGAAATGTTCTTCAGTAAGCCCATAGTATAGTACCTACCTAAGAAATGTACTGCAGTAAGCCCATAGTATAGCACCTACCTAAGAAATGTACTTCAGTAATTCTTCATAGTATAGCACCTACCTGGGAAATGTACTTCAGTAAGCCCATAGTATAGCACCTACCTGGGAAATGTACTTCAGTAATTCTTCATAGTATAGAACCTACCTAAGAAATGTACTTCAGTAATTCTTCATAGTATAGCACCTACCTGGGAAATGTACTTCAGTAAGTCGTCATAGTATAGCACCTACCTGGGAAATGTACTTCAGAGAGCCCATAGTATAGTACCTACCTAAGAAATGTACTTCAGTAATTCTTCATAGTATAGCATCTACCTGGGAAATGTACTTCAGTAAGCCCATAGTATAGTACCTACCTAAGAAATGTACTTCAGTGTATTCTTCATAGTATAGCACCTACCTGGGAAATGAACTTCAGTAATTCTTCATAGTATAGTACCTACCTAAGAAATGTACTTCAGAAATTCTTCATAGTATAGCACCTACCTGGGAAATGTACTTCAGAGAGCCCATAGTATAGTACCTACCTAAGAAATGTACTTCAGTAATTCTTCATAGTATAGCACCTACCTGGGAAATGTACTTCAGTAAGTCGTCATAGTATAGAACCTACCTGGGAAATGTACTGCAGTAAGCCCATAGTATAGCACCTACCTAAGAAATGTACTTCAGTAATTCTTCATAGTATAGCATCTACCTGGGAAATGTACTTCAGTAAGCCCATAGTATAGCACCTACCTAAGAAATGTACTTCAGTAATTCTTCATAGTATAGCATCTACCTGGGAAATGTACTTCAGTAAGCCCATAGTATAGCACCTACCTAAGAAATGTACTTCAGTAATTCTTCATAGTATAGCACCTACCTGGGAAATGTACTTTGGTAACTCTTCGAACGTAAATGTCACAACAGTGATATTTTGGTTTTAAATAAAGTAAATAACAATATTTGTCAATTCAAGACATTCATTTTATAGTTTGTCATAAAGTACAACACAGATATAGGAAATTTTGGATTCTATTTCTTTATCCCATCGTACCGATAATGTTAGTAAAATTTTATAACTTGGTATAGGACGTACTTAACACAACTTTTATCGGTTCTAATTTCAGTTTTACTCAATCCAGGTCATTTATGCCCCCTCCCACCCTGGGTCCATCAATACATAACATTCGTTAGTTAGCACTGCGCTTCTGTTGTTACCCTGGACTAGTTACCATGCATAGAAAATGCACTAGGTCTTTGAACAATGAACCTTATTATATAAAATAAGGAGGGGATAATAATAATGCCGTCGACCCATATTCAATCCACTCCAGCCGATATCCTATGAACCGTTGACTTTGTCTCGCCCGCTAACAAAGAGAGGCGAGCACTCGTCTCGAGCTCGTTACTGTGTTTCTCCAGCTGTCCATGTTGTGCTAGGATAACGAGCTCTATAGAGAACACTCTACACATTCAGACAGTAAACTAAACGCAGTATGTAGCAGATTATCTATCTTACCAATAATATTAAGAGTTCTCTGTAAAAGGTCACATTTGATTTTTAATTACTTAATACCAGTAATTAATTATTCGGGCATGAAATTGATTAAAAGTGAACTAAGCATCTATGCGCACTATAGAAAATAATTCAGATATTTGGAAAATATAATCGATATCAGGGACATAACAGTAAGAACGCATCAGCAGATACAATCAACACAACACAATTATTACTGTTCTACATTTTACTGCTTCTTGTCGCGTAGAACGCAATAATAGAAAACCAATATTTCGTTATATTTTATACAGCTACTTTCAAGTGTACGTACCTATTTCATAATTCTGCGCACAAATCAATACATTGAATAACTGAACAACCCATATCAAAATATGAGTAAGGGTGTCCGCATGTTTATGTACATTCCCGTTAATCACGTGTGTGCTATAGTTTTGGCCAACCAAATAATGAATAAGTTGTGACCACATCCACTTCCCGCACAAATAAGCAGGCTCGAAAATAAGACTCCACTTCCACCGCGTCATGGCTGACGACCTACCCTGTAAACGCTACACTAATGCCCTTTGCATGAACAGTAGAACAGTATGTTGCTGGCGTGTTTCTTACACACAAACCTCAGACAAAACTAATTTCACTACTTACTAGCAATGATTGCTCAAAGTAGAGATCTGCTCTACTTTTCAGCAATATTGTCGACGGTTAATCAATGGGGAATAGTCATAGAGTCACGTGGATAATGTATACAGATAAACACTAGGACGTTGTAACCAAACGTTGCTATTGCCAACAGTTGATCAATGGGGGAACGTCAAAGTGTCACGTGGATAATGTCTACACATAAACACTAGGACGTTGTAACCGAACGTTGCTATTGCCGACAGTTGATCAATGGGGGAACGTCATAGTGTCACGTGGATATTGTCTACACATAAACACTAGGACGTTGTAACCGAACGTTGCTATTGCCGACAGTTGATCAATGGGGAACGTCATAAAGTCACGTGGATAATGTCTACACATAAACACTAGGACGTTGTAACCGAACGTTGCTATTGCCGACAGTTGATCAATGGGGAACGTCATAAAGTCACGTGGATAATGTCTACACATAAACACTAGGACGTTGTAACCGAACGTTGCTATTGCCGACAGTTGATCAATGGGGAACGTCATAAAGTCACGTGGATATTGTCTACACATAAACACTAGGACGTTGTAACCGAACGTTGCTATTGCCGACATTTGATCAAAAGGAGATGTACGCCGGTCTCACGCTGCAGTTAATACCGCACGTAGATGTACGCCGGTCTCACACTGCAGTTCATACCGCACGTAGATGTACGCCGGTCACACACTGCAGTTCATACCGCACGTAGATGTACGCCGGTCTCACACTGCAGTTCATACCGCACGTAGATGTACGCCGGTCTCACACTGCAGTTCATACCGCACGTAGATGTACGCCGGTCACACACTGCAGTTCATACCGCACGTAGATGTACGCCGGTCACACACTGCAGTTCATACAGCACGTAGGTGTACGCCGGTCTCACACTGCAGTTCATACCGCACGTAGGTGCACGCCGGTCTCACACTGCAGTTCATACCGCACGTAGGTGTACGCCGGTCTCACACTGCAGTTCATACAGCACGTAGATGTACGCCGGTCTCACACTGCAGTTCATACCGCACGTAGGTGTACGCCGGTCTCACACTGCAGTTCATACCGCACGTAGATGTACGCCGGTCTCACACTGCAGTTCATACCGCACGTAGATGTACGCCGGTCTCACACTGCAGTTCATACCGCACGTAGGTGTACGCCGGTCTCACACTGCAGTTCATACCGCACGTAGATGTACGACGGTCACACACTGCAGTTCATACCGCACGTAGATGTACGACGGTCTCACACTGCAGTTCATACCGCACGTAGATGTACGACGGTCTCACACTGCAGTTCATACCGCACGTAGGTGTACGACGGTCACTCACTGCAGTTCATACCGCACGTAGATGTACGCCGGTCACACACTGCAGTTCATACCGCACGTAGGTGTACGCCGGTCACACACTGCAGTTCATACAGCACGTAGATGTACGCCGGTCTCACACTGCAGTTCATACCGCACGTAGGTGTACGCCGGTCTCACACTGCAGTTCATACCGCACGTAGATGTACGCCGGTCACACACTGCAGTTCATACCACACGTAGATGTACGACGGTCTCACACTGCAGTTCATACCGCACGTAGATGTACGCCGGTCACACACTGCAGTTCATACCGCACGTAGATGTACGCCGGTCACACACTGCAGTTCATACCGCACGTAGATGTACGCCGGTCACACACTGCAGTTCATACCGCACGTAGATGTACGCCGGTCACACACTGCAGTTCATACCGCACGTAGATGTACGCCGGTCTCACACTGCAGTTCATACCGCACGTAGATGTACGACGGTCACTCACTGCAGTTCATACCGCACGTAGATGTACGCCGGTCACACACTGCAGTTCATACAGCACGTAGATGTACGCCGGTCTCACACTGCAGTTCATACCGCACGTAGATGTACGCCGGTCACACACTGCAGTTCATACCGCACGTAGATGTACGCCGGTCTCACACTGCAGTTCTTACCGCACGTAGATGTACGCCGGTCTCACACTGCAGTTCATACCGCACGTAGATGTACGCCGGTCTCACACTGCAGTTCATACCGCACGTAGATGTACGCCGGTCTCACACTGCAGTTCATACCGCACGTAGATGTACGCCGGTCTCACACTGCAGTTCATACCGCACGTAGATGTACGCCGGTCTCACACTGCAGTTCTTACCGCACGTAGATGTACGCCGGTCTCACACTGCAGTTCATACCGCACGTAGATGTACGCCGGGTCACACTGCAGTTCATACCGCACGTAGGTGTACGACGGTCTCACACTGCAGTTCATACCGCACGTAGATGTACGCCGGTCTCACACTGCAGTTCATACCGCACGTAGGTGTACGCCGGTCTCACACTGCAGTTCATACCGCACGTAGATGTACGCCGGTCTCACACTGCAGTTCATACCGCACGTAGATGTACGACGGTCTCACACTGCAGTTCATACCGCACGTAGATGTACGCCGGTCACACACTGCAGTTCATACCGCACGTAGATGTACGCCGGTCTCACACTGTTGAGAGCGTTTGGGTCATACGTAACTTCAAGTTTGCAATAAGAATATGGAAGTTCTAGAAAATGAAGTACTATGGTAGATATATGTTATTATTGTGTTGCTTTTAAGTCACGCGTTGAAGAAATAAATACGTTTCTTTACGGACGTAGTGAGAAAGGAAAGGATGGGTGAAAGGGTCAAACATTAAATTAACTAAAACAAATTGAGTTTCTGCATTTGCTGCATCTACGTTTGCGAATATTGTTAATATTGCGAAGGCCCTACATATCAATGTAGATTCACTATAGAACAACAGTATTTTTTTTTAAACGTTCCAAATACAAATCAGTGCGCTCTTTATGAAAGTGAATGTAAACAAATCAATGTATTGATCAATAGTTCGATAACATCAGCGTGACAGGGTAATCACACGCGTTTTGCTACCGAATCGATGTGCTAATAGCACAACCGTTTCGATATTTGTTTCTTTGTTTGGTATAGGCAAGGTGTTGTGAATATTGCGCAACATACTGTTCTGTAGCGAGCGGCTTGGAGGGGTGGAAGGTTGACTATTACGTATCTCCCAGGTGACGAGGGTTGGACAGACAAGTCGCAAGTTGGCGTTAGCTTTTAGAACTTCGACTCTTCGAGGGCAATAAATGAGCAACCCTGGTTATTCTCGCAAGACATAGTTACGCTACTTCTGGCGTCTTTACGCCTGTGGACGGTTTTACGTCGTTTGCAGGATTAGCTGTAATGTAAGTTGGTAAGCGCAGGCGGGGAACTGTTCAGGGAGCTTTGTCGCGTGTGTAGAGCAAAATTCAGCGTTCCGTTTGTATAATACACAATGTACCAACAATTCACTAACTTATCTTGAAGTAGACGTAAGATTATGCATATGAATGTGATGATCGCGTTAGACATACGTATATACATGAATGGCTAGTTGTTTTGGGGCCAGGACACTATAAGCTTATACAAAAATACAAATATTAATAAATAATACGTTGTTAAACTCGGTCTTCTTTAAATTTGTCAAGTTTAAACGCTGTTCTTTAAAAAAAAATATTATAGTAATTACATAATTATTACCTTTATTATGTTTCATATTACTAAAACCTCTATTATTCTTTTATTTTGGTTGTAATGTTATGCTGTTTAATCCAGTGCATTCCATAAATGAGAACTTTGGTCTTAAATAAGAACGCGTCAAGTTGTGCAGATCACATGCCTGAGCTTCACACAATGTTCGAGTATATGAATTGATTGGGATGAGTTTCTATTTTTTTTCATTTCTCCCTTCCTTTCCTCACTTTATCTTCTTCTTCTCCTTTTAGGAAGTGGGGGCCATGAGGGAGCCAAACAGGAAAATACTTTGCAGGGCAAGAGAAGAGTGGAGAAACCACACAAATAATATCACTACTAATGTGATAGTTTGTAAGGGACAAATGCACGAATTAGTCTTAGATCTCAAAAGTGAATCACTTCAAAAATAAAATGAACTTTCCACAGAATTGTATCAAGAATAATGTTAATTGTGCAAAGAACCTAAAAGAATAGTTTTTTAAGATGTAATTACTCAAGGACTTAATAATATACCACGAGAGTTAGACACGAAGGTTGGTTGAGAGTGCTGACTCCCAGGTTCACCCCTGCCTGTGTTCATCTTTGAGAATCAATATTGCTAGACATCACTGGCCTTGTTTTCCCTACCCCTAGCTGCTCGCCTGCCTGCCTGGTGACACCATTGCAAGCCTCTCTAGCAGATTTAGAGCAGAAAACTTACCGATAAACACGGGAAATGTAAAGGAGAACAGTACGAAAATATTGTTGTTGATCAAACCAACGGAAAACTAAAGATGTTCTTTCCACGCTTCTGACAGGGATCTGTTGTTTACTACGATTAGCTTTGTGCTGTTGGACGCAAAGCTCTTTCTGTTTCTTCTCTGACTACCCTCACAACTTTAATTTCACAAATGGCATATTTTCTTAAAAAACCCTTAGACTGGGAACTAATATAATCACATTTTCGGACTGGGGTGCATTGATCGCTGATAGTCTTAGGTTGGAATTCATAGTCGGCCCCTACACCTAGGGGCGCCCATTGTTACCAAGGTAACAGTTGTTTCCATGTTATTTCCCATAAACAAAACAAGTCCATAGCAACAATGGGTGCCCCTAGGTGTAGGGGCCGACTATGAATTCCAACCTTAGTGTTTCGGTGATCCACAGATTTCATTCTTCTCGTTATAAAATATGGAGAAGCAATATGATTGCAATGAGGTAAGCTTGGGTTCACTAGTTAAGTGGCAAAAACACGTTTCGGTTTAAGCGATGCCAACTATCGGTACTGATTGAAGGCAATATGACAAGAACATTCGGCCCCGACGTACATGTTGCCTGGCGTGTTCACTAAGAGAGGTGTAAGCGATGCCAATTATCGGTACTGATTGAAGGCAATACGACAAGAACATTCGGCCCCGACGTACATGTTGCCTGGCGTGTTCACTTAGAGAGGTGTAAGCGATGCCAACTATCGGTACTGATTGAAGGCAATACGACAAGAACATTCGGCCCCGACGTACATGTTGCCTGGCGTGTTCACTAAGAGAGGTGTAAGCGATGCCAACTATCGGTACTGATTGAAGGCAATACCACAAGAACATTCGGCCCCGACGTACATGTTGCCTGGCGTGTTCACTAAGAGAGGTGTAAGCGATGCCAACTATCGGTACTGATTGAAGGCAATAGGACAAGAACATTCGGCCCCGACGTACATGTTGCCTGGCGTGTTCACTAAGAGAGGTGTAAGCGATGCCAACTATCGGTACTGATTGAAGGCAATACGACAAGAACATTCGGCCCCGGCGTACATGTTGCCTGGCGTGTTACTAAGAGAGGTGTAAGCGATGCCAGCTATCGGTACTGATTGAAGGCAATAAGACAAGAACATTCGGCCCCGACGTACATGTTGCCTGGCGTGTTCACTAAGAGAGGTGTAAGCGATGCCAACTATCGGTACTGATTGAAGGCAATAAGACAAGAACATTCGGCCCCGACGTACATGTTGCCTGGCGTGTTCACTAAGAGAGGTGTAAGCGATGCCAACTATCTGTACTGATTGAAGGCAATAGGACAAGAACATTCGGCCCCGACGTACATGTTGCCTGGCGTGTTCACTTAGAGAGGTGTAAGCGATGGAGACTATCGGTACTGATTGAAGGCAATAGGACAAGAACATTCGGCCTCGACGTACATGTTGCCTGGCGTGTTCACTAAGAGAGGTGTAAGCGATGCCAACTATCGGTACTGATTGAAGGCAATACGACAAGAACATTCGGCCCCGACGTACATGTTGCCTGGCGTGTTCACTAAGAGAGGTGTGAGCGATGCCAACTATCGGTACTGATTGAAGGCAATACGACAAGAACATTCGGCCCCGACGTACATGTTGCCTGGCGTGTTCACTAAGAGAGGTGTAAGCGATGCCAACTATCGGTACTGATTGAAGGCAATAAGACAAGAACATTCGGCCCCGACGTACATGTTGCCTGGCGTGTTCACTAAGAGAGGTGTAAGCGATGCCAACTATCGGTACTGATTGAAGGCAATAAGACAAGAACATTCGGCCCCGACGTACATGTTGCCTGGCGTGTTCACTAAGAGAGGTGTAAGCGATGCCAACTATCGGTACTGATTGAAGGCAATAGGACAAGAACATTCGGCCCCGACGTACATGTTGCCTGGCGTGTTCACTAAGAGAGGTGTTAGCGATGCCAACTATCGGTACTGATTGAAGGCAATACGACAAGAACATTCGGCCCCGACGTACATGTTGCCTGGCGTGTTCACTAACAGAGGTGTAAGCGATGCCAACTATCGGTACTGATTGAAGGCAATACGACAAGAACATTCGGCCCCGACGTACATGTTGTCTGGCGTGTTCACTAAGAGAGGTGTAAGCGATGCCAACTATCGGTACTGATTGAAGGCAATACGACAAAAACATTCGGCCCCGACGTACATGTTGCCTGGCGTGTTCACTAAGAGAGGTGTAAGCGATGCCACCTATCGGTACTGATTGAAGGCAATACAACAAGAACATTCGGCCCCGACGTACATGTTGCCTGGCGTGTTCAGTAAGAGAGGTGTAAGCGATGGAGACTATTCGTCCTCAGGTCCAAGTATGTTTGCCCCTCAAATTAGACGGTGCTCGCTGGCTGAACAGAAAATAACCTTTACTTATCGATGAAATACAAAAACACGGGTTCTTGGAACAGTTTCGGTTAAAATTTTCTTATTGTAATCATATAAAAAAGTGTTCAGAAGTTGCCCGAATAATAACAGAAAAAGTACCCATTGTGTTCAATGTTTAGTCTTAGGTTTAATTTTTTACATCATGAAACCTCATACAAAACTGTGATCGGTTAAGGTGAATCTACCCCCCCTGAAAAAACACTTTTGCTAGGAATTACTTGTAAATGCGTATGTGTGACGTATGAAGTGTTTCCCTCCTCCCCCCCCACTAACACAACTCCGACCGACCTCCACGCGCTTCGTTCTGATTTCAGTCGAGCGCTGGCTCTGGTCAAAGCAAGGTCACGCCCAACGAGGCACCGCTCCGCTTACTTGGTGTCATGTTTCCCTCCAATACTTGGATTGCATCTGTACATTTGCGTTCTCAACTACTGTTGAGCAGTGCTTGGACACAAGGAGACAATTTCTTTGCGCAAATTACCTGTCTAGACCCGTAAAGTAGTTACGGCTGGACTGCGACACGAGCAAACTGGTGCGCTTTACATCCGTGTACGTAGTTCACCAACACTCGAAAAGTTTTTTACGTAAGCTTGAGACTGCAAGCATTTTGGGAAGATAAGGGTCGAGCGCATGATATGCACTTTATTTCTTGTAAGTGACTCTTTTCGTAATTAAGTTATGAAATAGTAAAAGCAGCATATACTCAAGTGCCTTTTCACCGGGACACGAAAAAATTTATTAAAAAAAACTGGTGACATAATTGTGTTTTAAAATTGTATACCATCATTCCTAAGATAGCAGCCTATAGCATACTACATTTTCGTGCACTTGACAAATATGGTCTAGAGGTGCTGTTACATGAACGTAAAGACTTTTGAAGCTATCGGTACACGTAAAAAATAAAAGTGTAATTTTTTTAAACCACTTTTTGCAGACATTATATCAATATTTATCAACCTTCATCAATAAAAATTTATTTAAAAATGTTAAGTTACCTAGATACCTTCACCAATATGGTCTAGAGGTGTTATTACATGAACGTAAGGACTTTTGAAGCTATCGGTACACGTAAAAAATAAAAGTGTAATTTTTTTTAAACCACTTTTTGCAGACATTATATCAATATTTATCAACCTTCATAAAAAAAAACTTAATTAAAAAAGTTAAGTCACCTAGATACCTTCACCTTATATGTATTTATTTTTACAGTTTTTGGAACCGACTTGTAACCTAACTGAATGTCGAATGGAAATAAAACAAATTTATTTTTAAACATTTTCGAATTATTGTGTTTAATTATGGCTGCACATTGTGGCTATGCACTGGCACTGTTCCTTTTCCAGATATCTTTACCCATACTAAGTTCCCTAGTGCAGTAGCGTGTAACTCCCCCAACATTTATTTTAGCAGCTTACTGCAAAGCCGTAAACCTCCAATTCATGCGTGTGCTGGGTTTTCCACGTGTCACGGTTGCGTTTTATGACAGTTGCGAGAGCAGACAACCACTTGCTGTAAAGCATCTTACTTAGTTTTATGATCTGCACTCTACTCCTCACGTTATATTTAAACGCATTACACCTAAGTATGTTCTCAGACGTCTTAGACGGCTGCATTTCGACGATAAAGTAACATGTATTTGCATAACGTACAAATTAATTTATAATGGAACAGAAATAGAGTCCACGGTGTCTGGTATGTAAGCCCGAGATCAGAATGGGTGTGCACTAATTTGGTTCATAAGAATCGCAAACCTAACAATATGAATTACTTACCATAGGCTATTCTTGTCTCGTATCCAGAAAGTAGTCACCGATCGCCTCATCATTCTACACTACCAATTTAGCTTTGTCCGACATACGTCCACGGAACACCAGCTCCTCCGACTTACAAACCACATTACCGACGGGTTCAACAGTGGTCAGGTGACAGCCACTGATGTTCTCGACGTTGCCTGGGCCTCCGACTCAGTCTGGCTCGCTGGGCTGCTGTTCCGTCTCGAGTTCCCAGATCAGATGGTTCACATGCTCACATCCTTTTTTTCACACCGTACCTTGATGTGTGGTGGTATACCGTATATTCAGGAGAATACCGGCTCTTGATGTGTGGCAGTATAACATGTCCTCAGGAGAATACCGGCTCTTGATGTGTGGTGGTATACCGTATATTCAGGAGAATACCGGCTCTTGATGTGTGGCGGTATAACATGTCCTCAGGAGAATACCGGCTCTTGATGTGTGGTGGTATACCGTATATTCAGGAGAATACCGGCTCTTGATGTGTGGCAGTATAACATGTCCTCAGGAGAATACCAGCTCTTGATGTGTGGCGGTATAACATGTCCTCAGGAGAATACCAGCTCTTGATGTGTGGCGGTATAACATGTCCTCAGGAGAATACCAGCTCTTGATGTGTGGCGGTATAACATGTCCTCAGGAGAATACCAGCTCTTGATGTGTGGCGGTATAACATGTCCTCAGGAGAATACCGGCTCTTGATGTGTGGCGGTATAACATGTCCTCAGGAGAATACCAGCTCTTGATGTGTGGCGGTATAACATGTCCTCAGGAGAATACCGGCTCTTGATGTGTGGCGGTATAACATGTCCTCAGGAGTCAGGAGAATACCGGCTCTTGATGTGTGGCGGTATAACATGTCCTCAGGAGAATACCGGCTCTTGATGTGTGGCGGTATAACATGTCCTCAGGAGAATACCGGCTCTTGATGTGTGGCGGTATAACATGTCCTCAGGAGAATACCGGCTCTTGATGTGTGGCGGTATAACATGTCCTCAGGAGAATACCGGCTCTTGATGTGTGGCGGTATAACATGTCCTCAGGAGAATACCGGCTCTTGATGTGTGGCGGTATAACATGTCCTCAGGAGAATACCGGCTCTTGATGTGTGGCGGTATAACATGTCCTCAGGAGAATACCGGCTCTTGATGTGTGGCGGTATAACATGTCCTCAGGAGAATACCAGCTCTTGATGTGTGGCGGTATAACATGTCCTCAGGAGAATACCAGCTCTTGATGTGTGGCGGTATAACATGTCCTCAGGAGAATACCGGCTCTTGATGTGTGGCGGTATAACATGTCCTCAGGAGAATACCAGCTCTTGATGTGTGGCGGTATAACATGTCCTCAGGAGAATACCAGCTCTTGATGTGTGGCGGTATAACATGTCCTCAGGAGAATACCAGCTCTTGATGTGTGGCGGTATAACATGTCCTCAGGAGAATACCGGCTCTTGATGTGTGGCGGTATAACATGTCCTCAGGAGAATACCAGCTCTTGATGTGTGGCGGTATAACATGTCCTCAGGAGAATACCAGCTCTTGATGTGTGGCGGTATAACATGTCCTCAGGAGAATACCAGCTCTTGATGTGTGGCGGTATAACATGTCCTCAGGAGAATACCGGCTCTTGATGTGTGGCGGTATAACATGTCCTCAGGAGAATACCAGCTCTTGATGTGTGGCGGTATAACATGTCCTCAGGAGAATACCAGCTCTTGATGTGTGGCGGTATAACATGTCCTCAGGAGAATACCAGCTCTTGATGTGTGGCGGTATAACATGTCCTCAGGAGAATACCAGCTCTTGATGTGTGGCGGTATAACATGTCCTCAGGAGAATACCAGCTCTTGATGTGTGGCGGTATAACATGTCCTCAGGAGAATACCAGCTCTTGATGTGTGGCGGTATAACATGTCCTCAGGAGAATACCGGCTCTTGATGTGTGGCGGTATAACATGTCCTCAGGAGAATACCAGCTCTTGATGTGTGGCGGTATAACATGTCCTCAGGAGAATACCAGCTCTTGATGTGTGGCGGTATAACATGTCCTCAGGAGAATACCAGCTCTTGATGTGTGGCGGTATAACATGTCCTCAGGAGAATACCAGCTCTTGATGTGTGGCGGTGAATGAGTGGAGTCAGATTTGACGCCGGTGGTTAATGATTGAAACGTACACGATAGATCA
The DNA here is from genome assembly GCA_945910005.1 of Isoperla grammatica. Lineage (NCBI taxonomy): Eukaryota > Metazoa > Arthropoda > Insecta > Plecoptera > Perlodidae > Isoperla > Isoperla grammatica. The sequence goes on from OX246737.1 coordinate 83,223,668, forward strand.
ATGTATAATTAATGATGTATGCAGTGCTCGACATGAACGGCAGCCCGGCAGCCTCGGCTGCCCAAAACGTACTCGGGCTGCCACTTGTATATACCCAGGCAGTCCGACGGGCTGCCTTAAATTTCACATACAAACACATTATTAAATAGTGTTTTTTTCTCAAATCAAAAGTGCCATGTGCTCACACAACACACTGTTTTATATAAACAAATTATCACAGTTTTGAATGTACCAAACCAGTAATCTTATTCTTATGAGACCAGAACGAGAGAAACATTTCAAGACATATTTTGCGTGCTGTGCGCCGCCCGCCTAGCCTATACACATGCGCCACCGCGCTCGCGGCCGACGAATGCACTAGAACATATTTTGCGTGCTGTGCGCCGCCCGCCTAGCTAGTCAACATTTTCTTCACAATAATTAAAAAACAAATATGTAATTTTTAAATGTAAACTACGTTATAAAACAAAAATATTAATTTAAAAAATCAGGCCATTCAATTCTTAACCGGGCTGCCAAAAACTATAAGGCAGTAGCGCGAAGGGCTGCTATCTATAATTCCTAATTTCGAGCACTGGATGTATCTAAAACTTGGTATCCTGTTATTTGTATTTGCATTGTTATTTGTTGCGTATTTGTGTTACTTGTTTGTGAATTTTGTTCTAGAATATAAACATCTTATCCTAGTCATGGATTGTTTGTTTTTTTTACTATAGAACGACTTGAGATTATCCCGTTAGCTTAAAATTAAAATTTCAATTACATTAATCAAATGCCCTGTATATACTTTAAGCGGATTGAGGCAATTACCACGAAATAAAAATCAGTTGCCTTCCTATAAAATCGTTAATCTTGGTTCAAAATTTATCTACGATCATTTTAAATAATTTTATAAACATAATTTAAAAAAAAGAAGTAATCCCTTTACTGTTGTAATTTTTCTTCTTGCATAACGTTTCAGTAACTGCTGTTATGCTGTTCGAGACGATGCGGGTTGATGGACAAAGACGACGGACAGCTGCATGGGCCTATTATACGCTTGGTCATTTCCCCGAATGCCAAACACTTTAATGCCGAAACCTTTGTTTAGCATTTAATGTCAAAATTTATTCCTGGCCACAATGTCCATGTTACACTAGGTTGCGTGCAGGGGGCAATCATCACTAAGAGGCGGGGCTCATTCACCATCATATCATCTATTTAGCTCCTTTTCACCCAAACAGGCACGAAGCGAGGATATTTAGTGTTTGAAGGTTTGCTGTTAGGGAGAGGGGTAAAACCCCCAATCCGACCATAAAAGCTACACAAATAAATTTGGTTTTATGAAATTAAACTGTTTGAACCAAACCATTTACGTGTGTAGTATACACTTCAATGTTTATAGCGGAGCAAAAACAACTACTACACTACACATAAAAAGAAAATCCGCAACGTTTATTTATTTATATTTTTTTCTCTACTTTCTAACGTCTACATTTTTGCTCCATGATTGTCTGGATATCCTTATTATCTGAGGTCAATAATATGAGATATGTAACAGATACATCCTGAAAGACCAAGGCTCCGGTGGGAAAATGATATGGTGGGGGAGATGATAGCTACTAATGTAGACATACGAGGTGCATCATGGGTGGAATTTACATTTGTGGGTTGGAACATTATTGCTTAACAACATCATATCTCAAGAATACACATGGACATCGAAAACATGAGTAAGCAGCGTGCATGAAGTGGTTTGGTAAGCACTACAAAACTGAACGATACACTTAACAAATTATGTTATTAATATAACAAATATGTTGGCCACTATGAATTGGTGGCGTTTCACAAGTAGTTTTTAATGCGTGAATTGTTTGTTCTTACTACAATAGAATCAGATACTAATTTTTTTATGTAATTTTACTATACAAATTACGGGACTAAACAGAAAAAATTGCATTAAAATTGTGGCTCAGTTTTAGTTAACCAAACACGTCATCCTTTAACGCGCTTTTGAGTAGCATTCCCGGTGTTTTGTGTACCAGAAAATACGAAGTCTCCACTGGGATGTTGCAGCTTGTGTGAAAGCAGGAACTAGCTAAGTGGAGTTATACTCTCGGATCACGTACAGTATGGTAGTGTTACATGGACTTTGTGTCCAGGTATACTTTTTGGCATTAAATGCTAAAAATTGGTTTTGGTATTAAATCTTTGAAATTCGGGGATGTGACTATTACGCTTAGACATGAGCCACTGCAGACGGCAACGCTAATAATAATAGCAAAACGCCGAATGAAAAGTTTGGGGTTTGATCCATAAGAACATTTTATTTTTAACATACTTTAAACACAGAAGAATTCAGTTTATATAGTATTGTCATAAAATCACAGGTATGCATTTACAATAAGCGTATTTCGGATGCATCCGTAAACGATGCTAGAGCACTATCATTCATTAATAATTATCAGAAGAATAAATGGGAAACGGCGAAAACAAAAATGCCTTCATAGTGTTTTATAATTCTGCTATTAGCTTTAACTAATTTAAGAGCTGAAAACGTCCAAAGGTTTTTTTTTGTTGATAAAAGCACTTTTCATTTTACATTGTCACAGCAATACAACCCATCTACGAACGTGTCAGTCTGTCAGTGTTATATACGGGGACGGGGGTACTTTTTAACAGTCGAGGAAAACGTGTTGCCTTATACCATATTTATATGTGTGCATTAAAACAAACTTTCGTGGTCGGGTTGGTACTTGTCACATTCTATAACCCTTTCCACAGGTCGATGTTACATTAGGTTTATGGACCACCTCGAGCCACGTGATCAGGGCAGCTTGTCTCTCTCACTCTTGTTCGTCTACCTACTTGCCTGAATCCTGATCGGGGCTCTTGTACACTATAAGTTAAAACGACGCGCACGATAGTAATAGAGTCCAGACAAATGTGACGTGGATATGCTATTTATGGTTGTACTGTTAAGTATGCTTCTCAGCGAAAACAAAGTATAAAACAAAATACCATTATTGACATTCGCGCGTACCGGGACGTAAAATAAGTCAAATTTTATTCGAGAGTTTAGATAAAACCGGCATCTTTTATGTGTTCTTTTTGTCACACTATCTGGCAGAATGTGTTAGGTCCACCTGATGGTTTCATAATTTTGAACTTTAGCTGTCCCAAGTAATAATTTATTTGCTGTACCGGTTTGTTTACTCCTAAATTTAGAATGTTTTGTAACTGCTCAAACAGACTTTTAGAATAGGTGCTATTGTAATAGTGATGTTACATGCACTCAGTTGAAGATTCTACTTTTTAGTGGTGGGTGAAACTTCGGAGATCGTGTTCCTGGTTCTCGCATGCAAATTGTCGAGATAACGGCTCGCGCAATGCTCCGTGTCCGGTTGATGACTATAGCGCTCCGGTGTTCGGCATCTTCCATGACAACCTGAACTATTCTGATCTGTAATAGTTTAATAAGTCATCAACAGATAACACCAACACGAGTAAAAGACTATGGCAGCGCGCTCAAGTGCGTAAACTTGTCCCTTCTGGCGGTGGCGAAAAGCAGCTCGAGAGTGTCACAGCGTAGCTGGATGCGCGCCCATACGAGGCAGGTCCTATGAGAGGAAAGCTGTTGTTCTGATGACGGGGCTCGGAGGGGCCCAGAAACGTAAACCACACTATGGTGGAATGGTGGACGCCACTTTTAGTCGGAACCAAACCGGAAGCGACTTTGTATGGTGGGCTGGATTTGTGTACGCGGTTGTTTGAAAATAGGGTTCGTAAAATCTTCTTTTGCGCGCTGCACGTGGTCACGGCGGTCCGCGAAGGGTCGCGAGGGGTGAGAGGCACTACCTGACCAGCCAATTAGGGTACTTTCTTGAGCAGATGTTTTTCTCGCAAAGCTGTGTTGTCGCATCTCCCTTGTCAATGTGGGGGAGGGGGGCGATGCACCAAGGAAGGTAGGGTTGATCGGGTCCTCAGCGTCCGGTTTGGTTCCGACTAAGAGTGGCGTCCACTAAAGTCAAATAAGTTGGACCGACGTCGACGTGGTGGAATAACTCCTGAAAAATCACTTCACTAATTGTGTTGGAATTATACGTATATTCAAACAAATTTCATCCTAAAAAATTGCACTTATATTACTAAAACAAACCAAAACTGTATTATGTCTAACGTTTCAGAAAGAATGCATTTGTTTTTGTTAACGACAAGACACATCAATAAATTTTATTTCAATTAGAAATAAAAATAATTTCAAATAAAGATACTGAATGCCCTTATGTAAGTAAGAAAAATTGATTGAAACTTAGAAAACTGGGCCCAGATTCACAAAGGTGCCTAAGTGCTAAGACGTCCTAGTTTAGGCAAATCTTAGTGATATAAATCACCAATATGTCATTCTGCAATGTTATAAAGATAAATATAGTAAAATATGAACAATTTAACTAATAATATTTGATTTGTGAATGTGTATTAATACCTAGACATGATTTATCTTGATTTATCTATCTAGGATTTGCGTAACTTAGGACAACTTAGAGTTACGCATCTTTGTGAATCCAGGCCCTGACGTTTACAGATATTTATAGACACACATTTTAAAGTCTCCTACAATCAAATTAGTAACAATTTTGTTCGTGACATTGTTAAAACAATAAAAAATAAGAGGAGGAGTAGTAGCAGTACAAGACTATGTTAAGAAACTAAAATAATACGTTCGTATCAAAAATCTAAAATGTGACCACCTACAGTTTATTAAAAAGAATTAATATTTTTCCCACACAAATATAAGGCGTAATACAATTAATGTGAGTTATCTGTTAACAAAATAAAAAGGAATAATTTGAGCTGCAGAACCACAAAACGTAAAAGACGATATAACTTTATACAATAAAATTTGAAAACACAATCTTCAAACTGCAGTGACAAAAACGTGGTGAATTAAAATGATTTTGATTTATCGTTAAGCGTGTACTTAAAACGCACCTTATATTTATGAGCGGAAAACGTTTGTATGTGAAATTTAAATTCCAGAGCTCAAGTAAGGGAATGAATATTTGAAGAGCGCGTTTATAACAATATGCTTACTTTTCACTGACAGGTGAATTGTATTGATAACACATCGATCATCGTATCCATACACACTTGAGTTTCCTCTAGTACAGAATATTGACGAGAAAACTCGCTCGTCGAGGAGGGGGGAGGAATATGCTCATCACAGCACAGCGAGTGCACTATAAACGTAATCAATTTCCAGACCATAATAGGCACGGTTGATTTGATGGATCGTAAAAATAGTTTTAACAAAGCAAACATCTTACGGTAAAATCAATCATGTTGGCTCCTTTATTCTGGTGCAGCGTTGAGAAAACACGGTTCGAATGTGATACACATTGACGTACCATGCCATGCCTTCTTCTCGCCTCTCCGCCACTCCACGGCTGAGTCTTGATGCAAACGTGCATTTTGTGTGCACAATAAAAGATGGAAGGTCAATATTTAGAAATGAAAAAATGTGTTTGTATACGGATAATAAAGAATAATGCGTTGTAATGGATATGTAGAAATGAACAAAACGGTAGAAAAGGAAAGGAATGTGGAGAGCTCTGTAAAACCAATACACATAAAAACAAAAAATGTGTTGTTACCAAAGCTGTTTCGCCATTCTTAACAATTAATGTATCATAATAAATAAAGGAATATATAAATATATATATGTATATTTATTACATTGTCGTTCAGTTGCGAGAACATTACGTGGATAGTGCACGATGTTAAATGTGCGATGTTATTGTACGGTTACAAATCAATCGTGATCATAAATGGTTCCAACAAGAAACAAACGCTCCAGTTTAACATGGAATCAAATTTGCATACATTATTTTACTTTGAAAGCGGCTAGAAACCTATCTAGAGGGCTGTCTGTGCCTAGAGGAACAATGGGCTGATAAATAAGTCCTTAGAGCACAAAGTTACTGGGAATTGTTTTCTGTTCAAGACTTTTCAAGAAGTATATAAGAATTTATAAATAATATTTGAGTGAAAGTATAAAAATAAAAACTCGCAAATCATGCGTTAGAAGAGCAGCAAAGTGTATCTCGTAGGCTATTCGTGGAAGAGTATAGCGGTAAACGGGATTATGCAAAGGTATGTATAACAATGTTTTTGGGCCAGGGTTACATCGCCGGAATTACTGCAGACGGCGTCGGTGGCGCCGCGACGCCATCTGACGCCGCCACACGACGCCACTGAACGTTTAGGCTTATAACTTTTACATTGTTCGTCCTACAGAAAAAGTAATTTTTCGTTCAGTTTTTAAATACCAATCGATTGATATCAATAACGTTATGATTAAATGAGCGTAGCGAAGCGGAGTGAATCTCTTATTTCAACTCGATCGGCACTTTGTCTATGTGTGTGTACAAGGTTTTTCGTCACGCACAGATCAAACGGGTTGACGGATTTGGATGAAATTTCAAATCAACACTCGTGACTACTTATCTAAATGCTGATAATATAACCAGCAAAATCCGTCTAGATGCCAACCTACACAAAATTAATTAGTTAATAATATCGAGTTTTAATGTTTTGTTCGTCGTACAAAGGACAAACGGCTTGACAAATTAAGCTGAAATTTAAAGTCAACATTTGTGACTTCTATTCTAGACGTTTTTACAAAACCAGACAAATTCGTGAAGTTACCAACCTACAAAAAATTAATTAGTAAAAAATCAAGTTTTAATTTTTGTTTCTAAAACTTATTGACGGATTTAAATATATTTTTATTTTTATTTCCAAAATAACAATGTTAACACATGGTAAAACGTTTGAAGTTGTAACTTAAACCGCCATTTTGTAAACAAATATTATTTTGTTTCTGTGCAAAAGTTTGTTCGTCGCGCACAGGTCAAACGGCTTGACGGATTTGGTTGAAAGTTTCAGTAAACACTCGTGACTACTACACTAGATGTTATTATAACATAACCAATAATAAGTACTCGTTTTCATTTCAGTCGAGCGGAGACTCTTGTTAGAGCAAGGTCACGGCCCTGCGATGCTGCCGCTCTGCTCACTTGGTGTCACGTTTCCCTCCAATACTTGGGTTGCATCTGTACATTCGCGTACTCGATTACTGTAGAGCGGCGCTAGGACACAAGGAGACAATGTTCTCTGCGCAAATTACCTTTCTAGACCCGTAAAGTAGTTACGGCTGAACTGCGACGCGAGCAAACTGATGCGCTTTACATCCGTGTACGTATAACACCAAACATCGAACAGCTTTTGACGTAGGCTTGAGACTGCAAGCATTTTGGAAAGATATGGGTTGAGTGCATGATAAGCACTTTATTTCTTGTCAGTGACTCTTTTCATAAATAAGTTATGGAACAGTAAAAACAGCATATTCTCAAGTGCCTTTTTACCGGGACAAGAGAAAAAGTTCATTACAAAAAACTGGGCACATAATTGTGTTTTAAAATTGTACATCATTATTTCTAAGATAACAACAAATATGGTCCTGTGGTATTACTAGTATTAACGTAAAGACTTTTGAAGCTATCGGTACACGTAAAAAACTAAAAATGTAATTTGTTTAAACCTGTTTTTGTAGACATATTATTAATATTTATCAATCTTCATAAAAAAACAATATAAAAAAGCTACGATACCTAGATACCTTCACCTTCAAGTCAATTCTTACAACTAAGTTAGTATATCTAAATACAGGTATTTATTTATCCAATCTGTGAATAATTCAATTACTGTATTCCTTGAATAAGTACTATTACGATAGAAAAAATAAACATCGCTTGAAAAAAATCGTGTGTGCATAAACACTAAAAATTATGTTGCCTGATGATAGCTGGACTTAACTTGTTTGGTAACAAAATGGAAAAAGTCATACAATTCACCACATTTGCAAATGATACAAAATACAAATAGTTATCTTTTTTCAATGTCATACTCGGAATTTTCGAACCGATGTCATTTCTAACGTTAACGTTCAATATTGAAAATAAGTTCAACCTGCTGCACTGATAGGATTCTAGTTGGAAATATTACGTTACGATTTCTTGAATTACAGAAGCAATATATATGGCAGGGTTTAATCTAAAAATGTCTCCTTCGCAAAAATGAGTTTGAGAATTTACTAAAAATGCTTAAAAACGGGCAGATTGTAGTTACCAAGTGACATCGGAGAAGTCATACGTAGCTTTTACTGACTAGTATCGGAAAAGACGTACATAGTTGTTACTGACTGGCATCGTAGGACATACATAATTATTACTGCCTAGCATCGGAGAAGACATACGTAGTTTTTACTGGTGGGCATCGGAGAAGACAAACATAGTGTTTACTGACTGGCATCGGAGAAGACATACATAGTGTTGACTGACTGGCATCGGAGAAGACATACATAGTGTTTACTGACTGGCAGCGGAGAAGACAAACATAGTGTTTACTGACTGGCATCGGAGAAGATATACATAGTGTTGACTGACGGGCATCGGAGAAGACAAACATAGTGTTTACTGACTGGCATCGGAGAAGACAAACATAGTGTTTACTGACTGGCATCGGAGAAGACATTCATAGTGTTGACTGACTGGCATCGGAGGAGACATACATAGTGTTTACTGACGGGCATTGCCAAAATTGTATACCATCATTCCTAAGATAGCAACCTATAGCATACTACATTTTCTTGTACTTGACAGATATGGTCTAGAGGTGCTGTTACATGAACGTTTGTTTGCATCACTCCCCCTGTCGCGATATTTGGTCCAGCCGAGGATCCGGACGTTGAGACGCCAGCGGTTGGCCCTCACCAGGGGTGGGAATTTGCCGTCATCAGTGCTTGGTGCGGTCGTCTTATTAATAGCCTTAGCGGGGGACGTCCAACTCAACCCAGGTCCGCAAGGTCAAGGCGACCCGTGCACCCCTGTTACGCGAGGGGGCGTGCCAGCAGGCCAGTCAGTGCAGCCAGCCCACCCGTGTCACGTTACCCAGATACACTCGTTGACACCTAGAATCGAACTTAATATGTTTTATACTAACGCGCAGAGTCTAGGTCCCTCCACATCAAAACTCAAAGATTTCAATATGCATTTTTCCGATAACAGTGAATATGATGTTATTTGTGTGACTGAGTCATGGCTTCACAGTGGCATCCTTGAAGGTGAAGTTTTGAACTCTCAGTACTCTGTACACAGAAGAGACCGCAACAATGACATAGTTAAAAGAGGAGGTGGTGTTGTTGTTGCGGTCACCTCTGGTCTTCCGTCACGTCGGTGTCCTGAGTTCGAGTCTACATGCGAGATGATTTGGGTGAAAGTCAGTATCGACTCGCGTGTAGATCTCTACATAGGCTGTGTCTATCTTCCGGCGCCGACTGAAGATCTAATTGAAGAAGTGAATACATCAGTGTCATCTGTCCAGGCCAAGCTTCGACCCCAGGACCAACTTCTTCTCTGTGGAGACTTCAACATGGCAGCGGTTAGGTGGACGCAAGTAGACGGCGCACTCGTACCGACAAGCACGACCGGGTCCCCTGTTGTTACGTCATTCACTAACTTCGTCAGCGAGTGCAACATTACGCAACACGTACATTTTCCCACTCGCCTGGAAAATTTTCTAGATTTAATTTTCACAGGCTCAGACGACATTAGCATTAAAACCTCGACACCTGATTCGAGCCCTGTCCACTCTGACCACTCGGCTATAACCTGCAGTATTTCCATCAAGACCGCAGGGAAACGATATCGGTCGTCACCCCAGGATAAGCCGAACTGGAAAAAAGTGGACCTCAACAAACTAGTTGAAACCCTGAAAACCTGCCCGTGGAACGACATGGGGAAAACTCAGGATAGCAATGTTTGTTGTGAGCTATTCTATAGTCTCCTTAACAAGGCGATAACTGAAACTGTACCAACCATGAAACATAACCCTTCTAAATATCCAGCGTGGTATGATACTCAATTAATTAATTCTTTAAAATCAAAAAATAGAGCCCACAAAAAGTGGAAACGTTTTCACCTTCAATGTGACTATGTCGAATTTTGTTCAAAGCGCAGTGAATTTAAAAGCCTTAAAAAAATCAAGTACAGTGCATACTTAATAGAAATTGATAACAGTGTGCAGAATGATGCTAATAAAGTTTGGGGTTTTATTCGCCGTAAAATTGGATCCAAGAAGATTCCTGTCGATGTTGTGTACGGTGACCGAAAATCAACTAGGACCGAGCCGGCGTGTGCACTCTTCGGGGAGTTCTTCAGTTCAACATTTCAACATCCTGAAGTTATCGAGGAACTCCCAGAAGCGCCGCAAGTAACAGCTGACACCCTGTCCAACGTTCAGATCTCTTTGGCCACTGTCCGCTCGCGGCTCGAAAGCCTGGAAACGAACAAGTCTTCCGGCCCTGATAAGATTCCGATTTTTGTAATCAAGCATTGTGCCTCAGTTCTAGCAAAGCCACTTCATACCTTATTCACCACCATTCTTCGAACTGGGAGGTTCCCGACTAGATGGAAGCATGCGGAAGTAACCCCAGTTCACAAGAAAGGCATGAAAAGTGATGTAACGAATTACCGTCCAATTTCTTTGCTATCAGTGTTTTCAAAAGTATTTGAAAAAATTGTTCATGCCGAATTGCTCCGCCATGTTCGCAATGCGATTGCTCCTGAACAACATGGGTTTATTCCTCGTAGATCAACAGTAAGTAACCTCAGTCTTTTCACCGATTTCTTATCAGACAGTATCAATAACAATACCCAGGTCGATTGTATCTACACCGATTTCTCCAAAGCTTTCGATAGTGTCAACCATCAGCTTCTTCTTCACAAACTTTCATCCCAATTCGGCATCTCTGGAAACATGCATAACTTTCTGACTGATTATTTAACAAATCGAACGCAATCCGTTGTCATTGACGGCTGTTCATCTTCACCTGTCCCCGTGACCTCTGGCGTGCCTCAGGGGTCAATTTTAGGGCCCCTTCTCTTTGTTCTTTTTGTTAATGACATTCCATCTTACTTGAGGAATTCATCTTCACTTATGTTTGCAGATGATGTTAAATTGTACCGAGCAATTAGGAGTTTGCTTGATTGCGTAAGTCTGCAGGCTGATCTAAACGCCCTAGGCAAGTGGTGTGACATATGGCGCCTGAAACTTAACATAGCGAAGTGTCAAATCATATCATTCACAACAAAGAGAAAGCTACTGTTCGATTTTAATTACAGCTTGAACAACTTACCATTAACAAGGGTGTTTAAAGTTATTGACCTTGGTGTGACCCTATTATCATCTTTTTCATTCAACGATCATATTACCACAATTGTAAATAAATCATTCCGCATGTTGGGGTTTATTAAGCGTAATTGTTCAACTTTCTCAACCTCAACACTCTGCCATGTATATCAGGCAATAGTCAGACCCAATGTTGAATATGCCAGTTCGATATGGAACCCTCACTACTCTACCTGGGTGAGTCACATTGAACGGCTACAAATTAAATTTGTTAAATGGATATGTGTTCGGAGTGGGCGTGAATATCACCGGAATGATTACAACTCACTTTGTAAGCAATACAACCTACCAACGCTTGAATGTAGGAGGCGAGTTGCAGATGTGATTTTGTTAAAAAATATTGTTAGCAGTTATATCGATTGTAGTAGCCTTCTTTCCAAAATTAACTTCAATGTTCCCCTTAGGAGGTCTAGACACACCAACCTTTTCCAAACAAGCAAATCTAGAAAAAACTTGGCTAAATTTTCAGTGGTAAACAGAATTCAAGACACCTATAACGACTTATCAAAAAGGATTGACATCGATTTAACACGGGATTCCACTAAAACAATAAAGAATCGCATTTTTATGCAGTAGCCAACCAATATGACCACAGCGAATCGACGGACCATCTCTACTATGTACATATATTTCTTTGTGTAGGTGTGTGTGTGAGTTTGCGTGTGTGTGTTTTGATATATAAGAATGAGCGAGTGTGTGCGTTGTGAAGTTGGGTATCATATACTAAATAGTGCATTGAATATATAATTGTTATGTGTAATATCGCGGTTGTTCTGTTATACTACCCGATATAATGTTTAGTATGTAGTTTGTAAATCTATTTCTGACAATCGTGTTCTTATTACACTTCTTTAATACATATATATTTAATATAAATTGTAAACTGTATTTATTCTTGTTCTATTGTATTTGCCATTGTGGTACTTTGTACTGTTGCAAATAAAGACAACAAACAAACAAACAAACTTTTGAAGCTATCGGTACACGTAAAAAATAAAAGTGTAATTTGTTTAAACCACTTTTTGCAGACATTATATCAAAATTTATCAACCGTCACCAAAAAAACTTTATTTAAAAAAGTTAAGTTACCTAGATTTAAATAAAATATAAATAACAATATTTTTGCCAACCCGGCACCTCCACCACCATCTTGGTCAAACATTTTAATCAATCTTGTAAGTTAGTAAACACATTTGCAGTTTCTTTCTTCTCAGTGAGTAATAACAATATAGCAACAACGTGTACTATGACTTGATGCTAGGTTGTTTTCCTTTGGGGTTTAGTTAGTGTGTAGGTCTACGTTCACACACAGACAAAGATATCGTTTTGCGCGATGCAGGGTAACTCATAGCCACGTTTAGTCCACACAACAAATTCCATAATTTCACGCAAGTGTGTCGCTATATTTTCATCGGCAGAAAGAATCGTTTAAAAAAATGGTTGCATGTTCACTTTAACTTGCATATAGCAAGCTACGAAATGGTCCTCCAGCTCTTATCATGTTTAATAAAAGAATACAATTCCTACAATCTTCATTATACATTTATGTTACTAAAGGTAGAATTGTATGTATCTGTCTTAAATACATCACTGGGTATTTTGTTTCCGTAGTACATTTTAGAAGGCACACACTAGGTTTACCTGATATGCCACTCTTATCGTGACTAACTATAATATCTTAGGTTGCTTGGATAGTTGGGAAAGAATGTACGATGGCTGTTAGTAGGGCTCTATTCTAGCATTCGCCTGTACGACTATGGAAAACATCGGTGAATAAATCAGTCATGATTGCCGGTGGCCGGAATCGAACCAGCGACCTCCCGAATTTAAACCACATCTATCAGTCAGTCACCATACTTACCTAAATTTCGCAATTTAAATAATGTTGATAGATGTTACATTCCCAACGCGAGATGCTCACATTTTTGTTGTTAAATAGTGTTTATTAAATCAAAACAATATTGTGATATGAAGACTATCTATGCTTTCAATGTCGAATAAATATTTGTATCTAATATTGAAAATGTAACAGTAATGCAGGCAATTATTAGGATAAATGGCGGCATTTTAAATATCATCTTTGCGTCGAACATGTTGTACGTGGCCTTCGTAAGTATAAATCACAACTCTGACTCAGACAAATGTAAAAATATTATTGATTTTAAATAAAAAATATAACTTAAGAACATATTTGTACTTGTTATTATTGTTTTTACTAATCTCCCGAACCCAAAGCAATTTTCTTAGCAATACAGTTATCAAAGTTCATTACTTGCGTCCGGTTTCATTGTTTGTGTTCGGCAGTGGACTAAAAAGAGTTACAGTGTCCGTCCCTTCCCATCCACTCACGACAATTCCCTTTATCTTCAACCTCCTTTATCACCTTGTGACTCCTCTCCATTCCACCGTCCCTTGCAAGACACAATTCGTGGCTTGGCCTCGGGCCAATGGCTTGGAATCCGACATTTCTTACGTACGGATCTGAAATGCTCGACTTCTGTAGGGCAAAGATAACTTCACGAGACTCTCCCTCTCTTCTTGGGGGGGTTAAATTGTCTGCTGGCTAAAACCGATGGATCAGATATACGAGAGTTCTCGAGACCTAGTGTACCAGACAAATGTCTGCATTTTTCACTAAATACCTCAAGTTAATGAAGCGTTTACAAATTAATATAAATATTGTACATAAATATAAAATTTAGACTATTGTCATACAAAGTATGTGGTATGGCATTATAAAGTATTCATCGTTTAACATTCATGAATGTCTAAGTTTGAAATTTTAAGCTGTGGGGCGATGTTATATTTCATTAACTTAAATACCATGTCACGTAGGAAAATGTATTTCTCAATATAACTCCTTAGGTACGTTACAAGACCTTTGGTTAATGAAAGACGACGGTAAAATTATTGTTTTTTTTTTATAACAGAAAATTACATCACACAATACTCACTACGTTTATCAAGCGGACTGAGCTCGCAATTGACGGTGCGAGCCGAGTTTAGTGCGCACCGAGTTCGACTGATAAACACCTCAGCTCGAGCTTATTTCAGTTCTGTTAAGAAGCCGACCTAGCCCGGTTTAATAGGACAGGGATAGGGTCTAATAGGAGGAGTCCGGATTGAAGTATGCTTGCTAAACGGGTTCCGAACTCGGTGCGTACTGAAGTCAGTCCGAACCCAGTCCGCTTGATAAACGTAGTGTATGTAAAACTATTATTTTTAATAAGTACAAAGTTGCAAATAAAATAAAAATAAACTCGTCTGGCCATGACGGATATAGTGCAGCGTACCACAGTGTGTATACGAGAGTCAAGTCAAGTATGCTGGGTGCTCTCGTCTGGCCATGACGGATATTAGTGCAGCGTACCACAGTGTGTATACGAGAGTCAAGTCAAGTATGCTGGGTGCTCTCGTCTGGCCATGACGGATATTAGTGCAGCGTACCACAGTGTGTATACGAGAGTCAAGTCAAGTATGCTGGGTGCTCTCGTGTGCGTGACGGATATTAGTGCAGCGTACCACAGTGTGTATACGAGAGTCAAGTCAAGTATGCTGAGTGCTCTCGTGTGCGTGACGGATATTAGTGCAGCGTACCACAGTGTGTATACGAGAGTCAAGTCAAGTATGCTGGGTGCTCTCGTGTGCGTGACGGATATTAGTGCAGCGTACCACAGTGTGTATATGAGAGTCAAGTCAAGTATGCTGAGTGCTCTCGTGTGCGTGACGGATATTAGTGCAGCGTACCACAGTGTGTATATGAGAGTCAAGTCAAGTATGCTGGGTGCTCTCGTCTGGCCATGACGTATATAGTGCAGCGTACCACAGTGTGTATACGAGAGTCAAGTCAAGTATGCTGGGTGCTCTCGTCTGGCCATGACGGATATTAGTGCAGCGTACCACTGTGTGTATATGAGAGTCAAGTCAAGTATGCTGGGTGCTCTCGTCTGGCCATGACGGATATTAGTGCAGCGTACCACAGTGTGTATATGAGAGTCAAGTCAAGTATGCTGGGTGCTCTCGTGTGCGTGACGGATATTAGTGCAGCGTACCACAGTGTGTATATGAGAGTCAAGTCAAGTATGCTGAGTGCTCTCGTCTGGCCATGACGTATATAGTGCAGCGTACCACAGTGTGTATACGAGAGTCAAGTCAAGTATGCTGAGTGCTCTCGTCTGGCCATGACGTATATAGTGCAGCGTACCACAGTGTGTATATGAGAGTCAAGTCAAGTATGCTGGGTGCTCTCGTGTGCGTGACGGATATTAGTGCAGCGTACCACAGTGTGTATACGAGAGTCAAGTCAAGTATGCTGGGTGCTCTCGTGTGCGTGACGGATATTAGTGCAGCGTACCACAGTGTGTATATGAGAGTCAAGTCAAGTATGCTGAGTGCTCTCGTCTGGCCATGACGGATATTAGTGCAGCGTACCACAGTGTGTATATGAGAGTCAAGTCAAGTATGCTGGGTGCTCTCGTGTGCGTGACGGATATTAGTGCAGCGTACCACAGTGTGTATATGAGAGTCAAGTCAAGTATGCTGAGTGCTCTCGTCTGGCCATGACGGATATAGTGCAGCGTACCACAGTGTGTATATGAGAGTCAAGTCAAGTATGCTGGGTGCTCTCGTGTGCGTGACGGATATTAGTGCAGCGTACCACAGTGTGTATACGAGAGTCAAGTCAAGTATGCTGGGTGCTCTCGTGTGCGTGACGGATATTAGTGCAGCGTACCACAGTGTGTATACGAGAGTCAAGTCAAGTATGCTGGGTGCTCTCGTGTGCGTGACGGATATTAGTGCAGCGTACCACAGTGTGTATATGAGAGTCAAGTCAAGTATGCTGGGTGCTCTCGTGTGCGTGACGGATATTAGTGCAGCGTACCACAGTGTGTATATGAGAGTCAAGTCAAGTATGCTGGGTGCTCTCGTGTGCGTGACGGATATTAGTGCAGCGTACCACAGTGTGTATATGAGAGTCAAGTCAAGTATGCTGGGTGCTCTCGTCTGGCCATGACGTATATAGTGCAGCGTACCACAGTGTGTATATGAGAGTCAAGTCAAGTATGCTGGGTGCTCTCGTGTGCGTGACGGATATTAGTGCAGCGTACCACTGTGTGTATATGAGAGTCAAGTCAAGTATGCTGGGTGCTCTCGTCTGGCCATGACGGATATTAGTGCAGCGTACCACTGTGTGTATATGAGAGTCAAGTCAAGTATGCTGGGTGCTCTCGTGTGCGTGACGGATATTAGTGCAGCGTACCACAGTGTGTATATGAGAGTCAAGTCAAGTATGCTGGGTGCTATCGTGTGCGTGACGGATATTAGTGCAGCGTACCACAGTGTGTATACGAGAGTCAAGTCAAGTATGCTGAGTGCTCTCGTCTGGCCATGACGGATATTAGTGCAGCGTACCACTGTGTGTATATGAGAGTCAAGTCAAGTATGCTGGGTGCTCTCGTGTGCGTGACGGATATTAGTGCAGCGTACCACTGTGTGTATATGAGAGTCAAGTCAAGTATGCTGGGTGCTCTCGTCTGGCCATGACGGATATTAGTGCAGCGTACCACTGTGTGTATATGAGAGTCAAGTCAAGTATGCTGGGTGCTCTCGTGTGCGTGACGGATATTAGTGCAGCGTACCACAGTGTGTATATGAGAGTCAAGTCAAGTATGCTGGGTGCTATCGTGTGCGTGACGGATATTAGTGCAGCGTACCACAGTGTGTATATGAGAGTCAAGTCAAGTATGCTGGGTGCTCTCGTCTGGCCATGACGGATATTAGTGCAGCGTACCACTGTGTGTATATGAGAGTCAAGTCAAGTATGCTGGGTGCTCTCGTGTGCGTGACGGATATTAGTGCAGCGTACCACAGTGTGTATATGAGAGTCAAGTCAAGTATGCTGGGTGCTATCGTGTGCGTGACGGATATTAGTGCAGCGTACCACTGTGTGTATATGAGAGTCAAGTCAAGTATGCTGGGTGCTCTCGTGTGCGTGACGGATATTAGTGCAGCGTACCACAGTGTGTATATGAGAGTCAAGTCAAGTATGCTGGGTGCTCTCGTGTGCGTGACGGATATTAGTGCAGCGTACCACAGTGTGTATATGAGAGTCAAGTCAAGTATGCTGGGTGCTCTCGTGTGCGTGACGGATATTAGTGCAGCGTACCACAGTGTGTATACGAGAGTCAAGTCAAGTATGCTGGGTGCTCTCGTGTGCGTGACGGATATTAGTGCAGCGTACCACAGTGTGTATACGAGAGTCAAGTCAAATGTGCTGAGTGCTCTCGCGTGCGTACTGCGTATATATCCTTCGGGACCCTCTGTCTTCCTTCTTCATGTAAAACGTAATGTATAAAACAAACGTTGCAATATACTTGTTCCTTTATATTTTTCAATATGTTTACCAAGTACATTTCTGTATAATGTAAATCAAGTGTTGTTAAAGCTACTTTTTAAAAGTAGCACTGTTACAGCTACAGCTACTTGATCTTTGAAAGTAACTTAGCTACTTTTCAGCTACTGTATTTTGTCAAGTAGCTCGCTACTTGTACAGCTACTCAAAAAAAGTAGTGACGCTACTTTACAGCTACTTTCATTTTTTATAAAGGACCAAGAGTACGTACTATTTATTGAAACGGCGATACGGTCCGGAAGTGAGTCATACTCATATCACGGCTCACGGGGCGAATCAGAAAACTTAGTGCTGGGGAGGCAGCAAGAAAGCCAACGTCAGTAGTCATTCCGAACCTGTGACGGTGGGAATTGTGGCGGGCGAAACAAAACGTGTGTTTGTTTATTGCAAAAATAGAGTAGCTGCTACTTTTCGCTACAAATACTCATATATAGTAGCTTGCTACTCGCTACTTTACTGCATAGGATAGACATTAAATAAATAAATAAATAAAATAAATAATAAATAAATAAAATACCAGTCACGCTACCAAAAAAAGTAACATGCTACAAGTAGCGCGCTACTTGTAGCGCGTTACTTAACAACACTGTGTAAATCTGGCAATGCTGTGTATATTGTTCTCGCTAAAATAAGGCTACTGCGGATTGTATGCAATCCGCGCAATTGTTAATATATCTTTAGTTATAATATATGTTTGATGGAATTAAAGCACTTTGAAGAGAAGAGATGCAATCTAGGAAATGCCAGTAATTAAAGTCACCCCTAGTTTTAACTTGGCGTAAAATATACAACTGTTTTCAATTACGAAGAATACATAACTTTAACTCGGATTTTATCAACGGGATAAATCTGTACGTCATGTATTTACCCCATTATTCCAAAGTACAATTTGTAATTATGTATGAATGAGTTCGTGACTAGGCCTACATTATAATATGGCACAATCATTTCTTGTTGTTTCATTTCATAAGTTCAGTTAACACGCGTGTGCATGAAATTATGTTAATGTGTACCAACCATAGAGTTTGTTTAATGAATATTTCTACAACTAATTTTTAACTAACATTTGCTGGTTTTAAGGAAAGCTACAACTAATCTAAAAACGAAATAAAGTGCTTGAAGACAATTGTAACTTTCCATACACGGCTCTCAGGTTTGCAAATACACAACTTTCCACTTCGAATGTAATCTACATACTTTAGAACTGACGGAAATCATCAAAACAGACAACATAGGTAACATTATTATTTTATTGTTGTAATAATACAATGCCATACTATGTCATAACCGGTGTTAACACGTTGTACGGTCATACATTTCAAGTACTTCCATGTCTTTACCTTGTTTAACTCTAGTTATGACTAATTAAATATCATTTTCATATAATTTTCTACAGATCAAACTGCAGATGACATAATATGCACGGCCTTGGCCGATTTGGTATAGCCATCCTAGCATTTGGTGTAGCCATCCTAGCATTTGGTAAAGCCATCCTAGCATTTGGTATAGCCATCCTAGCATTTGGTATAGCCATCCTAGCATTTGGTATAGCCATCCTAGCATTTGCTCTTCGCTAAGCGTGAAAATGATTTGGTTTCTTCTTGTTGATAATTATGATATCAGGTATATTGTGATGTATGGTTTGGCTTGTTATAACTGCACGGTCGTATGAATGAATACATGAATGAGAAGGGATACAAAGAAAAACAATGCGAAATGTGAGGAAGACTATGAAATCGAACCAAGGGATGATTAAGATGTGAGCAATACTATGACATCGAACCAAGGGATGATTCAAGATGTGAGCAAGACTATGACATCGAACCAAGGGATGATTCAAGATGTGAGCAAGACTATGACATCGAACCAAGGGATGATTCAAGATGTGAGCAAGACTATGACATCGAACCAAGGGATGATTCAAGATGTGAGCAAGACTATGACATCGAACCAAGGGATGATTCAAGATGTGAGCAAGACTATGACATCGAACCGAGGGATGATTCAAGATATGAGCAAGACTATGACATCGAACCAAGGGATGATTCAAGATGTGAGCAAGACTATGACATCGAACCAACAGATGATTCAAGATGTGAGCAAAAGCCCTATCTGCGGGCATCGTTTACCTCAACCGTGCTAACATAACAAGGTAATCAGGGTTCAATGAAACAATATTGTATCCTGGAGGTTTCTATGAAACAATCCCATCATGCTGAAGTTACAGTTCAAAGCCAAGTACATTTTGTAATTACTTGAAATTCGTGTATAACATATGTCAGTGCATTGTGTGTCTTCTTTTCTTGTCAATGCATCATTGCAGTAATGAGCGAGTACTTGAATTGTTTTTCGATAATAATTGCATTTTATATAATATGTCAGCGTTATGCGCAATAATTTTGATAGCCTCTCGAAACATAACGATGTTTTTTTTGCAATAAGTAGCAAAGGTGTTAACTAAAATTGTTTTATATCTGGAACAATGTCCAATCCTTCACTCTCTTACTTGAAACACGTAAGTTCTAACAGCGTACACAATTTTATGGTCTTTACTAGTATCTCTTGTTTCAAATTTGCATGAATGTTTGTGTTTAACGAACGATTCTTAACACCTGTTTCGTTGTACTGGATTTTTTCTAAAGGAAATTGTGCACTATTTTTCAGAAAGTGTCATAGTTTCTCATGTTTCTCTAACAACATTCTTTGTTGAGTAGAATTTAGCAATGCTTTAGCTATAGAAAACTGCTCAATGAAAACTCAGGCTAATAAATATTAAGTGAACGCGTAAACAATTCTTGAATGTAGACGTAACAATATACAACAATGTAGCCTATTACCTCCTGTTCTAATAGTGTCTAGTTGTGTATGTATAAATGCATGGGGGTGGACAATAATAATGTAGTTTATGAAAAACAAAATATGTTCACACTTGCAGTTGTTTGAAAGAAATGAAGCTATCACTGCATGCTATCGCGTAGCACCGCGTGCATGAAACATATTGAAGAACTTTTTCTGTTCTTTGTTTCGTAAATTTAAGTGTTTAAGTACTCGTTTTTTAAATTTATAGAGAGCAAACTAGTCTTAAGCAAATTGTTTTTCAAGTTTTATAATCCAGTTTTCGTATGGGCTAACGTAACATGGCGCAAAAGTTCAATAACTTGACGAGAGTTGAAAAATGAAACAAAAATTGTAGCATCCGTTTTCTTGAAAGCGCATTCGGAAATAGAGTACATATTCTACATAAAAACACGAAGTGCAGATGGAACTATATTCCTGCATTTTCGTCGCCACTTTCGCATTGTCATTGTCAACACAAATGTGGTCAACATATTGTACACAATCCTATTGTAACATTTTATTGTTGTATTGTGTAACATTGTATTGTGTATTGTTGTGAGTTGTGTTGCAGTTGCTAAAACCAAATAAAAGCATGTACATAATCCTTATTCAAAGATTGTGCATGTATTTTTACACAAAATTGAAAATTTGTATTGTATTATTTCCAATCTTACGTTCTATTTTGGATATTCCCCTAACAGAAGCCTTCGTCCAGAGGTTACTGCCACATCTAATCAACTCGCAAACCATACCATCGCACTTTGTTGTTTCGTCGAACCAGCGACCTCCTGCCAAGAAGAGTCAGCGTCGCCACGCGAATTAAATTAAAGATGTAATACAAATAAAATTAACAAAATAAACTGAAAAATAAAACCTTTAAACTCTATCAAAATAAATAAAATATATTCCATTCAAATTATTTGCAATTGTTTATTTAATTGAAACCAAGTCCTGAATAGTAACAAAAGAACCAAATTTAAATCTGATGTATCAACAAAATAATAAACACTGGTACTTAGCTGTACCTTGATTGTAAAAGAAAACACATAATCACGTTGAATTACTTCCAAGAGTTCGATGTGATCTCATGTAGAAGGTTGCCAGGGTAACCATTATCGTTCTCCCCCATCCACGTGGTCAACTCTTTCTATCGGCGTAGTTGGAAGCTGTAAATGTGGCAACGCTGCGCGCTGTAACGCCGCCCGTACACCATCGAGCACATAACGGATATTAGTATGCCGTGTTTTATTAGAGCCGCGCCAATACTCATTCCCTCGTAACAGAAGAACTCGGCAGCGGGGAAACACATACGTTCCAATTGCCTATTAATCGTAAAATAAATGTATTTTCCACAATTTTCATCGTTGTCTTTGCATCTGGGCACAACCAAGTGAGCTACGACCAACTCTATAGAAATTATACTGAGACCTTTTCAATTGTAGTTCCAGCAACTTCTTTTAAATAAGTTCCGCTTCCAAATGTTGCAAGCACGTTGTCCAACTGAGTTGTAGCTCACATGAGACAATATAGCTCAGATGGGAAGATACGTTGCTCAGTTAAGACAAAGCTCACATGAGACAATATAGCTCAGTTAGGAAGATGCGTTGATCAGTTAAGTCGTAGCTCACATGAGACAATATAGCTCAGTTAGGAAGATACGTTGCTCAGTTAAGTCGTAGCTCACATGAGACAATATAGCTCAGTTAGGAAGATGCGTTGATCAGTTAAGTCGTAGCTCACATGAGACAATATAACTCAGTCGGGAAGATACGTTGCTCAGCTAAGACATAGCTCACATGAGACAATAAAGCTCAGTTGGGAAGATACGTTGCATAGTTAAGACATGGCTCACATGAGACAATATAGCTCAGTTGGGAAGATACGTTGCTCAGTTAAGTCGTAGCTCACATGAGACAATATAGCTCAGTTGGGAAGATACGTTGCTCAGTTAGGTCGTAGCTCACATGAGACAATATAGCTCAGTTGGGAAGATATGTTGCTCAGTTCAGTCGTAGCTCACATGAGACAATATAGCTCAGTTGGGAAGATACGTTGCTCAGTTAAGTCGTAGCTCACATGAGACAATATCGCTAAGTTGGGAAGAAACGTTGCTCAGTTAAGTCGTAGCTCACATGAGACAATATAGCTCAGTTTGGAAGATACGTTGCTCAGTTAAGTCGTAGCTCACATGAGACAATATAGCTCAGTTTGGAAGATACGTTGCTCAGTTAAGTCGTAGCTCACATGAGACAATAAAGCTCAGTTGGGAAGATACGTTGCATAGTTAAGACATAGCTCACATGAGACAATATAGCTCAGTTTGGAAGATACGTTGCTCAGTTAAGTCGTAGCTCACATGAGACAATATAGCTCAGTCGGAAAGATACGTTGCTCAGCTAAGACATAGCTCACATGAGACAATAAAGCTCAGTTGGGAAGATACGTTGCATAGTTAAGACATGGCTCACATAAGACAATATAGCTCAGTTGGGAAGATACGTTGCTCAGTTAAGTCGTAGCTCACCTGCAACAATATAGCTCAGTTGGGAAGATACGTTGCTCAGTTAAGACATAGCTCACCTGCAACAATATAGCTCAGTTGGGAAGATACGTTGCATAGTTAAGACATAGCTCACATGAGACAATATAGCTCAGTTGGGAAGATACGTTGCTCAGTTAAGTCGTAGCTCACATGAGACAATATAGCTCAGTTGGGAAGATACCTTGATAAGTTAAGTAGTAACTCCAATGAGGCAGTAGCTCAGTTGGGTAGATACGTTGCTCATTTAAGGTGAATCTACCCCCCCTGGAAAAACACTTTTGTTACGAATTACTTGTAAATGTGTATGTGTGACGTATGAAGTGTACCCCTCCTCCCTCCCACTACCACACTTGACCGACCTCCGCGCGCTTCGTTCTCATTAGAGTCGAGCGCAGGCTCTTGTCAAAGCAAGGTCACGCCCAACGAGGCACCACTCCGCTTACTTGGTGTCATGTTTCCCTCCAATACTTGGATTGCATCTGTACATTTGCGTTCTCAGCTACTGTTGAGCGGTGCTTGGACACAAGGAGACAATTTCTTTGCGCAAATTACCTGTCTAGACCCGTAAAGTAGTTACGGCTGGACTGCGACACGAGCAAACTGGTGCGCTTTACATCCGTGTACGTATTTCACTAACACTCGAAAAGTTTTTTACGTAGGCTTAAGTCTGCAAGTATTTTGGGAAGATAAGAGTCGAGCGCATGATATGCATTTTATTTCTTGTAAGTGACTCTTTTCATAATTAAGTAATGGAATAGTAAAAACAGCATATACTCGATTGCCTTTTCACCGGGACACGAAAAAATTCATTAAAAAAACTGGTGACTGAATTGTGTTTTAAAATTGTATACCATCATTCCTAAGATAGCAACCTATAGCATACTACATTTTCGTGTACTTGACAAACATGGTATATAGGTGTTATTACATGAACGTAAAGACTTTTGAAGCTATCGGTACACGTAAAAAATAAAAGTGTATTTTTTTTAAACCACTTTTTGCAGACATTATATCAATATTTATCAACCTTCATAAAAAAAACTTAGTTTAAAAAAGTTAAGTTACCTTGATACCTTCACCTTAAGTCGTAGCTCACATGAGGCAGTATAGTTCAGTTGGCAAGATACGTTGCTCACATGAGGCAGTATAGTTCAGTTGGCAAGCTACGTTGCACAACTCGTTTAACAGTTAAAACCCCAATTATTTTTATTCCTTATTAAATACTAATTGCTTTGGAATAAATTCCACAAACTTACTCGTTTTTTTGTATTAAAATGTGAACTAATGAAAGGGTTACCAGAACTAGGTTTTTTACAAAATGCATTTTATGTTACACAAATAAAATAAATATTCTTTTTATTTCCATTTACTGTCTAAACTTATTCACAGGACAATGTTATAATCTATAATTTTACTATATTTTATTGTATTATTATTTTATTGAATGTATCACAATCATACAATCTCGGTCAAAACCGGCATTAACATGTTATACGGACAAAATGTTAAGTATTTCCATGTGTCTATACCTTATTTAATTTCACTTATCACATGTTACCAGTTTATCAATCTCTGTTAAAGCTGGTACACGTCATACGCACAATATGGATGTAATATCAAGTAATTCCATGAGGTACCCTTTTGAACTGCAGTCCTTTCTTTACATCTTATTAGTACTAGTTCATAGTATACACAGTATAATGATATGAACTTATTTGTGTCGTCTTCGTGTGTGTCTTCTTTGCGTCGTATTACTGTTTGTACGGTCGTGGTCGATTTCTCTAGCCACCCTAGTAATTTTACACTATGGACAATGGAAACCCACGAAAACTATTGTCTGGATGGATATTGTCTGAAAGGAGTCACTCTCATAAGTTAAAACTAGTTCTAAATGTTCTTCGGTAAGTAAATGATCACGTCATGTTCTGTCAAATTTATTTCTTACAACAGCTGTCAAAGTTCGTTGTGTTGTTTCGAAAAGCCAATGCATTCAGTCAGTACACACCCACTTTGAAAGTCCATTATAAAAACAAAATCGGCGTAAACATGTTGTACGGACATAAATGTCAAGTATTTCCATGTGCTTAACTTATTAAATTATACTTGAGACTAATTAAATATTTGTTCATATTATTTCTCTAGAACTAACTGTGGATGCTATGTACGGTCGTGGCCGATTTTTACTCATCCCAGCATTCGCTCTTCGTATGGTGGAAACCACGATAACCGCCGTCAGGATGGAGAACTTCTTGAAGTCTTCATTCTTCTAAAATAAAAACATGTTCGTACTATCCTACACGTGTACAAAATTTTTGCGTTTTGCATCTCGATGCATACGTTCGGTTGAGACCAATGTTCATTGGCCACAAAATTCATAACAAATAGGAATGACTGCGGTTGGTTGCAGCGTCTGCAAATGTGTAACATATTATCTGTAGAAAACTCTCTTAACGAACTAGACACATTGTATATAAAAAAAATGTTCTTAAATATTGTAGATATTGATCCTTTGTCAAGGGTACAGCTTGGATACAGATCTGCTCGTTATGGCAAGGGTGTATCCCTGATTCCTCCATTTGCTCGTACAGCACAGTATAAGAGAGGCTTATTTTGCCGTGCCGTCAGTCTTTACAATTCTCTAGACCTTAGCACCCGAC
>OX246737.1:83251905-83308213 GCA_945910005.1 Isoperla grammatica
GTATTAAAACAAGTGTTATGTGTAAAACGCGTTTAGTTATATAAACATAAAATACCGTCTCATTTTTTACAATTAATTATTAATGGTTCTCCTTTTACAAAATGTACATAATTTACAAGGGAACACATGGGGAGAAAAACAGCACTAAATTTACAACATGAAACCAAAACAGACTCAAATACTGTTTTCATTGCTGTGCTACGCTTAGCAGGAGTAAGTTGCAGTCTTATACTTACGTTAGTCTAATGATAAATATTCCATGCAATATGTCGTCAAAACTATCGTCTGTTAACCTTCAATATCCGCACTACCTATATCATTAGTCATACACTTCACGTGCAACAACAAATACGATATTGGCCTAGTCTAGTATATGATTCAAGCATAACTGAAAAGATGAGCGTGTGGTTTTTAAATTTCATAAAAGCAGCGATCAGAATTAAAATGACAAAATATGGTTTAGAATTAATCATCTGTGGTTTTGTTGTTTAAACGTACGATCTCGAAAACAAAGATGGGAGCTTAAAAAAACTTTAGACACCAGCTAGAATTGTCTGCAGTGGAAATAAAGCCATCCCGGCGTCCACACGAATAAGGTCTCGTATCCTCTGTAATACTAAATAATAACTAGGATATTTTGACTATGTTCTTACAAGTTCTGCAATACATTTTGATGATTATTATCAGGTTATAAACGTGTTTTTGTTTTTCATTTAAAATTTATGCCTAGGCTACAAAACACTCGGAGAATGAGTGTAACTCACTCTGTAACTCATCAAGTTCCAACCTCGTTTACGGCCAAACTCCCCGAGTTCAGACAATGTCCTTATATGGCGGATCATAATTGGAAGCTGATGTGCTACACTAGGGTTTAAAATACACAAAGCGCCATACGGTATGTGTTATTTCGGACTTGTGACAACGTGCGGTTATGTATTTGCGCATGATTGGTTTTCGTAGCCTCCAGACTGGAAATTAGTTTGGTAACCATTTCTATTTCTATGATTTGGTTGACTACCGTTCCAGCATTCATGTTTGCCGGCACCCCGAGCCGCATGTCGGCGTATGTTATGCCACACGTCCTCGTCTTCCCGACGTTTCCATCACCTCCCAGGCTTTACCTTCAGTATTACAACACTCGGAAACAAAAGAGTGTCAACTCATATTTAGTACTAAGGGAGACAGAATTATTCCTACTGCGCCAAAATCGTCAGTCTCGTGCTTTTGTAAGTAGTACCTTGTCAGTGTTTAGTTGACGTATTTTAAACATGAACTAAGTACAGGGACAGAGAGGTGGAATCAAATATAAAATAGCAAAGCCTGTGGCTTGGGAGAAAACTTAACGGACCACTAGAAAAGGTTAAGGTATGTGTCAGTGAGATGCCCAGTCAGAGGTCTACAAATGTATCCAGCAACAAATTGGTGGACGGGGGTTCAAAGGTTGAGTCGAAATTCCTTTTGATAATGTCCGTAATTCAAATTATCTCAACTTTTATCCGATAGTGTTCCTCTACCAGTTGTATCTCTCCGATTTCCGGTCCCCGAACGTCCTCGTTGATGTGTTGTTGTGATCGATATAATTTAAAAATGCAGGCAAATGGCTGCCCTGTCATAACGTCTTCGACTGTAGCATTGCACACATCAACCAACTGACAAGTAACTAACATTAAGGACAGAGGATCACAAAAAGAAGGATAGCTTATCTTCATTCAGGGATGTATACTATACCGCTGTTTTTCTGTCGGCGTAAGATAAACATAAACAAAACACAATTTAAATTATTGCGGTTGAATACTAGCCCCGGAATGTCAGTAGATCCTCTCTATAGCTTTGATTTATTTTGTGACGCTATCGGCAAATTGCAGAAATAAAAATATTAAGATTTAAATTGGGCGCCAGACACTAGGTCAGAAGTAGAGCACAAGGGACTCTTATCTTTTATTATAATTAATAATTAAATTTTATAATAATATTTACTTACTGTAGGTGAAGAACTCTGGAATGTCAGGCAGTTTAGGAAATAAGGGTAACATCAACAAACATATTTAAAAACCAAGGTGAATTTACTAGTTATGGCATTTTACAAGTGAAATGAAAATTTAAATGTTTGCAATTAATTGTTAATGGATCCAATTATTAACTGTTCATTGATAGTTCATGTTGTAGGTTATGCAATTATTGGTACCAAACATTCCGCAAAAAGGCCTTTAAAACTTTAATTCACTGCACACGGTTCATTTGTTGTTAATTTATTGTTTGAATGTTACTGAATATTTACGTGATGATGTTCTTGAAGGTCTAGAAGGTCATGACTCTTCGTCGAAGTCCACCGAAGCTTGGGCGGCGCAGATGGGCAGCCTGCCCTAATGCGCGGACGTACTCGACTAAGTTGACAATATTAACTGCATTTAAATAAAAAAAATTGTTCTACAGGTAGAATATACTTCGTAGGTGTAGTTATCTACCGTAGGCTTCCTGTTTGAAGATTACCACAACGTTTCCATTGTTATGGCTGCGCCGGAGCAGTACAGGTCCGACCCTTATGGCGACGTGAAGCTAACTCTCCTGCTTGGTCCGCTCCGCAGTCTCTCAACCGCGCATCGAAGTTTCCAGAAGATTCCAAGCCTCGGGCCATCACGTACGCCCGCTTGGAACTGCGTCGTAGCAAAATATCGCCCCACTCTGGTGGCCTTGGAAGACTTTTGGTTTTGTCCGCTAGGTGGTGCCAGGTGTCGGGACGACAACTTGTAAAGTAGATGACATGGTTACCGATCTGGAAGATGATGATGATGATTGCTACTAGAGAGCACAGGTGCAGTCTATTTTTTAAAATAGCGCTAATTTTAAATGTTCATTATGGTATTATGCATTAATTGATTCATTATTAATTAACATGTTCGTTAAGAAATATTTATCTGGGTAAAACTTAATAAAGTAAATTATTGAATTATTAAACATCAATAACTAGCCAGTTTGAATATAGTGAACGAGCATTAGGAGGGTTACTCTGTTACAATTTGTTATTTATTTTACGTCGGGACCATTTTATTGTCACGGTGTCCTATGTATTGACAATGAAACGTTGTTATATTATCTTGATTTCTTCTTTAATTTGGAAAAATATCCAAAGTTTTGGAGAGAATGATTGTGGTTCTTGTTTTTAAAAAGTAGCTTTCTAAAAGGTATGTGCGTATGAGTGTGTAACGTGTAAGACGAGACAACCTGTGTCAAGGGAGCTGTTTGCCTCTGAGCCACGCTGAAGGTTGAAGGCTAGAACAAAGAACATTGGTTTCTCGAGGCAAGCTTCAGCTGAGGTTACAAGCTCCTCTCTAAGCTTTTGCTTTCCTTCCCTTCGCAGCTACTCGTAGACCACAGAAGCAATAAGAAAGCGCCTCTCAAATTTCCCACTCCTTGTAATGGAACTTTTCTCTCGACACCCTCTTAACGGTGATAAATGACACATGTAACTAAACCTGCGTAACGCGACACGAGGACATATTTGACGTCTTGTGTTAAAAGCGTCAAGATACTTGTATGGAATACATAGAGGCGCGGTTATCGATTTGACGTACACGACGGTGTCAAACATTCTATCTGAAATAACTCTACCGTGTGAGATGCCGCTTTCGAAAACATGTTCAGACTTGCAAAGTGGGTGCTGGGAATGTTTCATCTCATGGATTGAGTTGATGCATTCAAACAGTCAGTTGTTGGTTTAATATATAATCTCGCAGTGGTTTCTTTAGCGTTGAGATTGAGATTGAGATTTCACTTCTCTATATTAAATGTACTCACAGGTGAAAGAAGATGGATGAATACAAGGGGTAAAACAGAGAGAGACTCAAGAAAACATTTTTGAAACACTTTGTAAGATATGCCACTCATTATGTACACTTATTTCACGTGTGCTGTTACAACGCTATGGTATACAGTCCACTAGCACAACTATTAATAATTAAATTAAATTATGTTGTGCACTTTGGAATTTCAGTTTCGACCATATTACTTTGGCTGGTATGTAATAATTAACACGTTCAATCTCAAGTTCCACACACATCTTTGTTGACATCTTTGTATCATTAGTGTTATTGTGGCACATGGCTTGTTGGTTATTTCATTGTGTTGCAAACACACTTCAAGATCTAAGACTGCAACTGGATACCAACTATAAATGATCTTTAAATTATAATTGTATATGAAGTTGTGTCCGCTATGCACTCTTGCACTTGTGGCTACAGAAAGAGTAGCTAAAACATTGTAATAATTAAAATGCCAAAATATGCAATAAATGAACATAAATTTTAACTGCCGTTTACATATTAAAAGGGTGTAATAAGCTTTTCTCAACAGTATCGTACAAATCCTTGATTAGGTCATTTCGAGTTCCTTTCTCATGTAATACTTTATGTATTCTGAAAGTGTATCGTTCTATTTTTGTTATTGATATTTAATAATATGTTGAGTCCATACTCCATATAAACATCCAGCATCACACAGCTACACAAACACACACATACACATACATACAAAGTACCATAGTTAAATAGTGTCAAGAAGTGTATGTAAACTAAAAGTTGATGGAAAAAGGTGTATGACTGTATACATATAATATTGTTTGAATGCGTTTGACTACATGTATCGTGTTTTTGGAATTAGTCAACGATTGCTACGAATAGAATCACAAAAATCGCTGCATTGTGGAGATGTTTTCAAGGTCTAAAAAGTATAAATGGTAACACGCACTTAGTGGTTGTACCATAGGTGCATGATGTATTATCCATGCTTTTTAACAGTACTAGAAAAACGCTCTGTGTGACGCGTTGATGAGCGAGCGCGTCCATGTCCACGAACTTTCTGGTGAAAAGTTCTCAAAGCTATCGTCATTGTTCATTGTAAAAGATAAAGATAAAAGTGTAAAAACAACAATTAACAACAATACAAGAATGCAGCATTTTCAGAATGCATGCTCGAACATGTTTCTAAACTCCATAGCTATAAGACTTGTTGACATTGTTGTATGCTGTGCAATGTGCGTTGCTAAGAAGTTTCATTGTAATTTCGTCTATAGTGTATTGCAATGAATCTGTGGTCCTAGGATCCCGCCCACCTTCCCCTACCTCACCCCATACCTCGAATCGCCCGCGCGAGCCAGTACCCCTCGCGGCTAGCTCGAGCCGGCGATTCGAAGTATGGAGTGAGGTAGGGGAAGGTGGGCGGGATCCTAGGACCACAGATTCATTGCAATACACTATAGGGTTTTCTACGCGGTCTACCACCGTTACTAACACTTATTGACAGCAATAGAAATGTAATTTCTGTCTTAAATACGTATCAGATCACGTTCATACTAGTATATTAGTGATCGGACAAAAATGTATTATAATATAGCCACCTCACATTTTGCCGTAAATGTGTTTCAGAACAATATTTTCGAGTAACTTTGGGGCCATCCATATATGATGTGACACAATTTTTGACCAAATTAGACCCCCCCCCCCCCCTCCCCCTTGTCACAGTGAGTCACAACAAGTCTGACACCCACCCCCTCTTTAATGATGTCACAAAAAATCATTTACTGCCCCCCCCCCCCGACATGCTAACATTAAAAAAAAAACTGGGACAAAATCAATCCCATCGAGGATCGAGATCAAATATTTGAATTTTCTTTATTTTTTACATTTGCACAGCTGCTGGTTATAACTGGTCATTCGTCCATGGCAAAACTCAGGTGGCGCATTCTAGTGGCTAAAAATCAGTTTGGGAAATGCGTGAAATTGCGGAATTATTTGAAAAATGTGAAATACTGAAAAAGAATCTGCACTAAAAAATGGCATTATATGCAGTGCATGCATGGATGTCACAGAAAGACTGACCCCTCCCCCCCCAAATAGTGTGACATCATTTATGGACGGCCCTTTTAGTGTAACTTTGCCAACACTTATCAGATCGCCATAATATGAACCTATTCGTAAACGTAGAAATCTTTATAAAGTTTATGGCTATACCACATTTTGCCGCCATTTTGTTAAAGACATTTTCTTTAGTAACTACAGTGTAACTGTGTATTTTAGTTCGAACGAATTTGCCACAAAACTATACGCATTCAATACACATCAAGACTTGTGGTTGGTCCAAATTTCAACTTGATCTATTTTACGTTCGACCGCTATCGCGAGACATACAAAAAAAGAACGAGAGCCATAAAAGTATAATAGAGACGCTCGCTTCGCTCGCTTACTTATTTTGTGATACGCCGACACGACTAAATGAAAGTTCAAATCGGCTTAATCTCACAAAACTATATTCTAAAGCATTCATAAATAACGTTTTATTGGCAAGAGCTAATACTAAGTACCGACTTATTCTTGGGAGTTTTTTGGGTTTTTTTTGGGCACCCAAAATCGGGATTTAAAAACATAGATTCGTAAAAGCATATATAAAAAACACTTTCCGCACGAAAGTACTTCCTATTTGGGTTCCCAGCTGTATGGTGCAGTGTGCTCTATCTTAGATCATTGGAATAATATGTAGTATTGCAACAGTTTATTTTGAAGCCACCAGACTTTCCTTTTGACATTTTCCTGGAAAGGTAAATAACAATAATCAAGTCCTCCGACACTCGAAGGTGAATGTTGCCTTTCCCTCTTTCCGGCTACTGGAGCGGGCCAGACCCGCGTCCGCGTGTACGCGCGCCCGCCGATCGTATCACATAATACGCGCGCGCGTACATGGTATGCATAGCTTCAAATCATAGAGCAATTCAATCCTAAACGCCGAGAATACACATCCAACAAAGTTAGTCCAGAATTATATTAGCAACTGTTGCGCTGTCCGCGGACCCGCGTCCAGTGCAAGCACGCTGTCCGCGCGTAGAGGCGGGAGACCCGCGTCATGTGCAAGCACGCTGTCCGCGCGTAGAGGCGGTAGACCCACGTCATGTGCAAGCACGCTGTCCGCGCGTAGAGGCGGGAGACCCGCGTCATGTGCAAGCACGCTGTCCGCGCGTAGAGGCGGGAGACCCACGTCATGTGCAAGCACGCTGTCCGCGCGTAGAGGCGGGAGACCCACGTCATGTGCAAGCACGCTGTCCGCGCGTAGAGGCGGTAGACCCGCGTCATGTGCAAGCACGCTGTCCGCGCGTAGAGGCAGGAGACCCGCGTCATGTGCAAGCACGCTGTCCGCGCGTAGAGGCGGGAGACCCGCGTCATGTGCAAGCACGCTGTCCGCGCGTAGAGGCGGGAGACCCCCGTCATGTGCAAGTACGCTGTCCGCGCGTAGAGGCCGGAGACCCGCGTCATGTGCAAGCACGCTGTCCGCGCGTAGAGGCGGTAGACCCGCGTCATGTGCAAGCACGCTGTCCGCGCGTAGAGGCGGTAGACCCGCGTCATGTGCAAGCACGCTGTCCGCGCGTAGAGGCGGGAGACCCGCGCCATGTGCAAGCACGCTGTCCGCGCGTAGAGGCGGGAGACCCGCGTCATGTGCAAGCACGCTGTCCGCGCGTAGAGGCGGGAGACCCGCGTCATGTGCAAGCACGCTGTCCGCGCGTAGAGGCGGGAGACCCCCGTCATGTGCAAGTACGCTGTCCGCGCGTAGAGGCAGGAGACCCGCGTCATGTGCAAGCACGCTGTCCGCGCGTAGAGGCGGGAGACCCGCGTCATGTGCAAGCACGCTGTCCGCGCGTAGAGGCGGGAGACCCGCGTCATGTGCAAGCACGCTGTCCGCGCGTAGAGGCGGGAGACCCGCGTCATGTGCAAGCACGCTGTCCGCGCGTAGAGGCGGTAGACCCGCGTCATGTGCAAGCACGCTGTCCGCGCGTAGAGGCGGTAGACCCACGTCATGTGCAAGCACACAAGAGAGGAGCTAGTGACCCATGGCAGATATTTGCGGGCGGGGACTCACTCCTCATTTCACCCGCCTCGTGCATGGTCCCAATCAGTACGAGTAGTAGTCCCGCAGCTAAGCGCGGGCGCGGGCCTGGCCCGCTCCGTGTGATAATGCTCTTAGCCAAATAGCCTTAGCCTTAGCCAAATGTGGCTGCTTAGTGCTATTGCTTGTTCCTGGCTTACCAATATCGCATCGTAAAGAGAACGTTTAGGTGAATCTACCCCCCCTTAAAAAACACTTTCGCTACGAATTACTTGTAAATGTGTATGTGTGACGTATGAAGTGTATCCCTCCTCCCCCCCACTACCACAACAACTCCGACCGACCTCCGTGCGCTTCGTTCTGATTTCAGTCGAGCGCTGGCTCTGGTTAAAGCAAGGTCACGCCCAACGAGGCGCCGCTCGGCTTACTTAGTGTCATAGTTCCCTCCATTACTAGGATTGCATCTGTACATTTGCGTTCTTAACTACTGTTGAGCGGTGCTAGGACACAAGGAGACAATTTCTTTGCCCAAATTACCTGTCTAGACCCGTAAAGTAGTTACGGCTGGATTGCGACACGAGCAAACTGGTGCGCTTTACATCCGTGTACGTATTTCACCAACACTCGAAAAGTTGTTTACGTAGGCTTGAGACTGCAAGCATTTTGGGAAGATAAGGGTTGAGCGCATGATATGCACTTTATTTCTTGTATGTGACTCTTTTCATAATTAAGTTATGGAATAGTAAAAACAGCATATACTAAAGTGCCTTTTGACCGGGGCACGAAAAAATTCATTAAAAAAAAACGGTCACATAATTGTGTTTTAATTTTGTAAACCATCATTCCTAAGATAGCAACCTATAGCATACTACATTTTCGTGTACTTGACAAATATGGTCTAGAGGTGCTATTACATGAACGTAAAGACTTTTGAAGCTATCGGTATACGTAAAAAATAAAAGAGTAATTTTTTTAAAACCACTTTTTGCAGACAATATATTAATATTTATCAACTTTCATAAAAAAAACAAAAAGTTAAGTTACCTAGATACCATCACCGATTGTTTACTCAATAGTGTTTCCTAAAGTCTCAAGTTACTCCGATTGTAGAAATTAGTAAACCAACACGCTTTGTTGAAAAACACAAATTTTAACTAAACAATTTGTTCTCTTTGTTTTTATCGTTGATCCATCCGGATTGTGTTGTGTTCTTACACAAATTTAGTGAGAAGTAATGTGCTTGAGCTTGATAAACTAAATAAAATACAAATTTTATATTTAGCGATACTTTTACTGCATGTCAATTTCCAAAACAAAATTCATACACGATTATTCTTTCTCCAGTTGAAGAGTGAAACTTTTCTTCATTTTAATAAACGATATTTCAAAATTTAAAACGTAAATGTATTATGTACGTTCAGAACTACTGAAATTTAACATTCATTATTAAGGTGAATCTACCCCCCCTGAAAAAACACTTTTGCTACGAATTACTTGTACATGTGTATGTATGACGTATGAAGTGTACCCCTCCTCCCCCCCCCCACTACCACAACTCCGACCGACCTCCGCGCGCTTCGTTCTGATTTCAGTCGAGCGGAGACTCTGGTCAAAGTAGGGTCACGCCCGACAAGGCACCGCTCCGCTTACTTTGTGTCATGTTTGCCTCCAATACTTGGATTGCATCTGTACATTTGCGTTCTCAACTAATGTTGTGCGGTGCTAGGACACAAGGGAGATAATTTTTTTGCGCAAATTACCTGTCTAGACCCGTAAAGTAGTTACGGCTGGACTGCGACACGAGCAAACTGGTGCGCTTTACATCCGTGTACGTATAACACCAACACTAGAAAAGAGCATTTTGGGAAGATAAGGGTCGAGCGCATGATATGAACTTTATTTCTTGTAAGTGACTCTTTTCATAATTAAGTTATGGAATAGTGAAAACAGCATATACTAAGTGCCTTTTCACCGGGACACGACAAAATTCATTTTAAAAAAACTGGTCACATAATTGTGTTTTAAAATTGTATACCATCATTCCTAAGACAGCAACCCATAGCATACTACATTTTCGTGTACTTGACAAATATAGTCTAGAGGTGCTATTACATGAACGTAAAGACTTTTGAAGCTATCGGTACACGTAAAAAATAAAAATGTAATTTTTTTAAAACCACTTTTTGCAGACATTATATCAATATTTATCAACCTCGATCAAAAAAACTTAATTTAAAAAAGTTAACTTACCTAGATACCTTCCACCTAAAACACAATTTTAGAGCCGATAATAAAAAAAGATTAACAGTGGAAAACTTATGGTATAAATTGAGTGTATTCAGCTCAAATTTCCTGCAGCGGAAGTGTAACCGAACACTGTATACATTAATTCAACATCGGTCAGTATTCCACTAAGCTGGGGAGGTGAATATTATTTCTGTGTACGAATTATTAGACAATCGCTGCTGGAAATGTCTTCGAAATACGCGCTGTAACATAATTATATTAGACCAGCAGCTAGCACTGTCTTATTAAATTTGATATTTAAGACACTAGCATAGCCATGCACATTGCACAATGGAACTCTATTCCGTCATGGTAAGTTAATTACACATCAAGACCCTCCCTGTGCGAATCCACTCAGACCTGTATAGTGTATAATATAACATTTCACTAATGAAATTATTATATCATAAGCAAACAAGCGAACAAACGACACAAAATAAATGCAGATTTAACGTGTTCTTAATTGCCATTACCGACTTTACAGTATAGGTGACTGGATATTGGCACAATGAGAGGCAAATATTAGTAAACCTTACCTACAATAGTAACGTTTTACCACAAGAAGCATAATATTCATTACCAGACGTGAAGTTTAGATAACTGGATACTGGAACAGTTAGAGACAATATTAGTAGGCCCTACCTACAATAGTAAAGTTTTACTACAATGCTCATAATATTCATTACCAGACATGAAGTATAGATAACTGGATACTGGAACAGTTAGAGACAATATTAGTAGGCCCTACCTACAATAGTAAAGTTTTACTACAAGGCGCATAATATTCATTACCAGACGTGAAGTACAGATGACTGGATACTGACACAGTTAGAGACAATATTAGTAGGCCCTACCTACAATAGTAAAGTTTTACCACAAGAAGCATAATATTCATTACCAGACGTGAAGTTTAGATTTTTAAATTGGTTAATCACGCCTCCAGAAAATGGATGGTCTGCAGTAAGTATCAACCGTTGAAAATTTTACAATCGTCATTCCATGAATAAAGGAATATTCGTTGCATGAAAAAATAAAGTAATATATGATCAACACGTTTCCACGTTAAACACGGTCACGTCCACGTTGAATATTATCAATCGGTTTCAAAAGTTACACAAAAGTAAGGGTAGAAAACCTTGCAAGGAAGAGAGCCTCACAGTATATAACATATCTACTGGCGGAAATATAAAACTGAGTAGAGGTGGACTGGGATAAACAGGCCCGGTGTATTGGAATATCTTTACGCGTAGCCCAACCCGCGCTCACTCAAGCAGCCGTTACACGTTGCGAACAAAGAAAAGGTTAAGATACGTTATACTAAGGTTATATTGGGTTAGATAAGATTAGGTTAGGTTAGGTAAGGTAAGGATAAGTTAGGTTACGTTATGTTAGGAATTAGGTTAAGGTTATTTTGAGACCCCACGTTTAATTCTGAAGTTCGCTTCGCAACGTGTAACGCAATCTTAGTAATAATATTCCAAGGGTAAAGATATTCTGTTACACCGGGATGCTGGGTTTCGGGTGGGCCCGCACGAGGTGGTATGGCGCAGCTGGGGTTGAGCGAAGCCCCAGCCGCCGGAGGCAAATACGCCGAAGGCGTAAACACATTTTTTTGAGGGTGCATTGAATTTTATGGCCTAAAATGCGATTTTAGGGGGCGATTTACAGAGACCACCCTACCAGTAGCACAATAATTTCACTTATATTCAATTAATTACATTGAATATTTAAAATAAATATAACACTTAATTCAGTTATAATTTCAAAATAATACTTATAGAGTGGACTCAGTGGAGTTAAGATATTTAGCAATATACTGAGAAGTATTTACATCATAGGAACTTTCTGGTGGCAGCCCAGGGGCCCGGACTGCCAAAGGGCCCGGATTTGCCCAGGGGCCCGGGATGCGATCGCATCCCAGCATCCCTAGCCACTTCGCGCCTGAGAGGTGACTGTATCTAGGGATTGTAAATTTTTAAATGAAGTATTCTCCATGCAGGTTGTGAAATATTGATTTTATGTCTGCAAAAATAGGTTTTAAAAAATTACTGTTTTTTATCAACGTATACCAATAGCTTCAAAGTCTTAACGCTAATACAAGTAAGACCTTAAGAGCATGTTTGTCAAGTTCACGAATATGTAGTATACTATAGGTTGTTATCTTAGGAATGATGATATAATTTTAAAACATAATTATATACCCAGTTTTTTGTTATCAATTTTTTCGTATCCTGGTGAAAAGGTCCTTGACTGTATGCTGATTTACTATTCTATAACTTATTTATAAAACGAGTCACGTAAGCGAAATAAAGCATGTATCATGCGCTCGACCCTTATCTCCAACAAATGTTCTTAATCTCATGCCTAAGTCAAAAACTGATCGACTTGTGGTGTTATACGGATGTAAAGCGCATCAGCTTGCTCGCGTCGCAGTCCAGCCATAACTACTAAGGGGAATCCGTCACCCATTTTTAATTTTTTAATTTGATAATTATTGTTACAGAATGATTGGTTATAACATATTTTATGTATAAAAAATCAAATTTAATTTTTATTATTTTTTTTCGGGCAGTCCCGGTAATTTAGACAGTCAAAACTGGCCACAACTTTAAGCCCGAATGGCAAATTCCAGGAAGCTGAAAATAAAATCACATTTTAAGTGATATTACCTTAATGTGTTGAAGGGTTATTATTTGAAAAAATTCAATAGTTTTATTTCTGTGATTTTTTTAATGTGCCATTAAAAATGTTTTCAAAATCGGTCATGTTCAGTTAAACCTAAATAATTTACACCTATACATTACGCCATACCGTTTCTTAAGGTGATGCACATAACTCTCCGCTTTTAGAGGAAACTTAAATCGTGAAAATTTGACCAAAATTGAGTGAGAAAAGTTGCGTCTAGTGAAGCTGTGTAAATCTCTCGAAACTCTTGCTGCGGTGTTGGTGTTAGCAATGTTTCACGCGGGCGGTAGCGACGCGAGTGGCGAAACCGTGAACTGTTACGGGCTAGTCGACGCGACTCGACCCGCGAAGTACGATCTTCACTTACAACCAGACCGAGAACACAACGCACTCGAGAGTGTAGACTGTCTTGTGATGCAACTGCAGGTGGTCGCATGGGGGCTGCTGCCCATACAACCAGACCGAGAGCACAACGCACTCGAGAGTGAAGACTGTCTTGTGATGGAACTGCGGGTGGCTTCATGGGAGCTGCTGCCCATACAACCAGACCGAGAGCACAACGCACTCGAGAGTGTAGACTGTCTTGTGATGGAACTGCGGGTGGCTTCATGGGGGCTGCTGCCCATACAACCAGACCGAAAGCACAACGCACTCGAGAGTGTTGACTGTCTTGTTTATGGAACTGCGGGTGGCTGCATGGGGGCTGCTGCCCATACAACCAGACCGAGAGCACAACGCACTCGAGAGTGTAGACTGTCTTGTGATGGAAGTGCAGGTGGCCGCATGGGGGCTGCTGCCCACACAACCAGACCGAGAGCACAACGCACTCGAGAGTGTAGAATGTCTTGTGATGGAACTGCAGGTGGCCGCATGGGGGCTGCTGCCCATACAACCAGACCGAGAACACAACGCACTCGAGAGTGTAGACTGTCTTGTGATGGAACTGCAGGTGGTCGCATGGGGGCTGCTGCCCATACAACCAGACCGAGAGCACAACGCACTCGAGAGTGTAGACTGTCTTGTGATGGAACTGCAGGTGGTCGCATGGGGGCTGCTGCCCATACAACCAGACCGAGAACACAACGCACTCGAGAGTGTAGACTGTCTTGTGATGGAACTGCGGGTGGCTGCATGGGGGCTGCTGCCCATACAACCAGACCGAGAGCACAAAGTACTCGAGAGTGTAGACTGTCTTGTGATGGAAGTGCAGGTGGCCGCATGGGGGCTGCTGCCCATACAACCAGACCGAGAACACAACGCACTCGAGAGTGTAGACTGTCTTGTGATGGATTTGCGGGTGGCTGCATGGGGGCTGCTGCCCATACAACCAGACCGAGAACACAACGCACTCGAGAGTGTAGACTGTCTTGTGATGGAACTGCGGGTGGCTGCAAGGGGGCTGCTGCCCATACAACCAGACCGAGAGCAAAACGCACTCGAGAGTGAAGACTGTCTTGTGATGGAACTGCGGGTGGCGGCATGGGGGCTGCTGCCCATACAACCAGACCGAGAACACAACGCACTCGAGAGTGTAGACTGTCTTGTGATGGAACTGCGGGTGGCTGCATGGGGGCTGCTGCCCATACAACCAGACCGAGAACACAACGCACTCGAGAGTGTAGACTGTCTTGTGATGGAACTGCAGGTGGCCGCATGGGGGCTGCTGCCCATACAACCAGACCGAGAACACAACGCACTCGAGAGTGTAGACTGTCTTGTGATGGAACTGCGGGTGGCTGCAAGGGGGCTGCTGCCCATACAACCAGACCGAGAGCAAAACGCACTCGAGAGTGAAGACTGTCTTGTGATGGAACTGCGGGTGGCGGCATGGGGGCTGCTGCCCATACAACCAGACCGAGAACACAACGCACTGGAGAGTGTAGACTGTCTAGTGATGGAACTGCGGGTGGCTGCAAGGGGGCTGCTGCCCATACAACCAGACCGAGAGCAAAACGCACTCGAGAGTGAAGACTGTCTTGTGATGGAACTGCGGGTGGCAGCATGGGGGCTGCTGCCCATACAACCAGACCGAGAACACAACGCACTCGAGAGTGTAGACTGTCTTGTGATGGAACTGCGGGTGGCTGCATGGGGGCTGCTGCCCATACAACCAGACCGAGAACACAACGCACTCGAGAGTGTAGACTGTCTTGTGATGGAACTGCAGGTGGCCGCATGGGGGCTGCTGCCCATACAACCAGACCGAGAACACAACGCACTCGAGAGTGTAGACTGTCTTGTGATGGAACTGCGGGTGGCTGCAAGGGGGCTGCTGCCCATACAACCAGACCGAGAGCAAAACGCACTCGAGAGTGAAGACTGTCTTGTGATGGAACTGCGGGTGGCGGCATGGGGGCTGCTGCCCATACAACCAGACCGAGAACACAACGCACTCGAGAGTGTAGACTGTCTTGTGATGGAACTGCGGGTGGCTGCATGGGGGCTGCTGCCCATACAACCAGACCGAGAGCACAAAGTACTCGAGAGTGTAGACTGTCTTGTGACGGAAGTGCAGGTGGCCGCATGGGGGCTGCTGCCCATACAACCAGACCGAGAACACAACGCACTCGAGAGTGTAGACTGTCTTGTGATGGATTTGCGGGTGGCTGCATGGAAGCTGCTGCCCATACAACCAGACCGAGAACACAACGCACTCGAGAGTGTAGACTGTCTTGTGATGGAACTGCGGGTGGCTGCAAGGGGGCTGCTGCCCATACAACCAGACCGAGAGCAAAACGCACTCGAGAGTGAAGACTGTCTTGTGATGGAACTGCGGGTGGCGGCATGGGGGCTGCTGCCCATACAACCAGACCGAGAACACAACGCACTCGAGAGTGTAGACTGTCTTGTGATGGAACTGCAGGTGGCCGCATGGGGGCTGCTGCCCATACAACCAGACCGAGAACACAACGCACCTGAGAGTGTAGACTGTCTTGTGATGGAACTGCAGGTGGCCGCATGGGGGCTGCTGCCCATACAAACAGACCGAGAACACAACGCACTCGAGAGTGTAGACTGTCTTGTGATGGAACTGCGGGTGGCTGCATGGGGGCTGCTGCCCATACAACCAGACCGAGAACACAACGCACTCGAGAGTGTAGACTGTCTTGTGATGGAACTGCAGGTGGCCGCATGGGGGCTGCTGCCCATACAACCAGACCGAGAACACAACGCACTCGAGAGTGTAGACTGTCTTGTGATGGAACTGCGGGTGGCTGCAAGGGGGCTGCTGCCCATACAACCAGACCGAGAGCAAAACGCACTCGAGAGTGAAGACTGTCTTGTGATGGAACTGCGGGTGGCGGCATGGGGGCTGCTGCCCATACAACCAGACCGAGAACACAACGCACTCGAGAGTGTAGACTGTCTTGTGATGGAACTGCGGGTGGCTGCATGGGGGCTGCTGCCCATACAACCAGACCGAGAACACAACGCACTCGAGAGTGTAGACTGTCTTGTGATGGAACTGCGGGTGGCTTCATGGGGGCTGCTGCCCATACAACCAGACCGAGAACACAACGCACTTGAGAGTGTAGACTATCTTGTGATGGAACTGCGGGTGGCTGCTTGGGGGCTGCTGCCCATACAACCAGACCGAGAACACAACGCACTCGAGAGTGTAGACTGTCTTGTGATGGAACTGCGGGTGGCTTCATGGGGGCTGCTGCCCATACAACCAGACCGAGAACACAACGCACTCGAGAGTGTAGACTGTCTTGTTATGGAACTGCGGGTAGCTGCATGGGGGCTGCTGCCCATACAACCAGACCGAGAACACAACGCACTAGAGAGGGTAGACTGTCCTGTTATGGAACTGCGGGTAGCTGCATGGGGGCTTCTGCTTATACAACCAGACCGATAACACAACCCACTCGAGAGTGTAGACTGTCTTGTGATGGAACTGCGGGTGGCTGCATGGGGGCTGCTGCCCATACAACCAGACCGAGAACACAACGCACTCGAGAGTGTAGACTGTCTTGTTATGGAACTGCGGGTAGCTGCATGGGGGCTTCTGCTTATACAACCAGACCGATAACACAACCCACTCGAGAGTGTAGACTGTCTTGTGATGGAAGTGCAGGTGGCCGCATGGGGGCTGCTGCCCATACAACCAGACCGAGAACACAACGCATTTGAGAGTGTAGGCTGTCTTGTGATGGAACTGCGGGTGGCTTCATGGGGGCTGCTGCCCATACAACCAGACCGAGAACACAACTCACTAGAGAGGGTAGACTGTCCTGTTATGGAACTGCGGGTAGCTGCATGGGGGCTTCTGCTTATACAACCAGACCGATAACACAACCCACTCGAGAGTGTAGACTGTCTTGTGATGGAACTGCGGGTGGCTGCATGGGGGCTGCTGCCCATACAACCAGACCGAGAACACAACGCACTCGAGAGTGTAGACTGTCTTGTTATGGAAC
Source organism: Isoperla grammatica (assembly GCA_945910005.1). NCBI lineage: Eukaryota > Metazoa > Arthropoda > Insecta > Plecoptera > Perlodidae > Isoperla > Isoperla grammatica. The sequence continues at coordinate 83,269,167 of OX246737.1, forward strand.
TGCGGGTAGCTGCATGGGGGCTTCTGCTTATACAACCAGACCGATAACACAACCCACTCGAGAGTGTAGACTGTCTTGTGATGGAAGTGCAGGTGGCCGCATGGGGGCTGCTGCCCATACAACCAGACCGAGAACACAACGCATTTGAGAGTGTAGGCTGTCTTGTGATGGAACTGCGGGTGGCTTCATGGGGGCTGCTGCCCATACAACCAGACCGAGAACACAACGCACTAGAGAGGGTAGACTGTCCTGTTATGGAAGTGCAGGTGGCCGCATGGGGGCTGCTGCATTTACAACCAGACCGAGAACACAACGCACTCGAGAGTGTAGACTGTCTTGTGATGGAACTGCAGGTGGCTGCATGGGGGCTGCTGCCCATACAACCAGACCGAGAACACAACGCACTCGAGAGTGTAGACTGTCTTGTGATGGAACTTTAGGTGACCGCATGGGGGCTGCTGCTCTTACAACCAGACCGAGAACACAACGCACTCGAGAGTGTAGACTGTCTTGTGATGGAACTGCGGGTGCCTTCATGGGGGCTGCTGCCCATACAACCAGACCGAGAGCACAACGCACTCGAGAGTGTAGACTGTCTTGTGATGGAACTGCGGGTGCCTTCATGGGGGCTGCTGCCCATACAACCAGACCGAGAACACAACGCACTCGAGAGTGTAGACTGTCTTGTGATGGAACTGCGGGTGCCTTCATGGGGGCTGCTGCCCATACAACCAGACCGAGAGCACAACGCACTCGAGAGTGTAGACTGTCTTGTGATGGAACTGCGGGTGGCTTCATGGGGGCTGCTGCCCATACAACCAGACCGAGAACACAACGCACTCGAGAGTGTAGACTGTCTTGTGATGGAAGTGCGGGTGGCCGCATGGGGGCTGCTGCCCATACAACCAGACAGAGAACACAACCCACTCGAGAGTGTAGACTGTCTTGTGATGGAAGTGCGGGTGGCCGCATGGGGGCTGCTGCCCATACAACCAGACTGAGAACACAACGCACTCGAGATTGTAGACTGTCTTGTTATGCAACTGCAGGTGGCCGCATGGGGGCTGCTGCCCTTACAACCAGACCGAGAACACAACGCACTCGAGAGTGTAGACTGTCTTGTGATGGAACTGCAGGTTGCCGCATGGGGGCTGCTGCCCATACAACCAGACCGAGAACACAACGCACTCGAGAGTGTAGACTGTCTTGTGATGGAACTTTAGGTGACCGCATGGGGGCTGCTGCTCTAACAACCAGACCGAGAACACAACGCACTCGAGAGTGTTGACTGTCTTGTGTCGGAAGTGCAGGTGGCCGCATGGGGGCTGCTGCCCATACAACCAGACCGAGAACACAACGCACTCAAGAGTGTAGACTGTCTTGTGATGGAACTGCGGGTGGCTTCATGGGGGCTGCTGCCCATACAACCAGACCGAGAACACAACGCACTCGAGTGTGTAGACTGTCTTGTGATGGAACTGCGGGAGGCTTCATGGGGGCTGCTGCCCATACAACCAGACCGAGAACACAACGCACTCGAGAGTGTAGACTGTCTTGTGATGGAACTGCGGGTGGCTTCATGGGGGCTGCTGCCCATACAACCAGACCGAGAACACAACGCACTTGAGAGTGTAGACTATCTTGTGATGGAACTGCGGGTGGCTGCTTGGGGGCTGCTGCCCATACAACCAGACCGAGAGCACAACGCACTCGAGAGTGTAGACTGTCTTGTGATGGAAGTCCAGGTGGCTGCATGGGGGCTGCTGCCCATACAACCAGACCGAGAACACAACGCACTCGAGAGTGAAGACTGTCTTGTGATGGAACTGCAGGTGACCGCATGGGGGCTGCTGCCCATACAACCAGACCGAGAGCACAAGGCACTCGAGAGTGTAGACTGTCTTGTGATGGAAGTGCAGGTGGCTGCATGGGGGCTGCTGCCCATACAACCAGACCGAGAACACAACGCACTCGAGAGTGTAGACTGTCTTGTGATGGAACTGCGGGTGGCTGCATGGGGGCTGCTGCCCATACAACCAGACCGAGAACACAACGCACTCGAGAGTGTAGACTGTCTTGTGATGGAACTGCGGTTGGCTGCATGGGGGCTGCTGCCCATACAACCAGACCGAGAGCACAACGCACTCGAGAGTGTAGACTGTCTTGTGATGGAAGTGCGGGTGGCCGCATGGGGGCTGCTGCCCATACAACCAGACCGAGAACACAACGCACTCGAGAGTGTAGACTGTCTTGTGATGGAACTGCGGGTGGCTGCATGGGGGCTGCTGCCCATACAACCAGACCGAGAACACAACGCACTTGAGACTGTAGACTGTCTTGTGATGGAACTGCGGGTGGCTGCATGGGGGCTGCTGCCCATACAACCAGACCGAGAACACAACGCACTCGAGAGTGTAGACTGTCTTGTGATGGAACTGCGGGTGGCTGCATGGGGGCTGCTGCCCATACAACCAGACCGAGAACACAACGCACTCGAGAGTGTAGACTGTCTTGTGATGGAAGTGCAGATGGCCGCATGGGGGCTGCTGCCCATACAACCAGACCGAGAGCACAACGCACTCGAGAGTGTAGACTGTCTTGTGATGGAAGTGCAGGTGGCAGCATGGGGGCTGCTGCCCATACAACCAGACCGAGAACACAACGCACTCGAGAGTGTAGACTGTCTTGTGATGGAACTGCAGGTGGCCGCATGGGGGCTGCTGCCCATACAACCAGACCGAGAGCACAACGCACTCGAGAGTGTAGACTGTCTTGTGATGGAACTGCAGGTGGCCGCATGGGGGCTGCTGCCCATACAACCAGACCGAGAGCACAACGCACTCGAGAGTGTAGACTGTCTTGTGATGGAACTGCAGGTGGCCGCATGGGGGCTGCTGCCCATACAACCAGACCGAGAGCACAACGCACTCGAGAGTGTAGACTGTCTTGTGATGGAAGTGCAGGTGGCCGCATGGGGGCTGGTGCCCATACAACCAGACCGAGAACACAACGCACTCGAGAGTGTAGACTGTCTTGTGATGGAACTGCAGGTGGCTGCATGGGGGCTGCTGCCCATACAACCAGACCGAGAGCACAACCCACTCGAGAGTGTAGACTGTCTTGTGATGGAACTGCGGGTGGCTGCATGGGGGCTGCTGCCCATACAACCAGACCGAGAACACAACGCACTCGAGAGTGTAGACTGTCTTGTTATGGAACTGCGGGTAGCTGCATGGGGGCTTCTGCTTATACAACCAGACCGATAACACAACCCACTCGAGAGTGTAGACTGTCTTGTGATGGAAGTGCAGGTGGCCGCATGGGGGCTGCTGCCCATACAACCAGACCGAGAACACAACGCATTTGAGAGTGTAGGCTGTCTTGTGATGGAACTGCGGGTGGCTTCATGGGGGCTGCTGCCCATACAACCAGACCGAGAACACAACGCACTAGAGAGGGTAGACTGTCTTGTGATGGAACTGCAGGTGGCCGCATGGGGGCTGCTGCATTTACAACCAGACCGAGAACACAACGCACTCGAGAGTGTAGACTGTCTTGTGAAGGAAACTGCAGGTGGCTGCATGGGGGCTGCTGCCCATACAACCAGACCGAGAACACAACGCACTCGAGAGTGTAGACTGTCTTGTAATGGAACTGCGGGTGGCTTCATGGGGGCTGCTGCCCATACAACCAGACCGAGAGCACAACGCACTCGAGAGTGTAGACTGTCTTGTGATGGAAGTGCGGGTGGCCGCATGGGGGCTGCTGCCCATACAACCAGACCAAGAACACAACGCACTCGAGAGTGTAGACTGTCTTGTGATGGAACTGCAGGTGGCCGCATGGGGGCTGCTGCCCATACAACCAGACCAAGAACACAACGCACTCGAGAGTGTAGACTGTCTTGTGATGCAACTGCAGGTGGCCGCATGGGGGCTGCTGCCAATACAACCAGACCGAGAACACAACGCACTCGAGAGTGTAGACTGTCTTGTGATGGAACTGCGGGTGCCTTCATGGGGGCTGCTGCCCATACAACCAGACCGAGAGCACAACGCACTCGAGAGTGTAGACTGTCTTGTGATGGAACTGCGGCGGGCTTCATGGGGGCTGCTGCCCATACAACCAGACCGAGAACACAACGCACTCGAGAGTGTAGACTGTCTTGTGATGGAAGTGCGGGTGGCCGCATGGGGGCTGCTGCCCATACAACCAGACAGAGAACACAACGCACTCGAGAGTGTAGACTGTCTTGTGATGGAACTGCAGGTGGCCGCATGGGGGCTGCTGCCAATACAACCAGACCGAGAACACAACGCACTCGAGAGTGTACACTGTCTTGTGATCAGTGGCGGTTCTAGCGTAAGGGCACAAGGGCACGTGCCCCCCTCCTGGGACTCACGGAAATATCTTTAATTATAAGTTATTATTTGGTACATCAAATACGTTGTTGTGGCAACTTTCAAATCTAAGTTTCGCTGAAGATATATTCATTTTTTGGTGCACTTTGTTTATATTTGGGAGAATATTGGTCGTAGAAGTAATTTCATTGCTTGCGCCAGCTACGATTCTGCAGTGTCCACTGTCCAGGCTAAACAGCGTTGTGCCCTCGTATTTCAACAGTTCAGACCCCCAGGCACTGTTTGGAGCTAGACCCTTATGGACGAAATACATTGGCAGGGGGCACATCTAACGCGTAGCCACCACCGGCACCGAAGATGAGAGAGAAAAGAAACCCAACCCTGCAGGCAGATGACCTTTTCTGAGTAAACACCAAGAACGATAATATAGACCTCGGCACGGACTTAATAGGGAGTCAAATGATAGAAAATGTTACTTAAAATCAAAGTTTCCTTTTTTTAGTTTACAAGTGCACCTGGTTAGAAAGACATGGCACTCAGCTTTCATTCAATAAGCGGATACACAACAAGGAGTGGTAACTAGAAAATGGTCATTTATGATGTTTTAAAAACTAAATTACTAGCGAAGTGTGTTGTTGTCACAGTATTGTCATGTCAGTAGGTATTCGGCTATCGTGCGAGTGAGTTGTGTTACTGCCGTGTTCGCATTTGTACATTATCTGTTTGTAATATTGTTGTGTTTTTGTAAATATGAATTCTGTGGCGCATATTCTAAGTTGTGAACATCAAATTAGTTACGATAAAAAACTAGATATTAAAAAACTGGGACGTCCAGTACCTCATCTTAGTTTGAAAAAACTTATAAGTACGATTCCCGACTTCAACAACGTCGTAATCGAGAGGTTTGCTCGAGACAAAAACAGAAGAATGGATTTTATCTACCGATAGGTGATTCCGTGAGTAACGTGTCGTTCTTACATTTCCTTTGCGTAAAATTCTACTTTTTGAGTTTTGGGTGGGTGGGGTGGGGGGGGGGGGGGGGGGGGTAAATTACGTTGTGCCCCCTGCAGTTTGGATGTTACGAGCCGCCACTGCTTGTGATGGAACTGCAGGTGGCCGCATGGGGGCTGCTGCCAATACAACCAGACCGAGAACACAACGCACTCGAGAGTGTAGACTGTCTTGTGATGGAAGTGCGGGTGGCCGCATGGGGGCTGCTGCCCATACAACCAGACCGAGAACACAACGCACTCAAGAGTGTAGACTGTCTTGTGATGGAACTGCGGGTGGCTTCATGGGGGCTGCTGCCCATACAACCAGACCGAGAACACAACGCACTCGAGTGTGTAGACTGTCTTGTGATGGAACTGCGGGAGGCTTCATGGGGGCTGCTGCCTATACAACCAGACCGAGAACACAACGCACTCGAGAGTGTAGACTGTCTTGTGATGGAACTGCAGGGGACCGCATGGGGGCTGCTGTCCATACAACCAGACCGTACATATACAGCCTACAGAACTCTTATATGTATTTCAGGTTATATTATGCAAATTATCTGAAGTGTTGAAACGAAGGTTTGAGGCCAAAGCTAGAGAAATACTTTACATATCATAGTTTGGACTTAGAGCCATGTTATTAGTTGTACATAATCTACATGAATGATCCTCTTAAACTAATTAATGTATCCACTTTTCTTTACTTGAATTATGATAGGCCTCTTAGACAAAATAATAATATAAGTCACACGTCACATTAATATTTTTTTCGGATATGGATTCATAAATAAAACATAACAATGCATGATCCCCACAATTTGAAAAGAACCAGCGAAAGAAAAACTTTTTCTAAGTTCTTATATTCTTTATTTTATATTTTCACGGTGGTTTTGACGCCATCATAAATCTTGTGCCCATATTAACACTAGAAAAAAGGAGATTTGGCGTCTAGTTTATTTAGTACTTGATTTTGGAGTAAAATGACGCACGCAGTGCATGAAGTTTTTTATGGCAGTATTAAAAGCAGTGTGGGCTAAATCCAGCCGCACGCAGCAAATATAAAACATCCACTTTGCTAGGTTTGACGGGCGGTCAGGGTTCCGCGCTCTTTTATATAGCGGTGTCTGATGAATAATGAATCGTGTTTAGCATTACAGCCGCATATTCGCGCACCTCGGGGGTAAACGGACCGAAGCGCTGAGCGTTGTTACTCTGCGCCGAAAGTCGCTAACTCGAATGCATGGCCCTTGTTGATATATTATATGCATGGGAAGCGAGCTTTAACTACGAATAAATTATATTTTGGTTAATCATGCGAAATGCAGGCCCGCAGAGCATTGGAAAATACTGTTGTCTCTTTAATAGAAAAGTTTGTTTCAATAATAACTATTCGATAAACAAGGGGCAAACGTTTAGTTCAGTTAAATGATCCACATGATTCGTTACATATTACTTGAATTATTTATATTATTGAAATGATCGCTTCAAGCAATGATGTAAATTATTATGTAATCTGAATGTTTTGCCATACAGGGTTGCATAAAAGGATAGGTAATGTTTGATTTTAAATTTATTAGTATTAGTATTATTATTATTATTCAGTGTATGTCTGCGACAGGACCGAGGCCTCACCAGTGCAGCAAATTTAATATGCTTTATATGACGATTGATGTATGATTATGAGGAAGGGAGGAGGGGAAGCCCGGTTCTCTAACGTAGCCTACTTCTGTCGAAAAGTACCAAGGGGACCATCGGCTTTACGTCCCATCCGATAGAACCGTGTAACTTTGACCAGTCATATAGGTTCTTGCACTAACCTGGACTGCCGAGTAGTTGACGAGAAGAACGAAGCTGTTACACGAGCTTTCGAACCCTCCAATCTGCTCTAACCAACAGTAACCAGTTTCGGACGAGAGTGGTTTCCCATCCTCTTCCTGACCTAGCTCGAGGTTGCTTAACTTCGGTGTTTGTATGGGAACCGGAACCTATCAGTACATTCACCTACTCACTACTATTGAGCAGCGTAGAACACAAGGAAACAATTAAATAATTTCTTTGTGAAAATTACCTATCTAGACCCGTAAAATAGTTATGGCTGGACTGCGACGCGAGCAGACTGATGCGTTTCACATCCGTGTACGTATAACACCAAAACTCGAATAGTTTTTGATTTTTGACTTAGGCGTGTGACTGAAAGCATTTTGTGGGAGATATGGCTCGAGCGCACGATATATACTTTATTTCGTTTACGTGACACTTTTCATAAATAAGTTATGAAATTGTAAAACAACATATAATCAAGGGCCTTTTCACCGGGACACGAAAAAGTTGATTAAAAAACTGGGCATATAATTATGTTTTTAAATTATATATCATCACTCCTAAGATAAGATCCTATAGTATACTACATTTTCGTGAACTTGACAAATATGGTCTAGAGGTCTTACTAGCACATTGACGTAAAGACTTTGAAGCTATCGGTACACTTAGAAAAACTGTAATTTTTCTTAAGTTTTTGCAGACATATTATCAATATTTAATAACCTCCATCGAAAAAACTTATTTGAAAAAGTTAAGATCCCTAGATACATTTACCTTAAGCATACAAGCTGGTTTTGATTCAAACCGGCTTGGTTCAAACCGTATTGGTTCACACTGGTTTGTCCACGTTTTAAAGCCCCGCATCGGTTTTAAACAAAACTCCATTATTTTCTCTGTTTTGACAATATTTGTCTGCATATTATCCATTATAATGCAGTGTGTGTTCTGGATAAATTGTTAAACTGCTCCATTTTTCTTCTACCTATACTTTTACCTTCCACGTATATTAATTACACTTCGTGCCTCAAATTATGTTCATCTCCACTTGATTAAACTTCTCCATATACATACTACAGTCTTTTGTTTTCCACTTAAAGTATTCTTAATGTGTCTATATATTATAAATCTTATACGAAAAACAAATTTCATATACAGACCACCTCACTATCTACTCTCTAATAAGCTCAATATATCAGTCGGATCGTGCACTTTGTGATAAAAGCACAACATTTTCCTCAGAGGAAGATACTGTACTAAGGATCATTTCTGAGGGCGGAGCCATGAGCTTCAACCTTACTTAAAGGGGTTCTCAACCGCTACACCAAAAAAATATGTTTAACTAAGGCTGATTAGCTATGAAATTAGCGACTAAATGAAAAGAAATCGGGTTCACCATAACCCGGGAAAAAAATATCAAAGTTAGTGATTTTCGAGCTAGGTCCCATCGGCGAAAATCTCCCATAAGAAATAGCATTGGGACGACCTGTATGCCTTGGGACCTTGGAGGATTCTGCTCCAAAAAAAAAATGATGTAATACTTTTCGCTGCGTCTTTCTTTTCTGCGTATTTCGTATATTTTGGTTTTGTAATCGGAGCTTCCGTTCAGGTACAAAATAAAGATGTGTAATCGGGTGCTCCATTTCGTTTTGAGCGTTGCTGTGCGTTGCTGTGCACGTCGAGTCGGCGGGTGTCGACTGTCGAGTTGGTGTCAAGTAAGCCAAGCGAGAGAGAGAGAGAGAGAGTGAGAGTAGTATTGGGAGGGGAAATAGTCAACGCATGCACAATGAACGCGGTCTGCTATGCGGTGTCGAATGGAGTACACCAAGGCCGTCTAGATATATCGCTTCGAGTACACTCGCACCAAAAGCCGGCTGACACCAACAGTCGCCGCGGCAGTTAACCAGAAATTTCATTAATTAATAACAATTCACAGGTTTCAACACACGATGTGTAATGGTTCATTATCGATTGGTGTGGTGCAGTAGATCATATGGTAAAAAATAAATCTAGCGGGTGAGAACCCCTTTAAGATTAAGATAAACTTAAACTTTTGCCCTGCAGATATTTATAGGAAATATTTTGTGGCGCGAGGATGTTAAATATAGAAAAACGTTAATTGGACTATATTGTTGTTACTTACATAATACTGAAGATTTTCATATCAATTATTCGTTGTCATTTGTTTTTAAATGGCAATTAGGATATTACAGTTTCTAGTTGGCTGTGTTCAATGTAGACTATTCTTATATAGACTACCAATTATCGTTCCTGTATGGACTACACTTACCCGTCCGCTGCTCAGTAGCTTCCTCACAACCGTACGGCTGCAACATCGGCTAGCCAATAGTAGTGGTGGGAGATCACTGCTATTTTGCCTTACAAATAGCTCCGTCTTACAAACCATCAGGACAATAAAGGAAAGATGTGTCACAGAACAACTCAACAGGTGCACTAACATTCACCGGTTAGTCGCATTCCATGAGTAAATATGGTAAAACTTGGATATAACGGATACTTGTTTTTACCTCCTTCTTTAAGAATACTTCCACGTACATTTAACGGTCTTTAGTATGAATAACAATATTGAAACATTATTTAAATGATTAGGAGAAGAATACTTCACATTAAAACTATGATTGATTACGTATATTTGGTCTTGAAGAAGGAATTAACAACAAGAATTTGCTATATTATATCCCAGTAAAATGGAGGCTTCTTAAAGTGCCCGTTCACCTCTTTAGCAAGTTGTTCTCTATCGTAAGTTTAACCCTAAATACCTAAACCTAAATAGTTTGGGTGTATATCACGCGGCCTATACCATCAGGTCTCCTTTGTTTATTCGCGCAATTTGCTGTTCGAGGTGGACGTTCTACGTCATGCGACCCATGTTGCCAACTCTGCGCTGCGTCTCCAGCGGGCATTGGAAAGAGGGGTGTTACTGAAGATGCGTGGTTGGTTGAAGACATCATTGGAGGGAGAGCACTTGGTCTGACGAGATACTTTGTTCAAATGAAAGTGGTGCAGAAGGCGCGTGGTCAAGCGGATAGATACAAGATTTGTAACAACTCACTGGAAATGTGTTTATATTTTTCTTCAATTTGTGAAATGATAATAGTATTTGTCAAGATAAGGAATATAATTAAAGTAGTTTTGTCAAATTAAGAAATAAAGTTACTTGCGCCAAACAGGTTTTCACAAAGACCTCAAGTAAAATTTCACAAACTTACGTTTGTTTGATACATCTTGGTGAAAATTCTTCTTGTTACAGGTATGTCGTTACATTAGACTACGACGTAAAATGTACTATTTGACGTATTTGTGTTTATTTCTATTTGACCTGCACTTTTATGTATTGCTATAATGTGAAAAATAAAACGGTTTCTATTGTAGTGGACGGAAAATTTGATAACAACTATACACATGCGCTTGGCTGGATACTTTTCAGTTTTCGCCCAACCCTCCAGGGGCCTCATTCCTGTACAATTTTTTAACTCTCCTTAACTCTCGCTAACCCCATGTTAAAATGACCCCGGGTTTAACTCCTACATAGGCTTCCCTGCATAATTCGGAGGCAAATGTGACCCTGTCTGATAGTAGGATTAAGAAGAGTTATCTCAACAATACTTTGAAATTTTGTCAACACCCATTTTGTCAACACCCGTGTGTGTAGTTTCACAAATGTCACATTTCAATTCTTTAATTGGGATATCCACCTACATAAATACGTTACTTTTATATGTTTATTGAAGTAAATAAATAACTTTGTGTATTTATAGTACATTATAAGGTCCTACATTTGTAAATATGTAGTTTTATTGAGTATTTTGTGGACGTTTTGAGGTTATTGGAATGTTTTTGTTTGTTATTGTTTTTATTTTGTCTCGTTTTTTCAACAATGTCTTCCTTCGATCGGCGTCTCAATTGCTGACTCCTGATTGGCTATTGACTAACACCGGGGTTAAGTTTGCAAATGTACTGCACTGCGATTCTGAATGAGCGACGTTAAGTTTAACGCGAACGACACTCGTCGGTAGACTTATCACGCGGTAAGTTAACGCGCGATTCCGAACAACAATTTCGTAACGTGCGGTAAACGTATCGAAAAGAGCAGCGCCTGTTATATATTAGTTTGTTTATGTTTTCAAGACGGCTGTGTATATAATAGAAAGTTAACCAATGAAAACGCGTGAACAAATGCAATCAATTTCAAATCAAGCTGTCAAAAACCAACACAATTCCTAACAAATCTACTCTCATCTATCTCAAAGGGATTAGAAGTATTTATCAAATTCCTTCTATGCAGTCACAAATACTGCTTGCCCTAGTCGTCTTCATTATCTAACTATTCAAGCACCCCGAAGGATTGTGCAACATTTGCCATCATCGTTAAGTTCGTAAGTGCGATCTCTAGGCCTAGGCCTAGGGCTAGCCTAGGCAATGAATGAATGCGCGCAGCCAGCTTGAAGTCAAAGTTTCATAAGTAAGGTTATGTTACCCCTTTACATACGGTCTCCATCTCGCCATGCAATTGATGATGTTTCTTCATATTGAAATTAATTTAGAAATCCAAATATGTAACAGTTGTATCGTTTACGTACCGAAATCTTTTAATAAATCAAGTAATATAACTGAAGTGGACATTCGAAAGTCGGCCATGTTTGTTTAACGCATTTCTAACGGCAGGGGTTAGGTCCGTGATAAGTTTCTCGACAGCTGTATCGACGCCTGTCGTTATGAATAGATCGGGAATCGCGTCGTTACGTTTCGGCCTACCGTAACGACAAGGATGCTGCGTTAAAGTGATCACAGCCATTCAGAATCGCACTGCTGGAATCAGACCCCAGATGCGCAAGGCAAGGTTACACGACACTCCGGGGTAAGGTGTTGCCAAACGTACAACGTTGAGCGGGCTGCATAACACATTTAACCACTAATTACGTGGAACTCGAATCATTTTCGGTGAAACTGTTATTGAATATGTGTTCTATATACCAACTTGAGTGTCTTGGTACACATTGCAGTAAGAGGTGAACGAAAAGGTGAATCTACCCCCCTGAAAAAACACTTTCGCTACGAATTACTTGTAAATGTGTATGTGTGACGTATGAAGTGTATCCCTCCTCCCCCCCACTACCACAACTCCGACCGACCTCCGTGCGCTTCGTTCTGATTTCAGTTGAGCGCTGGCTCTGGTCAAAGCAAGGTCACGTCTAACGAGGCGCCGCTCGGCTTACTTAGTGTCATAGTTCCCTCCATTACTAGGATTGCATCTGTACATTTGCGTTCTCAACTTCTGTTGAGCGGTGCTAGGACACAAGGAGACAATTTCTTTGCGCAAATTACCTGTCTAGACCCGTAAAGTAGTTACGGCTGGACTGCGACACGAGCAAACTGGTGCGCTTTACATCCGTGTACGTATTTCACCAACACTCGAAAAGTTTTTTACGTAGGCTTGAGACTGCAAGCATTTTGGGAAGATAAGGGTCGAGTGCATGATATGCACTTTATTTCTTGTAAGTGACTCTTTTCATAATTAAGTTATGGAATAGTAAAAACAGCATATACTCAAGTGCCTTTTCACCGGGACACGAAAAAATTCATTAAAAAATCTGGTCTCATAATTGTGTTTTAAAATTGTATACCATCATTCCTAAGATAGCAACCTATAGCATACTACATTTTCGTGTACTTGACAAATATGGTCTAGAGGTGCTGTTACATGAACGTAAAGACTTTTGAAGCTATCGGTACACGTAAAAAATAGAGGTGTAAATTTTTTTTAAACCACTTTTTGCAGACATTATATCAATATTTATCAACCTTCACCAAAAAAACTTAATTTAAAAAAGTTAAGTTACCTAGATAACTTCACCTTAAGAAACCAAATTTTAAATTTGCAGGCAAACATAGTTGCTTTCAACTCAACCCATGGATCCTATAGTGCAAGACTACAAGATTTTTTTTTAAATACCAGAATTACGGGCTTAAGGCTATTCCTCCCCTTCGCCGACAGTCTTAAAACATTTTTTTTTACAAGCTACAACAAAAAAATATCTTTACCCGAATCACCTCGAGTATGACCACAAGAAAATAAAAATAAAAACATGTTGTTTTTACGCGTACCGGCCGTATACACTTCCAACTTTACGGTGCTGGCTCCACGGTTACAAAATACTAAATGTGACGTTTTAAATATTTTTCTCGATTTGAAATACTTATGAAATAATGACTATAAAATTACATGGCTGTAGCATAAACAGGGACTAAACTACAACAATTTTTGTGTACCGATAAATAAACGAGTAATAATTGGAAATGTTTGATTAACAATGTATGCGGAAAGAACTGAAACCCATGTCTAAAACTTCTTAGTCATTATAAGGCATCCTTAACGTATAATTGAGAATTGACTTAGAGCCTCCAGCACTGTTATTCATCAAAATGTCAGAGAGCGAAAAAGTACGTATTAGGTGACGCTAGAGGGGCGAGCGACACGAACCTGCTCGCACAGTGTCTGTAACTCGACTACCCAGTAACTCGGCTGCCTGCTGATACCTCGACTCGGCGCGGTGGGGGGGATGTTAGTGTGGTCACATTGCGTCATATATCAACAGCTGATAATGATTAAACAATGTGCATATTTGATAGCGGGCTGGAAGAACTTTGACAAGAACTGTTTGACAAGAATTCTCCACATTTGATTCTTGAGGCAGTTTGAATTAGGCGCGCGACCACTGCTATTGGGTAGGCGAGAGACCAATGCTATTGGCTAGCCGATGCAGCCAGACGGTTGTGGGTAAGCTACTGAGCAACGGATGGGTCACCTATAATCCGTTATCTGTGCATGGGTTATCCACTGGCCAATTAGTGTAGTTTATATAGCAAAGATAATTGGTAGTCTATATAAGAATAGTGTATACCGGACAAAGAAATATATATGACGTATGTTTATATTGTCATATTACCATTTTATTTATGATAGTATGTCTTGTAACTTTTGGGGAAGAGGCTCTCAAAAAGGTGATGAGTTATTTTAAAGTTGATTACATATTGACTTACCAGTTAACGACGAGTTTCGTTGATAATTGAGCTGGCCTGACAATTGGTTTGATAGTTGTACTCCTATAATTTATGATTGGAGAAGCACTATAATCAGATAGAGGACGGACAGTATATTTTACAGAAATGTTGACAATGAGTATGTATACACGTTTGTTTTCTCTAGATTGGAGAGAACTGACTGATACCGTTGTACGCTGCTTGTAACGCGATCGATAACTAGTCTGTGTCAACAGCAGGAGATTATAGCTTGAACTACTGCTGACTTTTATAGCATTCACTGTTATTTACTGCAGAGATTGTCGTGTTAATATGTTAGATCTGTACCCGGCACCTCCACCAAGGAAACATCTTTATTTATTTTAGTTCTATGCACATTGGAATGCGGTAGATTGTATTTAATAGTATGAAGCGAGAGTGTATCAGTTGATACTGGACTTGTTTAAATAAATGTATTATTTTAATTTGTACATAGCAAATTGCGAGCACTAACAACTTATACACAAATAAAAATGTTATTATTAATACTATATTTGAGAACGGAAACACAGATTAAAAATCCAATTAACTTTTAAAAGATACACTTAACTGCCATGTACTTTAATTAATTTTTTTAATCCCAAAAACTTTCATTTTTAATGTGGTACGCTCACTTGGGGCGAATAATGACGCTCTTTACTTTATTCGATGCCCAAGCACGAGTATGGTTGATATCAGTTTTTGTTTGACCTTTTAGTGGAAATTCGATCGGGTGTGATAAAGTATGCGAGTCACATTCTGGACCAGGTGCCGGCCAAGATGTGGTATAATGGCTCAAGTGATCCCTGGGTGGAGATGATGCCTCCTGAATTCCATTTGGCAATGCGGAGTCAAGGTAGATTAAAAAAACGAACGGCACTGCAGGAAACTCTACTTTGCTGAAAACAAATGAATTACTGACCATCGATATCAAGGAAGTTGTTTTGAATTTTATTGGGGAAATAATAACCCACATGGTGTAAACGGAATACATGCATGTCACGAAGAAAAAGTCTAGCCTAATTTTTGAAATTGAAATAATTTCGGTAACTGATAAATAAAACACGTTTCACGTTACTGAGTTTTTTCTTTTTTTTCCCTTTTTATTTTCAGAAAAAAGTAAAATGATTCTCGACTGTTAATTGTGAGGCGCCCCCACAGAGAGAATGAGTCGTCTCCAGACCCTTATTTCTTGTATAAACATCGAAGTTCTATCAACTGCGTGTATACGTGTGATGTCGTATTGGCACTATTCCTTACAGAGGCCTACATGGGTAGTAGCACGCAAAGCTCTAGTGCTGAGGGTCGCCAGTTTGACTCAACCTTCCAGCAATCATTACAAGTTCTATTAAAAGCCTTCCTCAGTCTTACCTCTCACATTCCTCCCTAAATATTAAATAACCCTAATAAATCAAGTTAGTCATTAGTCACTTGACGAGGGCACATTATGCAAAGCTAAGTGAATTCAAAAGTTACTAGAACATGCTGTCAATTAAAAGTTAAGCAGTGTTGAAAATGTATTAATGCGTATTGTTTGTTAAATCAGAGGTTTATTGTATTGAACGAGTATTGCATTGACGATTTTTGTTAATTTTAGTGTTTTGAAACAATCTATTAATTTTTCATTTAAAAAAATATCACTTTTGGGGTGGATAACAGAGCAAGTTCAAACAAACAGAGATCCTAAACTTTAATAATATTTACTGAATTAGGCCCTCTATATATTTTTTTCATGTATAACTGGGAACATTTTTACCTCTTTAGTGAATTTTGTATAATGGTGTATTTGTTTTCATGTGATATTTTCTTTATGTACGCGTGAAACGTGCGATGACAATACACGTAACCGCAGTGTGTGTTGCCGCAATTGACAAAATAAATTGGCATATGAATGTCAAATAGCTTACTAAATTTCACGTTGTTTGTCCGTTGGACATGTGGTAGAAATATTTCAGTTCATTTGTGTAACTGATCAAAACGTAGCATACGAGTCCGGCGTCAGACACATAGTGATCGCAGCAACAAAATAAAACGTGTAAAATATACAAAAGTATTGTATCTGTTATGGTCAACATAGCAGCGTGTTATTATTCATTGTCAACTATGTTATACACATAAATAACATTTATAATTTGAGCCTTAAATATTTCACTCATTAAGTAGAAACAAGATGAATAAGTTACTTATGTTATAGTTGAGCTAAAGTGTACACAAAGAATATTAATCAATCTCAGTTATTATTGATATTACTTGCTCGAAGAAAATTAAAATGAATCACTATATATGTATATAAAACATTCACATCATATATTTCGATAATTTACAAAACGTAAGTAAATGTATACTTTTTCCCCATCCTTATGTTTCTACTAAAAACAAGTATATCCAATATTCTCTCAATTTCCTCATTTTTCAGCTAGTATATTTTGCTAGTGTTTTAAAAATATTTAGTGCTAACAATAAACTAAAAAAGAAAACAAATCCCTTAATTTACATTTAAGCTTCATTCGATCAGATTATACACATCGGTTGACAGATATCCCTGATTTATTTAATTAAATATAAATGTCAATTTATATGAATCAGTGTTCAATATCTGTACGTCAAAATTGCAACATTTTCACATTTGCATCTCAGTCGTGCCACAGATTGCTCGGCGAACAAACAGGAGTGGATGAACCGGCAGCAGTGCGGGACAGGGAATGCGTTCCATAAATTCAATTAATTAATTTAAAATTTCAGCCCCTTGACAGTTTAAATAAAGCACGTGAAATAATTGAGCTGTGGCAGGTATGCGCATTGTGAAATATTTCTTGGTCGTGCGTTTTTGATTGGGCGAAGTCCAAGGTCAGTAAATCTCCCGGCGGGAGCTCGTCAACCTTTACCAAACCCCCGCCAGGGGATTGGCGGACCTGAAACGTGGCCACATGGTTACTCACTGGATTAGTTCCGAGTGAGAAAAAAATTGAAAACGTGTGTTTATGTGATTAAAGCCACTAGCAAGTAAATTAATGTATAACAATCAATTTATGACATTTTCCTACGGCATTTAAGTAACTGCAACTCACGGCCACTCAAAATAGACTAGGTACATTGCAAGGTCCACTTGATCTCCGACTAGCGGAGGCTCGTCGAACTTGCGAGTTTGACGATCCTCCGCTAACCGGAGATCAAGTAGACCAGGATACATTGTGGTAGCAAGAAAATACACTATTTGAGGAGAAGTTTTCTGTTATTGTTAAATGGCGCAGATAAGGAGGTTGCTTATCAGCGCTATCTATTTTTTAGCTTCAGTCTCCAATATAGAACAAGACAAATAAACTGTGATCCTGGGATTACATCCAAGTTGAAACTATTTATTATTATCACATTGTTAATAAATACAGATTTCAATTTAACATTGTCTGGGCAATTCGTATTTTAATCTAGATCGACTTAGAATAATAAAATCAATATATTATGTAATTAACTGTACTTTCTCATTTCGTCCTTATATGCAGCAAAAGAATGATAAGTAATCCCATTATGAACGTTGTAATTAGTCACTTTTAATTTGTAGCATTGAATGGTATAGTAGTGATAAATTAAGGTTGCCGTGACACTCATAGCTGTAAGAGTCCGCAGTTTGTATGTGAAGAAGAAAAATGGTTAGTGCATAAAGTGAATACTAGAGTTATATATTTATTATATACCAACTCATTTACAAACACGGATTTTAATTGCGAGGTCAATATACAAATTTTAATGTGCTTTGTTACTATGACGACTCTAATGTCACAATTTACATATATCTAGGTATAAATAAACTCCAGAAGAAAATAATAACCAATGCGTAAACCAATAAACTCACACGAAAATGTGCCACGTAGCATTAATATTATTTTATATACCAAAATATGTGCTACTGGGTAATGTTAATAAATAGGCGTTAAGAAATACTTGGGTATCCCGTACAATATATTTGATTTATGTATTTAATTAATATCTCTTAAATTTCCATATAAAATTGTTATAAAATATAAACATGATCAATCACCTTCTGTATTGTAAGACTGTACCTGACAGTTGTCAATATATTATATTTGAGCATAACAATAACTACAATATTCATTATACAAATAAGAATTCAGAATTTATTAACGCCTAGTTCCAAAACTGAACACTTTTCACTTTTATCAATTTGTCTTCATCAATTCCTTTGGAAGTGTTTGCTTCTTAGGTTTTAATGGCTTTTCGCGCTCTTTTTCCCCCGCTGTGCCATTCAGACGTTGTGATTCCTTTCCTTGAATGCCTGACACTCCTGTTACCCTGTTACTAGTAGCGCCCGTCACGCACTCTGGTGTCGAGCGCAGTTACTTCAAACGCCTCCGCATACAAATTACATTCCACTGCGAGAGCTCGACTCTCGAAGACTAAAACAAACACATTCCGGTGTATGTTTTAATGTTCGCTGAGGAAATTAAATTATGTTCTAGTTATTTAGACATTCGTAACGAAATCTAACTAAATAAATAAATATACTATTTCCATCCAGTCTTTACTTCGTAGTGTTGAAATTCAGCTGCTGCACGTCCACCTATCCGGCGAAACACCCAATGTAATGTAATGTTGTGTATGTGTAGTTTGTAATGTAATGTTGTGTATGTGTAGTTTGTAATGTAATGATGTGTATGTGTAGTTTATAATGTAATGATGTGTATGTGTTGTTTGTAATGTAATGTTGTGTATGTGTAGTTTGTAATGTAATGATGTGTATGTATAGTTTGTAATGTAATGTTGTGTATGTGTAGTTTGTAATGTAATGTTGTGTATGTGTAGTTTGTAATGTAATGATGTCTATGTGTAGTTTGTAATGTAATGTTGTGTATGTGTAGTTTGTAATGTAATGTTGTGTATGTGTAGTTTGTAATGTAATGTTGTGTATGTGTAGTTTGTAATGTAATGTTGTGTATGTGTAGTTTGTACTGTAATGTTGTGTATGTGTAGTTTGTAATGTAATGATGTGTATGTGTAGTTTGTAATGTAATGTTGTGTAGTTTGTAATGTAATGTTGTGTATGTGTAGTTAGTAATGTAATGATGTGTATGTGTAGTTTGTAATGTAATGTTGTCTATGTGTAGTTTGGTATGTAATGTTGTGTATGTGTAGTTTGTAATGTAATGTTGTGTATGTGTAGTTTGTAATGTAATGTTGTGTTTGTGTAGTTTGTAATGTAATGTTGTGTATGTGTAGTTTGTACTGTAATGTTGTGTATGTGTAGTTTGTAATGTAATGATGTGTATGTGTAGTTTGTAATGTAATGTTGTGTATGTGTAGTTTGTAATGTAATGATGTGTATGTGTAGTTTGTAATGTAATGTTGTGTAGTTTGTAATGTAATGTTGTGTATGTGTAGTTTGTAATGTAATGTTGTCTATGTGTAGTTTGTAATGTAATGTTGTGTATGTGTAGTTTGTAATGTAATGTTGTGTATGTGTAGTTTGTAATGTAATGATGTGTATGTGTAGTTTGTAATGTAATGTTGTGTAGTTTGTAATGTAATGTTGTGTATGTGTAGTTTGTAATGTAATGATGTGTATGTGTAGTTTGTAATGTGTTCTTGTGTATGTGTAGTTTGTAATGTAGTGTTGTGTATGTGTAGTTTGTAATGTAATGTTGTGTACGTGTAGTTTGTTGTGTAATGATGTGTATGTGTAGTTTGTAATGTAGAGTTGTGTATGTGTAGTTTGTAATGTAATGTTGTGTATGTTTAGTTTGTAATGTAATGTTGTGTATGTGTAGTTTGTAATGTAATGATGTGTATGTGTAGTTTGTAATGTAGAGTTGTGTATGTGTAGTTTGTAATGTAATTTTGTGTATGTGTAGTTTGTAATGTATGTTGTCTATGTGTAGTTTGTAATGTAATGTTGTGTATGTGTAGTTTGTAATGTAATGTTGTGTATGTGTAGTTTGTAATGTAATGTTGTGTATGTGTAGTTTGTAATGTAATGATGTGTATGTGTAGTTTGTAATGTAAAGTTGTGTATGTGTAGTTTGTAATGTAATGTTGTGTAGTTTGTAATGTAATGTTGTGTAGTTTGTAATGTAATGTTGTGTATGTGTAGTTTGTGGTGAAATGATGTGTATGTGTAGTTTGTAATGTAGAGTTGTGTATGTGTAGTTTGTAATGTAGTGTGGTGTATGTGTAGTTTGTAATGTAGTGTTGTGTATGTGTAGTTTGTTGTGTGATGATGTGTATGTGTAGTTTGTAATGTAATGTTGTGTATGTGTAGTTTGTAATGTAGTGTTGTGTATGTGTAGTTTGTAATGTAGTGTTGTGTATGTGTAGTTTGTAATGTAATGTTGTGTATGTGTAGTTTGTTGTGTAATGATGTGTATGTGTAGTTTGTAATGTAGAGTTGTGTATGTGTAGTTTGTAATGTAGTCTTGTGTATGTGTAGTTTGTAATGTAGTGTTGTGTATGTGTAGTTTGTTGTGTAGTGTTGTGTATGTGTAGTTTGTTGTGTAATGATGTTGCTGCACACCTTTCATTTATTGGAACAAAGAAACATTCGTACAAGGAAGAGCACTAATATACATTCTCTATAGAATTACATATTATATTGATTCTCTTTAAAGTCGATCCACTGTATACCCACCTATTTGTCATTGTGCTACAAATCATGTTGAATATACACTTAAATATCGTGTTAAATATTAGCGAAAAATAAAGAAGTTGCATCGACTACTTTTTTTAATATAAATATTTGAAATCCGTCGATTTCCCTATCCCCTACCATTGAAACTGTCAAAAATCATACACTTTCGAATATTAAGCATCGACTAAGTAGATACTAAACATTTGTCATTTTCTTTATTTTATACTCAATTTGAAGAGAATTGAACGAATATTCTAAATATGTGTGTATGAATACAATCTCTCGACTCGTTTTCGGTCAAAATTGGCTTCACTACAAGAACATTTGATGGGAAATCGGGCGAGCCGTGAAACTATGGCAACACTGCGTGCGATGACGTCATTTCTCTTTGAGCCCGCCGGCCGCCTCACGTCAAAACATGAGCTGGCTGTCACCTTTCCACGATGCGACGTGACTGGACTTTTTCTTATTTACATTTATTGTCGCTTATTTCCAATTAACATTTTGCGTCATACAAATAATGCACTGAATTCAAATTGAAGGCACAGTTAGAAACGGGAATATATCTGAATACGGTACGTGAGGCCTAGCCTAGGCCACCTTTATATAGACTTAGGCCTAGGCCTATATTGCCTGATCCGAAATGAAATTCATGAATTGTACGTCCGTAAACGCAAACATTTTCCCCAATGTAGATATGCTAAGTATAGCATGCCAGGAGGCATCTGTATAATATGAAAGAAAATATGCCAAGCCCTAAGGCAACTCAAGGACGTTTTGTGATCATTTGACATGTGCAAGGCCTAGGCCTACCATTTATGTAGCCCCCCTACACGCATTTGAAATAATTTACATCCATTGCATGCCTTCACATGTCCTACTTGAGATCACTTCGTCAGGTAAACAATTGCACAAACAACATGATACGATACAAAATATACAATCCTATCATTTTCTTTTATCGTAATAAAACGTCCTCCGCTTCGTATTCCGTATTTTTACGTCGCCATTTTCACCATCTGACAATAACAATGTCTTTGCAGCGTTGCCAAGTATATTGGAGGTTGGCAAAACTTTGTCGATGAATATTAAAAACGAGTTTTTTGTTTCCTTGGGTTTGTAAATCAATTTAGATTTGTATCCATTATAAAGTCTATAATTTGTGAATGTGTTGTGGTGTAATTAAAGCCAAAAGCGAGATAAGAAGTTGACTACTATTTGGAGTTTTGATGAACTAATTTCGTTTTTAGGGATTGGCTATTCTGTAGTCAAACTAGTGTCTAGAATCATGCCATTATAAATAACTGCATTTTCGTGTAAATACTGGATTTTAAAATAGTATTCTTACTTGATTACTGAATATATTTTACATTTTATAGTAATTTAACATAATAATTGTTAAATAAATAATTATTTGTGATTTTAAACAAATATTAAAATCATTGCTTGAAACTGGTAGTTTGATCAATGGAACGACTTTAAGGGCAATTGAATAATATCTTGAAACAAGTTTAACATACCTAGATCGGGTGTTCCGTAGGGTAGGGGAACATGCACAGTGATGACACAGGCACGTGTTCACTTACACGACATTGCGTCGTTATTGACATACATAATGTCGCCCACGAGGAACACGCTGTCATTATGACGTGTAGATAAACAGATAGACAACAACAGCAGATAATGAAAATTACGTGTCTGAAGTTTATTTCATTTTTTTAATATAGTTCTTTATCTCGTTCTAGTTCTAGTTGTTGGCTAGTTATTATATTAATTGTAGCTTTTGGAAATTCCTTGCAGAACCACATATGTAACTAGTTGGGGGCGTCTAGAAAATAGCAAAAGCAGGATACCTCCATTTGTATTATTTATATCTCTTAAAAGTAACATAAAATGTCCTAATATACATTGTATTGTAACTTAGTTAGATTTCGTATTGTGATATACTATCAAGTGGATAGTTTAATGTTGCTTTTTACCTTTGGCTTGAAAAAACTAAACAACAATTTCTTTAATGACTGCAATGTTCAAGAACTAGAAAAAAAAACATGTAAACTTTCATTTCTTGGACGGTAGACGCGCGAGAGCTTCTGTTAACCTTCTCGGACACCACGACAATAATTGATGCCATAATATCATGAACTAGAGCAAGAATAATCATAAACCAGGAGGTTTCAGTGCAAAAGCACTAGTTTCTTTGCGAAACAATGTTTATCGCGAGACATTGCGAAATATATCATTTATGAAGCAGTTTGGATGGTTGCGTTTTATACTTTCCAACAAACCAACACATCTGTTTTACCAAGCAAGAATTGCATTTATCACCTAATTTCTTTTATAGCTTTCAATCACTTTTTGATAATGTTATAATAATGTATCGATTGAGAGTTAGCTGCATTCAGAACAATTGTCAAATAATGTCTCCATCTGTCAGGCGGTTGTGATTTATGAAACAACTTTGCCGTGAAAATGCCGTTAAGAAAATTCCAAGACCCCCTAGATTTATATAGATAACACAACTAATGAGTTTCCCACAAATATTACTCAAAATAAAATATGACTGCATGGGGCTATGTGCTATTATATAAAGGTTTGATTGAAATGCATTTGTATTTTTAGTCTACCCACTCAGTTAAAAGAACTGATTTCCAGTAAAGGGCCATTTTATACCATTCATTGCGTGCTTCGTGTGTGGGTCGCTAACCCGTTGTCAATAAAGATCCAATCAATCAATCAAGTCACCGTTTACATATTATACGTCAGTACCACATACATCCCAAGCCCGATTCGGGAATCAAACCCTGGGCCTTATTCATTGATAAACTCACTAGAGCAACGAGCTAGACTAAGAGAGGAGAGACCACACACAATACAAAGTTCAGGTCTTACATTAAGAAATAAACAATAATTCAGGTACAGTGTTCACCGATATTGACCACCATATATCTAAAATGGTGGCTACCAACGATAACCACCTTTCTACGGATAGTACAAGGGCCTAACATCACCACACTCTTTTCCCCAAGTAATACGATGTCTGGGACAAATTTTATTGATAACATAAAATAGAAAGGCGTAGAAAAAGGCAAAATAAAAATTCAAAATGTTTATTCAAATGTCTCGGAAATTCGATTTTTTAATAAATTTAGTTTTATTTGAGATAAAATTGAGAAACAAAATCCAACCGAAGGGGGTAAAAATGGGATTTTAACTTATTTTTATCAAACACATTTTAAACTGAAAATTTCTTTTTCATAAGCATTCCAAAATTTAACAACATTTTCCGAAATATTGAAACAAATAAGTCAATATTAGTTACAAAAAAATACAAAACATTACCCAGTTATTACAAATTTTTTATGTAAACTTAATATTTGAAATCCATGCCGGAGAAAGAACTAATAGGTTATTAATCAATATTCACAGACTACATGGACTGTTTCTACGCAAGTCGGGGGCCTAATTTAAAGATGGTCTGAACCGTGTTTTAATGTATCTATAAAAATGGCGACACTCGATAATCAAATAAATGTGTGAATAGTGAAGTAAACACCGAATATTTCTAGATGCAAAAGCATTACAACAACGTTGACGAATAGTACAAATTGCAGACGGCTGGAAGTCCGCCAATATGTTGAGAGCAGAACTGGAGTTAGCACAATGTGGGGTTGTTAGCAATGTGGCTTGCCGCTGTCATGCACCGGTGTCCGCGCATGGAAACCCTTCCACCTGGCACTTACAGCTCAAGCCACAACAAGATAGTTAAACGTGGAGTTGGTACTTCTTGTTAAGATTTGGGTTCGACTTGATTCAACTTCGCGAGATAGCGCCACGGTTCCAAGAACTTCCCCTCATGTCTCCGTTTGACTAAAACGAAAGCGGCGGATTCAACAAGGCTATCCGCACGTTTGGTAATTTACCGTCGAGGTTTCAACTCTCGCCCTTAAGGTGACGGTATCTAGGTATCTTAACTTTTTTAAATTAAGTTTTTTGATGAAGGTTGACGGTTGGTTATTGATATTATGTCTGCAAAAAGTGGTTTAAAAAAATTACACTTTTATTTCTTACGGTACCGGTAGCTTCAAAAGTCTTTACGATAATGCTAGTAACACCTCTACACCATATTTATCAAGTACACGAAAATGTAGTTTACTATAGATTATTATCTGAGAAATGATGGCATATAATTTTAAAACACAATTATGTGCCAAGTTTTCTGTAATGAATTTTTTGGTGTCCCAGTGAAAAGGCACTTGAGTATATGCTGTTTTAACTATTCCATAACTTATTTATGAAAAGAGTCACTTACAAGAAATAAAGTACTTATCATGCGCTCAACCCTTATCTTCCCAAAACGCTTGCCGTATCAAGCCTACGTCAAAAACTTTTCGAGTTTTGGTGCCATACCTACACCAGTTTGCTCGCGACGCAGTCCAGTCGTAACTACTTTACGGGTCTAGACAGGTAATTTACGCAAAGAAATTGTCTTCTTGTGTCCTTGCACCGCTCAACAGTAGTTGAGAACGCAAATGTACAGATGCAATCCAAGTATTGGAGGGAAACGTGACACCAA
This sequence comes from Isoperla grammatica, assembly GCA_945910005.1. Lineage (NCBI taxonomy): Eukaryota > Metazoa > Arthropoda > Insecta > Plecoptera > Perlodidae > Isoperla > Isoperla grammatica. Next base: position 83,294,631 of record OX246737.1, read on the forward strand.
GTGAGCATAGCGGCAGCATCGCTGGCCGTGCCCTTGCTCTATCAAGAGTTTCCGCTCGACTGAAATGAAAACGAAGCGCGCGGAGGTCGATCGGAGTTGTGGTAGTGGGGGGGGGGGGGGGAGGAGGGGTACACTTCATACGTCGCACATTCACATTTGCAAGTAACTCGTAGCAAAAGTGTTTTTTCAGGGGTGGTAGAATCACCTTAAAACTGTCGAGGCTCAGCTATGCGATATGAAAACCTTTCAACGCGGTCTGAAACTTCTCGTGAGTGTTTTCTTAAAGGAGAGGTGAGATCGATATCTACCATATCATACGCATCACTAGTCACATCACCCGGCAACTCATTCAATCCCAGCGTGTGGAGATTATATTGTTTAAAACTATAAGGCTATACGGAGTGAAGGCGAAATGCTTCAACTATCTTACGAGGTTTGCCGAGTTTCTACTGCTCTTGTTTTAGGACTTTTTTAAAACGTCGACCAACCAACACCAAATATTGTGAATACAATACAAAAATCGAATGAAGATATATCTCACATCCTGGGTCACCCAGGTTTGATTATTGTTTACGACGTGCGTTAGTTTTCCATATACAATGTGTTTAATTATTTTTCTATAATATAACAGCTTCAGCATTGTGTTTGATATGAGTTTTGGAATATTTATAAATAATATTGACACGGATTGACGCGAGACTTGTTTTCCGATACCGGCCATATAGACAGTCCTGACTGAAGGTTTTTCTTTGGTTTTCCTCCGTTGCAAAGCGAATTCTGGTATTGAGTCATATTATCAGCCCTTGGAACTATTTCAAATTCTAATTATTGTCACATCCACAATATTGTCCTTATGGTCAGGCTTCTACAAAAAATTATTATGAATTATCATCATACTACACGTTATTCGGTATATACATTAAATTATTAAATTGCATTTCATTTAGTGGAGTTATAATATCTTAGAACAGGCTTGGGCAGTGGGCAACCTACAGCCCGCGAGGCACTGTGAAAACACCTTTATCAATAGTCCGCAGTTTGGATTTGAAAAAAGTTATATTTTATGTATCAGTCTTAAAAATAATGAGTGTACACTATCGACTCTGAATCACAATAAATTAATTTACAATCAAATTTAAATTTGATAATTCACCTAAAATTAACTTAACTTGTTTGTTCAGATCGTTGAAAGTGCTGTTGAGGATAAAAATAGTACAGACATTTGTTACCTCCGGCGACTGGGGCTTTGCCCCAGACCCCTTACAGCCCACATGACTAAAGACGCCACAAAGTTTGCTGGCGGATAAAGCTACTCTGTCAGCCCCCTTATAATGTGGCCGCAACACACAGAAAATCAGAATTTGGCCCGCGGTAAAAAAAGGTTGCCCATGCGTGTTTTAGAAAATTGTTCAAAGTCAAACACGCAGATTTAACTTCCTGAGCACTTTCATTTTAAATTGTTTGCCAAGAGGTTTCATTCCCATGACTTTGGTCTCCATTGCCCAACAAAGGTGTACCTCCAATTATCTGTACTTGAAAATTCGTTATTTCAAAGTAATTTAGTAGTGAGGTGAACTTGTATGCTTATGAAATTTGCATATAGTTAGCTCTAATTTAAAACGTTGGAGATTTTAATTTTACCATAAAAACAATTTATATATATAGTACGGAAACATTTTAACGGTAAACCCAATACAACGTTTACTTTTACAAAATAAATGTTAATAAATGTATCTCAAGGGGGACCCATAAACTAGGAGTAAATACAAACAGCTTGCTAGAGCTACCCAGTGATGTTTGGCAGTGATTTTGATTTTGTATGTAATAGTCGATTTACAGCTACGCGTTGCGAGCGAAGCGAAGGCGCGAGCTCCAATCAGTGGCCGAGTTTGCGTGAAACTATTAACTTCTTTGCGTGAAACTCGGCCGCTGATTGGAGCTCGCTTCGCTCGCAGCGCGTAGCTGTAAACGTACCATAAGTGTTTTTGGTTGCTGTGTTTTTTTATTTGTTTTTGTATGTCTTGAAAAGGACGACTCTACACGTCGTTGAAACGTTGACATTTATTTTGTGAAAATAAACGTTGTATTGGGTTTACCGTTAAAATGTTTTCGTACTATAGCCTATATATATATGTCTGGATGGCATTGATAAAACAAGAAATAAACTTTATTAGCTGCTGATAATACCAGACCTTAGTCATAATACAAATAAAAATAATTTCTTGTTTTATCAATGGCATCCAGGGCCCGGATTCACAAAAAGTCTTAACTTAGGCCTGGCCTAACTTTAGGACCACTACGCCATTGGCTGATACGGACTTTCTTTCCTCGACTAAGCGTCGCTAAGAAACCCTAGTAAATAACAAACACTACTTGAGACCAAAATTTAGGCCCTGTCTGAGTTGGTCTTATCTTTCTTCAAAGATGGTGGCAATAAGTCTATGACTTCGAAGTGTGAACATAAATAAATATCGTTTACTTGCCTTGACATCCACATTTATCTGTTTTTAGAATGTGGAGGTATCAGAAAACAAAACACTAAACTTAAAAACACCGCCTTGCAATATTTTAAGTTTACTGTGATTTCCACGAAAGTAGCTATCAATTGAGCTGTGTAGTAGGCCTACCATGGATTTATAATAGCACATACGGTACAGCAGGACTAAGGACCTGTCCTAAATTAAGACCTCTTGTGAATCCGGCCCCAGGCATACCTATATATATACAAACAAACGATGATGGAGCACATTTGTATTATGACTAAGGTCCGGTATTATGAGCAGCTTATAAAGTTATTTTCTTGTTTTATCAATGGCATCCGGGTTTCCCATTGGTTGTTGCCATGGTGAAAACAAGTAAGTTGCCTTGTAGATATTTATTACAAGTTCATAATACCGGGCGAAAGTAGTTAATAACAATTCTTTTCACCATGGCAACCTCCAATCAAAAACCTTACAATCCACTTATTATAGTTAATTAGTTTCCATTAACTTTCTTATTAGCTGTTCATAATACTGTTGATAACTTTTTTAACTGCCAACAGTGTTTTACAATCAATGCTGTACACAACAGATGCATTTATGATTGAATGAAGAAGTAAACTCAAACATAATATACTTAACTGAATTATTTCTGTGCGGAATGAATCATGGCGTGGACAATTTGAACGAGTGACCTTCTTCGGGTTCACTGCACACACTTTATGCAAAACAAGTCCGTTGTCGCACATGTTCTGCATGTGTGTCCAGGCAAAGAGGCCTAAGCAACACTTTTCAACACTTCCACAAGTAAAAAAAGAATGAATTGTAGCCGATACTTAATATTACGATTGCCGAGCAAATTAAATTATAAACAACCCACAGGTTTAATAGTTTGATAGTAAGTATCAGATGCTAAAGCATCTAATTTCTACACAAAAGGTAAATTATCTGTTAATTGTTTAAATGTCCGGTCTGAAACTAAGGTCTGGATACATAGACGTCCCCTTCCCCTGCATTAGGTAAGCCCGTAATTGTTACAAAATTTGTTTGTTTTATGCAAAATAAAACGTATAAAACAATTATATAGCAACCCAATCATTTTTGCATCTGGACTTCTAAGTAAAGTGTAAGTGAGTGTAAGTGAAACGATCACGCCTGGGACCATATTCTAAACTTTTGATTGTGTATCTTGAAACGAATTCTGCCTGAATTCGTAACTTGGTAGGTTGAAATTCAACCTACCAAGTTACCGTTGAATGCAATGTAAAATTGTGAAAACAAGTTCGAACAAGTTTGATTTACGCAGAATTTATTTCAGGACGTAGGTCTACAATAAAGTGTTACCGAATGGCCCCCTGACTGATACCGTGGGACAAATTAACAAGTTTAACCGAAAAGTTAATTTTAAATAAGAAATGTCTAGAGTTAAAAAAACATTGTGATACTGCTACCACACTATTAATTATGACATAAACTCAAAATGGTATCGTACGTTGTATCACTAGTTCGTATAGTAGATAGTAGTACCGATCAGTATTCAGGGAGCGGCTGACCCCATCTCGGCGTACGGGCTTCACTTCGGTTCGTCTCGTCACCCTTCGGACGAGAACTCTCACGCCATTCTCACACCTTGTTCAATCAACTCTTATTGGAAAATCTACTCGAGAAACTCGACCCATCTTAAAATAACTTTTCCATCTCCTCGAGCCGTTTGTAACAGACCTCAATCGCAAGCCGTGAGTTCCTTTTTGACGGTCTTAGTTACTATTTATATTGCGTGTGTGCGTGTATGCGTGTGAGCGCTTGTGCGTGTGCGCAAATTTAGTTTTACGCGCGCACAGGTCAAATGGCTTGCCTTATTTTGCTGACATTTTTGGTGAACACTCGTGACAAGAAAACACGATGCTGTTAGCATAGCCAGAAAAATTCGTCAAGATGCCAACCTACAAAAATGAATTACTGAAAACAAAATATTTGTTTGTTATTTATTTAAATTAAAAGTTACACGCAGATTGGAATGCATTTTTACACATTGGCCCACATTGACGGTTTCAACACTTGGCAATAGTTTCAAAATTATAACTGTAACCACCATGTTATAAACAAATATTGTTTATTTACGGCAATTAATTTCTTCTGTTTTACAGTGTTCCACCGATATGATTCGCATTTGCAGAACATTGTGGATGAACATTCAACATAGTATGAAACAATAATAGTGTACGCACTCAGACCTTTCTCACTATGTATTTGGAATTTCGATAGCTGTCATGGAATGGCTACAATGAGGTGTTATGTTTGATGACTTTCACGGCAAACATGCAAAAGTTAACAACGAACTTTGTCGACAGTTTGAAAATCTATTATTATGGTTTTAATGCGGTTATTGTATGATTTAGCAATATCATGCTTTAAGATTTAGCCTGTATCTACATTATACAAATTTCTGTAGACAGATAAGTTTAATAGTTTATGAATTATGGTCTATTGAGTAGAGCACGGTCGAATGAAATTATGCGGAAATCCATTAAAAAATCAACTTGGAAGGTTTTTATTTACTCAAAGAAAACTTCTTAACGGACGTAAAAAATATTTCGTACAATTATTAGCAATGTATTAAGAAATAATGTACACAAGTTCTAAGGTTGTAACTTAAACGGTCATCTTGTAAAAAAATGATATGTTTTTTACAAAGATATTTATTTTTTGTAAGAATAATATGATATGCTAATGATTAGTTTCTTTTATTAAAAAAAAAAAAAACGCTCATTTGGCAATGCGGAGCGTTTTCCTAGTAATAGACATGACGCTTAATAATTAACTCTTATCAGATAATTCGATTAACGTGTGTGTATTCAACACGGCACTCAAGTGATAACGATCGAGTGATATCATATCTGTAACAAATAGTTGCCTGAAAGGTTACTCTGCATCATCAATCTACAACATCCATAATATGTTAATAACTATCAACATTGTGTGATATGATAATCAACATTATGTGTCACATTCTAAATATCAGTCTGGTTATAGTTTGGTGGGCAACAAAATTGTTATTGAAAACAAAATAAAAGAATACAAATGCCTTCTAGACTCTTGATGTTTTTAATACGTAGCTAGATTTTCATTTATAGTAGAAGCAAAGAACGGTTTTGATCCCCACAAATTGCAAGAGTTTTGTTTTTTGTGTTCACATATTCTAAAAAATGTGCTGATTACGCACATATAAAGTCTACCACCGAAATCTGATGGGAAATTGCTTTAATTTGCATTTTAATTACGCATAATTAAAATTAAAATTATTCTTTTTATCGAAACTGATTGCCAAATTAAAATGTTTTCACCTTAATGCACGAGGAGTTTATGTTTACATCAAATACATTTTAAAAAATTTCAAAAAAGTAATTAAATTGCGATTAAATTACATTTTAATTAAATTTACATAAGTTTAATAAAAATGTAATTCTAAGAAAACGAATCGAAAAAAAAAGTCTACTTCATTAAAACGTCTTTATTATGAACCAGTTGACAACATATATAACGATCATCAAAAGTCTACCACTTTTAATTACGTTTCAATCAATTTAATTGTGGCCTATAATTTTTTAATCGATAAATGAGCCGTATTGGTCGTTTGTAAAGTCTCGTCTACATCATTATGTACCACAATAAACATGCATATACATGTGATATTTTCACATCGTACTCAGGTGTATATCGCTAATTAATTTATAATTAACTATGCTAATTAGTAATTATATGCTAATTATTAATGAATAATTAAAATATTGAAAATCATACAAAAATAAATTAATGAAATTCACATAAATAGCTTTTATTTGAACAACATTCGAAATTGGCAATCGCTTATCATCAAAATAAAACTCATTGCCTATAAGTATAATTTAATTGAATACTGATATTAATATTATCATTAATTTTATGTTATGTGTGATGCAAACAACAATACCAATAATCAAATTTTTACTTAATTCTACTATGCCACTTTACCCACACAAGTATTGTGTCAGTACGAGTCATATCCGTATTATACATTATTAATTAGTGATATAATTAGGATTGATAACAGATAACGCTGTGAAGTAAGGTACACATTTGTATTTATTTACATCTTTCTAGCTATAACGAGCGATTAAATTTGAATTAGGTCAGTTATATTATGTTATTTATCGCAAATACGGGTAACATTATGAACATAAAGAATTGTGTCACAATCGTGATTACAACATAATTACATAATTATGTCATGTTCTGAATCTCGCGTCCACAAGCAAAGTAAACCAAGTGCATTCAAGTTTTTTGTAGTAGACGATGTTCTATCAGGTGCTTATAATAAACAAAAAATATTGCATAAAACATTTCAAAACAATAATAAACAAACCCAATTTGATAAACAAACAATTTAAATTTTGAATTTGGTAAAAAATAAATAAATAATGCATTTGGAATATTACGTGCATCATGTTGACTCTGTTTGTGAACCAATCAGTTGTAAATTAAGTTACAAGGCTAAACTGAGTAAACAATTATTACTTTGTGCTGGGAAAATAATCAAAAAGAGTGAAAATGTAATTTGGACTAAGTTTCTCTTTTAATTTGAAAGTACCTATAGCCTACATTAAGTCTATATAAGTTAACACAATTGTATTTAGCATACAACTAAACGATGTTTGAATGAAGATGTATGCAATGCATTGCTTTTCTTACACGCAATATTGGGCTGTGATACAACATCTAGGGTATTTGGACTCGGAAAAGCAGAAAGTTTAAAAAAGTTTAAATCATTTCCACACTTTCGCTCACAAGTTGATTCATTTAATTCCCCCAATACATCGAGAGAGAAGATTACCAGTTCTGCAGAACAGGCGCTCGTTGTACTTTATAATGGAAAACCCGGTACACACCTTTTAACTCGTTACGTCACGAAATGTTTGTGGCAAAAGTAGGGAGAACGAACACTTACGTAGAACCGGAAACTCTGCCTCCCACTGAAAATGCAACAATGTTTCACAGCATGATAGTTTACTTTCAAGTTCAAGTGTGGAAAGGAAATAACCTTAAACCAGACGACTGGGGGTGGAAATTGGAAGGTGACAGGTTGATGCCGATAAAAACTGATAACGTGACGGCACCAGAAGAACTTCTATCAGTCATTCGATGTAATTGTCAGAAGAATTGCAGCAGTATGAGATGCAGTTGTAGAAAGAACAGTTTGTTGTGCACCCCTGCATGTGGGACCTGCAAGGGATCTTGTTGTGACAACTGTTCACTGTTGGACATGCCTGAAGATGATGTTGATGTGGAGTGGAAGAGTTGACTTTGCCTGAATGTAAGTGTATGCTAAATACAATTGTGTTAACTTATATAGACTTAATGTAGGCTATAGGTACTTTCAAATTAAAAGAGAAACTTAGTGCAAATTACATTTTCACTGTTTTTGATTATTTTCCCAGCACAAAGTAATAATTGTTTACTCAGTTCAGCCTTGTAACTTAATTTCCAACTGATTGGTTCACAAACAGAGTCAACATGATGCACGTAATATTCCAAATGCATTATTTATTTATTTTTTACCAAATTCAAAATTTAAATTGTTTGTTTATCAAATTGGGTTTGTTTATTATTGTTTTGAAATGTTTTATGCAATATTTTTTGTTTATTATAAGCACCTGATAGAACATCGTCTACTACAAAAAACTTGAATGCACTTGGTTTACTTTGCTTGTGGACGCGAGATTCAGAACATGACATAATTATGTAATTATGTTGTAATCACGATTGTGACACAATTCTTTATGTTCATAATGTTACCCGTATTTGCGATAAATAACATAATATAACTGACCTAATTCAAATTTAATCGCTCGTTATAGCTAGAAAGATGTAAATAAATACAAATGTGTACCTTACTTCACAGCGTTATCTGTTATCAATCCTAATTATATCACTATTAATTATGTATAATACGGATATGACTCGTACTGACACAATACTTGTGTGGGTAAAGTGGCATAGAAGAATTAAGTAAAAATTTGATTATTGGTATTGTTGTTTGCATCACACATAACATAAAATTAATGATAATATTAATATCAGTATTCAATTAAATTATAGGCAATGAGTTTTATTTTGATGATAAGCGATTGCCAATTTCGAATGTTGTTCAATATAAAAGCTATTTATGTTAATTTTATCAATTTATTTTTGTAGGATTTTCAATATTTTAATTATTCATTAATAATAAGCATATAATTACTAATTAGCATAGTTAATTACAAACTAATTAGCGATATACACCTGAGTACGATGTGAAAATATCACATATATATGCATGTTTATTGTGGTACATAATGATGTAGATGAGACTTTACAAACGACCAATACGGCTCATTTATCGATTAAAAAATTATAGGCCACAATTAAATTGATTGAAACGTAATTAAAAGTGGTAGACTTTTGATAATCGTTATATATGTTGTCAACTGGTTCATAATAAAGACGTTTTTATGAAGTAGACTTATTTTTTTCGATTCGTTTTCCTAGAATTAAATATTGATTAAACTTATGTAAATTTGATTAAAATGTAATTTTATCGCAATTAAACTACTTTTTTGAAATTTTTTAAAATGTATTTGATGTAAACATAAACTCCTCGTGCATTAAAGTGAAAACATTTTGTAATTTGGCAATCGGTTTCGATATAAAAAATTATTTTAATTTTAATTATGCGTAATTAAAATGCAAATTAAAGCAATTTCCCATCAGATTTCGGTGGTAGACTTTATATGTGCGTAATCAGCACATTTTGTAGAATATGTGAACACAAAAAACAAAACTCTTGCAATTAGTGGCGGATAAACCAGATTTTTGTCTTCGTTGCTTCTACTATTAATATTTGCTTTAAACAATGTAGGGTTTATATTTTTGCATTTTATAAATATACATTTTTAAACTTAATCCAGCTTTATGGATTTTATATGGGAATGCAGCAACTGTAATAAAATTGTCCCGACTGGGAATCGACCACAGATCGCCGGCTCTACTTTCATTGCAATTGCTATATCTCCATATGTATATAAATTTAAAGAACAGATTTTTTAGGTGCACCAATTTGTCACCAAGGGTGAGCAACTGCCCGGTGTGGTTTGAGTAACTATCCTCATACACATTTTTATTGACATTCAACACTAGTTTCCTCCAACATGGAAAAGTATGTCGAGGTTACGATGGGTTATGTACGTAGTACAATACTAGTATTTGTACATTTAGCTCAATCTGAACGATAGCAATTCCATATTCCAATGACGTCACAGCTCTGCCGTCCATCTTCATTGCGCGCATCCATCACAAACCTCCGCTGATTGGACGAGAGCCGCGCATCATTCTTTATGCAGAATAATTGAAAGCGTGTGTGTGCATGATCAATCGGCGTACGTGACTGACCGACGACAGCCTCAATTACTAAAACACATCTTGTAAACCATTCAATACGAAACGTCGAGCAATGCAAATTGGCCATCTGCACGACTCTGCATCAATATTACGTTACTTACGTGTATACCAGAGTGGACCAATACTTGAAGCTCTATTGTGAAACCGCATGTCTGGCTTACGGGAGAGAATACTCTCCAGTAAGTCAGTCATTATTGGTTCAATAGTCCACTCTGACATCTGGGTAACATCTTATCTCCGTCACTGCAGAAATGGAGCGAACACCTGAAACGGTTGTTTCAGAGGAAATATATGGACGCTGACATCTTGAAATTTGACGCCATTGAAGGGCTGCTGCAAATACCACGTCTACCAAGGCTGCGTACCAACCATGACTGGCAGTCACTGCAGTGACTGAGATCCCTACCAACTTGACTCGCAGTCAAGCTGCAGTCACTGATTTTTGCGTACCAGTTTACCTCGCAGTTACCCCTCCAGTCACTGCGTTGACTGGGCCGAAAAGATCCAGCTGTCGCAGTCAAGGGGGGCGTGGCTAATAATTTTACCGCGAATTATGAATTTATAGACAATCTTACATGGTTTAAATAGTGAGTGACATCACAACACCATATAATCTCAACTTGGAAGTCCCATAAGCTTTAAATTATTAATGTAATGTTGTAAGGTTAATTAGCAGATGCCAAATGTTGCTTTAATGAATGACATTTTCTGCTGTTGTCTGCTTTCGCTGTGACTGTGACTGCAGCCCGTACTAGCTGCTGCGTTCACTGCGTTGACTGGGTTACCCCCACCATCAGTCACAGACAGCCACAGTGAACGCAGTCAAAGTTGGTACGCAGCCCATTCTACCATTGTTACCACTACCAGCATTGTTTAAGATTGTTGGCAAAAATATCACGGCCAACTATAAGACATAAAAAAATCCTACCAAGGTCTTCTTGAACTAAAACATTTGTTTTACTTGTTAATGTTTTTTTGTGTCTTTTTTAGGTCTGGATTAAATTTAGTTACTAAAACATAAAAAGAGTGGCTACACAGGTCATACGAGAATCTAATTGGAAAGTGTTGCGCGTTAGATTTCTTCGGTGGCCAACCCAAACATGACTGACCATATTTTGCGAGGTACAATTCAGTCATGGATGTCTAATGGGACCTCCTCGGTCAATATTTTTCAGTTATATGCATACCCTAGGCCTAATACCTAGTTTGGTTACCTGGAAGTGAACTCGCCAGTTGAAGCTGGTGTGTCCCCCAGTGGCTAATTTCTAAAATAATAAGTGGGCGGACGCTCGAGGATCTTCTTCTTAGGCGTGGTGGTGGTGGGGGGGGGGGGGGGGGGGGGGTTGAGGGGCGTCTTGTGGTTTCTCATTTTCTTTAATAAAATTGATAGAATCACTGACAAATTCGTAAACAAATTTTGTCACCTGCTCATCTGAAAACAAAAATACTTGCACGAAGATGAGTGTAGGTGTCCGTTTCTAGTACCACCCTATACATCCAAGGATCCAGCATCCAAGCGATTGTTGGGGACTTTTGGGATTTGCAAAAAAGAAGTGGTGAGCGGACGCGTCCGCCCACTGGGCCCTCCCCTATAGCAGCATGTCTATACGATACACAAACCTACCGGTATATCTGTATATCTGGGTACTGCCGGGGTTCATATTCATTGTATGATGACTGAGGCAAACTTGTTCGCTGGTTGCGTTGGTGGCGACGCTTTTCAATTCTCAGTATGATTTATTCAAAACAAAACCATTACCCGATATAATCTTGTCAAAGTTCCATTGTGCCACAGCACAGAGAAAACAAGAGTCAGGATATGGCGCTCCATCGCGTTAGCAACATAATATTTGGCAATATATGACTGGCGCTATAAAAGCAAAGCAATGAAAATATTCGAAAAGAACGCAGACAATGATGGTCTGAGCTGAGCGTTACTTTATTCAAACAGTACAGTTTGATATCACGACAACGGTTTGTCGTTTTGAAATACACTTCTGTATTGAAAAAAGAGGAGGAATATACGTTTCCTCTTCGTGCCACTTATTCGTATCTGTTTGTACAACACACTAACAAACCTGACACGGCATCGCTGAGATCCTCATTATAAGTTACATTTCTCCTTCCCTCATTAGAACATAAGTAGAACACAATAAAAAACAATTTACATTTTTAAAGAAATTATTTTATATTACTAGGAAAACGCTCCGCATTGCAAGATAAGCGATTTTTCCCAATGTATCAAGCAAAGTGTAACCGAGGCCACGTGGCCGTGATCGAAAAAGAGGTTTAATTAAATTAACTAGGAAAACGCTCTGTTTGACGCGTTGATAAGCGAGCGCGTCCATATCTACGAACGTTCTGGCGAAAAGATCTCAAAGATAATAAAAATAACAATTAACAACAATTCAAGAATGTGCATTTCAAAATTTTTTCTAATTTCCATAGCTATTATACTTCCCGATATTGTTAAATGCAGTGCAAGTGCAATTTGCGTTGCTAAGAGTTTTCGTTGTCATTCTGTCTAGTGTTTTCGCGGCGGTCCGCCACCGTTACTAACAGTTAATGAGTGTAACTTTGTAACTTTTCAAACGATATTGTCTCAAAACTATACACCTTCAATCCACATCGAGGCTTGTGGATGGTCCAAATTTCAAGTTGATCGGACTTTCCGTTCGACCGCTATCGACAGACATAAACACAAAACAAAAAACAAACAGAATGAAGTGCCATAAGAGTCTAGTACACACAAAAAAAAAACAAAAACAGAACGAAGTGCCATAAGAGTCTCGTGGAGACGATCGCTTCGCTCGCTTAACAATGTTGTGGCGAGCAAGACAACGGGTTTGAAAAGATGGTGGAAAATAGGCGAGCGAAGCGAGCGTCTCCACGAGACTCTTATGGCACTTCGTTCTGTTTTTGTTTTTTTTTGTACTAGACTCTTATGGCACTACATTCTGTTTGTTTTTTGTTTTGTTTTTATGTCTGTCGATAGCGGTCGAACGGAAAATCCGATCAACTTGAAATTTGGACCATCTACAAGCTTCGATGTGGATTGAAAGTGTATAGTTTTGAGGCAAAATCGTTCGAAAAGTTACAAAGTTACACTCAATAACTGTTAGTAACGGTGGCGGACCGCCGCGAAAACACTAGACAGAATGACAACGAAAATTCAATAGCTATGGAAATTAGAAAGGTTTTTGAAATGCACATTCTTAAATTGTTGTTAATTGTTGTTTTTATTAGCTTTGAGATCTTTTCGCCAGAACGTTCGTAGATATGGACGCGCTCGCTTATCAACGCGTCAAACAGAGCGTTTTCCTAGTTGAAGACATTGCATATTCAAGCGAGCGAAGAGAGCGTCTCCATTTGACCTTTATGGCACTTCGTTCTGTTTATGTTTTGTTTTTATGTCTGTCGATAGCGGTCGAACGGAAAGTCTGATCAACTTGAAAATTTGACCATCTACAAGCCTTGATGTGGATTGAAGGTGTATAGATTTAAGGCGAAATCGTTCGAAAAGTTACAAAGTTACGCCAAAGTTACTGCAAAATATTTTTCTGAAACAAAATGGCGGCAAAATGTGAAATAGCCATACTTTTTTAAATCTTTTCCGGTCACGAATATTGG
>OX246737.1:83308413-83370913 GCA_945910005.1 Isoperla grammatica
GACAACGACTAAGTGAAAGTATTGTATGTGTATTTGTTTGTTTTTTGTTTTGTTTTCCAAGATCAGAAGAAATTATTTTTTGACAGCTTGTTGTTTGTCCATCGATTCTATTCCTTTGTTTCATTGTTGTCTTTTGGTGTTGCTTGTGCCCCATATATATAATATCTGGTCTATTGTGATGTATGGTTTGGTATGTTATAGCTGCCTGGTCGTAATATTATTTCATTATTATTATTCTTATTCTTATTCTTATTATTATTACTATTATTATTATTATTATTTTTATTATTATTATTATTATTATTATTATTATTATTATTATTATTATTATTATTATTATTATTATTATTATTATTATTATTATTATTATTATTATTATTATTATTATTATTATTATTATTTTTAAAAAATATGCACAAACATTATGCACATTTGCTCTACCCTTAACCGTGAAAAATACTTTCCAGTCAGCATTACGTATCATGATTTTAGCTGTATTCATTTGTTTGTATGGATTAAAGCATATTTTACCTTTTACCTAATTTAAAACAGTCTATTCATCTTTATCAGAATCTTTGATTTTGTATGGAATTCTAGCTTGGGGTTATGCATCGCGGTGTCACACGCAAAGGGTGGAGAATCTGCAAGTTCGCATGCTAAAAGCTGTAATGTGTAATGTTAAAGTGGATAACTTGCTCACAAGAAAACAAATGTTTGCCTTTTGTAACGTGCTGCCTTTATCTTCTTTGTACATATATAGATTATTATTACATAATTATTTTAAAGCAGTTTTTAAGACTCCCATTCACTCCGGTAGAGTTACGAGGTATCAAGGTTCCGAAACTCCCCGATTTCAACAACAAATATGGCCAAAGATCTTTATGGTACTCTGTACCTTTTTTGTTTAATAAGTTGCCACCTTACCTCAAAACCTTGCCTTCTATTTCTAAAGTGAAGCGTTTACTAAAAACACATCTTCTCTATCTTGATTACTGATATGTTTATAGTTTTTGTGTGTTTAATTAAAACATTGTTTTGTTGTTTGTTTGTATTAAGAGGTTCCTTAAAACTAATATAAACATTTGAGACTTATGACATACACGATTTTTTATAAAAATTTTAAGATAACATTTTCCCTGGTAATTACTATAAAAGAGTAAAATTAAAGGAAATCCTTTCAAGAATTAAAAAATATGTAACATTCAATCTGTTATTCAAGTTGGATGATAAATTAACATAGTTTATTGGTGTGTGACATTAACAATTCATTAAAACAACACAATGAATATATTATTTTGAGAAAGATGCCAAAATGTTCATTTCTGAAACAAGATCTTTTAACGTAATTTCAAATGAATGAATAACTAAATTTATATAATACATCTTAATTAAAGATTATAAAGAAATACATTTTTTCCAAGCAGTTTCATATATTTATCACATACACGTTATGAGAATAATTTTAAAGACGCAAAGATTTGAATGACTATAATTTATCACGAGTCAACCCTAGTTATTGTAATTAAATTATTAAATATAATTAAACGCCACGTTTTCTGATTTTTCCCAAATGCGCTCTAAATCGCATCCGTTGATAACACTTATTTTACATTTACACTTTACATTTCCTTCCATGAAATTTAAACGAACAACGAGGTATTAAACGTTATAAACTTATAAAGTAGAAATGGAATCTCATTATCAGTAAGAACTGAGAATCTGCAAACCCAACACTTGAGATTCCCACCATCTGGATAGTCTGCTAATGTTGTAGTATCTAAAACATTAAAACGCTCGAGTGGGTCGTTTTCCATTTTATCCTTATTTGGAAGTCATACAGAGTATAAAGGCTTCGTAGGCACCGTACAGATAATGAGCCTTGTGTATAGATTTACAATAGTCGACTCCTTACGGTCGCGACTAACAAAGCATTAGGTTTTCCTGACGTATCAAATTAATGAACGTTTAATTAATAACAAGCTGTAATAGAAGTAGGCCCCTACGCGGGCGTTCCTTAAGAGGATTTCGAGTGGGTTGCTGATTCGTGAAGTCTAGAGAGATTTTCTGGTTGAAAAATGTTCTTTAATGGAATGGTGCGGTGACATGCGCAATAAAGGGAGAAAATTTCCGGAAAATTGGATTCATCTGCCTGGTACACTACCGGAAAATGAGATTTTCTTTGTTTCGCATTTTTTTATTTTCATTTGAGCTTTTCAAAAGTCTAACACAAAACATTTCATTAAGTTAATGGTTGTATACATTTATTCGGTGTCGTAAGCTTCCATAACCTCAACTCGTATGTTTTCATACAATATGATAAATACAATCCTTTTGAACACAAAATAGGTTTCAATCATTCTTGATAAAATATCACCAAACACGGTAAATTATAGATAGACAGTGACATCAGTGACATCGGAATATTTCTCAGAAACCCATTAATATGTTTTAATTGTTTAAAACATCAATGTGAATGTTTTCTGCTAAAACCCTGAGACGGTACAGACTTGTCCCACACAACTTGGGTGTTCAAAAAGCCACATGTGCCCCAAGGTTCAGGGAAACCACTCAGAAGAGTATCAGTTTTCTAAATTATTTGACATTTTTAATGACGGTCTGGTATTTGTCTTGGAGGAGAGGTCAGAGGTTGTTACCACGCCGAGGGTGAGCTTCCACTTCAAGGCTAAGTACCAGGCTAGTCCATTTTTAGGCCACTACACCCCCCTAGTTAGGGTAAACCAAATTCAAAATCTTCCATGACGTCACTATATTTGATCCTTCTGATTGGTCGCCCTAAGAACACAGGGGCAAGTTTGTAGCCGGAGTCCTGAGGGACGTGAAGACAGAACGAAGACGGCCTTTGGCCGAATAGGACGGTTTTTGGACGGAAGACGGCCGCGGGCCGCGAGTTGGGGTAAAGAGACAATGGCCGGGTTGGCCGATAAGGACGCAGTGAAGTGGTGTTTTTAGTGTTACAACCATCATCATCATACTAAGAAAGCATAAACAACAGATACACAAAACAAACAGTAAACATAAACTAACGTAACAACGAACGCGATAAAACGCAACAAAGAGCAATAAAACAATCATCCGACCATGCTGGCTGCTGCGTCCACCGAATTGTCAACATCACCATCACCCTCGTCATCCACCAAGCTATCTTCAGTCAGCGCTACAACAACAGGTATCGTTTTTGCTTTTTTACCATATACTATGGCCATAGGGAGGTAGATTAGTACTAACGATATTTATTTCAGATTTTTGTTTTCATTCATTCGTGCTTTGTTTATGTATGTCATTTTTGTATGTGTCATTTGTGTCAATTAATTGAACATTAAGATTTATATTTTATATCATTCTATTTTTTTTTTAATTTCCATTATCTTACAACCATGAATTCATATTTTTAATTAAGCAACAACAACTTTTCGATATATATCTATTTGTGCTCTACCAACAACCCAAAGTTGAGCTAGCTGAGGGTTTGTTTTTGTTCTATTTCATTTGATTTTCATGTCCTATTTATCTGTACTGTCTCAACCCTGTGCTCATAAGAAATGTTATTTTATATATTAAAATTTTCTCCTTGACGTGGAAATTAAAAAACATTTTGGATCACTTTCGAGACCAAATGTCCCAAATGTTTTCGCAATAAATTAACAAAATTATCATGGTGGTTTATGGGTATCTCATTTGTTTCATAAGATATCTATTTTGTTGTTTTATATTGATGTTATTATTTATTTTATATTTATTAATAATGTATTTATAAAAGAGATGCTAGCCTCGGACCACTTGATCCATATATGTCATGATTTGCAGCCTGAAATAATTCAGTGAATATACAAACGCTATGTAGGCTAAGCTAATAGTATGGAAGGGTTGTGACAAAATGTCTATATGTCTATATTACTAGGAAACCGCTCTGTGTGACGCGTCGCGTTGATAAGCGAGCACGCCCATGTCCACGAACTTTCTGGCGTAAAGTTCGCAAAGCTATAGTCATTGTTCAATGACAACAGACAACAGACAACAGACAAGGCAGGCAGAGAGATTCAGCGTGCGAGCGGCGACGACTCTCCCCGAGCTAGACCGACCATCGGCCGAGAGCTGAGGAGCGCGAGGGCCGCTCAACCGACAGCCTCCTCGGCAAGCGCCGAACACCGCGCCGCTGACAGACAAGGCAGGTTGAGAATCAGCTGAGTGGCGACGACTCTCTCCGAGCTAGACCGACCATCGGCCGAGAGCTGAGGAGCGCGAGGGCCGCTCAACCGACAGAGCCTCCTCGGCAAGCGCCGAACACCGCGCCGCTGACAGACAAGGCAGGTTGAGAATCAGCTGAGTGGCGACGACTCTCGCCGAGCTAGACCGACCATCGGCCGATAGCTGAGGAGCGCGAGGGCCGCTCAACCGACAGAGCCTCCTCGGCAAGCGCCGAACACCGCGCCGCTGACAGACAAGGCAGGTTGAGAATCAGCTGAGTGGCGACGACTCTCGCCGAGCTAGACCGACCATCGGCCGATAGCTGAGGAGCGCGAGGGCCGCTCAACCGACAGAGCCTCCTCGGCAAGCGCCCAACACCGCGCCGCTGACAGACAAGGCAGGTTGAGAATCAGCTGAGCGGCGACGACTCTCCCCGAGCTAGACCGACCACCGGCCGTGAGCTGAGAGGCACGAAGGCCGCAAGTCCACCGACCACAGCAACGGACGCCAGGATATAACATCGGGCACGACTAGCGCTTTCAGTGGCGGAGAAGGCAGCCAACGGGAACCGAGTTTAGCGGCCACATCGCATCGAGAGAACAGCTGAGTCCAGAAGATGGCTAATGATACTTGGTCGAAACGTCGAACCAACCCGGTTCTTGTAAGGACCGCAATTGTCTCAAGAAAGAGGGCAGCAGTCAACCCGAACACGTCGTGCGACATGTACATCTATCGGTCCGCGCAAACCTACGAGTAGACATAGATAATCTTACTTGAAGGCTTCTGATGTAATGAATTACGGTTACTGTGTAACGTCACAAATAATATGTCATTATATTGTAATCCTTCAACTGAGATTGCAACGATAGCGGTTAATACCAGTTACTTCTAATAAATAATTGTCTTAGTCTAATAAAGAATGTGAAAAGGTTCCAAGGAAACTATAACGCACAAATTATAATTAACAATATTCTGTTTTTACTTTTCAGGCTTTAACCTAAAAGTTTAATAACATTATTTCCGCTCACTTGCCAACGTGAGTACATAGTCTTAGTTTTCAACTGATCTTTAGTTTTAATGGTCAGTGTATTAACCCATAACAAAGAACTTATCACAATATTAAAAACCATAATATAACACTACACTGGTCGAATCGAGTAGTTATTATTGGTTTTCTACTAAATGTTTCGACTGTATAGTGTATTCGGATTCTTTACTGTCTTTTACTTACTACTACAACTTTTTTTACTTACTAAAACTTTTACTGTGCTATTACCTTCGAGTTGGTTATGTTTAGTTGCCGTGTAATCTACCGATCCCAACTCGAAGTTGTTGAATATGCCACATCGCAAACGACGTAGTCACTGAAAGGTAACCTAAGAAGCATATTGCTTCTCTCTAAAACACAGCTTACGACGCATTCGAGTTCCTCATCCAATATCTAACTTCATACAGATATTTTCCTCCTTCAAGAAGAATAAATGAAATCTTTTACAGTTCGACTGAGATTAGATCTGAAAACGGTTTCTTGAGCCAAATTGGACACAAAAGAAAAAAAAACGAAATGAACGAGTGGCAATGGAGCCGAGAGCTGATATTGCTAAGCAAATGTTTAAAGATATGTGTAGAAAGATAAGTATGACCATTAACCATAATATTGAGAAGAGAAATAGTTTGTTCGACGACGCTTTGTCAACTGCGACTAAGATACCCCCTGAACTGATGTTATAATAAACAACAAGTTTATTCGATGCTGCAAACAACTAATAATTTGTATAGCAATACACTCAACAGTTATTTCATCACACACACACACACACACACACTCCATTGAAAATGGCGAGATTCTCTTTAGCCAAGCGCTTACACAGTAAAGCCAAATGTCTTTAGTCTTCGACCGGTAGGGTTTGTTTTCCAAACCCAAACTTTGTTTTCATTCTTTCCTCCAATATCGACGGGAAGGAAGCAGGCCCTCAGCCTTCATCCTAAAGTGCAATTTTAAGCTGGATTTCTGTTCCATTCCTTGTAACTATCCTCTATTGATTCCGTCAGATTGAAGAGACTTGTTTCACGTTTTTGAGTTAACATATCCTTCTGGACATAGTTTTCTCTCCCCTATCGGTTTTATATAATAATAATAATAATAATAATAATAATAATAATAATAATAATAATAATAATAATAATAACACACACACACACACACACACACACACACACACACACACACACACACACACACACACACACACACACACACACACACACACACACACACACACACACACACACACACACACACACACACACACACACACACACACACACACACACACACACACACACACGCACATACACACTCACACACACACACACACACACACACACACACACACACACACACACACACACACACACACACACACACACACACACACACACACACACACACACACACACACACACACACACACACACACACACACACACACACACAAACACACACACACAAACACGCACGCACGCACGCACACACACACACGCACGCACACACACACACACACACACACACGCACACACACACACACACACACACACACACACACACACACACACACACACACACACACACACACACACACACACACACACACACACACACACACACACACACACACACACACACACACACACACACACACACACACACACACACACACACAATGGTTATGTCCCTCATTCAAATTGAGATATGTTAATTTAAAAATATAAGAAATCCATTTAATTTCAAAAATACAGGCATATTAATTTTAACACAGATTTAATCAACTGCAAATATATTACTTCAATGTGAATCGATGTGAATGTTATCGATTATACCGATGAATAGAATACTTAATAAAACTAATTTACGGTTTACTTAATTTGCAAACCGTGTTGTGTTCGGATCTCTTTTTAGAAACTGCTTTTATCACCGGAAACATTGTTTGTTACATTTCCAACTTCGTGCTTTTTAACTTCTATGCCGTGCACTCACTGTTATTACTGTTTAATTAAAATATACTTTTATATCAGCAAGGGCGTTCTTCTGACTTGTAAATGTTGTATTGTATTGTACTGTATAAAGTTAGAATAGGATGTCAGTTGGTGATGTCTAAACACAATCACTGATTGTATTTGGACTAGTGCAGCTGTCTATCGACCCCCTTTCATTTTACCTCACATTTAAAAATAAATAATAGATTTCAAAAACCGAAAGAACATTCACACAATTCTCATCGCACTAATATGTACGTCCCCTTTAATACCAGGGATGTTATCACATTTTAGATCGCATACAGTACACACAATTAACGCGTACCCGCTAGTTTGTTACAATACATACGGATGGGAAATGCACATCTGTTAACACAACACAAATATAATATGCTGGTTATTAATTAAATAAGAGTTGCAGTACAACCATCGGCTGTTTACATTATTGAGACATGGATGAGTCAAGTTCAAAGTTTTGTTATTATTGTTTATTATTTAGCTTCAAAAGAATAAAATTATTTATAAAAGAGATAAACATAAATGATTTTCAGAATAGGCAACACGCGTACGACTTTTTTTGTTAAACAAAGCACTTAGTTTAATAGTATCAGATACAAAAAGTATATTATAATGCAAGTGCTAAGTAAAAAAGAAATTTTTAAATACGTTTAATGTGGTCGCATTATTGAAGTTTCAACTCGGGGATCAGAAACGCGTACAGGTAGCTGGCGTAACCTTAACAGACCAATCGCTGAGGCGGTGAGCGTACACAGACACAAACCATGACGTCAAATCCCATCAACATGGCGGCGGCTTGTTTTTCGCGCCCTTTTATTTATCTTTACTAAACCAATTATTTTGAGGCATAGACTAATCCGTTTAAAAAATTCAAAAACACCAAATTATTAAATGAGAGACAAGGTATTTTAAAATCGATTAAAATTTTCATACGTGGATAGAAGTAATTAATCACGGCCCTCTAAATCGTCAATGACAACAATATACCAACAGTGAAAAGATTACCTAGTTTGTAATCTTTTGATCTTAGCATAACATTTGAATAGTAATCACGGTCCTCTAGATCAATTCCGAAAATCGTCTATTGAAAGTTTAAACAAAGGCGGGGACCTGAGTTCGTTTCCTAACGGTTCATTATCTTATTTTCTCTGTTACTATGCGAGCAAAGTAAGCGCTTCCATTTGACACTAATGACACTCGTTTCTATTTTTTTGATTTTTGTCTGGCGATAGCGTTTGAAGGTAGACTCCGATTGAAAGTTGAAGTTGAAATTTGGAACACCAATAATTCGATGTGGATTGAACGCCATTTGATTTATGGTAACAAAGTTCAAGAAGCTGGTTAATAGTTAGGCCTACTTCAACAACTTGTTCAAAAACAAAATGGTGGGAAATTGGGAAAGCAATAACATAGAAGTGTTAGTTCCATAAAGATTATCAGTAAGAATTGGAGGTAGGTGGACGTTGATCAACGCGAACTGAGCGTTTAGCTAGTAAACAATCAAAATAGCTCAATATTTGTAGCAATACATGTACAGACTTTCTTACGTACACCTATCTACATAAAGACTTCGTCGATGGAGACAAATTGCTAGTACATCTTATTAAAATTAAATATTACTTACAAAACTACAAAGGAGCAGCGTTCTCACGGTTACGATTTGATGTATACTTGACATATTATTAAAAACGTCAATTTCGCGCAGTTCGAATACTGTTGTACCCCTCAACCATGCGAGTGTGCCCTGATAACTAAATATAATCAGATTAACCTCAGAATTTAATTTGAGTGTTCAATATTATAATATGCATCAATAAAATTAATCATCAATTTGTTTTTGTGTTGCGAATTCTTTATCAGTATTTTACGACCATACATTGACCTCGGTTACAAAATATTCGATTCATCATTCTCTCATTGCAGCGCCGTGACTGTCATGTCTTTGGATGTTTAATTACTTTTTCTCTAGTGAGACAATGTGGTTGCATTACACGCACGCAAAACGAGTCAACAACAGTCCTAAGGGAGTGAGTGTACGGCCAATGGTGGGTGAGAGGGTAGAGGGTGTCTCATACTACTTGGCGCCCCATCCAGACCCTACTGTGGCTTTCAACCCCTGCAGGCCACAACAGTCTCAGGGGAGTGGGTGTACGGCCAATGGTGGGTGAGAGGGTAGAGGGTGTCTCATACTACTTGGCGCCCCATCCAGACCCTACTGTGGCTTTCAACCCCTGCAGGCCACAACAGTCCTAAGGGAGTGAGTGTACGGCCAATGGTGGGTGAGAGGGTAGAGGGTGTCTCATACTACTTAGCGCCCCATCCAGACCCTACTGTGGCTTTCAACCCCTGCAGGCCACAACAGTCTCAGGGGAGTGGGTGTACGGCCAATGGTGGGTGAGAGGGTAGAGGGTGTCTCATACTACTTGGCGCCCCATCCAGACCCTACTGTGGCTTTCAACCCCTGCAGGCCACAACAGTCTCAGGGGAGTGAGTGTACGGCCAATGGTGGGTGAGAGGGTAGAGGGTGTCTCATACTACTTGGCGCCCCATCCAGACCCTACTGTGGCTTTCAACCCCTGCAGGCCACAACAGTCTCAGGGGAGTGGGTGTACGGCCAATGGTGGGTGAGAGGGTAGAGGGTGTCTCATACTACTTGGCGCCCCATCTAGACCCTACTGTGGCTTTCAACCCCTGCAGGCCACAACAGTCTCAGGGGAGTGAGTGTACGGCCAATGGTGGGTGAGAGGGTAGAGGGTGTCTCATACTACTTGGCGCCCCATCCAGACCCTACTGTGGCTTTCAACCCCTGCAGGCCACAACAGTCTCAGGGGAGTGAGTGTACGGCCAATGGTGGGTGAGAGGGTAGAGGGTGTCTCATACTACTTGGCGCCCCATCCAGACCCTACTGTGGCTTTCAACCCCTGCAGGCCACAACAGTCTCAGGGGAGTGAGTGTACGGCCAATGGTGGGTGAGAGGGTAGAGGGTGTCTCATACTACTTAGCGCCCCATCCAGACCCTACTGTGGCTTTCAACCCCTGCAGGCCACAACAGTCTCAGGGGAGTGAGTGTACGGCCAATGGTGGGTGAGAGGGTAGAGGGTGTCTCATACTACTTGGCGCCCCATCCAGACCCTACTGTGGATTTCAACCCCTGCAGGCCACAACAGTCTAGGGGAGTGAGTGTACGGCCAATGGTGGGTGAGAGGGTAGAGGGTGTCTCATACTACTTGGCGCCCCATCCAGACCCTACTGTGGCTTTCAACCCCTGCAGGCCACAACAGTCCTAAGGGAGTGAGTGTACGGCCAATGGTGGGTGAGAGGGTAGAGGGTGTCTCATACTACTTGGCGCCCCATCCAGACCCTACTGTGGCTTTCAACCCCTGCAGGCCACAACAGTCCTAAGGGAGTGAGTGTACGGCCAATGGTGGGTGAGAGGGTAGAGGGTGTCTCATACTACTTGGCGCCCCATCCAGACCCTACTGTGGCTTTCAACCCCTGCAGGCCACAACAGTCTCAGGGGAGTGGGTGTACGGCCAATGGTGGGTGAGAGGGTAGAGGGTGTCTCATACTACTTGGCGCCCCATCTAGACCCTACTGTGGCTTTCAACCCCTGCAGGCCACAACAGTCTCAGGGGAGTGGGTGTACGGCCAATGGTGGGTGAGAGGGTAGAGGGTGTCTCATACTACTTGGCGCCCCATCTAGACCCTACTGTGGCTTTCAACCCCTGCAGGGCACAACAGTCTCAGGGGAGTGAGTGTACGGCCAATGGTGGGTGAGAGGGTAGAGGGTGTCTCATACTACTTAGCGCCCCATCCAGACCCTACTGTGGCTTTCAACCCCTGCAGGCCACAACAGTCTCAGGGGAGTGGGTGTACGGCCAATGGTGGGTGAGAGGGTAGAGGGTGTCTCATACTACTTAGCGCCCCATCCAGACCCTACTGTGGCTTTCAACCCCTGCAGGGCACAACAGTCTCAGGGGAGTGAGTGTACGGCCAATGGTGGGTGAGAGGGTAGAGGGTGTCTCATACTACTTGGCGCCCCATCCAGACCCTACTGTGGCTTTCAACCCCTGCAGGCCACAACAGTCTCAGGGGAGTGGGTGTACGGCCAATGGTGGGTGAGAGGGTAGAGGGTGTCTCATACTACTTAGCGCCCCATCCAGACCCTACTGTGGCTTTCAACCCCTGCAGGGCACAACAGTCTCAGGGGAGTGAGTGTACGGCCAATGGTGGGTGAGAGGGTAGAGGGTGTCTCATACTACTTGGCGCCCCATCCAGACCCTACTGTGGCTTTCAACCCCTGCAGGGCACAACAGTCTAGGGGAGTGGGTGTACGGCCAATGGTGGGTGAGAGGGTAGAGGGTGTCTCATACTACTTGGCGCCCCATCCAGACCCTACTGTGGCTTTCAACCCCTGCAGGCCACAACAGTCTCAGGGGAGTGGGTGTACGGCCAATGGTGGGTGAGAGGGTAGAGGGTGTCTCATACTACTTGGCGCCCAATCTAGACCCTACTGTGGCTTTCAACCCCTGCAGGCCACAACAGTCTCAGGGGAGTGGGTGTACGGCCAATGGTGGGTGAGAGGGTAGAGGGTGTCTCATACTACTTGGCGCCCCATCTAGACCCTACTGTGGCTTTCAACCCCTGCAGGCCACAACAGTCTCAGGGGAGTGGGTGTACGGCCAATGGTGGGTGAGAGGGTAGAGGGTGTCTCATACTACTTGGCGTCCCATCTAGACTATTTCTGTAGCTTTCAACCCCTGCAGGTCACAACTTTGTTTGACCTGTATAGGGTCTTGATGAAGCAATGAATTCTTTAACAGATATTCAAGTTCATACAACGCGAAGATGCATCGTGCAGTGAACATGGTATATTATTGTTAAATGCATGGAGCCTATTCATAGATACCAGATAGGCTCACATGCAAAGCATACACACAAAGAATATAAGAGTTGTTTTTTCTTGTTCAAATGTTGTGAAATAATACCTTGCTTTCTACCCAACCTTTTCAAAAGCTAAAGTACTAGGCTCGAGCTGAGCGAACCAACAAGTGTTTGAACACGTTATCTGAAAACTACCCTTCATTGTTTGATATGTGTTTCAAAAAGTTCTAGTTAGGATTTTGAATCAAAACCAATTGACGATTAAAAACGCACAAAATATGTAATTTAAAAAACATTGCTTTCATAGCCTTTATTATTACGAAAGGAAACTAGAGCTGTGTATACTAAAGATAGAAGATTAGGAAAACGCTCCGCGTTGCCAGATGAGCCATTTTGTTTTCAATAAAGCAAACAAATCATTTGCATATCATAATACTCTTACAAAAAAATACCTTTATAATAAACAAAAATTTGTTTACAAGATAGCGGTTCAAGTTACAATTTTGCAATTTGTGTATATTATTTTTTTGTTGCTAATAACTGCACAAAATATTATTTAAATCCGTTAAAAAGTTTTCTTTAGATAAATTAAAACCTTCAAGTTCATTTTCCCATTGATTTTCGCATAATGTCATTCAACCGTGCTCTTCTCGATTTGTACGGTGGCACATTTGGACAACCCTAGTAGGTGTACCCGCCAAACTATGTTGTCTAACAAGAGGAAATCAAAATTCAATATATAATAGTAATCGAAACCACTTTCAGAGATTCCATTATTGAAGGGGTGGTGGGTATGCAGAGCGGCCATCTATATACATTTTATCCTTGAAATAAAAACACAGCATGTTTGTGTTAACGTGAAAATAAAACCTCATAATATTTGGTAGTTTACATATAAAAGAGTACATACTTGTAAACAGAGTTTATTATTTTAAATGGCAACAACCGCTATTAATATTTGTATGGTTTTTACAATATCACATTTGAACACCCCTGGTGGGTGCACCCACCAAAACCATGTTGGCTAACAAGTGAAAATTGAAAGTCAATATGTCAAGGTACTTAAGACCTTTTTCAGACCTTCCGCACCGGATTGGGGGGGGGGGGGACGTTATAGCTGGCCCAAGGTCTACAAAGTAAATTTCTGCAGTAAGGTGCGAGATTCTCAGTGATGCGGATGTATCACTCTGAACGACAACTGTTACCGAATATTTGTTGGTTTGTTACGACCTGGCGACGCCCCTCTATGAACTCATCCCTCTTCTTACGTGATGCTAATTGTACAATTATCTTACTTGGATAGTTTTTATTACGTGATGGCAAACGATGGGCAGCCTCAATCTCCCCCGACGACAGCTCGATTTTAAGTTCCCTTGCAACTTTCAGAACAACTTTTTCTATATCTTCGTTGTCTGATTCCTCAACGTTACTCAATTCAAAATTGTTGTTCCTCCCGTACTGATCTAACTTATTGACTTTAAGGCTGAGTTCATCAATGAGTTTTGATTTTTATTTTATTTTTGTTGTCAAGAAGCTAACATCTTCATCATGCTGTTTACATAATTTCAAAATAGCATCATACTTCTCTTTAGACTCCGCAATTTCTTTTTTCATTGACTGTATATCCGACACTACTACATCAAGCTTTTGAAGTATATCATTTAGAGTTTTTGAATCAACAGACCTTGAGAACTGCTTCCAAAATCAAACCTGGCAGCTGAATCCGAAGTCGCCGATGCAGGACTCCCAGGCTCGGTTGCCTCCCTACAACGACTGCAACGCCACTCCTTTTTACAACGCTTATATTAACTTGCCTTGTTTGTCTGGACGGAATCTTTGAATCGATATTCCACCTACTTCTAGATGTCCGATCAAGCTGAAATTTTTTACACAGACGTATTCTAGATGACAATATATAAATCAACTGGCATATGTACTAAATTGTCAATTAATTTATCATAATTAATTAACTAATGTTTTACATGGAAATCGATGAATCTTTGAATCGATATTTCACCTATTTTTAAATGTCCGACCAAGCTGAAATTTTGTAAACAGACGTATTTTTAATGAAAATACATGAATCAACTATCATATTTACTAAATTGTCAATTAATTCATCATAATTAATTAATTCATGTTTTATATGGAAATCGATGTTTAACCCACATTTCAACGTCAAATCGAATTGAAAGTTTTCACACAGACGTATTCCTAATGACAATACACGAATCAATTTTCATATTTACTAAACCATCAATTAATTTATCATGATTAATTAATTAATGTTTTATATGGAAATCGATGTACAACCCACTTTCCAACGTCAAATCGTGTTGAAAGTTTTTACACAGACGTATTCTTAATGACTTCACACGAATCATGTGTCATATTAACTAAATAATCAATTAATTCATCATAATTAATTAATTGATGTTTTGTTATGGGAATCGATGTTTAACCCACTTCCCAACGTCAAATCGAGTTAAAGGTTTTCACACAGACGTGTTCTTAATGACAATACACGAATCAATTGTCATATTAACTAAATAATCAATTAATGTATCATAATTAATTAATTAATTGATGTTTTATATGATAATCGATATATCACCCACTTTCCAACGTTGAATTTAGCTGAAATTTTTCACACAGACGTATTTTTTATGACAATACACGAATCAATTGTCATATTCACTAAATATTCAATTAATTCATCATAATTAATTAATGTTTTATACGGGAATCGATGTTTAACCCACTTCCGAACGCCGAATTGAGCTGAAAGTTTTCACACAGACGTATTCTTAATGACAATACACGTATCAATTGTCATATTTACTAAAAATAGTCAGTTAATTCATCATAAATAATTAATGTTTTATATGGGAATCGATATTTCACCCACTTCCCAACGTCGAATCGAGTTGAACGTTTTCACACAGACGTATTCTTAATGACAATACATGAATCAATTGTCATATTTACTAAATAATCAATTAAGCCATCATAATTAATTAATTGATGTTTTATATGGGGATCGATAAAACACTCACTTTCGAACGTCGAATTGAGCTAAAAGTGTGCACACAGACGTATTCTTAATGACAATACATGAATCACTTGTTATATTTACTAAATAATCAATTAAACTATCATAATTAATTAATCAATCGATATTTGATATATATATTCGATTGCAAGATTCTTTAAGACTAAAAAGTATAAAATAATACTACATGAAAAAAAAATATATTTTTTTTTTTTTTAAATATATTTTTTTTTAAAACAACGCTTATATTTAAATGCACTAAAAAGTGAAAAATAAATATTCGCCCTACAAATTTTTGCGTCACTCGTAAAATAAAAGCGTTGGGCGCTTTCCCTGCATAAACAGCAGAATACTGCAATGTATGTCAATACCGAAAGCGCCCAACGCTTTTATTTTCCGAGTGAGGCAAAAATTTGTTAGGCGAATATTTATTTTTTACTTTTTAGTGCATTTAAATATAAGCGTTGTTTTAAAAAAAAATATATTTTTTTCATGTAATATTTTCTGTTGCTTTGATTTCGCGTTGTATGTGGATTTTTTAATCGAGCAATCGAAGTGAAACCCAGAATCACATCCCACACACGTCACAAAGTCCCCGTCACTTGATAGATCGTCCGTACACTTTCCACATGTAGTACGCGGCATGGTATCACTCACTATAGATAACACCGCAAACAGGCCTAGTACAGAGCGCACAATAAACACGTCCGACCGCTACGAGCTCCAGTATGCGAGTGATAATAATATTAATAATAATAATAATAATAATAATAATAATAATAATAATAATAATAATAATAATAATAATAATAATAATAATAATAATAATAATAATAATAATAATAATAATAATAATAATAATAATAATAATAATAATAATAATAATAATAATAATAATAATAATCATAATCATAATCATAATAATAATAATAATCATCATAATAATAATAATAATCATAATAATTATAATAATAATAACAATAATAATAATAATAATAATAATAATAATAATAATAAAAATAATAATAATAAAAATAATAATAATAAAAATAATAATAATAAAAATAATAATAATAATAATAATAATAATAATAATAATAATAATAATAATAATAATAATAATAATAATAATAATAATAATAATAATAATAATAATAATAATAATAATAATAATAATAATAATAAGCTGGGGAGACCATCCAGCACATCGCAGGTGGATGCCCGGTGTTAGCTCCCAGAGAGTATTTGGAGCGTCACAACGCAGTTGCGAAAGTGGTCCACCAAGCCCTGGCCAAGGAGTACAGCCTGGTAGAGGTAGAAACACCGTACTACAAGTGCAAGCCCGAGCAAGTCCTGCGTAACCAATGTGCCAAGCTGCTGTGGGACTCACCCATTGTCACGGACAGAGCGGTCGAGGCAAATCGGCCAGACTTGGTTTTGTTTGACAAGAAGGCTAAAACAGCAACCATCATCGACATCGCCGTCCCACTAGACAACCATGTTATCAACACAGTAGCTGAGAAGAGGCGTAAATACCAACCACTCGCCGTCGAACTTGGACATATACAAGCTGAGGTCCGTTGAGATAGTTCCTGTCGTCGTCTCCGTCAACGGTCTGGTCACCGAAGAGTGGTCAGCTGCGAAAGAGAAGCTCCACCTGAAGGACAAGCACGTGCGTGTCATGCAGAAGGCTGCAATCCTCGGCACAACTAATATCGTGCGGACGGTCCTCAGCCTATGAGCTACATTGTCACCACCATCTTTCGGCCGCCACGCTAGGGTGCACTCTCGCATCGTCTTGGCTCAAGAGGAGCCCGATGGTGCAAATGAGAGAAGAGAAGAAAGGAAATAACAACAATAATAATAATAATAATAATAATAATAATAATAATAATAATAATAATAATAATAATAATAATAATAATAATAATAATAATAATAATAATAATAATAATAATAATAATAATAATAATAATAATAATAATAATAATAATAATAATAATAATAATAAAAATAATAATAATAACCCCTAAAAGTCTACACGTTCCCAGTCGCTGCTGATAATATATCGCATTTCAAAGGGAAAAAGCTGTAATCAACCAATAATTTTCACGGCATTGAGATCTACGAGTGATTTACTACAAGAAGACATAAAGGGAAGTACCAGTATCCATTACTTTGTATATAAATAGAAGTTTAATTTTGTAGGCTTACATTTTAGTCCAGGACCCTTATTCTATAACTCCACCGAAACGGATTCGGTCGGAAATTACAACAATTTTGGCCGAAATGGAAACAATTGCAGTTCCACAACAATATAACTGACACAATAATTTCCAATTAGTATTGTTATTATTTCTCAATTGTTTCCATTTCGGCCCGAATCCATTTCGGGAGTTTTATAGAATAGGGGTCCAGGGCCTTGCTTGAGAAACATAGGAACAGTTGAATTTAGTGTTGATTTTGACAGATTGAAGCTAGATCTGGACACGTCAAGGTCTTGTACTTATAATTTGATTCGATAATATTGTAACTAGATATATGTTTTACGGTTGTATGTAAGCACTTTTTATTTGTTTCCAGAATTAAGAAGATTTCGTCTTCAAAATCTGTGAAATTTGAAACTGTCATTCAACTCCAACTCAGCGCCTTGTAATTGCGTGTGTTATTTATTGACGGGGCACGGCCAAGTTGCGAGTGTAAAGAAAAGTGTGACATTAAGTGCTTTGATTTCTTTGAAAAACAATATTAACTTTCTGTGACAAAGAACTTAGTTTGACAGGACAATGAACTTTGACATTTAGTAAATAAACAAACAGATTATGGATGCTTCTGATGTATTATCGCAACAGACCACCAAATCTGGAAGAGTGAGGCAGCGTATCAAATGGACAGATAATATGAACATGTGTGTGATGCGCAACTACTATAGAATTACGTTATTAGAAACTAGATTAGTTGGATATCGACAAGAACTGCACCGAGCGTTTACACGTGAATACCCATTAGTAGATGTAACCGAACAAAGAGTAGCAGACCAAAGGAGAATAATTGTAAGTAATGGTATGCTACCATTTAATCTATTGAACGTTATAAGACACGAAGTAGAGGAAGAACTACAAATAGATCAAGAAAATGAAGAGGATTTGGCGAACGAGGAGCACATCATGGAAGCATCAAGAAACGATGACCATCTACGACAAGAATTAATGGAACAAGTAGATCTTCCAGAAGGCCAGAACACACAAGAGGTACATCACCACCATCCACCTATTAATAACATTGAACAAGAAGAGAATACAAGAGGGAACACACAAGAAATAGACGAGTTAAAGAACATATTACATTTAGCTTTTGAAAATGCTTTGACAGAATTTGCACATATAGAACCGAACAAGAGACCTAGAATTCCTAAACCTAAACAGTCTAAGCAAATGGACATAGTAATGCACGTAATGAACGCACATGTATTGTTAGATTACGCGAAGAAAGAATTGTCGTTTGAGGAAGTGCATGCAGCAATATATTGTGGAGCCGTAGCAGTGGTCAGACAATTAGGATTAAAAATAAAGTTGGTATAATCTCAGAACATAAAAACAAATAAGACTCCAAAATGGGAACGAAGATTAGTCAAACGCATCAACGAGTTAAGGAGAGATATTGGGAGATTAGAACAATTCAGGATGGGTAATAGATCTAAAAAGATATTACAATATTGCCAACACATATTTGAAAGGTTTAAAATCCATACTATACATGAAACACCGAACGAGGCTACAAACGAATATTTGGATACTCTAAAGCAAAAAGTAAGTGCATTAGCCAAAAGACTACGAAGATATAAAGAGTGTAGTGATAGAAAAGAACAAAACGAAATGTTTAAAGAAAAAGAAAAAGAATTCTATCAGCAAATTAACAATAAAGAAGAAATAGTAGGCAATGGTATACCATCGAAGACAGAGATTGAGCAGTTTTGGGGTGGGATATGGAGTAACCCATTAATGCACAATCACAATGCAACATGGATTCAAGATGAAATTGAGGCAATGAGTGATATCGAAGAAATGACATTTGATGGCATCAGTGTAAATGATATAAAATCAACGACACGAAATACTCATAATTGGAAAGCACCCGGTAACGATAACATTCAAAATTTTTGGTACAAGAAGTTTTCAAACATGCACACCCAGATTGCTAAATGTCTTAATGAATTTATATTAGGAGACAAGGATTTACCAGATTTCCTTACTGAAGGAATAACATTTCTTAAACCAAAAGATAATGACACCAAAAATCCAAGTAAATATAGACCAATTACATGCTTACCTACTATTTACAAAATCTTGACATCATGCATAACAAATAAAATATATAGTCACTGCGAAGAACACAATATATTAGCTGAAGAACAAAAGGGATGTCGTAAATTGTCGCAAGGGTGTAAGGAACAATTAATTATCGATTCTGTTGTAATGAACCAAGCTTTCAACAAGAAGAGAAACATTCACGTTAGCTATATTGATTACAAGAAAGCGTATGATTCCTCACCACATTCGTGGCTAATACAGATACTGGAAATTTATAAAGTAAACCCATTGATAGTAAACTTTTTGCGGACAGCGATGACGAGTTGGAAAACAACATTAAAGTTAAACGTAGGCAAAGAGCAGATATGTACTGACCCAGTTAACATCCGACGAGGTATTTTTCAAGGTGACTCGTTTAGTGCGTTATGGTTTTGTCTTTCATTAAATCCATTATCTCATATACTAAACAAATCTACACATGGTTTCAAGATAAAGGACGGTAATACGGTTTGCCACACACTTTCACATCTATTCTACATGGACGATCTCAAGCTATATGCTTTAAATGCGACACACATGACGAATCTTCTTAACTCAACGTTAGAATTCAGTAGAGATATATGTATGGATATTGGAATTGAAAAATGTAAGCCACTTCATGTCATCAAAGGAAAGATTACGAAATTAGAAGAGTTTGAAATTGACGAAGACAACCGGATTGGAGTAATGGACGAAGAAGATATATACAAATATCTAGGATTTGCGCAGGCTAAACGAATTGATCATAAACTGATGAAAAGTAAATTAATTTCTGCATACAAGAAACGAATAGGATCCATTTTAAAAACACAATTGAATGGTAAAAACAAGATCAAAGCAATTAACACTTATGCTATACCGGTACTAACATATTCATTTGGAATTATTAACTGGACACAGACAGAACTTCATGCCCTAGAAATTCTCACCCGCACAACATTCACCAAATACAGAAGTCATCACCCTAAGTCAGCAATAGAACGAGTGACTCTACCTAGAGAAAAAGGGGGAAGAGGCTTGATTGATTTAAACAATTTATATTATAAACAAATTGAAATTCTGAGAAAGTACTTTTATACAAAATGCCCACATTCACAACTTCATAGAGATATAGTATCGGCAGACAAGTCGCTTTCGCCCCTCAATTTAAATGACGGAAATTTAAACTTGCTTCAAAAAATAAATTCTGACACAGCAAAAGAGATCAGAATATCAGAAAAGACGTTACATAGCAGACATTATAAAGAACTTCTTAAGGATAGCGTCGATAGGGTAGCATCGAACAAATGGTTAACGTCCGGGGACATTTTCAGCGAAACAGAGGGATTTATGATCGCTATTCAAGATAAAGTAATCAAGACTAACAATTACAAAAAATACATACTGAAAGACGTCACAGTGGAAGATAAATGTAGAAAATGTAATTTGAACGGCGAAACAATTGAACATATCGTATCTGGGTGCAAAATGCTTTGTCAAACAGATTATCTTCATAGGCATAACCAAGTTGCAAACATTGTACATCAAAAATTAGCCATGAAGTATAAACTTATAAACACAACCACTGCGTATTACAAATACAAGCCTGAAAAGGTATTAGATAGTAAAGACTACAAATTATATTACGACAGGGCAGTTATTACAGACCAAACCATACATCACAATAGACCGGATATTATATTTATTGACAAGAAGAAACAAGAAACGATTTTAATTGATGTTGCCGTCCCTTTATGCCACAATGTAGAGACAACTTGGCGGGAAAAGATAAACAGATATAAGGAATTATCAATTGAAATAAAAAGGTTGTGGAAGCAGAATAATGTAACTGTTATACCGTTAATTATATCAGCAAATGGCATTGTTCCACGTAAACTCCATGACAGTATTAAACTAATTGGTCTCCAACCGAACATATACATCGAGATGCAAAAAGCAATTATTTTGAACACGTGTAGGATAGTGCGAAAATTTTTGAACTAAGAAGAATGAAGACTTCAAGAAGTTCTCCATCCCGATGGTGGTTTTCGTGGTTTCCACCGTACAAAGAGCGAATGCTGGGATGAGTACAAATCGGCCACGACCGTACATAGCATCCACAGTTCGGTTTGGAAAAAATAATGTGGACAATGATATATTAAGTAGTATAGCCAAATGTGGGCATTTGAGAAGCAGAAGAAGACGAAGAAGAAGAAGAAGAAGATATATTAAGTAGTTCTAAGTAGATTTTAATAAGGTAAACACATGGAAATACTTGACATTTGTGTCCGTACAACATGTTTATGCCGGTTTTGACCGAGTTTGTATGTATTGCAACAATAAAATAATAATAATAATAATAATTAATAATAAACATAATAATAGTAAGTAATCATCATTAATACCAATCGCGCGGTTCTAGAGTTCGATGAGACACCACCAGGGGAATCGCAAGAGGACTCGTATCAGAGACATTAAAAGGAAATACTATGATACATGGATGATTTTAAAATGGACTTTCAATCAAACTGAGAGGTGTACCGACTGAGTGCATTGCCTTTTTGAAACAACAAAACAACCTTTAACAGAATATGTTGTAGGAAATTTATTTGACAGAACATGACGTGAACACTAACATACCCAAGAACACTTAGAACTAGTTTAAACTTATGAGAGTGAATTCTTCGAGACAACATCCATCCTGGCAATGGTTTTCGTGGTTTTTTATTGTCCATAGAGTAGAATCACTGGGGTGGCTTCCAGAAATCGACCACGACCGTACACACAGTAACACGACGCAAAGAAGGCACACACGGAGACGACGCAAAGAAGAACTAACAAGACAGTAACGACTGAAGTTGAAAAAGGTACCTAATGGAAAAACTTGACTTTTCAACCGTATTTTCCGTATAACATGTAAACACCAGCTTTGACAGAGATGTGATTAGTGAAGTTAAATATGGTAGGCACATGGAAATACTTGACATTACGTCCGTATAACATGATAACGCCGGTTTTGACCGAGTGTGTATGTAAGGGCTGGTCCACACAGATTTTTAAGACATACGATTTAAGGTTTAACGCGTAGTCGTAAAGTTGGATCATAGGAAACATGTACTTGCGTTCACACAAAGTTTTAGTTTTAAGACGTTGTTTTCATTGTTGTTTTTAAAACAACGTCTTAAAACCTTATGCATTAGGGCCTATGTGTTCAAAATCTGTGTGGACCAGCCTTAATGCAACAATAAAATAATAATAATTTTTCGCAGGAAACCTGCCAAACCTGCCCAGGGACA
Organism: Isoperla grammatica; assembly: GCA_945910005.1. NCBI lineage: Eukaryota > Metazoa > Arthropoda > Insecta > Plecoptera > Perlodidae > Isoperla > Isoperla grammatica. Next base: position 83,331,234 of record OX246737.1, read on the forward strand.
ATGCATTCCCCTTAACAGGTGACTAACTAGGTGTTGTGTTATTTAGAATAGTCAGGAAGGAATGTCCATGGGTAGTATAACTCAATCCCAACATTCGCCTAGTGACTGAGGCATCGGAAAAACCTTCAGTCAGGATTGCCGGTAGCGGATATCGAACCAGTGACCTCCCGAATTAGAGCCTCGGATGCTACGCATTGAGCCGTCTCTATTTAAGTGCCGTGAAGTGACTACGAGCGCAACTTTACCAGTATATTGACAACGTTCAACCCGATTTTAGATCGAAGTCAAAGGAATGTCGAATGTCCTTTGATCTTTGAACGTGTTCCATTTTCTCTGCTAGATTTATATTTTACTCAGCAATTCCTGGAATTAAATCCGATGCAATCGTCTTTGAAAGAGAGCGTGTCTTGATTAGAGAAGGTTGAAGGGAACTCGCGAGGCGAGTTTATAACTTTCACTCGTTCACGCAGTCTCGTGTATCCCTCCGTATGTATAGAGCACTGCCTTCGTTGTAGGCGTATTATTTCACAGTGAATACTTAACTGCGTGACGCCTTAGTTCGGAACACGTTGTGTGTGTACGTGATGTGTAACATGATACACGCACGACGCAGCAAATCATCTTGTATCGAAACCGATGGCTGGGTTAGAAGAGAGGAGAGTAGGCGTGCTTAGAAACATTCAATTATTTGAACGTAGCCTGAACATAATTTGTGTTACCTATTCTCTGGATTTAAGAAGCCACTTGCAGATTTGCTGATTAAGTATTTTAAACCAAATGCAATATATTGAATTGCGTTAAAACTATCGAGTATTAATGTGTTTAATTTTCTTTGGTGAGTCTCGATGTACAATACGCTTGTACACCTAACATTTTGACGAGCAACTTGCCAATTTCTGTAAGCAAAACGTCTATGATAACGGTCCTGGTGGATTCGTTAAAAACTGCCCGAGTTTTGGATATATAAAAAGCTTTCAAAATAAATTGAGCTAAGCTGTGAGCTCTTGGACAGTTTATCAGTCACTATATACTATATTTGATTTTTTAGATTTTGTTGGTTGCAATATGTAAAGTAAACATACATTTTACGGTTTAACCAATCCAAATTTTATTTAAATGATACTTCAACGTTTAGACGACTTTAGCGAAGAAGCGGCCTCATAACATGAACAAGCGAGATGACGCTCAAAGACTACCTTCGGCTTGGAAACCGATTGTGGCTAACCTTAAAGTCCAGCAGGTGTTTCCAGCCATCAATCAGCCTGTTGCTGACCAAAGAGTTCCAGCAGTGTCTCAGGGGGGACCCATAACCAGAAGCAGATTCAAAGAGCTTGCTAGAGCTACGCCAAGGTCTACTGGATTTACTCCTAGCGGAGTAATTGCGAAGCGCAAAGTAAGGTCATTGAATGAGATCCAAAATCGCCATTTTGGATCCAACTACAAAAATCGCATTATTATTTAAATAATCTTCACCAATAATGTGAATTTACGCGTAAAGTATTACAAAATACATATATATAGAATGTGAAGACAAAATCTCATTACCGATTGTTATTTTGTCTTTTTGGCCCATAATTTGTTTTGACAGATCAATTCATTTGTTTTTCTGAATGATTCTCCCATTTGAATAACATGGGATTTTTAACATTATGGAAATAGGTTAGCCGTTAGATGACCTTACTTCGCGCGCGCTGCGCGCGCGCTACAAGCGATCTAGTGGACCTTGGAGCTACGCAGTGATGTATCGCTGTGGCAGTGTTTTCCATTTTATATGCAAGTGTTTTTTGGTTGTTGTGGTTTTTTATTTATTTGTTTTTTATGTTTGTATGTCTTGAAAAAGACGACGCTAAAGTCGTCGAAACGTTGAAGTATCATTTTAAATAAAATTTGGATTGGTTAAACCGTAAAATGTATCCTTACTTTATATATATATATATATATATATATGAAAATCCAGTGTTCGCGCCTACCTCTCTAGTTTGTAATTTCATATATAGGTTTAAGTCTCTTCCGGTTGTTTACGTCACGTCCTTCTACGCCCTTCGCTCTTATCTCGATTTCCCCTCCCCTTGTGACGTATGCATGTTTTCGTGTTTGAGCTGCAATGTGCAGTCCCCAGTCTGGTCTCATCTCTCTTACGAGTGTCATCTCTCCTTCGAACCGCTTGCGGACTCCGAGCGTCGAGCTCAACTTTGTCTACCCGCTGCTGCTTGTGGTTCGAGCCTCTCTTGAGGTGTTTTTCTTACTCTTTCTTTCTTCTCCTTTCAACCCTGGGTTCTTTATTCTTTTCTTTACCTAGCAAACAACTAGTCTCTGCACTTCGGCATCACACTATTCTCCACTTCACTGCATTCTCGGTAAGTTCATTTCAAAATATACAGTCCACTTTCAGTTCTTATTATACAATCTTTTCTCATTACTTCCCCGCGCTAACATTTTTTGGTCCTCCGGGCCGGATCTTCAGCCAGTTATTCCATCAGTCAAAGCTATCTTTATCATTTTCTTTATTTTTTCTCTCGTCAGTTGCGTCGTCCCGCGCGGACACGTCACTCTCTTCCCTCGCGCTGCAACTCGTCATACAAGTGACGTATTCAACAATACACGTTGTTGTTTTGACAGTAAGGTCAGTGTGCTCAACTACATTCAGCTGGGTTTACATATAACACTGCTTGTGTTGACGGATTTCTCTCGCGTTTTTTTCCTTCATAATTTCTTGTGTTTTCCCCTCTGTTCATTATGGATGATCTTGTTTCTGAACAAGAAAAGCTTGTTGCTCAGCGCGAAGTCATTTTTGCGTCTGTCCAACGTACGTACAAAGCCTTCGCTAATTTAACACCTGATAACCTACACTTAAATAGGCCTAGGTTCGAGAAGTTGTCGACATTTGACTCGAGTTTTCAGCAGATACAATTGGCCATCGCGGCCATAAATTCACAACTTACTGCTCCTGCTAAACCCGTCGAAGTTGACAAGGTGTTTGAAAGTTTTGAGACAGTTTTGTACGCAGCACAATCTCGTTTTCTTGCTGCTGTCAAATTAAGTGAAAATAGCGCTACACCCGCGGATGTGGCTACAGCTTCTCCTAAGAATTATATTAATCTACCCACAATCGATCTTCCCAATTTCTCGGGAGATATTTCGCAATGGACCGAATTTTATTCTCTTTTCAAATCCCTAATTGACGGAAATGATTCACTCGACAACATACAAAAGTTTCATTACTTGAGAACTTCGTTGTCAGGCGCTGCTCTGACTACTATTTCCGGTTTTCAAATCTCCAATGAAAACTACCCTCTCGCCTTTCAGGCGCTGATATCCCGTTATCAGAATAAACGTTTGCTGGCTAGTTTGTATGTGCAGCAACTGCTGGACTTCACACCTCTGAAATCTGCGTCACATGCTAGCTTGCAAAGTTTTCTCAGCGTGCATCGTAACGCGATTGATGCATTGAAAGCATTAGAATTACCCGACCTAGGTGATTTTTTGTTACTCTCGTTGACCTTGGCTAAGCTCGACAGTTCAACTCGTAAAGCATTCGAGAACAAACAGTCTTCCCACACTACTCCTAATTACAGTTCGGTGATAGAATTTATCGAAGAACAGTCACGCACGTTCGAATTATGCTCTGTAGGTAAACCTATTGCCAGTCCTACCAAGGTTTCTTCCCCTGTGAAGAAACTGAATTCATTTATCGCTACTAAAGAAGCCACCCCCTCTTCTGGCTCGGGACGTGAGCGCTCTGAACCCTCGCGCTCCGACGCCAATTCATCTTGCCCCGTGTGTAAATCTTGTCACACGCTTTATAAGTGTGAGACATTCCGCAAGCAATCCATTGATGACAAGTATCACACCTTGCGCCAATTGCGACGCTGTTTCAATTGTCTCGGCGCTCACATGAAGTCGCAGTGTAATTCAAAGAACGCCTGCTCCACCTGCGGAAGTAAGCATCATCACTCTTTTTTACACTCCACGTGTACTTCCGCGTACCAGGACAATTCATATGGCAGTGTTCCCTTAGATCGTGACGTCAATCCCTCTCATGACGTCAGCTCATCCTCTCAAGAAGCCGGTTCCTCGAATCGCGTTCTCTCCTGTCATCTCCGAGACACCACGCGCAGCCAACCTACTGTGCTGTTAGACACCGCACGCGCTCTCATTCAAGATTCTCACGGACAATTTCAACCCTTTCGCGCAGTGCTGGATCCCGGCTCGCAAGTCTCTGCCATATCTCAGTCGCTGGTCAGGAAGCTGGGCCTGAAAGTTGAACCTACACACTTCGAGTTATCGGGGATAGGCCTTGCTGCTACTCAAGCACGTGGCACTGTACAGTGCTCCATTACCTCGCGCCTCTCCTCTCTCAAAACACTCATGGTTCGAGCTCTGGTTCTGCCGAACTTAACCAGTCACCTGCCGACCAGTGAAGTATCCTGTGACGTTTTCCAACGTTTCCAAGGAATGTGTCTTGCAGACAACCGTTTCTGCTCCCCGGACCGAGTAGACTTTCTGCTGGGTGCCGATCTCTACCCCGAAATCTTGAATAGGTCAGGTGACACGATCCGCGGCAACAACCCTACGGCCTTCAACACCATGTTTGGCTGGGTTGTCATGGGACCAACTCAGTCCAAGGAACCACCTTCCGACCCTCCTGTCTCTCTCTTTGTGTGTTCCTCTAGCCTCGAGCGCAACTTGCGCTCATTCTGGGAGGTAGAAGAAGTTCCTCACCCCCTGAAGAAGATCCTGAAGATCAATGGTGTGAACGTCACTTCAAGGACACCCACTCACGTGACGCGTGTGGACGCTACTCAGTAGCTCTTCCCTTCAAACCGTCGCGTCCCTCACTCGGAAGCAACCGTGAGGCCGCACTCCAGAGCTACCTGAGTTTAGAGCGACGTTTGCGACGCAACCCTCAGCACAACGCTGCTTATCAAGTGTTCATGCAAGACTATGAACATGCCCAGCATATGCAGCACGTCTCTTCCCCTGCCAGCTATATCATTCCACACCACTGTGTCCACAAACTCACGAGCTCCAGTACCAAGCTGAGAGTTGTTTTTAACGCCTCTTCACCGGACCAAGATGGCCTCTCTCTGAACCAACTCCTACTCAGTGGACCGAAACTCCAACGTGACCTATCCAGTGTAATCACTTCTTTCCGAACCCATTCTATCGTCATCTGTGCGGACATCCGTCAAATGTATCGCCAGATCCTTGTCAGCTCCTCGGATCGGGCCGTCCAACACATTTTTTGGCGACCTTCCCCCAGTTCTCCCGTCCTAGAATACGAGCTCAACACAGTCACGTACGGGCTAACCCCCTCTGCCTTCCAAGCCCAACGTGTTTTGCAGCAACTGGTGCGTGACGAAGGAGAACAGTTCCCTCTGGCTGCACATGCCCTCACGTCGCATACCTACATAGATGACATCGTGTCTGGCGCTGAAAATCTCTCTGAAGCCATCGCCCTCCAGAAACAGTTGCAAGCTCTCCTTGCGCGCGGCGGCTTCGAGCTTCGTAAGTGGGCGAGCAACAATCGTATTGCTTTGGCCACTCTACCTGAAGACCATCTCGAGACTCCACTCGTGTTCTCTAACGAAGATGAAGGCATCAAGATCCTCGGCCTACTGTGGAGCTCCAACTCGGATGATTTCTCTTTTCTCACCGTACCTTTCCAAGGAACTGTCACAAAACGTACGGCATTGTCCTACATCGCACGCATCTTCGATCCCCTGGGGTTTCTCACACCCTTCGTTTGCTCAATGAAGATCTTCCTCCAACAACTATGGCTGTCCCAGGTGCAGTGGGATGATACGCTTCCCGATCATCTCTCTCACGACTGGCTCTCGGCAGTCGCTGAAGTTCCCGCCCTTGCCAACTTTCATGTCCCTCGCGCCTTCCCTCGTGTTGGCCACTCTCATCGTGTCGTCGGCTTCTGCGACGCCTCCGAGAAAGCCTACGCAGCTGTGCTGTATCTGCAATCACAGACCAGCCCTTCCACCTGTGAAGTTCGTCTCGTGCGCGCGAAAAGCAAGGTCGCCCCAGTTAAACCCCTGACTATTCCGAAACTGGAACTATCGGCTGCTCTCCTGCTCACTCGTTTGCTACGTGACACCTTGCCCTCGCTGCTCCCCCTCGTCTCAAGCTCTGTTCATCTCTTCACCGACTCACGAATCGTGCTTGCCTGGCTGTCCACTCCCCCTCATCGCCTCAAGACCTTCGTCGCCAACCGCGTCGTCGAGGTGCTTGAGAGCACTTCTCCTGTCGACTGGCATCACGTATCGTCCGCAGAAAACCCTGCCGATTGCGCATCTCGTGGTTTGACCCCGACTCAGCTCCTTGAGCACCCTCTGTGGCTCTCTGGTCCCAACTTCCTGCATGCTGTTCAAGAGTTGTGGTCTCGGACATCACCCTCATTCGACTCCTGTGAGGAGTTGCCCGAACTGAAGCCTTCAGTACACGCATTCGTAGCGCACGTCGACGCTTTGGACCCTCTGCTAGAGAACTTCCGGAAATACTCCACACTTCTTAAAGCACAGCGTGTGTTCGCCTGGGCGTTTCGCTTCGCTCGCCTCCTTCTCGCGAGACGCTCACATGCTTCCCCTCTCCGTGGTACTGTCACTCCACTCGAGCTCAAGGACGCTCTGGATCTCTTTCTACGTCTCACTCAACATCACTTTTACGCCCCAGAAATTCGCCAGTTGAGCCAAGAGCGTCAAGTGTCCTCCAAGCTCGCTTCTCTCAAGCCCTTTCTCGACCCCTCCGGGTTTCTCAGGGTGGGCGGTAGACTACGTCATTCTTCCCTTGCTGAAGAAGCTCGTCACCCCCTCCTTCTCCCTAAGGAGGCGCACTTGTCGGTACTCATTTGCGATCACTACCACAAGATTTCTCTCCATTCCGGCCCTAGAACTGTTCAAGCGCTGATTCAACAACTTTATTGGATCGTGTCTCTGCGTGGCTTGCTTCGACAGCGCATCCATCGTTGCCTCTCGTGCCACAAGTTCCGTGCAAAGCCCTTGCAACCTCAGATGGCTGATCTTCCCGCCCCTCGCGTGCAGTGCTCCAGGGTCTTCTCCCATGTCGGGACTGACTTTGCCGGGCCCTTCATGGTCAAAACCAGCATGCGTCGGAACGCACCACTCACCAAAGGTTACTTGTGCGTGTTCGTATGCATGGCTACCAAAGCGGTGCACTTGGAGATGGTATCTGAGCTATCCACTGAAGCTTTCCTGGCCTGCTTCGATCGTTTTCTTTCTCGGCGAGGCCTTCCTGCTCATGTGTACTCCGACTGCGGGCGGAACTACGTGGGAGCAGCCAGACATCTGCGTGAAGTGCACGACTTTCTCTCTCGCGCGGAAGAACCCCTCTTCAGTGCTCTCGCCGTCCGCCAAGTCCACTGGCACTTCAATCCTCCCTACGCTCCTAACTTCGGAGGCCTCTGGGAGGCGGTGGTAAAATCCGCGAAGTCTTTATTGTATCGTCTCATTGGAGACAGCTCCCTTACACATGAAGAATATGCCACCCTCTTTGCACGCATTCAAGCCGTGCTCAACAGCCGCCCTCTATGCGCCCCCTCCGCGGACCCCCTCGAAGGTGTCGACTACCTCAGCCCCGGGCACTTTCTGATAGGCGCTCCCTTGCTTGCTCCTCCCGAGCACCTCTCTGACCCTGACGTCAATGTCAGACCCCTTGCTCGTTGGCACCGTGTTCGGCAAATTCATCAATCGTTTTGGAACCGCTGGAGCTCGGAGTACCTCAACACTTTAATGCAAAGGAACAAGTGGGTTCGTGGTAGTCCTAACCTCAAAGTAGGAGATGTCGTATTCTCACTCTCGGCATCTACTTCCCCCCTTTCCTGGCCGATCGGCCGAGTGGAAGCTCTCTTTCCCGGTCGTGACGGTGTTTCCCGCGTCGCCTCTGTTCGTACGGCGTCCGGGGTTCACACTCGACCAGTCAACAAACTGGTCACGCTCCCCTCCACCTAGGTGCGAAGGAGCTTTTCGTATCGTTTCTTCTTTCATTTTACTTGTTATATCAGTTTCGTTTTGAATTCTCGTTTTCTAGAAAAAATGATTTTTTTCATTTTTTGGTGGGCGGTATGTTCGCGCCTACCTCTCTAGTTTGTAATTTCATATATAGGTTTAAGTCTCTTCCGGTTGTTTACGTCACGTCCTTCTACGCCCTTCGCTCTTATCTCGATTTCCCCTCCCCTTGTGACGTATGCATGTTTTCGTGTTTGAGCTGCAATGTGCAGTCCCCAGTCTGGTCTCATCTCTCTTACGAGTGTCATCTCTCCTTCGAACCGCTTGCGGACTCCGAGCGTCGAGCTCAACTTTGTCTACCCGCTGCTGCTTGTGGTTCGAGCCTCTCTTGAGGTGTTTTTCTTACTCTTTCTTTCTTCTCCTTTCAACCCTGGGTTCTTTATTCTTTTCTTTACCTAGCAAACAACTAGTCTCTGCACTTCGGCATCACACTATTCTCCACTTCACTGCATTCTCGGTAAGTTCATTTCAAAATATACAGTCCACTTTCAGTTCTTATTATACAATCTTTTCTCATTACTTCCCCGCGCTAACATCCAGAAATTAAAAACCAACCCCGACTGGGAATCGAACCCAGGTCTCCCACTTGCCGGGTGGGTGCCATAACCCCTAGACCACCGGGACCGGTAATTCAATGACTGGATGTAGTGCATTAAGATAGTATGTGGCGGTGGAACAACACTGCAACGCTATAGTTGCACTTGGGGTTTTTAATTTCTGGATTTTCACATAACAACAACGACAAGAGTGTTCTTGAAAAAATATCCATATAGATATCTCATCGATCAAGCTTACGTCACGCTACGCATTAAAAATATATGTGTGGCTGGTCAACTCAAGTGCAACCATAGCGTTGCAGTGTTGTTCCACCGCCACATACTATCTTAATGCACTACATCCAGTCATTGAATTACCGGTTCCGGTGGTCTAGGGGTTATGGCGCCCACCCGGCAAGTGGGAGACCTGGGTTCGATTCCCAGTCGGGGTTGGTTTTTAATTTCTGGATTTTCACATAACAACAACGACAAGAGTGTTCTTGAAAAAATATCCATATAGATATATATATATATATATATATATATATATATATATATATATATATATATATATATATATATACATACACGCTATTTAGTACATGGTCCATCCATGAAGTGGAATAAACCGCTACTGTAGGCATTGTGCCGCAGTATGTGGTAACAGAGCGCAACAATTTAAGGTTTTCTGTTAGTATCTTTAAAACAACCATTAAAATAGAAATTTTGTGAAAATACGTACATGTGATAGATATTATCAGTATCTTCAGATAACGAAAATAAATGTATGCGAAATTCATTACGCATGAATAGGGAACACGCGTATAAACATTTTAACCGATTTTTAAATACCTTGTATCTCATTTAATAATTTTGTGTAGTTGAATTTTGAAAAAAGGATCAGTCTATGCCTCAAAATAATTGGTTTAGTAACGATAAATAAAAGGACACGAAAAACGAGCCGCCGCCATGTTGATGGGATTTGACGTCATGGTTTGTGTCTGTGTACGCTCACCACCTCAGCAATAGGTCTGTTACGCCACGTCTACTGAATCATGACGTCACAGCCACCTGTACGCGTTTCAGATCCCCGAGTTGAAACTTCAATAAATGCGGCCTCATTAAACCTATTTAAAAATTCTTTTTAAATTGGCACTCGCATTAATATACTTTTTGTATCTGATACTATTAAACTAAGTGTTTGGTTTAACAAACAAAATCGTACGCGTGTTGCCTATTATCCGTTATATAAGGCAATATCAGTCTGGTGTACCTTAGCACAGTTTTGACTTTAAAAACTGTTTTGAAGATACGAACGGAAAACCACAAATTTCACGCTCTGCTGCTGCAGATTTCTAGCAACGTTAATAATTGGTATTTTCTTATGGTTAAGGACGTTAGAAGAGTGTTATATAGCCAAGCAGCATCATCGTAGTGCACAACACTTTGTTTGACAAACTTGTCTGGTCCCCTTCTACTCTAAGAGCGTTGAACTGCGCTGAGACATGTTTAATTGAGTTACCCAAACTTACTCGTTGGTGGACCACAGAAATCCATTAGCAGCTACTTGTGAATACCAGTATATTGAAGCATAACTTAGTGTGATGTATCTCTGCATGCAAACAAACTAAACAATTCTTGAATAAGTAGGTTCTGGCATAGCACAATACCCTCTTCTATCATCCTACCAGCTTCCCAAACCAGAGATAAAATAGTAATTATAATTATTTACATTGGAACTAGTGAAAGAATTATTTTTTCTCGCTTGGAAAATTGACCAAACCTCACTGTTAAGAAAGTTGTAATTTAAGGTAATGCAAACGTCTCTATTTTTGTACATTTAAAACTGTTTAGGAATTAAATTCTAAACAACATAGTACAAATTCCATTTTTTTTTTTTTTTTACAAAATCCATATAAGATATTACTGCTGTCGCACATACTTCCAATGCCCATGGAAGACTGGCCACACAGCTGAAATGTGCTCGGAGTTGTGGTAGTGGGGGGGAGGAGGGGAACACTTCATACGTCACACATACACATTTACAAGTAATTCCTAGCAAAAGTGTTTTTTCAGGGGGGGTAGATTCACCTTAAAAATTTATAATATAGACCGACATCCTATAATATAGACCGAAACACAAATGAACGTTATCTTGGTCTTCTCGAAACTAAAAAAAAACCTTTGAAATGGTGAATGGTGGTTTAAAACAGAGTTAAAACAACGTTATCTGAGAAATAGATCCACTAAGAATATAAAGGTTTGTAGGCCTATATCGGGTTTGTCTTCAACAAGTTTACGATAACGCAGACGAATTCAAAAACATTTTTCCGGTAGTTGTAAATAAAATAGGAATTTTAGATATTTACTGAGAAATAATTTGCATATTGGTTTGTTTATCATGAATGAAGTCATGTTCTGACTTAAACGTCTGGTAACTCACTATTAAGTCGTGGATATATAGGCGTATTTAGTTGATGAAATAGCGTTACAGTTTAGAGTTGCCACAACCTGGAATAATATACGTCCCAACTAATTACCATATATATTTTATTTTTCATTTATTTGTGGTTTTGTCACATGCCACGTGTTCAGTATCGTGCACATGATCTAGATGTTGTGTTATTGAGAATGTTACGCATGCGTGATGCCTAATTGTGTGGTTGTAAACCATTTCACGCCTTCCACGTGGTGCGTCCTAAGGTTCGTAGCCAACACTACCAAGGAAAGTAGGTTCGTATTCCGCAAACAAAATGAACTTTGAGGATATTCTGTATTCTCATGAGTCTGCCATTGTTCGCCTCAAATAGAGTACAGTCAAGCAAAAACTGCATTCTCATGAGTCTGCCATTGTTCGCCTCAAATAGAGTACAGTCAAGCAAAAACTGCATTCTCATGAGTCTGCCATTGTTCGCCTCAAATAGAGTACAGTCAAGCAAAAAACTGCATTCTCATGGGTCTGCCATTGTTCGCCTCAAATAGAGTACAGTCAAGCAAAAACTGCATTCTCATGGGTCTGCCATTGTTCGCCTCAAATAGAGTACAGTCAAGCAAAAACTGCATTCTCATGAGTCTGCCATTTTTCGTCTCAAATAGAGTACAGTCAAGCAAAAAACTGCATTCTCATGGGTCTGCCATTTTTCGTCTCAAATAGAGTACAGTCAAGCAAAAAACTGCATTCTCATGGGTCTGCCATTGTTCGCCTCAAATAGAGTACAGTCAAGCAAAAACTGCATTCTCATGAGTCTGCCATTTTTCGTCTCAAATAGAGTACAGTCAAGCAAAAACTGACTCTAACTCTAGATAAACATTGGTTCGAGCTTTTACTTTAGACTTTGTTGCTTAAAACAACGTATTTTATGATTCCTTGTGGGTATCAGTGGCGGCTCGCCCATAAGGACACACGGGCATGTGCCCCCCCTCCCCTCCCGCCAACCGCCAACAATCACTCACATTTAATAACGAGTTGTGGACTTGTGGTATGTTTACATAAAATCGAAAAGTTTGTAATTGTAATGTGCACATTCTAATAAAGGCGCAGTGCGCTGACTTACCCAGGCAGACGGCGGTAACCGAGGTCTCCGACACAGTTCGTTAAGGTTATGTTTTAGCTACCGTTATCGCTGGCCGCCGCGTCTTTGGGTTTATCGCGTCTTGCTTTTTGTAGCCTGATGACTCGGTGAGCCCAGGCCGATAACACTCATACCGCGCATGCGCAGTTACGTTTTTCCGCGAATAAGTGAGTAGAGATGGCAGATTTTACATGACGTATGAGCATGGTTTGTGGTGAGCTCCAGTACGGAGCGAGGCACCGTTTATGTACGTGTGGTCGTGGTGTTGTGTGTAGACAGGTGGTTGTCTTATTTCTTTAGGGTAGTGCGTGTACGTGCTGTGCTCTGTCACTGTGTGATGCGTCGTTTTTGACTTTGTAGTAATGGTCAAACAAAATGAACGAGGTGAGGCACATAAAACATAAACATTTGAATTATGAAGAGAGACTGGTAGCAAAGACATCAGGCCGACCAAGGCGTGACTTGTGTATAACTCAAGTATGCCAAATTAAAAATAGAGTTTCTAATAGAACTTTTAATAAATGAACATACGTGAAATACGAATGGATTGGCGGATGTACTGTAGTTAATGCATTCTTCTCACTAACTACCCTTTTTAAATGTTAACTGATTTGTGCCCTACCCATTTCAAACCCCACGAGCCGCCACTGGTATAAATGAATTAACATCACATTAACCTGCTTATACATTTATTGTATGAAACAATGCCAAATAAGCTTCATATCTCTTGTGTCAAGTTTTGACAATTTTACAAACACATTGCTGTCATTACTAATGCTACTATGGTAATTAAACGTGAAATACATCCCTTATGCGAATAATTACTTTGGTTTTCTGGAACGCACGTAGGCCGAAAGCCGAAGAGCTCTCTGAGCTTGCGCTTATTAATCTTGACGGTTATGCTTTTCAACTGTGCCAGCGTAAATTATTTGTTTGATTATGCTCACACACGCAGATGATCAAAAGAAGCGATAAAGATAGAACACGCCCAAAACTCAAATATTGCCTCAATTTGTGTCGGTTTTAATGTAAGTTTATTACCCTATTAGCTCGGGTATACGTTACCCTCACGGTAATGATGTTGATGGTGATGGATGTTTGTGCATCCGAGCACTGCTTTGCCTATTTAGGAGATGGGCTCATCCAAAGGATAGGGGTGGGTGGAGACCAGTGTTGTTTTTAATAAATCCAAGTGGCATTAGTTCGTCTGTAAAGCAGGAAAGCGTGGCGTTGTAACACAGTAACAGTATTGATCCAATCATCAGCAACCTGAGGTACCGAGGCCACAACAACACATTCTATTGTTGTTATTATTATTACTATCATTATTATTATATAGCTACTCATTTTATGAAAATGCAAATAAGTTTTAAAATACATCCCACAAATACAAAACATACACATACGTTAATACCTGTAACTTAGACCTAGAAGTAAAATGTAAATATTAATGTTTGGACGTGAACTATGATGAATTTTTACATTCATTTTTCTTCACTTAAACATTTTACAATGTTCTTTATTATATTTCTTATGTGTACTTAATACCCTCATCTACTCAATGGACCACACAGGTTACAGTTTTACAAGGAACTGTGTACGTCTCTGTAGCATGACTGCGTTCGTATGTCGGACTGAAAACGATTAACGATAAAGCATAAAGAAGCAAAATTTTCTGTGAAATTCCTCACATTTTAAAGTAAACTCATTACATATTTTAAACATACAAGAATACATTCAGAATTCGATGATCATTCTAAAGTAGTTAACGTTATCAACTAACAAAACTTTTCGATTTTTCCTCTCGATGCGTCAGTTTCCTTTGAGAAGTTTGTGATTATCATTGTTTGGTTTTGAAACGTAAATAGGCTAACCGTTCATTGTATCGCAGGCTTTCACGCGTTGTAAGTTCAAGAAGAATAATAAAAAACAAAGTTGTTTAGTTAATAACGTAACCTGACGTAACATATAAGTGGGTACCCACATTAGAATGAGCATCCAATTTTGAATACATGTCGACTGTGTCGTAATGAACACTAGCAAACCTTGTATAAGAAGCACTAAGAAAGTAGTAGTAGTAGAACTTTTGTTAAGCAATTTGCTATTTTTACATATAATACAAGTACTTATTACCTTATGCACTTATTTATCATACCTTCAACAAATCCACCACTTAACTGTGGGCTCTATCTCTAGTTAACATAATATTTGACAATACAATTATTCACATTTTTATTTTATATTGTTTTAGTATACAACAGCTATAGGCCAATATAATAACTTCAATTACACCAAACCTTTCAGCCTGATTCCATATACACAATACTAGAAAGTGTAACATTCATGCATTACTTTCTTTCTCCTTTCTAATCCCACCCCAGTATGTATAACTACATATGTATTTACTTATTTATTTATTTATGCTATAAAGATATTTATTTTTCCCAGAAAGAACTCTTTTCATAAGATTTTGCCATTAACTTCCCAGTGTTTATAAGTTTATTGCACTCTATTCTAAAACGTTGACGATTGTTCTCATTGCGCATACTTATGGGGATTCGATTGAGTATGTTTACACCTCTCACAAATGTTGAATTCTCCTCTTTTCTTTTGTGTATTATGTTGACGTTTAAATACATTGCGCTCCTTGTTTGATATTTGTGTGTATTCCCAACCTCGGTTAATTTGTCCCCTAAGTATTTTGGCGTACCTTTATATGTTTTGTGAATGAATGAGAGGGTATTAAGTAGTATTCTTTCTTTTACTTGCATCCATCCTAATGTCTTACACATTTTATTCATGGATGTAGTTGTTTACTTTCAATATACCTCTCATTACTTCGTTTTGCAGTTTTTGCAAAATCATGACTTCATTTTGTCCTAATAAAAATAACAATGATCTACAATAGTCTATGTGGGGAGCAATAATTGCTTTATACAACATTATTTTTGCTTCCATAGGTTTGCTTCCATAGATCTGTGTAAGCCAACTTTTTTTGCCATTTTCTTAATTACATACTGTCCATGTTGTTTGAACGTTAATCCGTGATCTATCATAATACCTAGGTGTTTAATCTCATCCACTATAAAGGAAAATGATTGGTGTAATGGTAGAAGAAAACAAAATTTGGTAAACCAAAACATAGAGATAGTGGCATTGGAAAGTAATATGCGCAGAGCAACCATTGCGGAACAACAATCAAGTTTCGAATGTCGACTGTAGACGTATTAGAATGGGCTTTGGATTATTCGGTTGTAGTTGTGACATTGTTCGTAGTATAATAACTAGGGACGCTCTTGTGTGACGCGTTGATAAGCGAGCGCGTCAATATCTACGAACTTTCTGGCGAAAGGTTTTCAAAGCTAATAAAAACAACAATTAACAACAATTCAAGAATGCGCATTGCAAAAATTGTTCTAATTTCCATAGCTATTATACTTTCAGACATTGTTAAATACAGTGCAATGTGCGTTGATAAGAATTTTTGTCGTTAGCTTTCAACACGGTCCGCCACCGTTTCTAACACTTCTTGACAGCAATATAAATGGAATTTCTGCCTCTACTACGTATCCGATCACGTTTAAATTAGTATATTCGTGACCGGACGAAATTTACTATAATATAGCCACCTCACATTTTTCCGGTACTGTGTTCAGAAAAATATTTTCGAGTAACGTTTGTGTAACTTTGCCAATATTTATCAGATCGCCATAAAATGACCATATTCGTGACCGGAAAAATCTTTATAAAAATATGTCTATCTCACATTTTGCCGCCATTTTGTTTCAGAAAAATATTTTGCAGTAACTATGGTGTATCTTTGTAACTTTTCAAACGATTTTGCCTCAAAACTATACACCTTCAATCCACATCGAGGCTTGTGGATGGTCTAAATTTCAAGTTGATCGGACTTTCCGTTCGACCGCTATCGACAGACCATAAAAAAAACTAAATGCCATAAAGGTCAAATGGAGACGCTCGCTTCGCTCGCTTAATAACACACGGTTTCACGTGTTGTAGAGTAGTAAGGTAAGGTTGCACGTGCATCATAAAATTTAGATAGTATATTCAAACCAATTTTTAGATCTAGGCTTATTTCGAAAACATTAATTTTCCCGTAATTAACTAATTAGCATTAACTAGTTAACTAATAAGCATCAGTTAACCTAGTTCAAAGTATCGAATGTCAGAGATGCACGTTAGCTCTTACGTAACCAATTAATAAACCATGGAAAGTAAATACATAAATTTCTCTAGCTACAAGAAAACGCTAACATTTCTTTCCAAATCCTCTGATAAAGTTCATTTAAAGTTTGGCCTTACGCTCTTTAAAGATTAAAATTCGCCTCTCATCCGGAAATTTTGAACCCTCGGAATCCTGGGATTTCTCGTTCGAGCCATGATACTGTTAAATTAATAACTTTACGTCTTAGTACTCTCAAGATTTTCATGGTTTATGCCTAGCGTTGATTTCTTAACAATGCGAGATAACTACAGGTATGGAGATATTTAACAAAACACGAATTAGAGTTCAAGAAAAAAGTTAAAAACACGGTACAACTGCAGTACTTCAACAACAAGTGTGGCCAGAAATAAAAACCCTATTTCACCATTGGGTTTAAAATTTTAAACCCAATGATTTCACTGGTGCATTGAACTACGCCAACTGGTCTTGCATAATAATTTTTATTAAATTTACAGTGATTAAATTAACCGTCTTTGACATTAAAAGATACAATAACACTTTCTAATGAAAATATAACAAAATGTGTCTACATAATCAGGCTTCAGTTGTATAAGACACATTTATTTGATCGTCCAGTGGTTAATTAACAAGCGTGGCGAGAGCCTCCATTCTACTCGTATGGCAATCGTTTCGTTTTTGGTTTGTTTGTTAGTTTTCTGTTTTTTATGTCTCGCGATAGTGGTCAAACGGAGAGTCCGATCAATTTGAAATGTAGACCATCCACAAGCCTGGATGTGGATTGAACGTCATTCGTTTTGGGGAAAAATTGGTCGAGAAGTATACAGTTACATTACAATTACTGAAATGTTTCTTTGTAACACAAAATGGCGGCACAATGTGAAATAGCCATTGTATAGTAAATTTCCATCCGATCACGAATATGTTAAAATTTTGTCTCAATCCGATAAGTATTGGAGATACAAATTACTTTTACAATGCTATAACTAGAGTAACCATGGAAACGAAAGATCGTAACGTCCCTCTAGATTGCTGTGTTTTGAATCCAAGGTCCACTAAATCGCTACTAGCAGCGCACGGGCTCGACGAGGCCACGCTTTGCTTGGATATTTAGAGGGCGTTGGATAAAATCGACATTGAGATTCACCGATTCTCCGCTAGGACGATAGGGAGATAGACCGTGGGCCATCTAGTAGAACCCCCCTCCCCCCCCCACCCCCCCCCCGCCCCTCGGAAGAGGAAGGTTTGAAAATGATTTTGTGTAGGGCTACCTCTTAATATTAAATTTTGAGTTTCACTTGTCAAGCGAGCGAAGCGAGCGTCTCTATAAGACCTGTAGGTCACTTCGTTCTGTTGTTTTTTTGTTTTTATATGTTTGTCGATAGCGGTCGAATAGTCCAATCAACTTGAAATTTAAACCATCTACAAGCCTTATGTAAATTGAAGTTGTATGGTTTTGAGGCGAAATCGTTCAAAAAGGTACAAAGTTACACCATAGTTACTGCAAAATATTTTTCTGAAACAAAAAGGCGGCAAAATGTAAAATAGACGTTCATTTTATGGCGATCTGATAAATATTGGCAAAGATACTCAAAAGTTACTCGAAAACATTTTTCTGAACTCGAAAATATTTTTCTGGAACACCGTAACAGCAAAACGTGTGGTGGCTATCTTATAGTAAATTTTCGTCCGGGACGAATATATTAATTTAAACGCGATCGGATACGTATTAGAGGCAGAAATTACATTTCTATTTCTGTCAATAACTGTTAGTAACGGTGGCGGACCGCGGCGAAAGCACTAGACAGAATGACAACGAAAATTCTTAGCAACGCCCATTGCACTGCATTCAACAATGTCGGGAAGTATAATAGCTATGGAAATTAGAAAAATTTTGCAATGCGCATTCTTGGATTGTTGTTAATTGTTGTTTTTACTAGCTTTGAGATCTTTTCGCCAGAAAGTTCGTAGATATGGACGCGTTCGCTTATCAACGCGTCACACAGAGCGTTTTCCTAGTTTAAGCCAACACACAACTTTGGTGGAACAGCCAACCAAGGGTGCCCAAAGGTTTTGGTCAAAATAATACAAACACTAATTTTGAGTCTTCTAGCAAGAAATTAGTTAGTTTGACCAAAGATTACAAACTAGGTTGTAATCTTTGGTTTGACGTAAAGTTATAATCATGTATATTATTTTCTTATTTTTCAAAAATTTTTTATACTCAATAGGGCATTATCTTTGGATATATCACCCTGTGTCTTTTTGGACATCATGAAATTCTTTAGTCGCTAATGTCGTTTACGACCACTCTAATGGAAGTTCATGATGAGACATTACGAATAAGCTAGGATATTTAGTTATTTGTTATATATATATGTTAATTGTACATTATAGGGGTAATCACGCTTTAAAGGTCAAAATCCCTCTTCGGTCGCTATTTGCACTATTAGCTTATAGAGGTGAGAAGTTTCAATTTTTTACTTTGTAGCTTTGAAATATCCGTTAACATAATATTTGCAAGGTATTATATGTGATTTCCATATAGAAAAATGTCGATTTTAGATAATTGTTTTAATTTATATTTAATTTTTTGTTTTACATTAATTAACGTCGTTAAAAGAGAACCACGTGTATTTAAGAATTGTGCAGTCCTTAAGATTCAAATGCATGTCACTTAGTTGGTGAAACAGTCAAAGGTCACAAAATAACAAACATACATAAACGCTCAAGAACCACAATAAATATATATTAAGTAATTGTTTTTTTCGGTATTATCACGTGAGTAATAGAATGAGGGTTCTGACTTACTCCCTCCATCCCGACGTTTCGATGTGATATCACACATCCTCTTCAGGGGTTCCACCGAGTCTACCTCCCTCCGCTCCGCTGGCTGAATCTCCTCCAGTGGAGATTCAGCCGGCCGAGCGGCCGCGAGCGACGGCGAGGTAGACTCGGTGGAACCCCTGAAGAGGATGTGTGATATCACAGCGAAACGTCGGGATGGAGGGGGTAAGTCAAACCCTCATTCTATTACTCACGTGATAATACCACAAAAAACAATTACTTAACAGAGCCGTGAGAATTTGAAACTTAATATATATATATATACATTTCAGATGCCACTTTTTTACATCCCTGGTGGGTCCATCCGCTAAAATAAGGACATTTATTTATCTATCTATCTATCTAAAAACATGTTGTCTATTGAGTAAAAATCGGAAGACAATGTATTCAAGTACTCAAACCCTCTTCCATCTCCCACACGGATCTCGCACAATGTGGGTAATATGGGAGATCATAGACTGGCCAAACTATATATTATCTATTCTAAGTAAACCAAAGAATGTATATGGAAAGTTCTGTGTACCTCTTAAATGGAAAATTTTATTTAATCAAGTAATTTGAATGCTAACGATCACATATGTCCAAAAATGTTAAATTATTGTTCAGAATCGCAATTAACATCAATATATCTCCTTATTTCGTAATATTTGAATACCCCTGGTGCGTGCATCAACCACAAATATGTTGACTAACAAGCTAAAATCGAAAAATATTGTACCAAAGTACCCAAAAACAGATCCAAACTTTCCAGCACATGGGGAAAGGGGGGTTTCAAATGGGGTTAACTCTATACATGTTATGCTCAAAGTAAACACATAATGTATATATATTGTATATATTATAATTCTGTTGACCATCTTTTTAAGTAGGAAAATGTGTTAAAGGTAATATACCTACTTCCAAAAATCTTTATTTGATTGTCAAGATCGCGATTATCACTAATATTGCTAATTATTTTGACATTTTGGATAGCCCTGGTGGGTTCACTCACCAAACCCATCTTGGCCAACAAGTAAAAATTGAAAGATCATGTATCAGTATTCAAAAACACTTTCAGACCTTCCACCATTGGAAAGGTGGGGGGTTAGAGATGGGGCAAACACGATACATTTTAACGCTACATTTTAACGCTACATTTTAACGTTACATTACTTTAACGATACATTTTATGCTAAAAAAAAGCATATACAATGCATAAAGAATATTTTTCGCACCCCTTAAAAATAATAAAATCATGTTATCAAGTATGTTACGGGCTTGAGGTTATATACTTACTACTATTTTAATTTATGTCAATAATTGCATAAACTATTAATATCAATTTGTATGGTGGCACATTTGGACAACCCTGGTAGGTGTACCCGCCAAAACCATGTTGGCTAACAAGTGAAAATCGAAAGTCAATATATACTACTAATCGAAACCACTTTCAGACATTCCATTATCGAAGGGGTGGGGGCCGTGGGCGTTGCAGAGCGGCCAAACTATATACATTTTATGCTCCAAATAAAAACAAAACATGTATATATTATATAACGGGTTTGTGAAACGCTGAAAATACAAAATATCATATTATTTTGTTAAGCGAGCGAAGCGAGCGTTTCCACTTGACTCTTATGGCACTTCGTTCTGTTTTTTTGTTTGTTTGTTTGTTTTTGTTTTTGTTTTTTTTTTATTATGTCCGTCGATAGCGGTCGAACGGAAAGTCCGATCAACTTGAAATTTGGACCATCCACAAGCCTCGATGTGGATTGAAGGTGTATAGTTTTGAGGCAAAATCGTTCGAAAAGTTACAAAGTTGCACCATAGTTACTGCAAAATATTTTTCTGAAACAAAATGGCGGCAAAATGTGAGAAAGCCAGATTTTTCTACAGATTTTTCCGGTCACGAATATGTTAATGTAATGGCGATCTTATAAACATTGGCAAAGTTACACAAAAGTTACTCGAAAATATATTTTTGAAACACATTTACGGCAAAATGTGAAGTGGCTATGTTATAGTAAATTTTTGTCCGGTTACGAATATACTAATGTAAACGCAATCCGATACGTATAAGAGGCAGAAATTACATTTCTATTGCTGTCAATAACTGTTAGTAACGGTGGCGAACCGCGGCGAAAACATGACAGCGAAAATTCTTAGCAACACACATTGCACTGCATCCAACAATGTCGGGAAGTATAATAGCTATGGAAATTAGAAACATTTTTTCAATGCGCATTCTTGAATTGTTGTTTATTGTTGTTTGTATTAGCATTGAAATCTTTTCGCCAGAAAGTTCGTAGATATTGACGCGCTCGCTTATCAACGCGTCAAACAGAGCGTTTTCCTAGTAATTTACTAATAGAAGAGTACATAATTAAGCAAGCGAAGTGAGCGTCTCCACGAGACTCTTATGGCAATTCGTTCTGTTTTTTTGCTTGTTTTTTGTTTGTTTGTTTGTTTTTGTTTTTTTTTATGTCCGTTGATAGCGGTCGAACAGAAGCTCCGATCACCTTGAAATTTGGACCATCCACAAGTCTCGATGTGGATTGAAGGTGTATAGTTTTGAGGCAAAATCGTTTCAAAAGTAACAAAGTTACACCATAGTTCCTGCAAAATATTTTTCTGAAACAAAATGGCGGCAAAATGTGAGCTAGCCATATTTTTTTAAATCTTTTTCCGATCACGAATATGTTCATGTTATGGCGATCTGACAAATATTGGCAAAGTTACACAAAAGTTACTCGAAAATATATTTCTGAAACACAGTAACAGCAAAATGTGAGGTGGCTATCTTATAGTAAATTTTTGTCCGGTCACGAATAAACTAATTTTTACGCGATCTGATACATATAAGAGGCATAAATTACATTTCTATTGCTGTCAATAACTGTTAGTAACGGTGGCGGACCGCGGCGAAAACATGACAGCGAAAATTCTTAGCAACGCACATTGCACTGCATCCAACAATGTTGGGAAGTATAATAGCTATGGAAATTAGAAACATATTTGCAATGCGCATTCTTGAATTGTTGTTAATTGTTGTTTGTATTAGCATTGAAATCTTTTCACCAGAAAGTTCGTAGATATTGACGTGCTTGCTTATCAACGCGTCAAACAGAGCGTTTTCCTAGTTATAAAAATAGTTCCTTATTTCAACTGGCAACAACCGCAATTAATATTAATAATATACCGGGGGGTGGGGGGGGGGGGTTATAGCTGGCGACCCTTGCGCACGGATTGAACAACGGTGGTAATTTTGAACATGGATAGAATGGACGTGGACGTATACACGCTCGCTTATCAACGCATCACAAACAGCTTTTTCCTAGTATATTATATTTAACGTTTGTTCTTCATAATTTACTGTTGTTTGGTTTGAAATCTTAAACTGGGTTTGCAAGTTAAGTGATACCCGATTTTATTGTGTAAGCGAATATACAATTTTAATGATGGTTGGTTTAAAATCTATATGAAGCTCAAGCTGTCATTATAAAATAGTATGTATGGTGTAGTTTGATGAAAAATGTGTTTTCGTGGCTGTTTCAGAATCGGTACAAAGCCAATAAAGCTAAACATTGCCAAGTATATTCAAAACAATCGCATTAAAGGTCTAAAATAATGTATATTTTAATAAATTGAATAAATAAAACCCTCAATAATGAAAACCTTATGCCTTGATTCTCTAAACAATAAATGTATAATAAAAATCGCCTCTCGGTAAATGTACACAACTAACGCGACTTATCGCCATGCCTATCGATAACTCCGGAACTCAAAGGGAGCAACAAAAGTTAATTAACTATTAATTAATTAAGTTATCCAAATAAAATGAAAAATTCTTGTTTATTTGTGATACTAATTAGTAATAAGTATAGTTTAGTATGTATGATAATGATCGTAGAGGCGGTATCAAAGCTATTGTAGGGTGTAATGGTAGAATACCGAATAGGCAACACGCTTACGATTTTTGTTGTTAAACCAAACACTTAGTTTAATAGTATCAGATACAAAAGTATATTAATGCAAGTCCTAAGTAAAAAAATACATTTTTTAAATAGGTTTAGTGTGGTCGCATTTATTGAAGTTTCAACTCGGGGATCTGAAACGCGTACAGGTGGCTGTGACGTCATGATTCAGTAGTCGTGGCGTAGCAGACCAATCGCTGAGGCGGTGAGTGTACACATACACAAACCATGACGTCAAATCCACTCTACATGGCGGCGGCTCGTTTTTCGCGCCCTTTTATTTATCGTTACTAAACCAATTATTTGGAGGCATAGACTGATCCGTTTTTCAAAATTCAAAGACACAACATTATTATATGAGAGACAAGGTATTTAAAAATCGGTTAAAATTTTCATTCGCGTGTTCCCTATTATTAAGCGAGCGAAGCGAGCGTTTCCACGAGACTCTTATGGCACTTCGTTCTGTTTTTTTTTTTTTGTACCGTACTAGACTCTAACGGCACTTCGTTCTGTTTTTTTTGTTTTTTTTTATGTCCGTCGATAGCGGTTGAACGGAAAGTCCGATCAACTTGAAATTTGGACCATCCACAAGCCTCGATGCGAATTGAAGGTGTACAGTTTTGAGGCAAAATCGTTTGAAAAGTTACAAAGTGACACCATAGTTACTGCAAAATATTTTTCTGAAACAAAATGGCGGCAAAATGTGAGATAGCCATATTTTTTTAAAGCTTTTTCCGGTCACGAATATGTTCATTTAATGGCTATCTGATCATTATTGGCAAAGTTATACAAAAGTTACTCGAAAATATGTTTCTGAAAAACAGCAACAGCAAAATGTGAGGTGGCTATCTTGTAGTACATTTTCATCCGGTCACGAATATACTAATTTAGACGCGATCGGATACGTATTAGAGGCAGAAATTACATTTCTATTGTGGTCAATAACTGTTAGTAACGGTGGCGGACCGCGGCGAAAACATGACAAAGGAAATTCTTAGCAACGCACATGGCACTGCATTCAACAATATCGGGAATTATAATAGCTATGGGAATTAGAAAAATTTTTGCAATGTGCATTCTTGAATTGTTGTTAATTGTTGTTTTCATTAGCTTTGAGATCTTTTCGCCAGAACGTTCGTAGATATGGACGCGCTCGCTTATCAACGCGTCAAACAGAGAGTTTTCCTAGTTCACTGTATTTCAAACGCGGACAAGAAAATCCCAGTGAGCGGATTGAGCCTGCTAATACCGCCCGACGTTGATCACGGGCGGGCTAGTTTGGGCACGTTCGGGCACGAAACGTTTCGGAACGAGTGGTAGTGGTTACATGAGACAGCCTTAACCTACAAGCCTCGATACACCTTGCTGAAATAATTAAGCGAGCGAAGCGAGCGTCTTCACGAGACTCTTATGGCACTTCGTTCTGTTTTTTTTTTGTTTTTTTGTTAAGCGAGCGAAGCGAGCGTTTCCACTCGACTCTTATGGCACTTCGTTCTGTTTTTTTTTTTTTTTTTTTTTTTTTTTTTATGTCCGTCGATAGCGGTCGAACGGAAAGTCCGATCAACTTGAAATTTGGACCATCCACAAGCCTCGATGTGGATTGAAGGTGTATAGTTTTGAGGCAAAATCGTTCGAAAAGTTACAAAGTTACACCATAGTTACTGCAAAATATTTTTCTGAAACAAAATGGCGGCAAAATGTGAGATAGCCAGATTTTTCTACAGATTTTTCCGGTCACGAATATGTTAATGTAATGGCGATCTTATAAACATTGGCAAAGTTACACAAAAGTTACTCGAAAATATATTTTTGAAACACAGTTACGGCAAAATGTGAGGTGGCTATGTTATAGTAAATTTTTGTCCGGTTACGAATATACTAATGTAAACGCGATCCGATACGTATAAGAGGCAGAATTTACATTTCTATTGCTGTCAATAACTGTTAGTAACGGTGGCGAACCGCGGCGAAAACATGACAGCGAAAATTCTTAGCAACACACATTGCACTGCATCCAACAATGTCGGGAAGTATAATAGCTATGGAAATTAGAAACATTTTTTCAATGCGCATTCTTGAATTGTTGTTTATTGTTGTTTGTATTAGCATTGAAATCTTTTCGCCAGAAAGTTCGTAGATATTGACGCGCTCGCTTATCAACGCGTCAAACAGAGCGTTTTCCTAGTAATTTACTAATAGAAGAGTACATAATTAAGCGAGCGTAGCGAGCGTCTCCACGAGACTCTTATGGCAATTCGTTCTGTTTTTTTGTTTGTTTTTTGTTTGTTTTTTTTTTTTTTTATGTCCGTTGATAGCGGTCGAACAGAAGCTCCGATCACCTTGAAATTTGGACCATCCACAAGTCTCGATGTGGATTGAAGGTGTATAGTTTTGAGGCAAAATCGTTTGAAAAGTCACAAAGTTACAACATAGTTCCTGCAAAATATTTTTCTGAAACAAAATGGCGGCAAAATGTGAGCTAGCCATATTTTTTTAAATCTTTTTCCGATCACGAATATGTTCATGTTATGGCGATCTGACAAATATTGGCAAAGTTACACAAAAGTTACTCGAAAATATATTTCTGAAACACAGTAACAGCAAAATGTGAGGTGGCTATCTTATAGTAAATTTTTGTCCGGTCACGAAAAAACTAATGTTAACGCGATCTGATACATATAAGAGGCATAAATTACATTTCTATTGCTGTCAATAACTGTTAGTAACGGTGGCGGACCGCGGCGAAAACATGACAGCGAAAATTCTTAGCAACGCACATTGCACTGCATCCAACAATGTTGGGAAGTATAATAGCTATGGAAATTAGAAACATATTTGCAATGCGCATTCTTGAATTGTTGTTAATTGTTGTTTGTATTAGCATTGAAATCTTTTCGCCAGAAAGTTCGTAGATATTGACGCGCTCGCTTATCAACGCGTCAAACAGAGCGTTTTCCTAGTATACATTAACGATATAACTCATTTTGCCTAATTTTCTCGGCCACTTCATTCGTCACTCTAATGTTTTGGTGTCGCCAGTGGCCTCATCAAGAAGCGAAACTTAAAATAGTCCTTGGACCTCACTACACCTGCAGACGCCATATTTCCCGCGCGATATGCTAGAAGCACAACACGCCCAGAGAAAAACGTCGGGCGTTACGGGCACGCCCAAGGCGCTACCTGAGCAGGTTACGGAATGCCTGTGAGCATGTGGAGAACGCGTTTCGGAATGCTTTGGGCATCTTTGGGCGCGCCCAAAGACAAATTAGCAAGTTACGGAACGTACCCGAAATCGGTCGGTAAGGGTTGACGACTTCGGATGTTCCCTCCCACCTACGTCTCGCTCACGTGACGCGCTCAACCCGCCCCCAACATGGCTGCGTATTTGAGTAAACATTGCAGGCGTTTTGCATGGAACATATGGGAGCTTTGGGTAGTTTAAGCGTAGGTTTCCATAGCGAATGAGCAATGCCGCGTTATTGTTGTGTTCCTAGATGCAAAAATAATGCTACAATTCCTGGCATACCATTTCATTTGTTTCTCAAAGATGCGAAGTTGAGAAAGATATGGGAAATTAAAATACGCCGTGACAGCAGAAGGAACCAAGCCGTTTCATCAACAGTGACAGTGTGTTTGATCTGCATCAATCAGGAATAAAGGGTCTACTCCAATCCTCTCCGGACGATACAAACCTGTTTTATTTCGGAACTAATCTACAAGAAATATTGAAACTAATGCAGGAAGATTTAATTATATTGTCCACTTGGCTGAGTGCTAACAAATTATTTTTAAACTGTTTTAGTCTTTTTAAATAAATAGCATAGATATACCAAACAAAAATGCAAAAAATTTGCAAAAAAGAGGCCAAGCCCAAAACGGAGAAGACAATCCGTTACAAACCAAGGAGGGCACACGTACAAAAAACGCCAATTTCAAAAGAGGCTCAACTTATAAAGGGGTGATATCTAAAATTGTGGCCAAGCCAAATATTTTATTTCCAATACACAAATATAGTAATTATAATTAAATTAACAAATATATGAATGTTTACATCACTTAATAGTTGATAAATAAATATATTAACAACATTTACAAAATTGAATTAACTTATTGAAACATTTCGAGGTGGGAAAAACAAAATTAACACACTGTGTTTATAATAAAAAACTTGGCCGATGAATTTGTAATTTGGCTTTAGGTTACGTTCTATAAAGCAATAATGGTAATAACTCATCAAGTTAATTAACTTTAAAATCAATTTAATTTGTAATTCAAGAAACATTTCAGGATTTTGAAAATAAAACTGAGAATGCAAATTCTTTGGTCAAGCTTTTAATTATAAATAAAGTGTGGTTATTTTGTTTTTCCCGCCTCGAAATGTTTCAATAAGTTCATTTAATTTTGTAATTGTTGTTAATATATTTATTTATCAACTATTAAGTGATGTAAACATTTATATATTTGTAAATTTAATTATAATTATAATATTTGTGTATTGGAAATAAAATATTTGGCTTGGCCACAATTTTGGATATCAGTATCACCCCTTTATAAGTTGAGCCTCTTTTGAAATTGGCGTTTTTTGTACGTGTACCCTTTTGGTTTGTAACGGATTGTCTTCTCCGTTTTGGGCTTGGCCTCTTTTTTGCAAATTTTTGGGATTTTTGTTTGGTGTTTTTTTTTACATAAATTGGAATTTTATTTTAATTTGTGTGATTGACGTACTATTCCACACTTATATTTATGTCTATTTATACTATCAACGAATAAATATCCAAATACAAATGGATATTTAACACTTCACATTGTTGTTTACATGAAACATGTTCTAGACCGGATGCAGTCTTATTAAACAATATCGATTACACAGAATAAACATTTACAATGAAATATATTATTATGGCTTCCTCAAAAAAATGCGTGAGAGTGAACTTACGATTTTTCTTCGACCAAAGATTACTGAGCTTTGCTTCCAGCTTAATTAATTAATAATATCAACGAGAGGTTAATTTAATAGTTTAGTTTATTGTGTGACTGTCTTGAACCATAGCGTTAAATGCAATGTACGATGAGCACATAAGTGCCACAGCACATAAATGAACATGCAAGGTAAAAATGCTACCTTCAGAATAAGAAGCATTTGAATAAACTACGTCAAAGAAGTGACATTATTTATACATTACGTTCTTGTTCCATTCTTCTAATGATTTTTGCCGTTTAACTGTAGAATTCTAAGATCCCCATTGCTTGAAATGTTTTAGGCGAAGTAACGTAGCGTAGGGATCAACATGCCCACCTGATTCCTCAGACATCACAACTCCACGGAACCAGTCAAAAGGAACTTATTTATCTCCCTTACAGCTGTTAAGGTTTATCACGTCAGCCTTTTTTAACCCAAAATGAAATGAAAATGGAATTTATATGCCCTCAAACCTCGTAGCTTTTTCTCTGCATTCCACTAATGTCTAAATAATTTCCCCTGGGATTCCCAGCTACTGTTGCCATTTCCTCTCTGCACATTTTCATTGTAGATCCCCCCAAGCTTACTTATAAACTTCAATCTGACATCTTGACGTCTCACGTTTTGTGTTATTATTACTATTATTATTATTATTAATATTATTATTATTATTATTATTATTATTATTATTATTATTATTATTATTATTATTATTATTATTATTATTATTATTATTATTATTATTATTATTATTATTATTATTATTATTATTATGATTATTATTATTATTATTATTATTATTATTATTATTATCATTATTATTATTATTATTATTATTATTATTATTATTACTGTTATTATTTTTATTATTATTATTATTATTATTATTATTATTATTATTATTATTATTATTATTATTATTATTATTATTATTATTATTATTATTATTATTATTATTATTATTATTATTATTATTATTATTAGTTTGGTGTTTCCGAGGTAAAGTTCTTAGGCCACACTGTCTATGCCTTCGGGACACGGCCTCTTGAAGACAAGGTTGAGGCAATCGTCTCTTTGCCACCACCCAGTAATATCAAGCAACAACGTCAGGTATTGGGTATGGTAAATTTCTATCGTCGTTTCCTACCATATGCCGCCCGACTTCAGGCACCCCTCAACGACCTCCTTGTCGGTGCTGACACATCGGGTAAGACGCCTATCGTTTGGACTCCGGAGTTGTTGCACACTTTTGAAGAATGTAAGCGTAGTCTCTCGCAGGCGGCGCTTCTAGCGCACCCAGACTCAAGTGCGGAGCTGGCGATCGTAGCCGACGCCTCCGACAATAGTATTGGAGCCGTTCTTCAGCAGAGAACTTGTTTAGGTTGGCAACCGCTAGCATTCTTCTCACGTAAGCTGAATTTGGCGCAGCGCAAGTACGGAGCATACGATCGCGAACTCCTTGCCATCTACGAGGCCATACGTTATTTCCGTCATATGGTGGAAGCCAGAACGTTCTCAGTCTACACAAACCACAAGCCTTTGACATTCGCTTATAAGCAGAAAGCTGGCAAGTGTTCACCGCGACAGTTTCGGTATCTCGACTACATTGGCCAATTTTCTACCGATATTCGTCATGTTCCTGGCAAGGAGAATGTCGTCGCAGACGCTCTGTCCAGAGTGGAAGCGATCTCGGCTCCAGTGGATTACGTGGCAATTGCTCGAGAACAGAAGACCGATTCTGACCTTCGGGCACTTCTTCTCTCAGACATTGCACTTCAACTGAAATGTAGGAGCCTCGCTGCGGACAAACCTCACGATCCGTTGTGACACGTCCACGCCGGTAGAACGGCCCTTCGTGCCAGCGAACCTTCGACGTCGAGTGTTTGACAGCCTTCATAGCCTGTCCCATCCAGGTGTTGCGGCCTCCGTTCGCCTTGTCTCCAGGAGCTACGTCTGGCCGTCAATGAGAAGAGACTGCAGAGAGTGGGCCCGGGCATGCATAACTTGTCAGCGATCGAAGGTCACTCGCCACGTCTCTGCGCCCGTTGAGCATTTTGACGTCCCCGACGCTCGGTTTGACCATATCCACATTGATCGTGTTGGTCCTTTCCCCGAGTCAGTGGGATTCCGTTACCTACTCACATGCGTAGACCGGTTTACTCGCTGGTCTGAGGCGCTGCCTCTTGCCAATATAACTGCAGATACAGTCGCCTCTGCCCTCGTCACCGGGTGGATATCTCGTTTTGGGACGTCCCTTCGGATCACTTCCGATCAAGGTCGACAGTTGGAGTCGTCTCTTTTCAGGTCTCTCAATCACCTGTTAGGTACGACCCTAATCCACACTACGTCATATCATCCCGCCGCCAACGGAATGGTAGAACGTCTCCACCGACAGCTCAAGGCTGCACTTATGTGCCATGAAGAGAATCGCTTTACTGACACCCTACCGTGGGTTATGCTGGGTATCCGATCAGCTTGGAAGGACGATATTAAGGCAACACCGGCTGAATTGGTTTATGGAACTACTCTCAGACTTCCAGGAGAATACCTTTCAGCTGCAACAACACTGGACAGCACCTCTGAGTACGTAAGGCACCTCCGCCAACGTCTCCAGAAGCTCCGGCCGTCCCGCCCTATTCGACACGGAGAACGACGCTGTTTTGTGTTTAAGGACCTCGCAACATGTTCCCACGTTTTTGTGCGACATGATGCTGTCCGAACACCCCTTTAGCAACCGTACGATGGGCCTTACGAGGTACTCACGAGGAATGAGAAACATTTTACAATTTTGCGTACTGGGAAGAAGGTCGTTGTATCCATTGATCGTTTGAAGCCCGCCTTCATTCTTGCTGATGCGGCGGCAGACCCACGCTCATCACATCTGACTGGGACAGCGCCCCCAGCTGTTATTCACTCCAGTGTTCGTCCGAACTCCAGCACTCCCTCTGTGGTTCGATCATACGCTGCCGTTGCCGCTGCTCAGCCTTTGGTCACGACGAGAGCAGGACGTCAAGTGTATGTACCAGCGCGACTAGGCGTATAGGCACCGTGTTTGGCCACTGAGCGCGCTAGTGAGATCGATTGAAGCGCTCATGTGTCAGACTGGCGCACCTCGGCTATGAAAACATTGCACCGTAGCAATGGAAAACCACGCGGGAGGTACGAAGTGTATCGTCATTAAATACGGATTTAATCAAATAAATCCAGACTACCAGGCAAAGCAATCTTTTATTGAAGGGCAAGGATTCTTTAAATTTGACCATGTTTATGATTTAACGGAAACTCGAGATGGTGTGGTTAATTTTATAACGTCGAAAGTGGTCAGGCAGACGTCAGTGAGTTTGACGCCCTATGATGTTAAAATTGAAGTAAGTATTGTATATTTTATTTTATGTGTTGTGGTTTATACCTAGTAGGACTATTTTTAGTACGCAATTGAAAGTTAGGTATACTGAAAGAAAAATCATTGTTGCATTCTGTGGACAGAACGGGCCCAGCATAGGCCTAGCATTGCTAGCATATGGGTAGGCCTAGGCTAGGCTCGTAAACTTGTAAAAGTGAACGCTTATCGATGTATTTTGGTACCGATTTGTGCAGCCAACAATACAACAACCCTTGTTGCTACTTCTTGTTGTCCCTTCAGCCATAACTAATAATGTATCATACAATTACGCAACAATTATTGGAAGAAACAATCTCAATTACATGTAAACGCCATTTAATGACAGCTGGTAGCAAATACCTTACTAAAATAATACAGGAAACTGGACCCATTTAACATTCAGCGCATGGCGACACAGCACTGCAGCGAACCTGGCGGCTTGAGGTCACAAAACGCGCGCGATTCAAATCAAAGTGGAGTGGAAATAAATAGAATAATATCGCCTACATGAAGTTTGTAGTTAATCTCTTATAATACCAACATGTAAATGAAGGTTTTTCTGGTAATCGGGTATGGTTTAGCCAACATATTAAAATGTGCACAGTTTATTCTTTACGTTTTATCAATCATCATTGACAGTCTTGCCAGTAATGTATATTCTATTCTGAATGGCCATGTTTAAGGTCCACTAGATCGCTTACTCCGCTATTACTCCGCTAGGAGTAAATCCAGTAGACCTTGACTCCGCTAGGAGTAAATCCAGTAGACCTTGGCCATGTTGTTATCGTCTTTTGTTTTTGTTTATAAACTCAAAATGCCATCGATCGAAAACGTTTGGGCCTAGTAGGGCTAACGCTGTGAAGGTCTAGACATACGACCTTTAGGGGGAGGGGATATTTAGGCCTAGACCTGCATTGAATATTAATTTAAAGCTAAAAATACGTGTATAGTTTGACATAACCTCACCAAAATAATATGTAATAGAGTAAATTATAGAAAACAAATGTAAATAAGCTAAACACAACGTTTCACGCATATCGGCCTAGAAAGAGGTGCTGAATCAGTATCGGGATTTCAGTCGATAAAAGAAGCCGGCCCAGCGAGTGAACTTCGTCGCGTCGATAATTCACCAAGTACTTACCTCAAGCCGCTAGGCCAGGCTGTCGCCAGAAATCGACGGGAGCTTCCCGTATTATTTTAGTAAGGTATTTGCTGGTAGGCCGAGGCGTGATCTTGTTTTGTTTCTTTAATTCCGGAACTGCAAAGTTTTGCCACTGCACGCGCTGTATGTACTAACGCACGGTGCCTATAGACTTTCGTTCGCCTCGCTGTGCTCGTTCACTGGCAGGGGGGAAATGTGGTGCGCTACTTGTCAGAAGGCGGTGGCAATTGGGCAAGACAAAAGAAACCCGTCGCTATGGACTGAATAATAAATATTGCTTGGTGTCAAGCTGGGAGGATGGACACGGTTCCAAATAAAAATGAATCTTTCTCATTGACATTTATCATTGGCGTTAAGCCACCTAGTAAGTTCTTCCACATTATTATTATTATTATTATTATTTTTATTATTATTATTATTATTATTATTATTATTATTATTATTATTAAAATTATTATTATTATTATTAAATTTATTATTATTATTATTATTATTATTATTTTATTGTTGCAATACATACAAACTCGGTCAAAACCGGCATAAACATGTTGTACGGACACAAATGTCAAGTATTTCCATGTGTTTACCTTATTAAAATCTACTTAGAACTACTTAATATATCTTCTTCTTCTTCTTCTTCTTCTTCTTCTTCTTCTTCTTCTTCTTCTTCTGCTTCTCAAATGCCCACATTTGGCTATACTACTTAATATATCATTGTCCACATTATTTTTTCCAAACCGAACTGTGGATGCTATGTACGGTCGTGGCCGATTTGTACTCATCCCAGCATTCGCTCTTTGTACGGTGGAAACCACGAAAACCACCATCGGGATGGAGAACTTCTTGAAGTCTTCATTCTTCTTAGTTCAAAAATTTTCGCACTATCCTACACGTGTTCAAAATAATTGCTTTTTGCATCTCGATGTATATGTTCGGTTGGAGACCAATTAGTTTAATACTGTCATGGAGTTTACGTGGAACAATGGCATTTGCTGATATAATTAACGGTATAACAGTTACATTATTCTGCTTCCACAACCTTTTTATTTCAATAGATAATTCCTTATATCTGTTTATCTTTTCCCGCCAAGTTGTCTCTACATTGTGGCATAAAGGGACGGCAACATCAATTAAAATCGTTTCTTGTTTCTTCTTGTCAATAAATATAATATCCGGTCTATTGTGATGTATGGTTTGGTCTGTAATAACTGCCCGGTCGTAATATAATTTGTAGTCTTTACTATCTAATACCTTTTCAGGCTTGTATTTGTAATACGCAGTGGTTGTGTTTATAAGTTTATACTTCATGGCTAATTTTTGATGTACAATGTTTGCAACTTGGTTATGCCTATGAAGATAATCTGTTTGACAAAGCATTTTGCACCCAGATACGATATGTTCAATTGTTTCGCCGTTCAAATTACATTTTCTACATTTATCTTCCACTGTGACGTCTTTCAGTATGTATTTTTTGTAATTGTTAGTCTTGATTACTTTATCTTGAATAGCGATCATAAATCCCTCTGTTTCGCTGAAAATGTCCCCTGACGTTAACCATTTGTTCGATGCTACCCTATCGACGCTATCCTTAAGAAGTTCTTTATAATGTCTGCTATGTAACGTCTTTTCTGATATTCTGATCTCTTTTGCTGTTATTATTATTATTATTATTATTATTATTATTATTATTATTATTATTATTATTATTATTATTATTATTATTATTATTATTATTATTATTATTATTATTATTATTATTATTATTATTATTATTATTATTATTATTATTATCATCATGCACTGCATATTCTTGTACCAGAGTGGTAAAAACTTGATTTCCTCATACTTATTAATTTGTCACGATATCAACTTTATCCCAACAAATCATAGCTTCGTTATTTTAGACTAAAAATATATTTAGAAAATATAAAGCATGAACAAATATAAAGTGAAGGTGAAGTAGAAATTTCAACTTAACCCTTAGAAATAGTGGAACGTTTGGCTCTAATTTACGAATGTTAGAACGACGTTGGCATTGAAGGAAGGATTTGAAAATAATACATATTTAAAACCATTCAGTTCTATAGTGCGAAATAATTGTACGTGACATAAGACCACGTGCAAGAAAGCATATTTCCGTTTTAAAATACGTTTTATTTCTATATTTAAGGGAATAGTAAGTAAGTATTTATTAGTCCGATTGATTCATACGGAGTACAAAATATGGATGTCGTCAAAAGTGGGTGCAGACCCAAATAACTAAATTACATCTAACATTTAACACACGTTCACTACATTTAACATGAATCTATTCATATTAAAACATTTACAATAGCCCACAAGAAGCTCATTCATGCATTAAAATATAAAATTAAATAGATAAACTATACTAATTGTAAAAAGGTAACACATTTACCACACAACTCAGTCATACGTTAAAATATAACAATATAAACATTAAAACATTAATGGAATGGTTAAGAAATGCGACGAAAACACCAGACCATGCAATACAGTTCTTATAAATCATTATAAATAAAAATAAAAATACAAGTATGTACAGTTTAGGGAGACAAGTATTCCTGGAGAGAGTAGATGAGACCAAGGATTTCATATTAGTGGGGGATGTTTAAATGTTGTTGGGAAGCTTGTTGAAGATTGTAAGGGCCAAATACTTGGGTCTTTTTAAGAATAAAGATAGATTGTTAGTGGGGATACGAATTTGTAGATTACTTTTTCCAGGCCTTTTCTTGGTAGCCTGATATGAATATTATTATGAGTGTTTTTTCCAAAATTCACTCTTCTATCACAAAACCCCTAATAGTTAACCTAATCCGGCCAACTACTAGTAATCATTTAAATTCTGTAAAGAATATCGGTGTTCTAGCAGGTGTCCGAGCTTCCCGCAGTGTCTCAAATGCGAAATTCTTATGCATCTATGTAGGAACTAGATAGATTTGTTTGCAAAATCAGTATGGCCTGATTCACGTAGAACGTGTGCACTGGCCGAGCACGAAACAGTTCTCGCGGTCGACTTGTAGGTAAAGTTGTAATCTATAATATACGTTGAAGTATCAATGCAAATTATATCAGGGACGTTGGAATTAGATAGGCTGTATTCATTTTCGCAAACGAATTAACTTGTCCCAACAAAGCATTGTTGTTCAAGTCAAAATAAGTATTTGTGCCCCAAAAGCAACAAATTTGTATATACTATTACTGTTTTGTGTAACTGTTGTTGTGTGTGGGTGTTCGAAGGTTTTCTGTCTTCAGCGTGTGTTCCTTGGTGCTCTTGCATCAATGTCACACTGTGTCAGCTCCTTTACAGGCAGAGCAACGCTACGCCAAGATATATAGCATTATTCGTGTCGGGCAATGTCAAAGTATGTACATTTAGTGGCTTGTTTGTTAGTGAAAGGAAATCTGACCACCGTTATTTTAAATCCAGTTTTAAAATTTGTGAGGGTTTCCAATAGGGTATGAGCAAAATTAAACTTAGATTCATAACAATAATAAATTAATTAGAAATACATTCACATGTGTGCATGTTTAGTATACATTGCTATTGCGTATTGCACATAATTGTCATTATTCGACTTTATACTCACTTAAACCCCATACATTATTACGAAGTAGTTTAAGGTTATACTGACATGAAATTACAATGTTAAAAATAAAAAATGCAAAAAATAAATCA
The DNA here is from genome assembly GCA_945910005.1 of Isoperla grammatica. Taxonomy (NCBI): domain Eukaryota; kingdom Metazoa; phylum Arthropoda; class Insecta; order Plecoptera; family Perlodidae; genus Isoperla; species Isoperla grammatica. The sequence continues at coordinate 83,367,580 of OX246737.1, forward strand.
AACAAATAATCAATCTGATACATGAAGTGTATAAAGGATAAATTATATACAGGCCAAGAAAGAAGTGGAGGATAACCTAAGAGACTTCACATATAGACACTCCGAGAAACAATCAATGATTAAAACGATAACCTAGTGAACAGCATCTTGCTAACTCAGCAATAAATCTGCCCCAGGATCACGTGTAGAAAATAAACTCATGGCGATTTAAAATGAGCCGCACGTCCAACCCACAACCGTCAACCATATCCCTCAGGCATTAAGACACATGCGTAAGACATTAACTTTGTGAATAATTCAAAGACGGTTCATTACCTTGAAGGAAACGTGTCTTACGTGAATCCCCCAGGATGTGTGCTAGCACGAGAGAGAGAGAGAGAGAGAGAGAGAGAGAGAGAGAGAGAGAGATAGAGAGAGAGAGAGAGAGAAAGAGAGAGAGAGAGAGAGAGAGACTGTGGATCACAGGCACGTGCTTCGAAATGATCCAAATCATGGGCAAAAGGTTTTTCGAAACTGTTGTGTAATACGGTGGTAAACTCAGTGACAGCTGCTGTTGATGGCAATTTAAAATCAAACTCATCCTACCTTCAGAATAATGATAGTAATAATAATAATATTTTTTTTATTGCATAAATACAGGTTTGCACCTTTCCAAGAAACAACATAAATTCGTTTACCACAAGTGGCTTGTCTGTGGATAAGTACAAAAAAGACAGTTTTGGATCGGATAGACATTATAGCTGAAGTTTTGTAAGAACTGGTAGCTAGACAATACAAAACAAACCCAACAAAGAAAAATATTCTAGTATAAGTAAACAATTCTAGTATTATAATTATATTATAGAATTATATTCTATTTCTAGCATATTTATAACATTCACATTACAAAAAAAGAAAATAACAGCTCAATTCAAGCAAAAACAATAACAAAAAAAAACAGCGAATACATAATACTATAATACATACACATTTTAGGAACAACTTAGCATATTATAAGGAACAAAGTAAGTAGTTCTTTAGTTTAATTTCAACAGAATTGTACGAATCAAGACCTCTTAAATGTTCTGGTAATTGGTTTAAAAGGTAAGGAATGGAATATTCTAATGCACGCTTGCCATATTTATTGTTGTATGTAGGTATTTCTAATAAATGTTTTAATTGTAACCGTGTGTTAACCATATGCGTATGTGGTATCCTATGTAAGTCACTAAAATTATATTTTATCAAGAGCCGAAATTTAAATAAAAATGTGACAGGTAGAACATACAAATATGTAAATAAATCCTGTGTATTCAAAACTGTGTGTTGCCTATTATCGGGAATTATATGACGTAACATTTTATTTTGCAATACTTTTATTTGATGCAAGTGAGAAGCACTTGCATTTCCCCAAGCTAGCAAACCATACGAAATAACGGATTCTGCTAGGGAAACGTACACAGCACGCAAAGTAGCACAGGGTAAAATATATTTTAATATAAATAATTGATAAGAACAGATTCTAAGCTTTTTACAAACTGAATTAATGTGACGCTTCCAGTTGAAATATCTATCAACAATTATTAGATGAGCGTAGCGAAGCGGAGTGAATCTCTCCATACAACTGGATCGGCGCTTTGTCTGTGTGTCTGTATGTATGTATGTATGTATGTATGTATGTATGTATGTATGTATGTATGTATGTATGTATGTATGTATGTATGTATGTATGTATGTATGTCTGTATGTATGTATGTATGTATGTATGTATGTATGTATGTATGTATGTATGTATGTATGTATGTATGTATGTATGTATGTATGTCTGTGTGTACGCTAAATTGTGTTCGTCGCGCACAGGCCAAACGGCTTGACGTATCTGGCTGAAATTTTCTGTCAACAATTGTGACCACTTACCTCGATGCTGTTAACATAACCAGCAAAATTCGTCGAAATACCAACCTATAAAAAATTAATTTCTGAAAAACAAAATTTGTTTATTTATTTATTTAATTGAATTAAAACTTACACGCGGATTTAAATGATGTTTGACTTGTAGGGTTACATTAACTGTACAAACACTCGACGATTGTTTCAAAATTTTAGCTTTAACCGCTATGTTATAACAAAAAAACTGTTTATTTACGGTAAAAATTTTCTTCATTTTTACAGTGTTCCACCGATATGATTCGCATTTGCGGACCATTGAAGTAAGATGCACATAGTATAAACCAAACATAGCGTACGCAATCATACCTTTTTCATTATTATTTTTAATCTCGATAGCTGTCATAAAATGGCTACAATGACGTAAGATGCCAACTTACAAAAAATAAATTACTGAAAAACACGTTTTATAATTTATTGAATTAAATTAAAATTTGCACACTGATATAAATAATGTTTTGCATGTAGGTCCACATCAATAGTGCTAACACTCAACAAAAGTTTCAAAATGTTAGCTCTAACCGCCATGTTATAAAAAAATATTGTTTATTTACGGTAAAAATTTTCTTCATTTTTACAGTGTTCCACCGATATGATTCGCATTTGCGGACCATTGACGTTAGATGCACATAGTTTGCAGCACGAATAGCATGAACAGTCAGACCTTTCTCACTATGTATTTGGAATTTCGATAGCTATCATAGAACGGCTACAATGGCGTGTTATGTTTTATGACTTTCACGGCAAAATATAAACGTTTACAACGAACTTTGTTGACAAATTGAAAAGCTTTTATTATGATTAAAATGCGGTTATTGTGTGATTAAACAATATTGCATTTTAGATATAGTCTGTATCTACATTATGGAATTTTCCATACACTGATGGGTTTAATAGTTAAGGAATTAGAGCCTATTGAGTAGACCACGGTGGAATGAAATTATGCGGAAATCCATTGAAAAATCAACTTACAGGTTTTAATTTATTTAAAGAAAACAACTAAACGGATTTAAATAATATTTCGTGCATTTATTAGCAACATATCGAGAAATTAAGAGAATTATATACACAAGTTATAAAGTTTAACTTGATCCGCCATATTGTAAAAAAATCATATGTTTATTATTAAGGATTTTTTTTTAAAGAGAAATATGATACGCAAATGATTTATTTGATTTGATACATTGAAAAAAATCGCTCATCTGTCAACGCGGAGCGTTTTCCTAGTACCCAGATACATACGACTTTTGACACATTCTATTTCCTCTGCACAATCACATGTAACATTGTTCCTGCTATGTAAACATGTATTTGTATGACATACTATTTTTGTATGTTCTAATCGGTCTTCATTAAACGGTGAACATATGTGAACAATAATTGTCTTTGTTGCATTAAGGGATAACTC